>OV656824.1:13902500-15152500 GCA_927399485.1 Calamotropha paludella | reverse complement strand
GAACAACGAGTTCTGCAACGTCACTAGGAAATCAGCTCCAACCTACGCAGACCAGGAATATGTTAAGATACGAGGATTGCCTTTTATATTTCGGGATTGCACAACCCTAGTATTGCAAACTGGCAGCCGATAGCTTTATCGTAAAGTTTGACAATTTTGAGGCGTACCTACTCAGAACATTTTGACCTACGAGCGCTATTTGTGTTGTTTACAGTAACTTAAAAAAAACATCTCAGCCAAAAAATGGAATTAAATCGTGAACGTTTTTCCGTGAATTAACTCAGCAACAGTGCATCGATGAACTTAATTATATTTTTGGCGATGAAGCTCCATCAAGGACCGGTGTTTATTGATGGTATGATGAATTCAATCGAGGTCATAGTTCGCTCCAAGATTAATTTCGTTAAGGTCGTCCAAAATGAGTTGTTGTTCCGGAAACCATTGATGCTGTAAGCGAACTGATATTGAAAGATCGTCATGTGACCTATCGTGTGATTAAGACAACCTTAGGCATTAGTGGAACCAGCATATATTCAATATTGCATAAACATTTAATGTCAAAAAAATTGTTTTGGATTCTACACAATTTGTCAATCGTTCAAAAAATGGCTCGTGTCAATAGGTCGAAAAAAATGCTAAAAAAACACGACCGTCATTCCTATGACACCGTGACAGGTGACGAATTGTGGATTTACGCGTATAAGCCCGAAAGTAAACAGCAGTCGACTTTATGGGTGTGTCAAGATGAGCCAAATCCAACAAAAGTTATAGTAAAATAAGTTATTTACGGGTTTTTACCATGTACCTTGTTATTGAGTTTCCGATTTTTCGACACTGTTACAAGTGCCATGATCACGGAGCGACAAAATTTGTTCGCACACGAAGCACTTCCAAGCAAATGGTCGTCTGTTTTTTCTGGTAAAACTGGACATGTCGCAACCGTACGACTAAAAGAACAGAACAGTCAATTCTTAGTGGTACACAACCATTTGTTTGCCGGTTGTCTTCCAAGAAATGAGGTAAACCAACCGCCGAAGACGGATCACTCTTCAGCACGACAGTGCGAGCTCTCACACAACGGCTCAAACAACTGCATTTTTGAGCAATCAAAACGTCGATGTGATGAGTCATCTGCCGTAAACTCCTGACTTGGCACCGAATGACTTCTTTTTATTCCTGTACGTAAAAAATAAACTGAGAGTTAATGATTTTCGACACTTGAAGAAGCGGTTTTTCAGAATGCATGTTTTGGAGATAGGAAATCAGAGTGGCAAACGTGGTTCGATAATTGGTTCAAGCGCATGCAGAATTGTATAGATCTTCATGGGTAATATTTTGAAAATACAATAAAGCGATTTTCGATGATTTATGTTTGTTTTTGTTCTTTAATCCCGAAATACAAAAGGCAACCCTCGTATGCTCGGAATCACTTAAATTGGAGTGTTGAAGATTGGTCTCAGACAATACTATCTTACTCTATAAGTAGAGTAAGGTACCTTACTCCTACCTTACTCTATAAGTAAGGTTTTCAGCCAGAATTTCTTCAGAGAGTCGCACATAGCTGGTGCTTACATAAACGTACACAACGTACATTACACGTATTCGTTAAGGATTTTTTCAGCGAAAGATACGTTGAAAAAATCCTTAACGAATACGTGGGTCCTTTGTGGCCAATTTGGGTGAGGATGCTGCCTTTATGAATGACAAAGGTTCTGACCTTGTGAAGATTGTGAATGACTAGCGTCAAGAGGTGACTATTAACAGTATGAAGTGGCCAGCAGCCAACATTGCTGCCTGTCTCGCTACCCGATTAAGCATGCTTGGGATCACGCTTCGATAGCTCATAATTGCTCTCGTTGTGGAATGGAAAAATATTTCCTAACATTGTAGTATAAACTTGGTAGACAGCATGCCAAACCGCATAACCGCAGTAGTGACAGCACGTGGAAGTAAGACAAAGTATGAAAATTAGTGAAAATCATTAAGTTGTTTACTATGTTAGTTTAAGATGAGATTAGTTTTTCGTTTTTATATATGTCGCAGCCAACTGGTTAAAATAGCCGCTCAATCAAACACCTAGCCCTTTGACTGAACAACGCCATTCAATCACACGGCTATACGTCGATTAGCCGACTTCTTGACTGCAACGTTCAACACTACAGCTAGACGACGCTTAGCCAACTGGTTAAATGGCAAATTAACAAAGGTGACCATTAGTTTAGTATGTAATTTGAGAGAATAGGAAAACTTTTTGTAATTTCTTGGGAGATTAATCTTGAATTAAGTTTAACCTAACCTTTTTTTTTAAAGTTTAACCTCACCTAACCTTACCGAATTTAACCTTTTTTTTTTGTTTTCGCAGTAAATGCGTTACGCATTCGCTCGTGCCGGGAAAGCACGAGACGATATGTGGGACTCTCCTCCATGCCCCTACCCGGCCTAGTGCCCGGTAAAGGCTTAGAGGCCTACTCACTAAAACCCTGCGGCGTCCCGCAACACAGTGGTGGGGGTCGCGTGGCCCCTTACGGCTTCTTCCCGCGACCCGAACCAGTGTGGGTCCGCGTTCGTGGGCGGACCTCGCCTATGCTCCGTGAGGGACGGAGCAACGGGGTGAGCCGTGACGCCCTGAACACCCCGCACGCCTGAGGGCCAAGTGCAATGCAGCTGCCGGTATCCCGCTCCGACAACCGCTGACCCCCTTTTGGTGGGGAAAAGAACCGCTGCACCACTCGACTGACCCTAATGGCGGCCGAGGTGTGCAGTCGCTTCCCCTCCGGGACTCCTCGGAAGTCCTCCGGAAACAAAAGTTCCCGGGGGCTTCCGCGGCCGCCGTCCCGCCGGGCGCCCCTCTCGACCCCCCACGCGGCCTCGGAGAAAAGCTCCGATGCCACCCAGGGGCGACGAGAGGGGGCTCTACCCTCGGGAGATGAACCGAACTTAACCTAATCAACTTCACTCGTATCACTCATAAGTGCCCCCATAATTTTTGTCTCTTTAATAATACTAGTAACGTATATTTACTACTTTCTTTCCGAAAACTATCTTGAAACAATCACAAACACCGGTTAGTTGACGCCATATTGATATTGAACTAATTCAATTAGACGGCGGCTTTCCAATCAGCTGTAGTGTTGAATGTTTTGAGCGACTCAAATATTAAATTAAAAACCTGGACGTGTGGTTGAATGGCGTTGTTTAGTTGGCTGCGACATATACATCTTATTGTTCGTGATTGTACCAATTAGAAGTGAAGTATCTTAATTTAGTTTTTTTAAAAAGCTGTTCTTTCCAATTACCTATAAATACCTCGATTTAAACTTCAGGTAATAAGTACTGAATGACGTCCTCTTTTCTATCTTGTTCCAGTGGCGTCATTACAAAATATTCAATAACACTGGTAGATTTCATTATGGATATTTTTTGAGGTATTAACTGCAACCACATAGCAATGAAAATGAATATTTAACTAATAAATCTATAATCAATGCAGGAAGAACCAACCAAACAATATAATTATGTTAAATTTCAAAATAAGAAATATTGGTTTACGGTATTTAAGTTTTCTTTTGTACTCTTAAAATAACCAAGCATGTTAAGGATTTCAATGTAACTTAACCGCCCGCCTAAGTAGGCAGTAACAGGTTTTCAAATAATTAATAAAGTAAATAAAAGTCTGTACCTACTCCGTGGTTTAACTAGTTTATTTTTCGCTGCTGGGAAATGACACACAAGAAAGTTTCCACCTGAAAACGACATAAAGCGTTAGATCTGGAGGCATGAGGTGGGAAGACAACCAAAATTGCAACCATATGTAAAGCAAAAAAAAAACACAAAACTACAAGTATTTTTTTTTTAAGTTTGTAAAAAAATGTATTAGATGAGACCCCTCCCTTACTGTGCTATGATATATCAGTTGTATCTATTCATTTAACTCAATGTACAAAAGAGCATGCAGTAAGCTTATAATAAACTTGTTAGTAATTATATCTGATAGTTATTAAGTGAGTGAAGGAGTTAAGATAACGCCTTAAATATTTAAACTGCCCACACCCGCAATCGCAGTGGCTTCGGTCATCAAATAATAGTTTTACTTTAAATAAACTGGCCGTAATAAGATCGAATGCAGTTATGGTAGTTCATACATCGGCCAAACAACAGCATGACGATTAAAGGAGCACATAAAAGCCAGTCAAAAACAACGATACACAAAAGTCGGTCATCGCTGAATATTTAATCCGTTCGGGCTCAAATCACTGGATCGAGTTTCATAACTCTCAGATTATCAAGTCAGGGAAGTGATTGAAAATAACAAACACAAAAATTTCAATAGGTTTATATTGTCGATTGTTTGGAATCCAGAAGTACGTTTGTTTAAAAACAACACAGAACAGAAAAGTCGCGTTTCGCGATATGATACTGTGATTATTGATACGTCTACTACACCCACTAATAAAACTTCAGAGGCCTTAGTGTGTGTTTACGCGTCGATACTCTATATGGTCTGCGTAAAATATAACTATGAATTTATGTATCAGCGCCCCTATCGGTAACCATCAGCAACTATGATTCTTAATAGAAAACTGTAAAGCACTCGTAATCGAGTATGGAATGCGTAAACTCGCACTAAGGCATAAGTGTGGGATGATTTTTGGGATATAACACAGAAAAATTAAAATGAGTGTGATTTTTAGCGTTTCTCGTAATCATTTTGTGACTTTACAAATAAGTTGTAATATAAGACAACTAGCGGCATCTAAATGTTTTCCAATAAACAACACGATTACTATGCGTCTAAATTAGCGAGGTATACAAACATTATGATTTCGTTATATGTATTAGTCCTTCTTATTTTTAACGGTTAGCATCTGCAATCTTGCTCGGGTCTTTCTATCCTGTTTGTACCGCCTGCACTAAGACCTCTGTTCTTCTTCTGTTTTAATTAATACTAGTTTATTCTGTTGCTTTTTTTGTTACTATGAATACCCTGTGAACTTAATTTTTTTTTATGTCTTATGTATCACATACTAAAAGTGTAGGTATTCAAAGGGTTTTAACTGTGAAACTTATACTTGAAAAATTATAATGATGATTTTTGTTGTTCTAATAAATAAAAGCAATGAATAAATTTATCTGAAATAAGAAAGGATAATATTAAGAAAAGAATCGTAATAAAATTAGAAATTAAATTCGAACACATATTTGCAGTAAAGAGAAATATAAATAAAATACCAGCATCATCAAAGAAGAGCGATCCTTAATTCTCTTTGTTTAAATGAGAAAATATTTAAAAAATAAAAGTTCAATAACCCTATTCATTATAATCTGGTCAATAACCTTTTATAAAGAGTTTGTGACACTTTTGTTAATATAATATCCAAGTGAACTTCCTATCGCACGTTTTGTTAAAATCAGGTACATTTTTAATATAAAAAACTAGCTGACCCGGCCACGCGTTGCTGTCTCGACTGATTTGTGAATCTAAACCATCAATTAATTCAAATCGGACCAGCCGTTTAGGAAGGAGTTCAGTGACATACACGCGTACAGTAGAATTATTTTTCTATACTAATATTATAAAGAAGTAAAGTTTGTGTGTTTGTATATTTGTTAAATTGTAAGGGGTAATCTTGGGATCTACAGAACCGATTTAAAAAATTCATTCACTAATAGAAAGGCACATTATTGCTGAGTGTCATAGGCTATATTGAATGCTAGAAAAAATTTAAAGAAATTTGTCCACCCGTGCGAAGCCGGGACGGGCCGCTAGTATAAAGATAAAACGGTTATTAGAGAACTTAAAAGTGTAACTACCAAATAAAAACACTAACAATTCGTGTACTGCCCTGGAGTCTCCACAAGAGAGGGGCCCCCATAACAGAGAAAATAAAATTACAAATTTCGACGGGTTACTTTCAACTATCAAGTTTTGCCAATATTTTTTATACCTATAGAAAAACTTTTAACATTGTTATTAAAACTGTATCACTCATATTTGCAATAAACGATTTGACTTTTTATTCGAATATAATTAGGACCGTCTGTTGCCTCAGCGCAGCGCCTCCACACGTCCAAATCCCGGCCTGCGGCTAATGGAGTGAAGGTCCAGTTAGTAAAACGCCCCAGGAACGAAAACTTGGACTTCAAGTATTCTGGGGAACTAGGCTCAAACACAAGGTGTGTTCACAGGTTCTTACGCTCACGAATAGGGAGCCATTTAAACTGCTGACGAAGCGGATGCATGGTCGTATTTCTGTAGACTGAAAATGAAATTTATGCAGTTATAAAGGAGACGATTTAACTTATCTAGAAAATATCAGTTTAAATCACTGTAAATTTGTCCGCGTAATCAATAAGGGAGAGAATTCACAAACCGATAGGACATTACCAAAATTGCCTCGCACCTTGCATTGAAACAGTTGATTTGCGCCACTTATTGCAAGAGATGCGCCGCAGACTTCACAAATAACCTCCTTAACCTTTCAGGGTCTAATTTAATGGCTAGAGCTGTGTTAACGATTTTCTTCATGAGTAATTTGATCAATAGATAGTGACAGTATATCATGTTTGTACAATCTCAGTGATAATTATTATGGCCCAGCGGGAGTGACCCTACCTTCGATGCTAAACCTTTGGTCTTCGAAGGCAGATGTTTGTGTGATGAATAACGAGCCTTTGAACCTGAGACATGAGTTTTTTATATTTTTTAATAAATAAAACTTATTAATTTATTATTTAAAAAAAAATGTTTTGGGATGTATACGTTTTTAAAAGTGTTAAGACCGCTTCATGCAGCGGTAGTGATCCTGCCTCCTGCGCTTACCCTGGTTCGAATCCTGGTATGTTTGTGTGATGAGCTAAACCATTTGCTCCCGAGTCATGGTCTTATCTGTGTACTCCATACCTTACTACTGTAGGTACTATGTACCTACAGTACAACTTCTGCTTAGTAATGGACTAAATATTTCTTGTGAGTTGGCAGAATGTTTTTTTTTTAAGTAGTGATAAATGCACAATATTCGTATTGGAATTAAGGGTATGCATAAATATTGTTAGATGGAAGATAATTTTAAACGGTTTCCTAAAAAAATAAAAAATAAATCTAAAATTTTAAACTTAAAAAATCGAGAACGTTAATTGTTTTCAAATTATATATAAAGATATTTTTTATAGTTTTCGGCAAGCCTGCACAGGGGCGCAAGCACTACAACATTGGGTCACTGGGTACTCGTTGATTGCCAACAACTTGCGCGCGCGCATCCCTTACATGGGATGTCCTCGGTACTACAAAAGATTTTGTTGGTTAGTTCGGAGCAGTCGAATGACTTGTTGCATATTTCATGTAACACGTTGCCTTTAAGGAGGATACGACATGATTACTAGCAAGGCGTATCCTCCTTTGAAGGAAATATGAAGAAAGCATTTTATATCTGTCCAGTAAGTTGTCAAAGTCGATTATGCAGAGCGCATAATTTTTGTATTATTTTTTTAAATTATATATCTATTTACATCATATCCAGATATAGCTAGCACATTTCAATCGAGATCGTGCGGGTATAAGTAAAGCTAAGTTACTTCTAGTAATATAAGTTATGTACGGGATTTGTTTTTATTTAGTTTCCGATATTTCGGCACTGTTGCAAGTGCCATGATCACGCAATGCAATAAAAACAAAAACAAGGTACATGGTAAAAATCCCGTACATAACTTATAGTTAGTGACCATGAAAGTTTAAAACAATATAAGTTACTTATGTTTATGACACATCTTACTAGATCTTATGATAGATAATATATATGTATTACTCGTGGCCTTAATACCCATAATATAAGCCTCAAAATGCTTACATTGGGCTAGGTTAGTTGGTGTGAATGTAAAAAATTATCAATATAAGCCAATAAAGAAATATGCCAAAAAAAAAAGTTTAATATTTTATTTTAGGTTCATATTTGTTACTTTTTTGTTGTATCTAATTTAAATAGAAAAAACTCTTATTGTTAGTTCTTATTAAGTTTACGTTAGGCATGACGTTATCCGCTCTGATTGGCCTCGGCCTGAGCCGCTAAGCATGCTTATTTTATTAACTTATTTGTTTCATAATATGATAGTTCTTTATTATACATGGATAGAGACTCCGAAACCACTCTCCTTATTTTAACAATTATTTCGCCAATACCTAGAATTAATATTTAATCTGTTAATATAACGAAAAATATTCGGGTAAAATCACTGGGCTACTTAGCAACAACTAGTTGTAAGTGAAGTACCGACTTAAGCCCGAATATACTAAAGAGTTATTTAAAATCTTTTATATTTTTAACCGACTTCAAAAAAAAGGAGGTTATCAATTCGACCCGTATGTATGTAGTATTTTCAGAACTGCCCAGTTTTCGTATATGTTAGTCTATATCAGCGTCTGAACAAATGTGCCAAATTTCAAAAGTGTATGTATGTATGTTTTTATGTTTGTGTTCGCATATCTTCGGAACTACAAGTCCGATCTAAGTAATTCTTTTTTTGTTTTACTAGGTATTGTTCAACTTAGGGATACTGCAAGTTTCATCGAAATCAGTTGCGTACTTTTTGAGATAGGGAATTTTTTAACCGACTTCAATTAGGGATACTGCAAGTTTCATCGAAATCGGTTGCGCGCTTTTTGAGATAGGGAATTTTTTAACCGACTTCATAAAAAAAGGAGGTTGTCAATTCGACCCGTATGTATGTAATATTTTCAGAACTGCTCACTGTTCGTATATGTTAGTCTATATCAGCGTCTGAACAAATGTGCCAAATTTCAAAAGTGTATGTATGTATGTTTGTTTGGTATATCAAAGTAAGTTTATTTAAGACAGAAGTTATCGTATTTATTTTTTACTTTTTAGTTCTTTTATATTCTTTCTAAACATACGTAGGTAAGTTAGTTGCGTACAATTTTGAAGTCGGTTTTTTATTCAGTCTTTTCTGTTATATCTAGTAAAACCCTGACCATCGTATACCATAATACATAATAAGATACAAATTATTTGAGTCGATGATATAATAGGACACTTTAAACCATGTCCAGAATGAAAATCTCCTAAACACGAATGTTTACGTTTCTCATGGAAAAGTCTGTGTCCGTATGACGACCGTCTGTTCACCTGTTACACAGCCTTCCGAGTATTAAATTATATATTCGAGAATTATTGACTGTCCATTAAAGTAAACATAACACTTCATATGTAAATACGATTAAAGAGCAACGGGTATATCGTAGCTAAGTATGCTTTACTACGAACTCATAAAGTAATGTAGTGAAGTTGATAGTCAGTAGTATTCAATATATTTTGACATGGTACCATTTCGTATATAAGTGTTACAGTGAAACTGTTATGTTTTTTAGTATGTTTTACTACTCTTTAATTTCCCTGATTGATTAATTTTTTTTAACTTCTTATAGGAAAAGTAACATAGCAATATACAAAAAACACTTAAATTCACACCAATAAGCCTAGCCCAAAAGCACTGTAAGGCTTACGGCTTACTAGGATAACGGATAGATATACATATTATGATACATACGAGGGTAGAGCGCTGAACAATAGAGTAGCTGTCGGACAAGCTCTAAGACGTTGTATATCAGTTGTTTGTGTGCAAAGTTGCGTTTTGCTGGTATTGACTGTGTTGTTTATATTAGTGTTAATAATATTCAAGAAAATAGAATATGTCACCAGTTGTGAAGTTTTTTTTTCTTTTTTCTCTTTATTTTAAGGAACTTTTATTTTTTCAAAACATGCCAGTTCCATCGAGCCTTATAAGTCTATAAGGATGGAACTGGCTAAGTAGTTACTGGTAAGTAGTTACTGGTAAGTAGTTACTTACCAAACTATATTATTTAGCTAACCTATACTTAGAGGATTTGTGAAGTTAGAGCTGTGCTTAAATTTCTACCATTCCAACCGAAGTTTTAACCAGCCAGATTTGGCTCCGTTAAACTGCCTGCTGTTTACAAATATATAGGAGTTTTTGGTAGAAAAGAAATTTTAAACAGATGGAGAACTGAATGAATTTGATGAATATGAAGCTTTGATACAAAAACACGCACACGTTATGATAAATTCTTAAATTTGGGAGTTTTCTAATAGAGAAGTAGTTTAAGATGTGTTCCTTACAAATAAAACGTTAATATTTGTAAATCTATAATCTAAGATCACAGTGGTTTGTGTGTTTGTCTGTCTGCTCTTTTTCCATTGTATCAATAACGTTACCAAAGCAACGCGTTAGCCGCAAGTAGTTCATCTACCGGGCGCTAGATGGCGCTAACGGAAAATATTTAATAATACAAAAAATTTAAAGAATTTTGTCCACCGGTGTGAAGCGGCACGGGCCGCTAGTATATACAAATTTTATTTATATTCCTTTCCGAATGTCCTTGGTAGATATAAGGTAGATGAAATGGTGAAAAACATGGTCAAAGCTCCGTTTTAGTTAATACTTATGATAGTGACCATGCTAATTCATAACAATATATCGTTAAGACGAATTCTAGTCAAATACCTCAAGTAGGTTTTATCACAGTATCACAGTACAGACCGTACTTATAATCTACACTAATATTATAAACAGGAAAGATTTGTATTTTTGTATGTTTGCAATGAATAAACTCAAAAACTACTAAGCCGATTTCAAAAATTCTTTCACCATTGGAAAGCTACATTCACTCTGAGTAACATTGTCTATATTTAATGCTAGAATTTTTTTTAAGAATTTTGTCCACCTCTGCGAAGCCGGGACGGGCCGCTACTAGTAAATAAGTTAATCAAGATTAGTAAATATTGTTCAAATACCAGCTGAAGCATTTAATTTAACATTGAACTTGACCAACTGCATTTATGTACACTGTGTCAATCGTTTAGTTCGCATGTACGCGGAATGTTTACCTATGTTATCTGTTATCGCTACTACTGTTTACGCTGCTGGGTATGAATGGGTGACGCTACAGCCACACCCTCTGTTTATCAGAGGTCGATTATTTTCAGACTGGGCATTACATGGTTTGTTTGTCACGACATATTTGCGGGAGGTAAACTGTTGTCCGGCTCCATTGAAGGTACATGACACCGTGTAAAGGCGTAGGATGTGTTTATTTTATGTAAGCAGTTCTATTAATGACTACAAATTAAAACAAAAGAAACTAAGGCATTAGTTATATAATTTAATTTATTTCTGTACAATTTTTAGTGCTATCTTATATGATAAATTATTTTAATATAAAAATACTCAGTAAATAATAAAATCAACTCAGCTCACAAGTCAGACGTCTTAAAGTAATTTAATCATTAGTTAGTTTTCTAGAATTAATGATTTACTTTATCTACTTTCACAGTGTAATGTTTTAAGATTACTGTGTAGGTTGGCGGCTGATATTGGTGATATATTTGTTATGCAAAAGAGTAGTGCGCGAAATTAATATACTTACTGTAACTTCCTAATAAATATATTAAATTATTATGGATGCAAGTGGTGTTAGCTTTAAAAGGTTGTTACATTTAGTTATGTGAGTAAGTAAGTCGTTCAAAAGTTTTCTTAATGTAAAATGAATGTAAACAGCCACTGGTGAACCTAAATAAATAAAAGGGAACTATTTTTTTGAGCTGTTGTTTAAATATTCGAGATATTATTATGATCAGTTGGAATACATATTGAGCAGTTACTTAATTTAATGGCGGTTGATTAATTATTGTGACAGTAAAACATGGACAGTTATACAAAATCAATTAGTCGGTTATTTTATCATACAGTGTCAATTCTAAAAATAATTGAGCAGTCCAATAACTGAATGTGCGATAAAAATGATGGAATGAACTGTTCGATAAATAGTTAGGCAGATCATAGCGAGCGGTGACACCCGAACTCAAATTCATTGAAAAGAAAGGTAAATGTTCGTTAGTTGGACGGAGCTTATTAGCGCGGGTGGCGGAAGCGACCAATCACAGGGTTGGTTAGGTTAGGTAAGGTTATAGAATTGCTTATGGGATGGCGACCGCGGAAGACCCTTTTTTTTCCGGAACTTTTGTTTCCGGGGGACTTCCGCGGACGCACATCCCGATGAGGTGGGGGGAAGATCGCCGTAAGCACATCTCGGCCGCCCCCAGCCTGCATTGGGCGGGGCAACAGCGCTGCCTGTGATGGTGCCCAGGAACTTGTTCCTGGGTAGGTCATCACGGGCGCGGGAGTCTCGTCCCTTGTGGGTCGGTGTCGGTCGAGGGGTGTGGTGATTCCTTTCCTCACCAAAAGGGGGCCAGAGGTTGTCGAGGCCGGAGACCGGCAGCTGCATTGCACTTGGCCCTCAGGCGTGCGGGGTGTTCAAGGCGTCACGGCTCACCCCGTTGCTCCGTCCCTCACGGAGCATAGGCGAGGTCCGCCCACGGGCGTGGACCCACACTGGTCCGGGTCGCGGCCGAGTCCGGCAAGGGTCACGCGACTGGCACCAATGTGTATTGGGACGCCGCAGTTTTTAGTGGGTAGGCCTTTACCGGGCACTCGGCCGGGTAGGGGCATGGAGGAGAGTCCCACATATCTATCGTGTTCTCCCGGCACCATGGAATGCCTGATGCCATTTTCTGCGAAAAAAAAATAGGTTATAGAATTGCTTAGAATGAGATTTCTTACCGACAAATTCCGATTTATTACTGCCCACACGTAACCGCTCGTTCAATAATTTTTACCGCCCATTTAATTACTTTCCTGCTCAATTATATATTTACTGATCAATTTCATTATTTTTTATATCTTATTTTCGTTTACTTTACTGCTTAGTTTTAACTGCTGAACTAGTTATTAAACGTGCCATTTATAATTTTTAACTTACCAAAACTGCCATTTACAGCTGCCTCTTTAAATCAGTGCCTAAATAAAATATCATAACATTGCACTTTTTCTACATGAAGTTTTATTTTCACACAAGATAAAAAATAAATTGGTAATTCTAGGTTTCTTAAGCTTGGATAGATGTATTGCATTTTATTATGATGTCACACCATGTAACTGAATTACCTTAGGAGAAATTACAATAGAATTGTTATAAAACACTTATGAGCAAAGGTTACTGAAGAATTGATGATTTTGTGGACAATACTTTTTTTAATTTATCTTTCTAAATAAATATAAAGTTTAGGTAAAATATAAAAGTAGACAATTTTGTTATACATATTCAAAGGGAGGAAAAAATATCACTTGCAGAGTTTCTTGCGGCTTCATCACATTCAATTTCCCAACATAGATTTAAAAAGCCATGACATAGTTGTTGTCTTGAAAATGAAAAGAAAATGAAAAAGGTTTTATTTCAATTACAAACCATTTGTTTACAATAGTTTTGTGGTAACATTCCTTGTCGGTATATAAGATACCTGTATTAGGAAGTTACCGCTCTTCCTTTCCGGTTTGACTAGGGTAGGTATGTAAGTTAAAATACAAAATTTAATTAGAAAGTTAAAGTACATGTTAAATTAATTAAATGTGTATTGTGTATGTATGTATGTTGTGTGTTAGTGTGCATGTCATGTATGTTAGTTTATTTTGTGGTGTGTTATG
Organism: Calamotropha paludella; assembly: GCA_927399485.1. Lineage (NCBI taxonomy): Eukaryota > Metazoa > Arthropoda > Insecta > Lepidoptera > Crambidae > Calamotropha > Calamotropha paludella. The sequence continues at coordinate 15,138,931 of OV656824.1, read as the reverse complement.
TATGTCTGTGTTATGTGGATAGTATTATATACAGGTTAATCAATATAGATATTGTCTTTTAAATGAAATCACTGTTAAGCTTGTGACTTGCAGCCGAAGAAATAAAAGCACTCAAGGTCACTTAAGTTTTTGTATTTAAGGAATTAAGGCACAACTGAAACAATTATATAAAAAAAGGTAAATTACACTGAATACAAAAACAATTTCACATTTATCACTAAAATATATTATAAAAGGTAGGGCTACTTACAATAGTGCCTTAAAGAAACTTATAGACTTATAAACAGGAACTGGTGGTACAGAATATATATACAGGAAAACTTGTGAATTATGCTTATGAGCTTATTATACTTGTGAGCTTATTATAACTGCTCAGCACTATAAATATATTTATATAATTTGTTACCGGTGAGTCAACCACTCTACGCGCTGACTATGGTAAGAATAAACTTCGAACAAAACAAATAAAAAGAGACAGACAGTAAATTTAAAATCGGAAACAGAGACAGACAGTAAATTTAAAATAGGAAACGAAGAGAAAAGAAAATATGAAAAATGGCCAGAGAAGAGCGCAATGAAAGCAACGAGTCGCCAATATAGCTATGGCGCCTCGTTACAAGCTTATATTGAATAAATAACATTTAACCTTTTATTTCTCTTAGAGAAATTCTGCCAACGTATTGTAAAAAATCTTGTTAATTAAGTAAGATTCTAAGGGGTAATAGTAAGTTTTTAAATATGCAATTCGTTGCTCTTGCGTTAGAGTTGATAATTAAAATTAGAACTTATTTTCGTAGCATTTAGGTCTATTATAATAATATGAAGTCGAACGTGATTGTCACGTTAGCGGATTTAAAAACTTACACTCAGTGATGATCACATACGAATAACGGATTCAACGGAGTGAGATTCCTCAGTACCAGAGATGGTCGTACCATAGTTGGCTACCTACATTCTTCCGTCCACCTGATTTCTTATATGTATAAGTTATATGTTTTCTAGATATTTTTTTTAATTAAACTGAAATTGTGACTTTTAATGCAACATTTTTACGACAACCGTTTTTTCTGTTGAAGTGTTTCCGATGCTATTCGATTTCGCAGAAGTTGTAGGTACTGTAAAAAGGAATATTTATTTATTTATTTATTTATTGTAACAGATTCACCAGCGACGTACAATTATACATAACAATGAAAAGCGCATTTTGGGTAACACATCTAAAAAGCATGTCTTTACAGGCCAGGCGATTTAAATGTAATCGGAGTATATGTGAAACTAGCTGTGCCTAACTACTTAGGTACTTTGTATTTTTCTTTACCGACCCTTCTCTGGAGTACGATTTACCAAAGTTTCGTCGCAAATCAATCGATCAACTACCTTTCGGGATTTCGCGAGACTAACGTACGGAAAGGGAGTTTTATAAAACGATATATAGATTTATTTTCCCTCTTATACAGTTAATAATAAAAATAATATTTATTACATTCACATCAATTAGCCTAGCCCAAAGCAAGCACCATAACGGATACACATACGTATTTATACGTATATATATATACTTTTCAATAAAATTCATTTGCGACATCATTTAGACAACTTGTAATCCCAGGTCTACCGATTAGGTTTCATCACGGATTTAAATATGGTAGGGTTGTGAGACACAGTCTTTATCATGTTCAGGTACCTTCAAGTATTGAAATAATATCTTAGCTACCTTTCCCAATATTGGGATGGACATAGTAAATTATTACTACCTACGTATAGGTTGTTCAGGTGGCGACAACTTAATAAACACTTGAAAACATACGGCGGGTTTGAAGTCTCTTTACATAATTAGAAGAGCCTTACCTGAAAGTGAAACTGAAAAAAGTGAGAAAATGTAGTGTAAATTACAAAAAATATAATAATGAAATACTCCTTACGTGAAAATTTGTCTTTATTTCACAGATTATTTCATCTATTTATTCTAATATTATAGACTATAGATAGAAAATTAAAATAACTTAAATCCCTAAGCTTGTTTTAAATGAGAAATAGATTATAAATAACTTTATGTACGTGTGCGTGTGTATATGTCCGCAAGTATTTGTATATTCATTTCGTACATTTTTGCATCAAATGATTGAAAAACAATACATTTATGATAAATTGTAATAGAAAAATACTAGAAAAACCAATCTATTTTTTTTTTCTAGTATTTTCTAATAAAATTTATCATATTACTGAGATAGCATTCAAAATGCAAAATTCGTCGTGTTGAAAAAACTTGAAATTAATGAGTTTTCGCTAGCGATAAAAACATTATACATATATTTATTAACCGAATGAATGGTTAGCTTTAATTTTAAAAATCGATTTGATATTGAAAGCATAATTAATATATTTTTTTTTGGTATTGCTTTAAGTGAGTGTTTGAAAACGTTAAATAGAAGCTGGTGTTCGTCCAAGGTCCAACCCTAAATTCATGCCACTAGGATAACGAGATACATCCATAATTCTGAAATCAGATCTGCGCACATCTTGGCGCTTATTTAGAATTCGTTTTACGTCTTATTTCCCAACTTGTTTACGAGATTGAAATATTTATAGAAAATGGTAGCACCTCAATGTTGGTCCGAGTAGATACTTATTCAACGCAAGGTGATGTTTATCAGCATATTTCGTAAACAGGGGAAGGCTGCGTCACGGATGTTATCGAAGAACTGTCAGGCTGTATATTATTAATACCTGTTCAGGAAAACCTACTAGGATACCTATTACTGGTCTGTACGTCGGACATAGTAAGTTTCTTACAATATTTAATTTATTTGCCTGTTTCTGTTGATTTTTGTCGACTGATCGTATGTCCAAATAATGATTTTTTTTAATTTATAAATAGTGCTTACTTTGGACTAACTTAGTCCAAAGTAAGCACTATGTGACTTCTGTTATTAAGTGCATATATTGATACGTTTCAGGAGGTCTACTCCGAACGTCGATAGTCAAACTTTCGGCCGATTAATCGGACCGTTTCCTACTCTGAAATACATCCGTTCCGAAGACCGTCCCGACCGAACTTCAAATAACGCTTCTAGTAGGTATCAGGACGGACTTAAGATAAGTTAATTTTTTTTCCTGTAATTATTTCTTTATAAATATAAAATGTATAAGTTAAACGCTTAAGTAAAGAAATGCTTATATTTATTTACTTGTTTGATAGGGGAACCAACAAAACATGAACCAGACACAAATAAAGGCAAGAATAAGATAATTAAATTAATATCAAATCTAAGTTCCGCCTTATAAATAGGTACAATTAAAATATTACTTAACATAAAGAAAATGGTTTAGAACTATAAATTAAATAAAACTTATGATATTTATAATTTTAATGCTGTAGATGATAATAATAAAGATGACCTGATTCTCGCGAATAACTCTCGAGAATAACTTGTGATCCGAGTTGATTCTTTCTGGTATTTTTCTATGAAATAAAACTTTGTATATAGTTTAATGATACTCGTATATATTAGTATACCTTTTGGCTTCGTAGGTAAGGTCACTCCAGTGGGCTTATTGTTTTCCAGATTCTTTTCCACTTATTCCTCTTCACACCCTAGAGAGGCTTTCGCAACTAAAACCCTGAAACTGTCTTAAATAAATATCAACTTTTAGAAAACTGCTTTTCTTTTACTTATCATTGTATACGACAAGTGCTTTAGTTTCTTGGCTTCATAACAATGCATGTGATAATGTCTAATGTTTATATATTTACTAGCTGACCCGGCCACGCGTACGCTGTAGCTTAGTAATTACAATTTGCATAAAAAATGTTTTGTTCAAACGTATTATTAATGTAAATTAAACCTATCCTATGTTCTAAGTTGCAACAAATCCAGCAAAATGAAAAAAAAAACATCAAAATCGGTTGTGTCGTTTTGAAGTTCATTCCGGTCAAACACTGACAGGTAATATTTGTGTATATATATATATATATATATACTACTACCAGTGCCGAATTTACACATTTGCCGCCCCAAAGCTATAAAATTTTTGCCGCCCCTACTGACCTCTAAAATTAGAATCACTGTTCACAATTACCTACGTAAGATTATTTTTACAACTTTTTGGGTATATTTTAAAGCTAATAAAAGCAAAGATTTCTTTTTACTGAACTATTAGTTACTTTTTTTCTGTACCAATTTTGCCACCCCCTAATTTTGCCGCCCTAGGCTTTTCAGGGCTTTAGGCTTTTTCAGCCTCTATGGTAAATCCGGCACTGACTACTACCTTCCAATATTTTAATCGGGCTCGTTTCTAACTACTCAATTGAAACAAAAGTTTGATGGTTTGTTTTATTTGGATATGAAGTTTATAATTAAAAATCTCTAAAATTATTTATTTTAAGCGATGTCAAATTTTTAATTGACATTTTAATAATTTTGGTTTTTTGTTAAAATTTGTGTTTCGACAGATATTAATATATTGCGCGTTCGACTTACAATTTCGGAGATAAAGCAAGGATCGGTCCCCGGGTGGATGACAAAAACATGTATTATTTAGAACCGTGTCTTACGCAATATTGGGAACATACTTGCTCAGCACTACGAAATTGACTTATCCGCCGCTGATTTGGGACACCTTTCTTATCTATTTCGTTATTGTTTTAATTTCTGACATGATAATCTAATTAAGTGACTATTATTTAATTTTGACTTACCTATATATATAAAAATTGGACTCTCGATTTGTAATTATTCATGACTATTTTATTGTTCCATTGTTTTCTATTTGTAAGTCGACCTAGTTATATAATTTGACATAAATTATAAATATTTAAATTTTGTATATTCATTTTTTAACAGATGATAATGATCCGGCCACACGTTGCCGTGGCTTAGTTATTATAATTTGCAATATATTTTTTTAATAAAAATCAGCAATAGCCCGCTAGATTCATTCTGAGTCCGCGCGACATTGATTAGCCTTTGTGATATTGATTAGCTGGTGGGAAAAGTGGTGGGAGGCGCCCGACGTAACGGCACAGTGATGGCATGCGCGTGAGCTGCGCGCGCTACTGGACAATACTTGGACATTGCAACTTTATTTTTCTAAAACAAAAGAATTTTTCTAAAATAAAAGTAGCCTAAGTTACTCCTTATTACATCAGCTACCTGCCAATAAAAGTCCCGTCAAAATCGTTCCAGCCATTTCAGAGATTAGCCAAAACAAACAGACAGACAGATAGATAAAAAATGTAAAAAATGTTATTTTGGTGTATGTACCGTATATATATTCATATGCATGTAGTAAAAAACGGTTATTTCAATATTACAAACAGACACTCCAATTTTATTTATATGTATAGATTTAATTGTAATAATAATCTTTCGAGCGTTTACGATGGTGTCATCTGTTAGATTGTAAGACATGCATGTAAAAAACAATACATAAACTCCGTGATTGGGAGTATACTTTAAGCCCTTGGTTAGGTTAGGTTTATACCTAACTGCTCCGTCGACCACGTGGTGCGTACGACGAAAGGCAAGATCGGTACCGTTGCACTAAATGTAAACGACAATTAAAAGAGGTTGACGTAATGGCACTTGGAAATAAAGTTAAACCTGTGTGGTATAATATTTCACAATAACACTTTTTATTACGATATAAAGACCACATTCTAAATTAAAAATTTTCAATATGTTGTTTGATATTCAATTGTTTTTACATTCGATTCGTCAAGATGGATAAATTAAACATTTGAGTGATTTTTGAATACGAATTACGACGCACTGGAAACAGTTCGTAAAATCGATGTTGTGTTCGGAGAGGATACGGCTAATAAACGCACCGTACATTTTTGCAACAACGAGGAAGACCTGTTACTAAGGTAATTATTTAATACAATATTGTGCAATCTATAACAGTAACGTGCGACAGTTATTATTCAAAAATGTTTCGGCGATTTTTGATATTTATTACTAAGTCATAGTATTCGTATTAGAAGATTGGACCTATTTTTATAATTGAATACTAAGTAAATCCTTTTTTTATCCCCTATTGTAATAGTAATAATGTTCATCAGTTCTAATAATAGTAATATTAATTTGCTGTCGACAGTACTGTTGTCTGTGGTCGACGTCTAGAGCATTTGTTATCAGTTTATGTGGTCTTTAGTTTCATATTACTTTATGCTTCGTTGAATAACGGGTTTAAATGATATCGTCTCGTCGTAATATGGTAAGACCACCAAGATACAACGAACATGTATTACGGCATAATGAGTTATGAGCTTTTTTTAATAATAATAATAAATATTAGGACTTTTGAAAGAGTCTTTTTATGAGAATAACTATCGTAAGGCAACACTCGTATTAACTTTAATTGGGTTATTAATTTCACATTAATAATTGAAGTTATCCAAGTATATGTACGTACTATATGTAATAAGGCCTTATACTCTAGATATACTACATCTCCGGGACAGTAAAAAAAAAGAAAAGCGGATACATTTCCTTTGACGGATAGATTGTTTTAAGAGAATACATTTTATTAGCTTTTATTTATTTCACCTGTCCCGGTGTCTAATGAAATCTTGCAATTTTAATTTCACCCACTTCCCGGTTTCCGATTGAGCTGAAATTTTGCATGCATATTTATATCGAGTGAAAATGCAAAATTATGATGACATGAATAATTTGATGCTGGAGCTGTAAGGTGGCCACAGGAACTCCTTAATAAAACGACACTGCCCCATCGAGTTTGTGCTCGTTTGATTCATATTGACGAATATTCTGATCCTATATGATATCATTTTATTAAGAAGTAATAATAAAAGCTAGTTTTTAAAAAGTTTTTTTTATAATTATATGGACATATAATTTTTAACTTTTATATTTGCTTCTAAGTTTCCCAAAACAATAAACTGTCTATTATTATATTCATCTAATTGTTCACATGTTTTGTCTTAAACTTATATTAATTGTCATGTATTTTATTTAACTTTAATGGGCACATTCAACAGCCAGAGTCCAATACACACAAATGTACACAGTCCATCAACCATGTAAACAGCAAGTAGAAATATATAAACAATTATGAGCCGACACAAGTGTCGAACCTGTAAAAATACGTTTCTAAACATATAGAACGCATAATCGGGGAGGGAATGAAAACCAAATCTCTTTCTTTTCTTTCTTTATATAATTAATATGTAAATAAATAAACTAAAACAATAGAAAAAAGATATATGAGATCATTTGCTGTTTCGTTTATCCGTTTCGCTTAGTTCCTACGCTTTAGTTAGACTATAAAGCTTCGGTTCTTTCGAGTGTCCCTTCACGGCACTGTTATTTTTTGGTTTTTCTTTACTTACGATTAAATTATTATAATAAGGATAGATGGCGATCTCTTATTGGTTGCATGCTCGTTTGAATGGTAATGTCACTCTGAGGTCCCGGATTCGATCTCTGGCCGAGTAAATGTAGAAAACAAACTTTTTTATATCGCTCGGATTGAGTGTTGTGTTATAGTCGTTGTTTCTGAGTTCCATACCAAAAGTGCTTTAGCCAGGGATTCAAAAACACCTTTATAAGGATACACTTTCATAAGGGTTACACATTGAATCTGTTACAGAATTATTCCTGTATCACTTATTTGGGTGTTTTGAACCTGTTTTGCGTCGAACACTTATAAAAGTGTAACAGATATAATGTTTTCTATTAGCAATCTGATAGAAACTGTTTTACGTTTAACTATCTATGTGTATACACACTACACCAACATAGGCATTTCAAAGTGCCCAAATCATTAGTGAGCTGTCGCATAGTTATGTCAATGTGAACCATATTGACTGTAACAGATATTAACACTTATGAACCAGTATTTTCTAAAACAGATTCAAAGTGTTACAGTTTCTTTCTGTTTAACTTTTAAAACAGAAATGAAAAACAGTGTTCAGAACACTCTATTCGGATACCGCTAAAATCCCTGGCTTTAGCTACTTTGATTCAGAACAATGTGTAATGTTGTCTAATATTTATATTTAACGTCTTTCTGGATTATATAGTGGCTTGATATATCCACCTACTCTAAATTTTTTTATACTAAATAGATATTGACCGTTATCTCGCCTGATGGTAAGCGTCGATGCTATCTAGGATGTGACACGCTTGCCTAGAAAATGGGCTTGTCAATCTCACCTTGAAGGCCTGACCTCTGCTACTAATGTAGCACCCCCTCAGGAGCTCTGAAAACCTTACTTTGTCACAAGAACACAACAACACAAAAGTGATTGTTGTTTGTCTGCGGTCTTCTGTAAGGTCGAGGTATTTTACAACCCGGTTACAATGTCTGTGGACCTGATGACGTCACGTCAGCGCTTAGGTACGGTGCACAAAACAAAAGCGCTGGGAGGTGACAAGAGAACGGGGAGGGGGCTTGACATTCCAGCGAGGTCCACAGATATTGTAACCGAGTTATACCAGTTTGGTTGCTCCAATCTGAACGAAATAGTTCGCTATGACCTACCTCTCTCAAAATACATACAATACATCTCTACATAGAATTTTTCTACGTTTAGCAAATATAAGTTTGAATGGAGTGCGTTTGGTTTATATCCTGTATGGTCAAAATGGTAGCCATTGGTTCCATGTGTCCTTTAACTATCAAAAATGTTCCTTAGTTTCTCGTTCCCTAAAGCTCCTATCGATTGGTAATGGTAAGTTGGCCATATTTTTTTGAAATGTTACATACTTACGTGTATTAATTAGAACGCGATTATTAACATATTTTTGATGCATGCGCCATCGTCATGGAATAACTGAAGTTTTATATCTAAAGATATTACAAGAAACAAATTTACTTGTCTCTTAAATATATAAATTACATTGCTGTTTCTTATTTATCGATTGTTCGATACTTGTAAAAATTTTCGATATTCGATGTTGTAGTAACTAGAACATGAAGATATGGTGTTGGCGCCAGCTTAAGAAATACACAATCACAATTGGAAGTGTATTAACCCTGATAGGGAAGGAATGTGGGTTCCAGACCTGCCTGATACCTCAGAGAGGCTGAAATTTTTCTTGTAATTATTTCTGAAGATATTAAAATTAAAATGCATAAATAACAAAATATGTAATAATTATATGCTTGTTTCTTCTTTATCGTATCTTGGATAATTGTAAAAGTAAAACATTCGATGTTGAAGGTAGTAGTACCCAGAACATCTTCATGTTCAGATGATACACGCGTCAGCTTAAATCTTGATAATTTATTTTATATATATAAGAACGAGATATATTTGTAAAATTAATTATTTGATTAAATTTCCTACTTCAAAATGGTTCAACAGTGCGTAGGAGTGTATAAAGTTTATAACGATACTCAGTAGTTTTTAATTATTCCATTTGTGAGGCTTACTTAGAAGCCATGAAGTGACCTGTGCAGATATATAATTCATTGCATGTAAACTTATCACGTAAGGACCTAGTTTTCATAACTTTCATCACAGTCTTCTACTGCAATTTTTTTTATGTGGCTCAGGTCGAAAATTCTTAAAAAAAATAGAATTCATAACTCGGATACTAAATATCCGAGTTGTGAATTCTATTTTTTTAACTTCGCGAAATATACATGGGCTGATTTGGATATCACATAATACGATGGCCCTAAATTTTTCTTCGGATCTTCCGTCAATGTTCTATACTGTATTTATATCTATCCGTTAGCCTATAACACAATCCTAACAGCGTTTACTTTGGGCTATTCCTTAGAAATTATTTAATAAGTGTTATAAAAAAGGTGTTATTAACAGGATATAAGTTTAAAAAAAAACTTTTATAAAAACAAACATTTATTATCACTTGTTAATAAAACGAACTAAAAAGATAAAAAGCCCAAACTCGATTGGATTGTGTCGTTTTATTGCGGAGTTTCTATGGCCACCTCAGATCAACTCCATGACATCATAACATTACATTGTCTATATATATGCATAAAAAATTTCAGCTTAATAGGGAACCGAGAAGTAGGTCAAATTTAACTTGTAAGATTTCATTACAGGACCTGGACAAGTGAACGTAAACAAATGCTTAAAAAAAAGCTCTAGAGGCAGAAAAACAATTTATAATCATTACATTATTTTGGTCCCAATAGAAAGGATTCTTGGTTCATCTGCTGGTTGGCATTTTCAGTCAGTGTTGTGACGGGGTGCTGCCGGGCGAAATAAAAGCACTCAAGGTCACTTTTTTTTGCATTTAAGGAATTAAGGCACAAAATAGTGCCTTAAAGAAACTTATAGACTTATAAACAGGAACTGGTGGTACAGAATACATATACAGGAAAACTTGTGAATTATGCTTATGAGCTTATTATACTTGTGAGCTTATTATAACTGCTCAGCAATATAAATATATTTAAATAATTGTTATTGGTGAGTCAACCGCTCTACGCGCTGACTCTGGTAAGAATAAACTTCGAACTTTAAACAAAACAAATAAAAAGAGACAGACAGTAAATTTAAAATAGGAAACCAAGAGAAAAGAAAATATGAGAAATGGCCAGAGAAGAGCGCAATGAAAGCAACGAGTCGCCAATATAGCTATGGCGCCTCGTTACAGTGTATGCAATTGTTGAACCATTTGAGTCTCAGTTACTCGAAATAAATTTATTTATATGTATTATTATTTTGAGGACTTTTTTCCATTAGGTTGATTATAAACGTTATGTAATGTTGTAGTAAATATAGTAATGTAGTCAATGGAATTATAATGTAAATTTAGGTGCCACGTTGGCTGTATCTCGTCGTTCTCTGCGATTGGTTACGATATTGATAAAGTTTATACATATATTTGTATTTGATTTAAACAGTACTCCAACAGCACTTGTGAAATTACCACTACGATGGTATATTTTGTGAGATTTTAATTTAACGTCTAATCAAATAGTTCTCATATAACTATATACAATACATAGCATTTTTAAGCTGAAAGCTTCTCTTGAAGTAAACATTTAATAACATCTTATTACCGAGAATGCGTTTTTTAATGTAATTATAAATAAAAGTTAGGTTACTTTCTTTAAATATTTAATTCTAGCAATTAAATTCTTAAATAGTAAAAAATGTAATAATTACATATTTTGTTTCTTCTTTAAAGATTGTTTGATACCCTCAATGCATTTCAAAACAGATTAAAAATTAATTAATTCATAAATACCTCTATTCTTTTAATGAATATTTAAATTAAACTTTTCTTAACTTTCTTTTTAAATTTAATGTTGATGCGACGTTCGATCCAAATTGAAGTAAGGTACCTAATATAAAGATTTATTCTAGTTTTTTATTGAAAATATATATAATAAAATTTAATAATTTTTAATTAATTAAAACATGGGTAGCCCTCGCCTTATTTGCCGTGCTAAGGGCGAAGGGTGTGTTTAAAGGGCAACTAAGTTTTTTAAGTTTTATTTATATTTTAAGATCAGCGTACACTTAGTTGGCAATAAAAAAATTGAATTAATTGCAAAAGTATTACATACAATGTTGTAAATAGTAGTACATGGTACATGAAGACATGGTGCTGGCGTCAGCTTAAGAAAAACTTGGAAAATTCGATGGGTCGGCTTAGGTCTCGGTAGCTTAACTGGAAGAAAGAAGGAAAGAAAGAAAAACATTTATTTGAAACTCAAACACACAACAACAAAAATGTATGTCATTAAAACGAGTAATAACTTAAAAAAAAAAGAAAAGAAAGATACATGTAAAATAGGAAAAAGAAATAAAAATATGGTGTGTCTGAGACAAAAAGAGAGAGGATGAGTTCTTTCTCGGTCGGAAAGCGAGGGGATGTGGGTTTGAGTCCCGCCTTATATCTAAGGCAAATTGATTTTTTTCTAGTAAAATTTTCTTTAGATAAGTGAGGTTTTTCTAACTGGCCAAAAGGCGGTCGTTTGCATAAACAAATGTAAGGAAATGCGTTATAAAAAGTTCGCTTATGATTTTGGAAGTATTACATTTACATAACTATTATTTAAAGAACAGATGCCATTTTATGACCTCCGTATTGCCACTCCGAGGGCCCGGGTTCGATACGCGGCCAGGCCAATAAAGAAATTATTTTTTTCTATATTGGCTCTTGTTTGGGTGTTGTAGTACAGTCATTTTTTCTGAATTCCATAATACGAGTGCATTAGCTACCTTATTTAAGTTCAGAGCGATGAAAAATATTTATGTATCATACATTATATTATGACAATACTTTGTGTGTTTGTTACCATATCAGCAACGCGTGGCCGGGTTATATCAGCAATGCGTGGTCGTGTTATGCCAGCAACGCGTGGCCGGGTAATGCCAGCAACGCGTGGCCGGGTAATACCAGCAACGCGTGGCCGGGTTAGCTACTCTATATATATATATAAATTACATGTCACAGTGTTTGACCGCGATTGACTCCGAAACTACTCAACTGATTTAGATGATTTTTTTTTCATTTTACTACATTTGTTCCGACTTAGGACATATGATAGGTTTCATTTTAATTCATAACTGCAACGCGTGGCCAGGTCAGCTGGTATTTATATATTTATAAATTTACTCGGTAGTGTATATGTCGTGTAAATAGTGTTGTGTTTTCCCACATCACGACACGTTCGGAACTAAATTTACCATCGCTCATTATGTTTAGTTGGTCGATTCTAGCGGCAGTGGTCTCATGTTCTCCGCACACTATGTTGAAGTATTTGTGATACCTAAAACTCATACTTGTGATCATCACAAGTTGTTGATTATCTATATCATGGTCAAGGCTCGATAGCTCGATTGGGAGAGCAGTGGACCGGGCACCCAAAGGTTGTGGGTTCACATCCCAACTGAGAACATTTTATGAGCTGATTAAATTTCTCTATAATTTCTTTATTAAAAAAACTATTTGATAGGGTAAGAATTATTTTATTAAAATCTTGAATATTGTTGGTATTTTGCTTTTATCAAAGTTTTGACAATAATTATGGTAAATTTGTATGACTATTTGTTACCAATAAAAAAAATTCTAGCACGCACCAGTCGTTTCACATACTTCCACTATGGCGGCTTCCCTGATATGCGCTATATATTTTTTTTAACATTCGAATATTGTTATACAAACTCCTTCGACGTTCTCAGTATTTATTAAAAGAGTTTCATTATTGTTGAGTGAAATAAAAAATTAATAATTTAGCCTTTTAAGAAAAAATCTAATACGTATGTATTAACTACGAATAACTCAGGTTTGAATTCCAACAGAAAACTGGTGTCAAAAAAATAAGATCAAGAGGAAGTCTAGAGGAAGAAAATCACAAAGGCCATGCGAATCATGTAAGGTACGCGATTTTTCTGAATATTGAAATATTTTAATATTTTTTAAAAATCTAGATTAACAATAGTTTATTGGTCATAGAGACAACAACTATAAGATAAGTAGGTATTTCATTTATTTTTGAAATAAGTTGAGTGGTATGTTTAAATAAAAAAACATGGTAGTTATACATAGGTTTATAACTACACTCTATAGTACTATTGTCTATATTAAAACGTACCACATTCTTGCTAAAGAAATTGTATTCTAGTCTCTATATATGTTTTGTTTGCAGATAAATAGTGAGTTTTTTATTTTTAACACCCAGCTGACCAGCTGACCCAGCCATGCGTTGCTGTGTTATAAATTAAAATAAAACCTATCCTATCTTTTAAGTTAGATCAAATAACAGATAGTTACGAAGTTTGAGCAAAATCGGTTAAGTAGTTTAGGAGTCTATCGCGGACAAACAACGTGACACGTCATTTATATATATTAAGATAAGCTTAAGTCATCTTAGGTATTATCTGGTTATATTCTGGAGTAGAAGGATTTTAAAATTTGGGAGCAGGCACCTATTGCAAAACTCCCACGGGACCGACAAACAGGTTACTGTGTTTAATCAAGGAACGCCGAACGTTCGCACTATTAGAATGCGCGGTCGGTGCCCCTTGAGTCAGCGGGCTACTAACGTAAATCTGAAAAGTAATTGGAAGAAAAAATATTAAATGCGTAGGCAACATTTGAAAGTTTATATTATGAGTTTTATTTTTTTTCAACGCATCTCATAAACTGGAATAAATACTAGACAAATACTACTAAAATACTGAAAAAAACGACTCGGCTGACACATTAATATAAGGTAGAATTTGTACCCTCAAATTTTAGATGTCCGGTCCATTGCTCTCTCAATTGAGCTATCACGAATTTCGCTACATAGTATTATTCTATTAAAAATTATATTATGACAATACTTTGTGTGTGTGTGTGTGTGTGTGTGTTTGTTACCATACCAGCAACGCGTGGCCGGGTTATACCAGCAAAGCGTGACCGGGTTAGCTAGTTCTATTAAAATTATCATATAAGAATTGTATTACATGAAGAGTCTTGGATTAACCTTGAAACGTTCCAAATTAACCTTAAATAAAAGTCCACTAAAATTGATTCTGACCAGGTACGTAACTCACACTGTATATACTTAATGCATATCAAATTATTGTATTTCTTAAAATATTTGTTTTAACCAATATACCAGACTCTGTTCTATCTGATCTCGATTTTTTTGCTATCTGTGTACAGCCATTTTCATAATTTCAAACTTATTTAGAAATACGAATTTCAAGTAAATAAATTTATAAACATATTAGGGTTTTCGACAGTAATTTAAATAGATAGATAATTAGTTTATTTGCATCACAAGACACACACACCTTTACAACAATTAATCTTAACATATACATATAAAATTTTAAAATTAAGCGTGCGTGCCGCAACGACGCAAATGAAAAAAGCTCAGCGATACCTTTGCTCTGAGAGCAAAGCACTGATTTTCAGCTCCTACCCCAGAGAACGCACGGGTCTACATGTAACAGCGCGAACGTGTAAACCTACACAATAAATATTATAATATAACAAATAAATAATATCATTGTCAAAAGTAATACATGAAAATGTATAAATAAGAAAATAAATTAAATTACGAAATTCTAATAGAACAATTAAATTATAGTTGATGAAAAAAAATGTGAAAACATTATTATTGCACATATTATTAAAAAATTAATGCGAATCGTGATATTTCCATTAAATATAGTGAATTAATTAAAATACATTACATTAATTAAATTGAATAATTTTAACATAAATAAAAAGTTGAACAGCCCAACTAGATCAATACTTTGAACCGATCGGAAATTACCTATTGAGGTAAAGATTGAAATGAGTTCGAAGACTTATTGACACACGTCGACAAAATATTAGCGGCTCGCTCGGCGATATCTCAGGCCTCTCGATTTGTTAATAAACTTTATCTCAAATATGGGTCAAGGGAGTATAAAGCCCGGTAGGAATAATTTAAAATATTTCATAACCGTTTATCGCGTTATATGTACGAGTTTTTATAAAAGTAATAGGAACAGAGAGCTGTTTAGCTTTTCAGATGAAAAATATATAATTGGGTAAAATTGTACATCATTATTATGATTTTAGTTTTGTAATAACGTTTAGGTACGCATCGTAAGAGACGAGGTGTAGTTGTCATCGAATTTTATAATAATATACATACCTTGTATACGCCGTGTGGTGTCTGTTTCAGTAGAATACCACCAACTGGTGGGTTATCACCAGGCAGTATATGCGGTCTTCAAGCCGTTTTCCAAGCATGTAGATTATAGCCAAACACAATTTAGGGGAGACTTTCGTCCCATTATAGTAATATAAGTTATTCAAGGGATTGTTACCATGTACCTTGTTTTAGCGAGTTTCCGATATTTCGGCACTGTTGCAAGCGCCATGATCACAGTTGCTCAGTGATCATGGGGCTTAAAACTGTGCTGGTAATGTTAGTGACCATGAAAGATTAAAACAATAGACTTTCGTCCCATACCGGACGTATTGCGTCTGAAATGATACCTTGTATAAAGCTGTATGGGGCTCCAATTATATGGGCTGAGTGATTCACATTTCATTTAAAAGTTGTACTCGTAAGACTTAATATCAAATAAATATTTTTAGTTTAGGTTAGTTTTGTAAATGTTTGTAAAAAATTATCGATAAAAAAATATATCTATCTAAGGTAGAAATCGTATTTACGTCTTTCACTTTGCGAGCGACTACTCAGACAACTACACATTGTTGTTAAACAATAGTTTAACAACAGATGTTTTAAAAGGTTTCGGTCAATCGAATTTTAGTAGTAAGTAAGTTACCCAATTAAACGCACCCACTGTTCGGGCGATTAAGCAAAAATCAGTGAGCCAGGTAATCCATTTATGCCTACAATTGACCGATCTCTGAGAAATTGTTATTATTCAGCGAAACTTCGCATAATTTAACTGGAGATAAGGCGAACAACAAGTTTTCCGTTAATTTTAAGATCATTGCCCGATTATTTATAATGCACTTTGTTACCATTTAACTATGAAATATGTTTGAACTTACTTTAGTAATAAACAAAGTCAATACATACTAAGTAAATAAATAATTAACTTTATTAGAATATTCCGTTAAGTGGCTCATTCCGTTAACTGTGATTTATTATAATTGGTGCTTTTGTGACATGTGTAATTTGTGATTATGTCTTACATTAACGACCACTAACTCTTTGAAATATTAATTAATAAAATTATGTTTCAAGTAAGTGAGAACATTTTCTCTTTTTGAGTTAAATTAATATCCTTAAACCTTCAATATTGTAATGTATACTAATATGTACCTTTTTAGTCTCCGATTTTCATTCATAACATTCGTTAAATTGTATATTTTATCATTCCATTTTGCATCATCATTTGTAAACGTATTAATCTCTGTAAATATATATATATACAATAATATTTTACTCAATTGCTGAAAAGATACACTAGATTTTCATATAGAGCTTCGAAACCACTCAAAACTTCTATACAGAATGCTACACACTTACCGGCATTGCTTGTTATTTTAACCTGTCTTTTTGTTTAATCTATTTCGTTATTATTTCTTCATTTTATTACTAAAATGTATTTATTTAATTTATTGACATATAAGTTTTTCTCCGTTGCCATGGCTACCCATGACACGATCTTTCATTTATGGTATTCAACCTCCAAAGAAAACCAGATTTTATTCTTTTTATGACAATCTTAATTTAAATGGCTCTGGGCCTATAAAAGACCGAGCTGACCTGCGAAGTGATTCAGTTCTTTGGCAAAAGTTGCCACGTTAACATCTATAGCTCGCTACCGAGCTCTCCAAAATTCTTAAAGGCCTTATCCCGGGGCCGGCTGCCCCGGGACTCAAGAAAAGTCCTCAACGCCGTAAGGCAAACTTTTGGCTTAAGAACCTACACTAAACTTAGCCACTCTCTACCACTAACGTTGCCTGACCACCAGCGGTGCAGGCCATCCATCTGCAGCGCCGCCCTACCTACCTGCTACGCCGCCCGACCTACCAGCAGCGCCGCACGTCTACCAGCAGCGCCGGCAGTAAATCGGTGCAGGCCGTCCACCAGCAGCGCCGCCCTATCTACCTGTCACGCCGCACGTCTACCAGCAGCGCCGGCAGTAAATCGGTGCAGGCCGTCCACCAGCAGCGCCGCCCTACCTACCTGTCACGCCTCCCGACCTACCAGCAGCGCTGCCCGTCTACCAGCAGCTCCGGCCGGCGTCTGCCCCGCCTCCTGTCTACCGGTAGCGCCACCCTTCATCCGACGGTGTATCTGGGCATGTATCGTGACGGTGTATCTGACTCTGCATCTGGGCCCTAAAGCCCCGGGCCTCAAGCCGCCTACATAGAAGATCGCCGACGACCCACAATCACCTACTCACATTTTCACTGTACACTACTCATACTCGCCCTCACTCTTCTTACCTCCTTTTTTTTTGTTCTTTAAATTGTTTTGTTAATATAAAAACTGTAACTTTACCCTGATCTTCCGTCTTTATATTTTGTCCCTTCACGACAATATATCGAAATCAAAGAAATGATGGAAATAGCGAATTTTAATTGTTAAAGTTATATTATTCTTGGACTGCAACAAATTTCAACACATCAAGGTATTCATTATTGTATTATAAGTGCAAATTGCTTATCTGATGATGCATAATTCAACACAAGGCGTCGGAACTGTACGTCCGGAGATAGAGGAGAAAATTAAGATATTTTTTGCACGGATTCTTCCCTATACTCTGACCCCATATATATGATAGCCGCTCATCCAATGGCACAAAAAGGATATTTTCCTTTACTCTTGCCAAATGGTACATTACAATAATACTATTGCTAGTGAATGATCTTTATTTCTATTTTATTAAATTGATGTGTGTGCGATCAACGACTTGTGTATTTACAATATAATATATGCTATAGCTTCATGCGTTTCATAAATAAAATGTAAATATTCACTTTTTTATACAAAAGTTTGCTTAGCTGGTATAGCGATAAAATATTTGCAACATTTATATCTAAGTCATAAGTCATGTGGCTAAATTATTATGTTTATATATCTAGTATTATTGTTCTGCAATTAATAGAGTTAAAAAACTTAAATATTATATTTTTTGCAATTTTCAGTGTAAAAAAATATTTTACTAAATAGACTAGAAAAAAGTCGACTAAACTCACAAATAATTTATCAGGTTTCAAATAATCATACATTTGTTTGTTTTATATTCTTTATGTCAAATCAGTTGTGTGTCGTGTCTGTAAATGAAAGCATGCTTCTGTGCCCGTGATTTAGCAGGGCAGCACGCACCGTTTGCGCGACCTTGGCATGCTAGCGAGTGCATCAATGTTCGCAACTGTAATTGCCAAACGAATTTATATCCGTCCTCTTCAGTGTAAGGTCTAAATTGCTCTGATAGCAGTATTTACATCACTGCGAATAAATAAAAGTGGAATCACAAGAAGCTATGTATAGTGAAGTAATTGTGGTGACAGCAGATGACATCCAAATAGTTGTTAATAAATAGATGTTTTAACTAAAATATCCATATCTATAAAAAAACCCTATAACAGTGTTTGACCGCGATAAACTCCCGAAAGTGCTCAACTGATTATGATGTTATTTTTTTCATTTTAATGGATTTGTTTCGACTTAAGACAGGATAGGTTTCATTTCAATTTATAACACAGCAACGCGCGGCCCAGTCAGCTAGTTTTATTATAAAAATATTTTTTTTTATAGTTTAAATAGGTTGTGTAGGAAATATAAAACTTTTCTCTCGTAACAGGCATTATTTTATCTCTGGTTGTGTTTGTAGAAGTAAAATGAAAATGTATGCTTATAGACATATAGACACGTACGCGCGTGCCTGTAAGCATTAAAAAATTTAGACGATGGAATGATAAATCATTTGTTCATGGTATTTATATTTTATTTTAAGCTCACAAATGACTTATGTATTAAAAAATGCATAAAACATATTTATAAACGTAAGTAAAAAGGGAAGCCATGTTTCTTTTTTCTTTGGTCAAATATCAGTTATATGAGAAGCAGAGCCTTCTGTCACTGGTATTTTGATGCTTAAAAGAAGTCTCTGACCACTTGTTGTTGTAATAATGATATTTGAAAACAAATAAATATTTTTGACTTTTTTATTGATCTATGTAAATATCGCACATATTTAAATAAAAAATATACAAGTGAAACAAGAAAACGTGAATAAAATTATAAAACATAATTAATTCATGAATTTCGTTTTTTCCAACGGTGGATTGGTAAAGAATACTTTTAACATTAAGTCCGCATATTGTGCCATGTTATATTGTGGTCAATTAAGTTTTTTTATTAATAAAAACAAATAAACCGTCGAAATCGAAGCGAAATAAAATATTTATGTTTTTTTGGCTTACACTTAAAATTCTCATACCTTCTAAGTAATTAAAGATAGTGAGTTAAAACCTCTGTTAAATGAGTGACATACAGTTACGAGCAATCAGATGTATTCACCCACGAACCATGTCATACTAAAGCGACCGAAAGCAAAGAGAGAACATTATAGCTCGTGGCTGTACAGGGCGACGCGACTGATATTAACTTACATTATGTATACGATATTGAATACGCATATTTTTGAGCATATTTTAAATCTAAAAGATATGTTGCATTGTGAATGCTAAAAGATAAAAATAAACACATTCCTTCGGTTATTCTGTAAAAAAACATAACAAAACCCGTTAATAGCGCGCTCCAATAAATCACCCGGAGCGCCCTCGCTTTACTTCACCAGATATGTCTAGTAAGTTAGTCATATGATTAGATTGTTATCGTATTATATTTATATTCCTAGTAAAAATTATGAACCACTTTCATACTACATTACGGTAAATATACAGTACAAATATAATGTTTTATAAATGTACGGTATAAATATAAATTCAGTTATATATTTCACACATAATTTTATTTGAAATAGATAAAATAATAATGAAAAGAATATAGTTATAGCAAACACTAAAGGCTAAAGATCTCTATAATGACTAACACCCTAAAGATTATCAAGAAAATTCATAATATTTTGTAGCCTTTAAAAGAATGCGTACACACAACTGCACACACACATTTACACAACTTCTAATGTTATCTACTGTAATAAGTTATAAAGGTAACCACTAGAGTGTATTTATAATTATGTTGCTTGTCCTTAATGAGGTGGGCGCTAATAACTGTAACACAGTCTCTGACTTCCACAGTTGTTAACGCAGAAAATGTTAATGCACCATGTCTGGATTGTAAATAAATAAAAAATAAATTTTGTACAGGCAATTACTTTTAATAAGCTGAAGCCACACCTCTTTTTATTCGAACAGTCACCATTAGCAGCTAAGTCCAGAGCTGCTGCTACAGCAAATATGTATGAAAATGTAAACCCTTAGAGCAATGTAGGTTATCAAATGTATCTAATTGTATCCTATTGTAATAACTAATAATTATGTTTAATACAACTAGCTGACCCGGTAACGCGTTGCTATGGTAACGTTAATTGATACAATGGAAAAAGAGCGGAAGGACAAACACACAAACAAGGGTTTTGTGTGTTTGTCTGCCCGTTTGTGTTCTTAGATTATAGACTAGCTGACCCGGTAACGCGTTGCTATGGTAACGCGTATACAATGGAAGAAGAGCGGGGAAAAGAGCGGACAGACAAACACACAAACAACATATTTGTGTTCTTAGATTATAGATTACACTAATAAGTTTAGCCGAAAATGAGCATTATAAGGCTTGTGTTATGGAAAAATATTCGTATTTATCACACAAACATTTGTCTGAAAAGTAGGATCACTGCCGTAATACCTAACGGTCCTCAAATGTCTGTAAAGCCTTCTCTTTGTCATAAATATTTTTATTTTTATTATTATAACCTTAAATAACTATGACAAGACTTAAACTATCTTAATGGGACGTTATGATAAAATATGTCACGTTTTTACGTATGTTTATTTAAAATTTTAGCATCTACTTACACCTTGGTACATACTGTATTTTGTAACCATTTGGCAGATGGTCAGGCGATATTTGATGTTATTGTTATAGCAAGATTTATTTCATTCATTCATAGTAGGTAATTTAAATTAAACTATTTTAGTTAGCCTTATTTTTTAAGAACTAGCCGCTCGTCCCGTCATCGCACGGGTGGACAAAATTCTTTAATTTTTTTCTATTATTAAATATTTTTCCGTTAACGCCATCTAGCGTCCGGTAGACGAACTACTTGCGGTTAACGCGTTGCCATGGTAACGTTAATTGTTACAATGGAAAAAGAGCGGACAGACAAAGACACAAACAACTGTGATCTTAGATTATAGACTAACGGCCCGTCCCGGCTTCGCACGGGTGGACAAAATTCTTTAAATTTTTTCTATTATTAAATATTTTTCCGTTAGCGCCATCTAGCGTCCGGTAGACTAACTACTTGCGGTTAACGCGTTGCTATGGTAACGTTATTGATAAAATGGAAAAAGAGCGGGAAAAGGAGCGGATAGACAAACACACAAACAACTGTGATCTTAGATTATAGATTAACTGCTAGTTTTTTGTCTAAAAAACTATTTGTCTCATGTGTCAGGGGAGGTTCGAATGTTTATTTTGGGATAATCAATTTAAAAAAACAAGGTAAAATCGACTCAGTTCACAAGTTCTTTTTAGAGGTCTCAAACCCGCATCCTTTGGATGTGCTGTCCATTGCTCTCCCAATTGAGGTGCCGACCCTTATGAGTACCCGTCGAAATTTTTGTGATAATTTTTACTTTATTACGCTGTAGGCCAGCGTTGCATCATCGATGAGAGGAATATCCCCGCATTCGAAAGTAACCTTTTTCCTAGTTTTTCTATTAAAATTTCTCATATAAAATAACATTGTAAATGCTATTTACGAAAATCATAAAGTATTAATTTTTGTTACAGTTATGTGTCCCTTCTCCCCACTAGCTAAACGGTTCGTCCTGTAATCGAGAAAGACAGTAGTATGTATATACAAATAATTTAACAGAAACAATTTCTTAGCTAGGATGACTTCACAAAATATGTGGACACAAAGAGTATTTTGTAAGGGACAACTACCAAAACTACAGAACTTTCTAATGCAACTTGTAATTAGTAGCATAAAATGGTATGAAGTTGTCTTTTTTATTTTGTTTGGTGGTATGAAGTTGTCTTTTTTATTTATTTCAATATAATTATCTAACCAAGTAACAAAACAAAACAACAAAAGCACGGAAGCGGTTATTTTAAGTACTTACATAGATATCTCGTAATGGATGCTGTTAAATGTAGTAACACATATTTTACATTACAACTAATTTGCTATGTTAAAAGAGCATATAATATGTCTTTGTCTGTAATACTGGAAGCATAAATAATACATTAACCTAATAAAAATTAGTTAAATTTAAATATGTCCACTTATTTTTATTTTTTTTAAATATAAATGACAAATTGATGATTGACTAGATACATTCATATGTATTACAAAACTTTGCGATATATCTTATAATTTAAAAAAAATATATTTATTTAAAAATCAGATAGATTCCTAAAATGAATAATGAATGAATTGATTGAATTTCATTATTTATGAAGAATAGTTAAATGTTAGGCATTAATTTAGGACATAAAAATTAATGAATAAGTAACGTGTTCATTTGAGTTTTTCTGAGTCAGGAGTAAGTTGTTATTTTTTTAATAATTTATTTCACATTCAATATTTTAATGGGTCCTTTGTTTTTGGAAAATATAATATCTTTTTTTACTTTACAATAATACTAATATAAGTTCGTATAGATATATTGCATACACTTGTATAAAAGTGTTTAACTTTAATGGAAAGAATTACAATATTGCAGTTATTCATATTAAGGTAGTTAAAATAGTTTACCACCCGCTCGAAAATTGGCAGACCTTTTCAAGAAGAACTGGCAATAGGAAACCCGGACGTTGATCCTTACTCTTAGATTATTTAAAAAATAACTGACAATCCATCAGCTTGTGTTTTTGTTAGAAGTTTTATTGGAAACTATCTTTGATATGAAATGAATAATAGAACCCCAGTGTGCTACCCGGCGGACGTTACCCCCTCTGTTACGAGATTTCAGCGAAAAAGTAGTACGTCCCAGTAGCTTTGAGTTCGCGAGTAAAGGAAAACTAACATTTTGAGCCAAAATATAATAAGAAATCTCTTGAAAAGCTTATTTATACGTGATATTCAAATAACTCCAATCCATGGAATGAGAAATTAGCATTAAAAGTAAATAACCGTTTAAGTAATTTAAAGTTATGTGATGTTAATAATACTGAGGTTAATAACCGATACGATCGAATACTACCGAATAGAATCTGATTATACTGCTATTTTCGTAGTTGTAATGTCACTGAACGAAAAGTTCAATTAAATGTAGATGAAATACTGAAGGATATAACTAATCACTTCAATGTTGACTATCAAACATCAAAAGGAATTCGATTATTCCCTTATTTCTTAAATCTAAGATTCCCGGGCTATGAAACTTTGGCAATTTGAAGAAGAATGTCATTTACTATTGCTTTCTTTGAGTCATGCGATTTTGCGATTTGTTATTTCCTATAATCTCTAGTCATGTCTAGTTAGTACATGAAAAAAATAGTTATGTGATTAATCCTCCAACAAAAATTAGTTGATTCAACGTCAGTCAATCATAACCTCACTTTTTTATAGTCTTTTATTTCTCAATTCTCAGATTGACTAAGTTTTTAGGATTAATATATTACCGAACTACCTTTTAAAAAATGATACTTTAATTTTGTTAGATCGTAAGCCCAAGATTATATGGAAGCTGCTGTCTTCAGGATGTTCCACCGCCTAAAAAAGGTGGTAGGGAAGAAAAGGAAAAGATTTGGATACTTCCAAAATCATTTATGGATTAAACACAGCTCCTACCAGATTATTTAACCGTTTTGAAATTATGTCGCACTGATCATATTACAACTGTTGCGTGACTGTTAGAGGATATAGCACGTAAGTAGCACATTGGTCACGAGGCCTTGTGGTTTGCAGCAACAGAATCACTTGGCTTAAAAAGAGATATGATTGGAATTGGTATGGAAAATACTGCAGTCGCGCGTATCATAAGGTTGTTCACACTATAATATACTTTCAATGTTTGCTAAAAACTGCATTACTTTAAAACAGATATTCGAGCCTTCTTTTTCTTTTATACATACTTAAATTAAAGTTCCAAGTCAGATTGAAATGTGATAACAAATTAAATTATCAGAATATAATAAGTACTATTTATGATCAAAAGAAGATCACCATTGCACAGTGGTTAAGTAAATTAATGACATCCATCGATCCGCAGTGGGCCCGAGTGATGAATAATGACCCATTATCCATTCCATTTCTACATTGTTATTTTTAATAAGAGCAGTGAGAAAAATGTGAGAAAAAAAAGAGCTAGTGATGACGAACGACTTAATAAAAATAAAACAATGTAGGGTTTCCATATAAAGTAATCATTTATTCAATGCTTCCCTTATATAATGCTAACAGTTGCAATAAAACTTATTAAAACTAAATTTGAGACAGAAGCAACCGAAATTGCTGACCAGTTTAGCTTCTGTTGTAGCCTCTGAGCAACTACGATGATTTTCAGCTAGACATTAGGAACATTATAACAAACCAAAAATGCCTGTAACTGATGCATTTGTGATTAATATTAAGAAATACTTAGATACATAATTGTTTAAACAAAAAATAAGTTGTTATAATAAAAAAATACTAGAAAAACTCGACTCGGTCTCGGTCGTCACAAGTGCATTCTCAGGCGGGCCCGCAATCTTTGGAAGTTCGATTTGAAGGGTTTTTCTAGTATTTTTCTATTATAATAATTTATCTTATAACTGACAATTGTAAAAATGCATAAAATATATTTAAAAAAAGTTATTTGCATAACTAATTTATATACCTTTACTTATTGTAGTTATATAAATAGATACTTACTTAATAATTAGATACTGAATACACACATTCTACCTACTATACTGTAGTTCCAAGTAGCTATATTAGAAGATCAGATATACCCTCAGTTTGGAAATTTAAAACTTATTCTTTTATGTAAGACAGAAATGTAGTTACTTTTTAAACTTTTAATTTTTGTTGCAAAAGCGACTTAAATCATAATTTTCATTGTAGGCCGGTGCGAGGTTGTATCAATCATCTGTTTTATTAATTTTCATTGCGAGCCCAGCCTACGGGCAGCCTTCGAGTCGGCCAGGGCCGCACGTGGCGCTACTTCCGTTGTGCAATTTAGTTCTTAAGATGGATTTAATTTTTTTGTTAAACTTTCATTATTTGATGACTACGTAGAATTTTATCTCTATCCATAAAATTCTACGTAGTCATGAGATTCAAAAAGATTTGTCAAAGATATTTTATCGAAACATAGTGTCTAGTCAAAGTTCCTTCATGCTTATCAAAACATTTTTTTTTCTCTTTATTTAATTTGAGGCTTCTGTCAGCATGGATAGGTCAACACCATCGTATAAAGGGGCCTTGCAGTACGTATCCCCAGAATATGACCAATGTTTATTTTAGCCGCCTTATGCATTGTGACTTCGCGGCAAAATGTTTTGCCTGGTAGTCAGACTGGCACAACTATAACAAAGGCCATTACTGTAGATTATTGCTTGAGGCGTTCATTGTACCTCATGTTCTTCGACGGTAGGTAATGGATGATTAACCACCAAGATTCTTACATCTTATTGTCATCCAGCTGTTGTAAAGTGTCGAGTTTCTGGGATATATATAGGACATTTTTGGTTGATTTGTTGTTAATTATTGTTATATTTACTAAATTAAATTCATCCAATCAACGATTTAGTTCTTGAGGTAAGTTAACTTTAGGTATGTTAAAAATTTATAAATTACAACAAAATAAAAATGTAATTTCACATTGCACCTACTTTTAAATTATTATAATTAGGTCCAGTTTACCAATTATTACTGGAGTTGAATTGTTTTAACACGTCATTTCTTTTGTATTTTTTAATATTCAAACGTTTAACTGCTACATTAGTTATCCAAGGATAAATAATTTACCTGGGCATCCTAACCCACTGCGGACTACCACCTTTATTTGGTTTCTATTCTTAATTGTCGCACCGAGCGCTTCTCAATATCCTTTATTTGCTCTTCTGCTGCACATTGCACAGCAAAGGAGTGGAACTCTCTATTTGTAAAAAGTTTGTAAAATATATTATTTATGGTATATATATAGTGTAAAATATTAATATTAATTCAAAAGATTACACTTATAAACTCTATATCCCATAATGCGGCTCTGTTCACCATCCTATGGCCAGCTAGTAATTTGAGGTAAGTACTTACTACTTGACACACTTTATAATTACCAAGGGAGGCGTCAATTAAAACCGATTGAAACGACTAGCTTTATTTGAAAACAAATTATATGGGAAATACTTCTAAATAGGAATAAACCATTAATATAGTGAGAGTGAGTCCTTAATATAGTACATGAACTTACTTGTACATGTACTTTACATGCAACCGCGCAAATTTTATCGAATATTAGTTACATCAATTATTGTAAATCTATCTTTTATTCTTCAAATACAAATTCCAATTAAAAAAAACCAATTAAAAGGTTATTTTTCAAGAAAAACTGTGTTATGAAAACCCTAGGCCACACGATGGGGTATTGGAAATTGGCTCATTAGTGACGGAAAATTGGTAAAGAGAAAGCTTCACGCTTTAGCTCACCTCTGCAAAGTTGCCTGTCTATGGGTTTCTTACAGATACCGCCATCACCTTTCTTCATTGGGGCATCCAGGCACACTGCGAGCTACCATCTTTTCTTGGTTGCTATTCCTAATTGTTGCACCAAGCGCTTCTTCAACATACTTTATAATGCGCACAGCAAACGAGTGCGTCCCTCCCTGCGTCTGTGTTTTAGAGTACTTTCAACCTGTTTATTTTCAAAGCCAGGGTGAATAGGCACCTTCAGGGTTAGCTCGCTAAATCGTGGATCCTGTTTTGGTACCCGAGCTTGATTGGGATCAAGAGCGACCCCATTTAAAATATAAAAAAATATATATATAGTGTAGTGGTTTGCACGAGTATCGATTTGATGCTTAGAGCTCCCAGAATTAATCTCACGGGGATGTATATTTGTGTTTATATTAACTTAATAGCTGGTGGCGCTTCTTTCAAGGTTGCCGGCATCTGATCTGATGATCACCAGCTCATCTACTCTGTCGCTATAGAAACAATTTAAAACATTTTTGTTTTCAGGCTGTAAGACAACCAGTTCTTCGGTACTTGAGGGATCAAAGTGAAATGCGATGCTATCATTTGACCTTATCATCACTTAACGTCAGGTGAGATAAAGGTCAACCAGGATTCCTCTGCTGGTATTCGAATCCAGGACTTCCAAATCCAGTTGGGAGTTTTGTAATCCACCTAGTTTACTCATTTACTCATTAATTTATAGATTTATTATAGTTTTTAATGTGTTATTAAACTTTACAAATATTTCTGGTGTTGTAATCTCGTTGGATAGCAGAATAAATAGGGTAAATGTCGAATTAACATAAATATCTTATTAATTCATTATAATCAATAATATGAAATATAGATATCCTGAAGTCCGCATTGATGTAAATATATCTTAAAAGCCGAAAGAGAGCAACGTAATCATTTTTTTAATAAATAATACGGCACTGTCAACTCACTAGAAAGATATTTTATAGATGTAAAAGTCTTGCCTGAGGTCAAAACACACTTCTGTTCCGTATTTATGTAGTACTAATTGTGCTCAAAGACGCTCTTATAACATCTAGAATACAGGAGTTCTGAACCTAAATAAACCATGGTTAAATCACTTCTGCTATGGAAAATTAGAAATAACGACCATTAGAAATAATAACCTGCCATTATTAATTAGTTACTTAACTTTCGTAATGGCAGACCGAACGCTCTCCTCGAACGAACATAACTATTTCTTACAAATCATTACCCAGAGAGTTTTACTCTGATAACAGGATATCTGATAACAATAGCCTATTACGAACAGCAACCTCTTGAATTAACTCACAGAAACTAAAGAATGTGTCCTCTACTGTAAGAGAAGTGAAGATATATATCCGTTCGAAGATGTATATACGTCGTGAAGTACCAAAAACACGTAACGAAGAAAAAATCTTTAATTTCTTAAGTTAAAAATTAATTATTATTTTTTGTCTTAATTTCATGCGGTTGCAACTAAAAATACGCTTAGGAAATTTTATTAAAACATGCGTATCTCCTGACTGACATTTTTTGAAAATTGTCAGTTAGCAGATATCGGCACTGCGCAGTCGATGTATGATTTTACTATTTTTGCATTCAAAGCTTGTTAAATTTATAAAATTTGCAATAAAATAATGAGGTAAGATTGATATAGTGGAAATTTATAAAAGTTTCTTTCTTCGTTGAAAATAATTAAATTATAAAACTCAATACATTATTTGACACCACTTTACAGATTTCATCAACTTTGAACATTGAATGAACAAATCGAATGACTCCTGAGACAAATGATTTTTTTCTTGTAATAATTAATTATGTAATAAAAAATATAGTAACTTTGAATAGTTATTTCCCTTGTTTTAGGACTCCTTTGTGCTTCGGTATTAAAAGCGACCTTCATCTGTGGTTTCTGATTGTATATGCAGTCATTAGCATCAATATGCACTGGTCTACTCCCTCTACACCCTTTTCACCAATAGCGAAGGCCAAAACCAGTTTTGGGGACATCAGAAGACTGGTGTTATCAGACATCATATCATCAGGTACTCGTCGTGATTAAGTTGACGAAAATAAGACATTATTAATTGCTCAAAATGCGGGTAGGAATTAAATTTATGGTCTGCTAATAGCAAAAACAGTGAGGAAGTCCAGAATGACGTTTATATATTTTCTTTGTAAGTACTACTCGTACTTAGAAAAATGTTATTGCCTCTGAACTAAACTTGTTTAAAGAAAAATAAACTGTAGCAGAGGAAATAAGAGTTTAAATTAGTTTGTGCGCGTGTACGCCGGCGTTTTATTGTGACTTGACTAAACTTTCAGTAATAAATAGAAAGAACCCCAGCAGTCTTATTCGCATGAGCCTGTTAATTTCACTTTTCATTACTTGCTCGATTAATTATGTGTCTCACCACTTCTCGAATTACATGATTATCGCTTTTTATGTTAAATGATTAAAATATCGCTTCACTGTTAGTAGATAACTATCCTTATAAGTTTCCCATTGTCATAATTGTTTCGGTGGAAGGGTAATTATATGGCCCCTCTCAGAACCAGTTTTATGGTTATCCCCTTCATTGATTAAAGGAAAAAGGTAAATACTCTAAGATACCCAATTATTAGTGTAGACTGAGGTGGGTAAACAAATTGAAATAGTACGAATATATCCACAAATATCTTAGACTTTATTCCAAAAGAGTTTCCATTTAAGAATAATATTTCTTACATAGACACCAAGTAGCCTAGCCCAAAGTAAGCAGTGAAAGGCTTGTTATGGGTACTAGGGTAACGCAAACACATCGCTCATTTGGTGCAACAATGACGCAATTGCATTTTTTGTCAAAATTACATTTCTGAAAAACATCGACAGAAAAAAAGCAATACAATTCTTATAGTTTTCGTTAGAAGCTATATGAACCTAAGAAAAGTATACGTTTGTAGTCATATTTTAAGGTAATGCTAATTTACAAAAGAAAATGTATTTAAAATTTGTTTCCCTCTTCTTCAAAAACACAAAATTACGTCAATGTTGCACCAAATGAACGACATACATAGATATTCAAAATTTATAGAAATATATATAAAAATACCCATGTCTCATATCCTAATGCTCATATTTATCATACAAATATTTATCCCTTCCCGGACTCGAACCCAGGACCGTCGGTGCGAAATGCAGGATGTCTACAGTTGCACTAAACGGTTGTCGTTGCTGATACTCGTATTGAAACACTTAATGAGATTAATAATGGAAGAATGGTGCAACTGGGTTACAATTATACGATTCAGTTCAAATTAAATATCCGTACATATATTTAAATATAGACCGCCCGACCTACCGAGGTTTCGGGTTTGATCCCCGGCCAGGTATAAAATGAACTTCATTGTATTGGACTCGAGTGTGGGTCTTGTCTGAATTCCATAACACGAGTGCTATGGATACTTAACAGAACAATGTAATGTATGTGATGTTACCTAATATTATTATTCAAATATAATACCTAGATTATATGTACTAAGGTTCATTTTTTATATGAAACTAGCTGACTTGGCCACGCGTTGCTATGGTAACGTTAATTGATTATAAAAACTGTTATTCTTAGGCTTATGATAACTATAGGTATATGGTAACAAACCCACACAGTCCTTCTTTTATATAGTAGAGATAAACCACCTAAGTCACCATAGCTATCAATCCACAGTTTACATATTGCACAATAGTTTGCACCGACTGACAACGTTACATTTTTCCAGACAATATTATTGAATTATTAAAATATATAAAATTTATTATTTTAATTTAAAATTATTTAATTATATAAATTAAATAGATAGTTTATTTTTTTATATAGTAACGTGTTTAGTATTTTTTTGTTTTTTACATTAGACAACATTTTTTTCCTTTGTCTCAGTGAGCGAAAGGGTACTGAAAATTTCTAATTATTCTGATAGATTGTTTCTACTTTTCTGACAGACACCAAGGTCCTCTCTGGAGATTCTCTATTCTCCTTGGAGATCCGAACAAAATTGCAAAATATTCTACTAGAAATAAAAAGATTCATATCTCAGAACAGAACGCCACCTATGGCTTCACAGTTTTAAAATTGATTCTATTTATATTTCTTTTAGTTGCATTATGACCTGACTTGTTTGTCCACAATGTTAGTTATATTTTATATTACTTAAGTATATAACTGTTAGATTTTTATATGTTAATTTAAAAAACTCATTTTGTCCCAGGTCAATCAGACGCGACTCGAATTCACAATTTCTTACTATCCGGGCGAGTGCTCTTAGACCTTAATAGTCCCGTTGAAATTTTCCAAGTTAGTATTTCTTAACTTGATGACCAGGGCACTCTCTTCATGTTCTACGTAAATACTAGTTACAACTGTTTGGTGCAACGGTAGCAATCGTGTCTTTCGCACCAATGGTCCTGACTTCGAGTCCCGGAAGTGGCAGATATTTGTTTGATAAATATGAGCATTAGAATATGAGTCATGGGTATAGTCTATATATATAAATATTACATATCTCTATGTCTAAACAAGCTTTACAATGCTTATTTTGGGCTAGGCTTTTTGGGGGATATAGAATTATTATTAGTATTTTTGTTGCCTACTCGTAAGTAATGTGTATCAAGGCGATTGACCTCAGTACATAAAATTACATAAAATTTGTTGTTTTTGCCCAATTTCCTTGGTTAATTGGCTTTATGTCATTGTATCGGGTCCAATTTCAACAATCACGTGTGCTCTTTCGGTGTCGGGTTGTTGCACACACGATCGACAGTTGTAGGCTTGGAGCTAAATAGGTTAACTTTAATAACTTATTTAAAATAGAGTTCCCGAAATCGTCGGTCATATAAAAGGACTGTGATGTGAGTAGAGAGTAAAAGATAAACGAGGGGTGATCCAAAAGTAATGATAATGAATATTAAACAACATGATTATAGTTAATTTTTCATTTTATTTTTCTACATAGTCTCCTAACAAGTTAATACATATAGTCCATCTGTTTTCTAAACCTAAAATTCCCCTTGAAAAAAAAATATTTTTCTTGACTCTCCAAAAAAGCCTTTACAGCGGCCATCACTTCGCTATCGTCTTCAAATTTCTTGCCTCGGAGATGTTCCTTGAGCCGAGGAAAGAGATAGAAGTCGCTGGGAGCTAGATCTGGCGAATAGGGATATGTTCGTTCAATTCAAATCCCATTTCTTGAATGGAAGCTCTAACCGCTCTCATATCATTTTTCTCCATTTTGATGTTCTTTCTCCGATGAAGCTCCTGGAAATCATGTCCTATTTATATGATTTTTCTAGCCTGAACTAGTAGTAAAGCAATATATATATTGGATATTTGTGTGCACTGGAAATAACCGATTACACAGGTCAACAAAAATTTTACCCAGAGACGTGAGTATACTTTTCCGAAGGATTTTGGTGTGCTGAACCTAAACCCGGCAGAATTGCTCTATCACGTCAGGTTTTTGAGATATTCTAACCTAAAAGTGCAAAAAACGCCGTTTTCGCCCATTTTTAAGGTTATGTGATCCTTTAGTTTTTAGTATACCTAAGAAACTACAGGGGTAATCTTAAAGTACAAGTCTTGAACTTTCAAATGGCGTTGAGTTTGTTTACAAATTCTTTTTTTTTGCTGAGATATCGTATTATGAAGTTCATTTTTCTCCATACTACCTATACTGTCATTAGTTTAGTTTAGATCAGATTCAGATCTCATAAACCTGACGTGATAGAGCAATTCTGCGACCGGATTTGGATTCAGCACACCAAAATCCTTCGGGACAATATACTCAGGTGTCTGGGTAAGAAGCTTTGTCAAATTTTGTTGACTTGTGTTATCATAACTTTTGGATCACCCCTCGTATGTAAGGATCGCAGTATCCGGAAAAATATCTGCCTAGAGAAAGAACTACCTGTATGTACAGGTATGTTCTATTGTACATGCATAGATGCATACACTTTAAAACTATTTTTTTATATTATTACCACCGTAATGTTTTGTCTGTAGGTACTGTTGTCTCTTTGGTTTCGTCCGATTTAGTTTGATTTGGTTCTACGGTGTATATGTTACCGGCAATGTGTATAATCCGGTATTGTATACAATACCTAGGCAATGTATAGAATACCGAAAACGGGCAGGTAAAGTATGAAATAGAATTTATTTTACACTTTACCTAGGTATTCTATACAATGCCAAACTTGCAGCAGGTAATGTAACACTCGAACGCAAAAAAAATGCAACCTAACCTTACCTAACCTAAAGTTGATAATAAAGTTTATTTCAAGTAAATACAACATGTTCTATTTGTCCGCTATTTGATAAGTAAGTCTGTTAAGATTACGAAGTTAGACATTAGTTTAGTCTTAAGATTTATTTATTTTACACATTACCGGTGAACCAGCAGGTATTCTATACAATCCCTAGGAATTGTATACAATACCTAGGTAAAGTATGAAATGGACAATGATATTCATGATATTTCATACATTGCCTGGACGCCCCAGGGATTGCATACATTACCTAGGGATTGTATACAATACCTGAATTATACACATTGCCGGTAACATATACATCTCATTGCCCGTGACTATGTATGCATAATTGTATATATTTGACAACTTCGGTGGTTGAGTGGCTTGCATACCAATTTTCATGGTAACCTCACTCCGAGGTCCCGGGTTCGATATCCATCCGGGTCAATGTAAAAAACCGAACTTTTTTATTTTGGCTCGGGTCTGGGTGTTGTGGTACCGTCGTTGTTTCTGAATTCCATAACACAAGTGCTTTAGCTACATAATTTGTATTCTAAACAATGTATAGTTTTGTCTACATATATATATATATATATATATATATGCGTAAATAGTCTATCTTAGTACAACGCGCATACTCTATGAGACATTAAACTTTGAGCTCGAATTTCGAGTAATATTTTACACGCATTTTCACTTACGCTGTTAAAAATGCGTGTCTTTTTGTATATCTTTTTAATAAAATATACGTTGATGGATAAGTCAAATAATCATCAATCATATGATCACTCCAATGAATGCTTTAAACTCACCGTATGTCCTCAAGTACAGTTATTATACATAGAGCCATATAATTTGACGTTTCGACTTATCTTATGCCATTGTAATAGAGACCATTTAATTTTAGAGCGTATAGCTTGATGTTCTCTTGATTGTATCTACAATAGACTAACTAACACATAAAATTAAATTAAATTCATTAATTGAAGAAAAACATCACAATTGTTTGAAATAAATAGGTAAATATAAAAAATATTATATCTAAATTGTTTTTTTATTAAACATTCTAATTGAATACATGCTTTGGGTAAGTCTGGTAAGTATAAGTAATAAGAAAAGTGTATTTTTATAGAAATCTACAGTGAAAAGTATATAATAACATTCTTATCTAAAATATTATGGTGTAAAAAATTCAATTATCATCGACTTATCAAGTTTTTTTTTGACATAAACATGAATTAATAAAATTAAACTTCATTTCATAACATTTATATTTTTGCTTTAACATATTAACTGCCATAGAAGTCAAAGATAATATGAAATATTATTGTGTTTCTTTAGATACTACCAATAAATAAATACTATGATTTGATTAAATCTACTTCAAATTATTTCATACGTAAATTATGTTGACAAAATTTTTCCTGTCATAAGTTATACTAATAAGGTATTTACTTAAAACAAGGTAAAATCCATGCATAATATTTTCAATTAAAAACATTTAACTGCCAAAGATTAGAACATAGAACCAATATTAGTCTGCCGAAGATTTTTAATGTACCTCTAATTGCAGGAAAATGTACAAAATAGGTCACCTACGCATTTCTAGAAACCAATTAGGGTAAATGCGAGAAAATAGTGGAGTAGAAATTATTTCGTGGGCAGTACCCATGTCCCAAATAAACAAATTCATATACAATTAGGCGATATGTGAACACGTCCAGTAGTAATAATGCAATTATATTTCTCACCTTCACACTAATTAGCCTAGCCAAAAACCACTGTAAGGCTTCTGTTATGGATACTGGAGTAACGAATAGACATTGATATAAGAAAGAAATATTTAAAGAAATATTTGTACTCAAAATAAGTAATATGCTTCCAATTGATATTGAACTATTTTCGTTAGAATAGAAATAACAAGAAAAAATAGTTCTTAGATGACCGACCGACCGAGTCTACTTGGTGCAATGGTTGCAATTCAGTCTTCCGCATCGGCGGTCTTGTATATGAATACCTACTGGAGAACATGTTTGTGTGATTATTTGCCTAAAGTAGATGTAGTAAAACATATGTATAACTTCGAAACCAGTGTAGTTTACCACATATTTGCTATAATATTATTAATTTGTTATAATTATGGGGTGGGGTCCAGGCACCCACCGAAAAAAACTTATCAAGAGGTCAAGTGATCGGTAGGCTGGTTTACACCTTGCCCAGAGAATAAGGCGATACAACGAGGTAACACTATCCGTCTTCTGGGCACATAACCTTATTTTTTATTTCCTTTCGTATAGCATTATTTTTTTGTAGTTTAGTTAGTTTCCCATCTTTATTATCTAAAGGTTATTATTATACAGTTAATGGAAAAATACTCAACGCAGAATGGATTTTTCATAATTCGTAAACGTATTTGTAAATGTCGAACTGACCTACTCTTGGCCTATGTTAATACAACGAATTTGTTGGACAAAACGTGCGTGTTGTATTACAGGGATCGGGTGACGTCACGTGTTTCAATAAAACAATTGCCGTTGTCAACAATTAAAAGAAAAATTAGAAAAATTACTTGCGACAGTAAAAATATTGAGAACATAAACTTATCCTACGCAAACCTCCACACACTATAGATTTTCATTAAACGCAGTGAAATAAAATTATAATAACTCAAAATATATTGATCTTAAATAAATTAATTGATACATAGATTTGAATGCTGTTGACCAGCTGTATCTTAATGTATTTGCATAACAGAATATTTGTCCTTATTTTCTTTAATAAGCCAAGTCTTTAAGGCTGTAAGGCTTGTGTTATGAATACTAGGGTGACGAATAAAAATACAAATACGATACATAGATATGTAAAATTCATAGAAATATAAATGAATACCCATGATTCAGGTACAAATACTCGTATAATCAAAAAAACGTCTGCTCCTGCCAGAAGTCGAACCCAGAACCATCGGTCGGTGCGAAAGGCAGGATCCTTTGCATCAAACGTTCGGCACGAAAATATTTCGCACATCTAAAGTCTCTACGAACTGTATTATTGGCACAATGAAATAAAATAATAAGAGCACAAATTACAACAATTACAATTTGCTACATTTTGTTTCAGTAATTGTAAAGAAAACTGGTAATCTTTTAAAGGTTCATTCACACCAATAAGCTTGGCCTCGTGTTGCCAACCGTCCTGGTTTACCAGGATATGTGCTGCTTTGTAGAATATCTTGGAGTGTTGTAGTTAGGTGGTTTCTCAATTCGATTGTATATATGCTTGTTTTTTTTTATTTGTTCGCCGATAACATCGTCGTTTATAAACCGATTTTGATGACTCTTTTTTGTTGGAAAGAAAATATTTCAAAGGTAATCCCATGACAAGGAAATTAGAGTTTAATGATGACAGACCAGAGAAATCGAGGGAAAATTTCAAAAATCGTAGGGACGATTAGTGCGTTTTTATTTCATTACTAATAAGTATCTTTTATTTTATTTATTTATTAATTTAAAGCACTACAATTTAATAAGGGTCTGAAGTAAATCTGATGATGGATACCAGAGACAGTCGAGGGAACTCCTCAACGATTTACAGCAGGTACCTTATGTTTGAGCTTGATTAATATTTCCGTCTCAAGTTACCGTCGTCCTCTCATTCGAGAAGCATCCTTGCTCGGTCTACCCATCACTTAAAATAGTAAAATAAAATAATTTTTAACAAAAACAACGGACTTCAAAAGTAAACTTAAAAGCAAAAAATAATTTTACTTGGCACAAAATAATACGTATTTTCATTTAATTAAATAGAAATGATTAAATAATTATTTTATAATTTTGAAGTCGCTGCCAAGTAAATGCGCACTGCGTGCCGACGCAGGGAAGGAAGGCGTAGTTGTGCTAGTGCGTGGTCGCCGAGTGCTGATAATTACCACAGAACAGATATTTCGTGATAATTACCGACTAATATTATCGTCAGTTGTTAGAAAGATTGATAATATCTATACACGGTTATTGTTACTTTGATTGAATGATGAATTAAAATTCATTTCATGTTATTTTTAATAATTATAGTAACAAAATACTATAGAAATAAACGTAATTGGTGAGTTAAATTAAAACAGTGATCAGCCTTGTCAAAATTTAGGAAATATCGACCCAGATGTCCACGTTGGATCAATATTGTATTAAATATAACCAAGTGACAATTAAAATATTTCCTTTGTCATACGAATTCGTTCCAATACGTATTCTGTGGTTTGAACTAGACTAATTGGAAAGGCCTATTAGTACTGCCGGATAGAGTGGCGGAAGCGGAAGTGAGCAAATATTTCATAGAAATTACAATTAAAATTGACCTTAAATTACTTCAGTATACGGGTCAAAATTCATATAAAATAGGTGAAGGGTTGTGATTAGAATTTGGCAGTGTTATTTAATTTTATTACCAATAACTGTAATTGTTCCGTGCGATGTTATTAATATTCCAATTTTACTGTTGAATCTCAATTAGCCGTTATGGTTGGCACTTGACCTGCGTCGGAACAGAGAATACATGGGTGCGTTTTTAGCGGGTAGTTCTTCCAACTTACGCTTGATGGAAGTCCTGCATTCCCGCTGATTTTATAAGTAGAGTTTCCTTTCTATAAAAAAGGGGTTAGAACATAGATTAAATATATTAAGGATATAAAATCCTTAAGTAACTAGGTACATATAAATTATTATAATAGAAAAATACTAGAAAAAATCGACTCGGGTCACAAGTGAATCTCAGGCGGGTTAATAATAATTCATCTTATAAGATCGCATTGAAAATGCATAAAATATATAAAAATTATAGATCTAGGTACATATATTTTAATGCTGTAAGCGCGATCTTAATGTATTTGCATATCACAATATTTGTACTATTTGCTACATTGTGTTAAAGTAATAGTAAAGAAATCAGGAATCTTTTAAAGGTTCATTCACACCAATAAGTTCAGCCTCGTATTGCCAACCGTAATGGTTTACCAGGATATGTCCTGCTTTGTAAGATATCTTGGGGTGTCCTAGATTGTTTTTAAGTAGCGTCCTGGGTTTTTTATTGAATTCTTGTAACCACAAATATTGGGGAAGATTGGAAATTGGTAATTAAATCCCTACAATTCCACGTTTATAACACATTTAAATAAAGTCAATTGTACGGATGGTCATAAGTTAGAGTCCCCTCATTCTTGCGTAATTATATCTATTTCTATAAATATTACATATCTATATATCAACTATGTATGTCTATCCGTTTAAATAATACCAATAAAACAAGCCTTACAGTGCTTACTTAAGGCTAGTCTAATTGGTGTGAATGTAAGAAATATTATAAGATTATAAGAGATATTATAAGAAATGTAATAATTATATAAAGTGAATATATCTTTACGCTGATTCAATTGAAACAAAGAACTATTTGGTTTTGTTTCTATCTTAATTGATACATCAACTCAGCTGACTAGGAGGACGGAATCCTTTCACCGAAAGGAGGGTTCTGACATTATTTTCACGCATGGCAGCCGGGTAGGAGAGTGCACTACTAGGTCGATGCAGTCGCTAAGCATAAAGCTTGGAAAATATATTGGAGCGAAGCGGATTGATGGTTTCAAAAAATAAACTCTAAAGAGTTCGGTATATATGTTACCGGCCAAACCCGATTTCTGGATAAACTAGTTTTGCCTAGGCTTAACTGGTTCTTCCCATACGCAATAGGATTAACTAGTATAGCCTATTCCAAACTAATTTGTCCTAAGCCCGATAGGATAAACCAGTTTAGCCTAGGCCAAACTAGTTGATCCTGATACAAATACGCACACTCTAGGATAAACTAGTATGGCCTAGTCTAAACATTAAAGTATATCTAGTAACTTTAAGAACTAAATATATCTAGTAAGTCAAAATAAATGGATATACTGAATAAAATACTCCGTAATTGGAAAAATATTTATGGATGCGTATGGGAAGAACCAGTTTAGCCTAGGCAAAACTAGTTTGTCCTGAAATCGGGTTTGGCCGGTAACATATATATGCTGAAGCTTGTAAATTTATATTTCTGATTATTTATATTTTTTTTTACTCTACCCATAGAGACAATGTTTTTAGGTCACAACTTTATATTTTTTTTTAATTTCTAAAACTCCGTCACGATCTAGTCCTGAACCAGTTGGTTCCTTTAATTACAAAAAATACGAAAATCGGCTAAGAACTCATAGAGTTATGGCGTTACATACATTTCGTCTTTGAAGCTGATCCATGGGAACATCAGTTGCTCCGCTCCAAAAAGACAATAATTCAGAAAACGCTATTGCCCGTTTTGTGGTCAACGAGAGACGTAATGACTCCAGTACTTGCTATTCTGTTCCACACGGCTTAAACGGTTTATAGAAATATATTTCACGAAACTATTGAAAAAACCTTTAATACCGATGACTCAATGAACCGTCAATGTGGCGCCGATGTAAAGTATTTATTATGTTTATTTTACATTATCATTGGGAAAGTACTGAGTTTATGCTTCCATGACATATTTCTTTAAAGATTGTCATAGTAAATAAAGAAAATAGTTAATTATCATTAATTATCACAAATCACGTGTATGTTTTTAAACATATTTTGAAAATTATGTGTGATTGATCTTATAATTTAACGTCGATATTATGCTACAATTTGTTTTATGAATTTCCGCGAATTATAATTATGCTAAAAAAGTCAATAAAAATGCTTAAAGACAAAATCTATATTGTCTAATATAGATTTTATAAATCTATTTTATCAAAGAAATTTTATTCACTGAAAAAAATTAACATTTAAAAAGTGAATCGAAATAAATACTCATTCAACTTTTTTTTTAAAATACAGAGTAAACTGCAATAGTTGCAAAACACCTAAATTCGGAACAGGTGAATGTGGCGATGCGATATTCGATACCTTACATCGAGTGTCGATAACCGTCAATATCGACATTGATTTCGCACGTTGATCATCACGTGCATTGGAAAGATGTGGCAATTTCCTCGTGCGCGTACGGCCATTGCACTTCTGCTAAATAAAAACATCTTAACAATCGTTATTAATCATATACACGTTCCAAACTTTTTTGATAAAAGAAACGTAAAAATGTTTTTTTTTTTATTTCTTCCACAAAAAAAGCTTAGGGTACAAGCCCATACAGCCTAAATTCTGAAAACTCTTTTCTTAATTTATTTGATGATAAATAATGATAAAAGCTGATTTATCAATGATGAATGATGAATGAACAATGTATGAGAAATATTTTCCCCCTTTACTCTAGCTAGGTAACCTTCAGCGAATTACTTAAATGAATGCAAAAAATTCCGCTGTTTTGCGAATTTAATCATCTTAAATTTCTTTAAAAATTGCCTGTTTTATGTCTTCTGCGACAGATATCAATTCGATTTTTTTTTAATTAATCAGTCTAATTTGAGAAGTCTAACCAGAAGCACAGTCGCGTACCTATTTTTTTATATCGGTACAATATTTTAAAGACTATATTAGTTTCAATTTTTGTACGGTTTCCTACACACAGTTTTCTCCTACATGCGTACGTTACGGGTCATAGGCGCAAGGCAAACATTGAGTGCCATAGAAGTAAGTAATATCTAACCTGTGATCATATTATACGTATTTTAAAACAAAGAAAAGTCATTTCATACTAACTATATTGGCTAATATGTTGTTCATAAATGGTGGCGATTTTTTACGCTTAATAGATATATATATTTTAACTTGTGTACTTAAGGAACCTTCCAAACCATTTAATTACTACTCGTGACTACAAAAAATATATACAATTGAAAATATCTTGTTATTATCTAAACCTAGAATTTAATAATTTAACGTGCAAAAAATTTCAAATTATCTAGTAACAAAGTGATAAAAAAGAAAATAATGTCAAATACACTTAGTATATTTTATTAGTATCCAGACAGGAGCTGAGATACGATTTTTATAGTAAAATTGCTTAAGACTATATAATTATATATAAAATCTACATATAAATTAAACATAGTGATAATTATTTTTTGGTTATTATATAAATATATATAGCTTTGGTTAGTTTGATGATTGTTTTATCTCACTTCTTTTATATTTTAACGAACCCTCATTATCGCTTTAACTTAAGAAAATGTGACACTCAAAATTAGAACTATCTTTTTTTAACACACACTTTCTTAAACGGTTTTCACGCGCTTTCATTCCTAGGTGTTGTATTGATCACGTAAACGTTACCTAACAACAACTTCTATTTTTTAAATGCTTAAGAACCAAGTATTTACTCAAAATATAAAATTGCGCCCGGGTGTTATCAAATTCTATCTTCTTTCCATCTATAAAAAAATATTTTGCCAAATACTTTATAATTAGGAAACTGATTCTTAAGAAATTTTATACACTTCCTTAAGGGTTATCGCTCTTCCTTAAATGTATAAAATATCACGAGAGTCAGTTGCCTTACTTACAAAGTACAAAGACTTCAAAGTTTGTTTAAAAGCTGTGCTAGTTTACTATCTTAAGGGGTTCTTTTATTTCACAAGGGGGATCGATCTGTCCATCTATCCTGAAATTCTCACTTCAAAAGCCAACA
The DNA here is from genome assembly GCA_927399485.1 of Calamotropha paludella. NCBI lineage: Eukaryota > Metazoa > Arthropoda > Insecta > Lepidoptera > Crambidae > Calamotropha > Calamotropha paludella. The sequence goes on along the minus strand of OV656824.1, from coordinate 15,096,737 downwards.
ACCAAAAACTAAAGAAATAGGTCTCTTCCTTCAACTAAACAATATTTATGATTTTGTTTATGTTCCAGAAAATCTTGTTGTGGTTTAAATCTCGCTATATATTGTGTTTCGTCTGTAAAATTTAAGGCCACAGTAGCCCATAGTTAGAGATGTCATCTATGATCCAAGGGGTTGAGTTTGAATCTCGTTGATGTACCATTTGTCATACATATGTCTTATTCGTGATTAGACATATGTATGACAAATGGGGCTGTTGCTTGAACCGAAAGACTGGGGTAAGTGTCAATCCACTGCTGGTTGGAAAACCCAAACAAAAGAAAGATTTTGCTTTAATTTTCACTCTTGACAGGCGTATTAGAGATCGCAGTAAACGTCTGTAATTCGAAAAACTAGGCTACCATTTAGGGGTCACGGGAGGTGTACAGTGATACTTATAGTATCATAAGTAGCCGTTTACGACGTTTCTTATGTGTGAAAGTTCGGTGCTTTTCTACTCGACGACACATTTTGCGAAGTTAACATTGTGATTGATGATATTGTAATGAGAATTAAACATATTATCATTTGCTTTCTTCTTATCGAGGCGAAGCTTGTGTAGCAGCCATCACACTAGGTAAAGTAACTCAATGATATAGTCAGGGTTCCGAATTAATTACTGAAGTATAAACTCCTCTCAGGATTTATGTGAATATAGTATAAAATGGCAGTTTTATAGGTTATTGACCCTACATTGTTGTCTTACTTTTATGTATTATGTACTTTTACTGTTCTAAAAAAACAATTGAATAAATGTGAAATTTTCTTATGATCTCCTTTTGCTAATAAAATACAGCTCTGTCATATTCTAATCTTAAGGACCTTATTATTGTAACGTGCCGTAAATAGGTTAAAGATAGACCTATTTTGGTAATTAATTCCAAATAGTTTACAACTAATAATTTAAAGTTAAATTCGCCTACGTATTCTGTGGTTTTAGTTGAAGTGTGGGTCAGTGCAGCCGGATAGAGAGGCGGAAGCTAAATGACTATTCGGCAGCAATTGAAATTGTTCCCAAATTAGTAAAGTATACGATTTAAATTTACTTATGGAAATTTCTAACTGCCGGAGCAATACTGTCGCCAATTTATATTGTAATATTAATAGATTTGACAAAGACATTGGCATTTAGCCAGGAGTGAGAACAAATTCTATCATAAAAGTAACGGAGTCCCTTCAACCAGGAATTGCACCTGATATCTCAGGACTTAACATCGGTAATTAAACTACTAGGACACGCAAAAATATTGCCAGTAATATATATTTTCGCTATTAAAGTATTTAAACGCTAGATGCTTATATGTATATTTTTACTATGAAATTCAATTCGTCTCAAGAATCAAGCGGTATTTGATATGTTGCTCTCCCAATTGAGCTATCGAGACCTTGAAATACTTGTTGAATATCCAAGTGTTTCTTAAGTTTCTTGGAGCCTCGAGACGTGTTAATTTTGTTCCAGTAAAATTTTCTTAGGACTAATAGTTAAAATAACACAATAGTTATTGATATTGAAAACGCTCCTTTTCAGGTGGTGTCTTCATAAAATCCTGGGAATCTCAAAACGTGTCGAAACGTCAGGAATACATAAATGAGAATAAAAGCATTTTTTTCTCATTTATTCCTGACGACTTTCCTGAATGAAAGTGTAAAATTGATTGTGCTTTTATGCCTCTGTAAACATACATACGTAAGTACAACGTACATAAATCTTTTTTCCATATTTTTCTTAATGATGATATGATGAGGTCAGGAGCACTTGTTTGAGTTATACATACTTGTCAGGTGCAAAAAAAACTTGCTGACACGTTACATAATGATGTAAAGAATTCGATGTAACACTAAGTTTTTCTTATTTCTAACTACCATTGTTGTAGGCATGTTATTAAGACACTTGTACACTATACGGATATTTTTTTACTTGTGATATAATGTTGTAAGTTTTATTGTAAAACGCTTTCCTTCGTGTTATGGGCGATAATTAATATTTGAAACTTCGCTCATTATGCTAATAACTTTGTTTTTTTTGTCTGTACAGTTCAAATACACACAAATAGAGGTACAGTTGACACGAGAACTCCTATACATCCGTATGAAGCATTTGGCAATGTATTTATAAATGTTGTAGAGATGAAAAAGCGTTTTGTGCGAAAAAAATATTGTTGTTTGTTATTAAAATTTTTGTTTTAGAACCTATTTATTTGAAAAAATTTGTAAGCGAGAGTAGAACGAGCTTTCATTTAACGTTAAGTAAAAGACACTGCTGGAGGTTTAGGTCTCCAAATGCATGCCACTGAGCACGATTCGTGGCTACTTTCATCCAGTTCTTGTTAGCCACCCTGCTTAAATCGTTGTTCCATCGTATCGGAGGGCATCCTACACTACGTATGTTATATCTTACTTTCTATAGCTCGTTGAGTGATTCTAAAGTGAACTATGCCTTTGAGAAAGCCATGAGGGTCCACGATGCGGCTGCACATGTAGGATACGCTTATTGAAGACTTTTGTCTTTAGACACTCGGGGGTAAACAACTTAAAATTGACGTATTTTCTCATATGCTGCACAGCCCATCTGTATTCTTTTGGCCTCTTTCTGGAAGTTATCTTTACTGATCAAAATCAATGTCGAGATAATTTAAATAAGCGCTGATACTGAATGACAATGAAAATATGAAAAATCTGATGTGAAAGCTAATCTAATACTATATGTCATATTCCATACAATGTATAATCATAATTTAAAAAAATCACACGCTCTTGTGCAGGTTCCTTTAACTAAACCAGAGCAACTTAGTAATGAATTTTGCATTACCAGTTACTATGTTAGCGTTTCTATGACATAGTGAAATAGACGCGTGTAACACAGTTTCAGCAATATGCGGGTTATTTTGTGGTATTTATTTGATATTATTTTATCTTACGAGATATATTGCTGCGTATTTACAACTTTTGTAATGAGAGATGATTACTGTATGAAATCCGACCATTCCAATATATTTTTTCTTATACGTTTTGGTAGTACAATAAAAGTTTCCTCAATGTTGTATAACTATGTATTGGAACACATAATAAACGGAAAAAAACAGCGCTTGCAGAGTTTCTTATACAATGTCTCCCGACGTAGGGCTTATGAAGCCATGGCGTCAGCCAGCCAGCCATCATCACAGACGAAACTTTCACTGCACCGTTTGGTGCAACGGTAGCAATCCAGCCTTTCACACCGGCGGTTCTGGGTAGAAGTCCCTTAAGTTTGTGTGATGAATACGAGCATTTGTACCTGAGTCATGGGCGTTTATATATATTTCTATGAATATCTCATATTTATCGTTCACTTATGTATGTTTATCAGTTACCATAGTATATATAACACAAGCTTTACAGTGCTTACTTTAGGCGAGGCTAATTGGAGAGAATGTAATGATTATTTTATGATTATTTGGAGGCCACGCCTAAACATATTATAGTAAGGGATCTGCCATATTTTTTAAAATTTTCCTGCTTTGTATCCTGCGCATTATCACTTCAGCTAAGCTTTACTTCGAGCAATGTCTGTTACTTTAGTTCTCCTGCGAATCTCCTCATATCTGATTCTTGCCAAGCAACGTTCTCTCATTGCCTGCTGTGTGACCTCAAGCCTTCTAATGAGTCGCATAGTTTGCCACCACGTCTCACTTTCGATGTAATTAATTATTCTAAATTAGTCACGTCGTGAAACTCTGTTGTAAGCTTATGGTTCACTAAAGTATTTTTTTCCGTACTATTTGTTGTAGTAAGCTTTACTACAAAATAAATAAGCGAAATAATAATACATCGATATTACGTCTGGAGATTATTTCCATACAGTTTTATGGAAGTTTTGTTACTTCTCTTGGGTTTTGTGGAAAAATTTGCTAATCACGTCGACAAAGGAAAGTTTTGAAAAGTTTGGGTTTTAATAGAATCAACGTTATTTTAATATGAAACATTGCACTTAAGAAGTTGCGACTGAAATATATTTAACAAGATACATCGTGTCAATTGCTAATGGATCAATTCAGCTTTCTACTTTTCCAATGATTCTTGGTATATGCAAAATGTACCTATTTGCATCTTTGGGAAATGGACATTTTACGTACAAGAAATCTTAAAAATATTTTATAATAAAACAACATTGTATAATTATTACCATAAAGCAAGGATAAGCGCGTCATATCATTGGTCTTGGTTAAATATGCAGGTATTAGACATGCCCACCAATCCAGTGAGTCTGCATGGTGCACTTCCCTTATAGTGTTTTATCAATAGATCCGGTGCTTCTGCAAGGAGACAATAATGGATTGGTCTTGATGAAAATGACTTAGATGAGCTAAATGTTCAGCATATAATGTTTCTATACTTTTACATTTAGGGCCAGCCAGTAGAACTATATCACATTGAATTGACATCAAACAGCGATAAGGAAGTAATCAAATAATATATTATGACATAGTTCTATAGTGCGCATACGTATATTGTCTTTTATCCGGCAGAGAAGAATAGCCTTCACACTTAAGTGTGTAGTAAAAGATGATCAAAGAATCAGGAGGTAGTAACTTCCAGACATGCAGTAACATAGACCATATAAAAGGTGCAATCAAAAAATTATCTAGCATTCTCAATTATCTGGCATTTTTAAATTTTGGAATAGAATGTAATAAAAAGCAAGTGACCAATATCTAAATCAATATCTCATCAATATTACAACATCGAAATAAGAATTTTTAGAATATATTTTTCTATATTCCTTTATACTCTGTATATAATTGCAATGTATAAGTATATATTTTAAAACAGATACTTGTTGACTTTGTTGTTGTCAACGATGTACTGAAACCATGTAACACTTCTATTATTATGATAATAGAATAATATTGCTTTTTTTGGATTAAGTATGGTGACGTTGTTATTTTAAATGTCGTAACATCTGTTAAAACTGACGAATTTCTTGCTCTCCTTCTTGTCAGTTGAAAGATGCCGAATGGGTGGTAGATAAAAATGTTGGATGATTCAAAACAACTTATTTTTAAAGGCATTTGAATAAAGTTATTTTCATTTAAATTAATATTTAAGTTAAAGTAATAAACTTTGATATAAATACCGTCCACTCTAGGAAGGCAGTATTTCTGAACCGCCTACTAAGCTTGGCGAATATGGCAAAATACCACCAATTTTAAGGGAGGCTTTCGTCCAGTAATGACGTTCCCTTTCAGCTGAGATATATTAATGGTTCTAACCGTTTAACTGGTTTTTTTGACCCAGTGGTAATTTTTACAGATTCCCACGCCGCGGGTAGACGGCGGGGATATGTGCGGACTCCCTCTAACTATTGCGCACGGAGCGTAGGCCAGGGATACCACATTCAAACCCCTGGGACGTACCAACCTCTTTACCGTGGCTCAGTGGGTCCGCGTGCGACAGTCGCCAATACGGACCACGGCAAACCGTACTCGACCTAAAAGAAAGGCTTTTCAATTTAAACTAGCTGACCCGGTAACGCGTTGCTATGGTAACAGTCTTGTGGGAGGCAGCACTGGGCAGTACAGACATAAGGGGGGAGCACTGGGCAGTACAGACATGTCGGGGGCAGCACTGGGCAGTAGAGACATGTCGGGGGCAGCGTTGGGCAGTAGGCAAATAATGACTTTTTCCCATTTTCGCCCAACAATGGAAAAAACGCATTGCTATGGTAACGCGTATACAATGAAAAAAGAGCGGACAGACCAACAACAGATTTGTGATCTTAGATTATAGATTACTATTGATTGGTTAACACTCAATAGTAGAATATGATTAACCATTAAAACAAACATCGCTCATAGTAAAACGAAGCAATAATCCCAAGAGTGGATATAAAATTTTATTGTAAGAGTTTATTTGCTAAAATCTTCCACAACGACTATTTCCTACAATACAATCAGCAGCAAAAGATACACAGCTACATTAAATTTAAAATCAACCTTACTACATTTTAGTAAGGGTAATTTTCATATAAAAAGTCCGCCGTCAGAGTTAACTGTTGAAGTCTACTATTAACTTTTCACTGTTCTTTCTAAATTGTTAGTTACGCCGATGCACGACGATGGAAAATTCTACTAAGCCATCAATAAAATAAACACAGACATACACTATATTCTTCCATTAAACGTGAGTACATTTATTTAAGTCAAATATCTGTTTGTTTGTTTATTTATTATATTGTCTCTTAAATCTCATAACAATCGACTTGGTTCACTTGCTCATGGTAAACAGGGAGAGAAATCATTCGCCGTTACAAGAAAATAAGACTCTATCTCGAGAGATAGAAGGCGTAGATTTTATATACCTATTTTCCTTATTTATTTGCAGCGGGAAAGTGTTAGCTACAACACTAGAGGCTGATTATCCCAAAATGCTATTGGAATAGATAATACTATTTATGTGTAATATATATTATAATAAATACATTTTTAAATAGGATTAAGTATACAGTTAAATCGATCAAGCTACTTCATCATATTATTGTAAAGTTTCATCAAAATCCTTTCACTAGTTTTTGCGTGAAAGAGCCCACTTAAATTCTCTTAAACTGTTAGACATATTTTATTAATTTTTGTACTAACCTTTACATGAAAATTGGACTTTCTCATAGTCCTTCATCCTGAGCACCTTGGCTGACTGGTGGGATTCCCCACTGCTGCGCCGCTGGCTGCAGCTCCATGCTCCTACCTGTAGCTTTTATTATCTGTAGCACAGGAGCTGCATCGGTGGCTTAGTTAATTATTTAGCGTTTATTTTTTTGTTTGTTTTTATTTACTTACTAACACTAGAATAAGATTTCTTGTAACTAACATTTTTGTATGGATTGTAATATCTGAATTAAATAAATAATAAAAAATAGAACCTTTTTAAGTATCATAACTTCTTTTAAGGGTGTATTTGTGTACCTTTTCCCATTAAGGCAGCCTTGGTAAAAAAAAATAATCACCTGACCATGTTTTCACTGATTTTTAATTTTTATTGATGTTATTTATTTAAAGAAACAAACAGCATGTTATAACACATTTGAAACCTTAGAACTAAAAAAGTACATTAGCCTTATTAGTTTCCAAAGCTAGTTTTATAAACATAATTTAGTTGATCAAAAGTATGTGCGAAAAGCGTTTTTTTTTTATTTAATAAAAAAACAAATACATGAATATATATAACGGTAGGGCTGCTAATACTTAAAATTTAAATAAGTTAGGAACTCAATTAAAATAATCGTGGAATTTTTTCGTGAAATATGTCGATGGCGCTGTTAGTACTATTATATTTTTACACAATCTAATTATATGAGTATTTGCTCTATACCTTGTTTTATAATTAGAAATAATAACTTTGGTTGTAAAATAGGTCACCAAGAAAAGTTCTTTTTAAAAAAAAAAAAAAAAAAACTTTAAAACTTGGTTTTAAAGTTTTGAAATTCAGGTTAGTATTTTTTTAGGTTACCTCCGTCATTGAAACTTAGAATTAATATTAGTATACCTTTCATTATTCACTTATACTTCATAAGAAAATAATAAAGTTCATTATTTCATGCAGCCAATTAACTGACTAAATTTGTATTGATATATCAACCAACCTGGTCAATAATGTTTTGTACAAGAAGTGTTTCATAACGGAATAACATTTGATTATAATTATTGGAGCGGAGCGAGCGAAGCTCCCATGGATCAGCTTCAATGGCGCAATGTCTGTTACGCCATAACTTTCCGAGTTCTTAACCGATTTTAATATTTTTTGTGTGGAATCGAATCAACAGGATTAGGACCAGATTGTAAGGGCGTTTTGCCGAATTTTGAAATTCGCAAAAATTTCCATGGATTTTTTTTCTTTTTTTAGGTATTACGCTACGCTACAATATATGGTGCTAGCGTAGCTTTATGCTTAGCGACTGCATCGCCTAGTTACTGCATGTGGCCAAAACCCTTATATCACATGATGTTGATAACATTGACCATTTCCCAGTTTACATATTTTATATTTGATGAGTACATTATAATATTATGTTGTTTATTAAATGAAACAAGTCTTATTTATAACTGAACTGTATTAATGATCAACTTGATACATGTACAAACCAGCATGGCGTTGGCGTCTTATATTAGTGATGTGTAACATCATTAGTGGTGTAATTATAATATCTATTCTATTACATCTCCTTTCTTTGAAATAAAATTAAACATAGTCTTTAAGATAAATTGGTTTCCTGATCTCTCTACCTGACTTACTATAACATTTATTATCCTCTAATATTGCCTGTTTTGTACCAGTTGGATTATTTAAATTAGATTTATTACAAATAATGTTATCATTTATTTTATTAGAATTAGTACAAATATTGTTTTCTATCATTTCAGTATTAAACATTCCAACATTCTCATCAAACTCTACCTCTTTTTCTTTTTGAACAATCATTTTCTTATCATTTTTACTTTCAATTAAATATTTCCTATTTCTATCTATTACAGTTCCATTTTCAGTTAATAATTTGTATGATTTAGGTCTTTCACACTTCTCTAATACTTCAGCATATAGTAATGGCTTTTTCTCTCCTGTAATTATAACTTTTTTACCCTCCTGTAAATCACTTAACTTTTTAACATTTTTATCATAGTAGTGTTTTTATGTAAATTAGAAATTGGTGTAATTCTGTATTCTAATAATGCCAAATATTTATCTTTACCTTCAAAGTCGGCTTTTTTGAATATATTTTTTACAGTTTGAATATACCTTTCTGCAAGACCATTAGACTGTGCATGCAAAGGACTACTTGTCATATGTATGAAATTCCAGTTTTTACAAAAATCTTTAAATTTATAGCTGGAATAATTTGTAGCATTGTCAGAATACAGTATGTTAGGTATACCATGTCTACTAAATACAGATTTTAGAGCTTCAATTGTTGCCTCCGGTGTAAAATTATTTAATTGCAAAACTTCTAAATATTTGCTGAAATATTTTACAACAATTAAATAATTTTTGTCACCATAGTGAAATACATCCGTGCCCAACATGGACCAAGGCTTATCTGGCATTTGTCTTATTGTCATAGGTTCCTTACAATTGTTTTTCCTAAATCTATCACATGTACTACAAGACTGAACTATGTTCTCAATATCTTTTGACATATTAGGCCAGTATAGACATTGTCATGCTCTATTTTTACATTTTTCAACTCCTACATGGTTATAATGAATTTTATTTAACATTTCCTGTCTCAAATTTTTAGGCACTACAACACAGTTATTTTTAAATATTAAATCATTATACAAATATAAATTTTCTCTAAAGGTATAGTATTTTTTAAAATTATCTGGTAAGTTACATTTTTTTTCTGGCCAACCTTCATTAATATACTTCTTTAGCTGCTTTATTTCCTCATCTTTATCCGCCTCTGCTTTAAAATTATTATATCTCTGATCTGAAATCAAGGAATTACATTCTACTAAACATACCTGAGCTTCATACATATCTTCTAAATTACAATTATCTTCTACTTTATTTTTCACATCTCTTGATAAAGAATCTGCTAACAACAAAGATTTACCAGGCATGTATTTGACTTGAATATCATATTTTTGCAATTGCAATCTCATTCTTTGTAAACGTAAGGGTATTTCACTTAAGGATTTTTTAAAAATTATTTCTAATGGCTTATGGTCACTCTCTACTTCAACAGTCATTCCATATATACATTGATGAAAGCGTACACAACCGAATACTATTGCCAACATTTCCTTTTCTATCTGCGCATATGCTTTCTGTGTGTTGGTTAATGCTTTTGAGGCATAAGCTACTGGTAGATTATTTTGCAATAATACTGCTCCTAGAGCATCTTTAGATGAATCAACTGAAATTTTACATTTTTTGTTTGGGTTATAATACTGCAAGACCGGTTTAGACATTAATATTTTCTTTAACTCACTAAATGACTGATTATGAATTTGAGACCACTTCCATTCTTTACCTTTTTTAACTAACTCTCTCAAAGGGTTACAGACTTGTGACAGTGCTGGTATGAATTTGGCTATATATGTTAACATCCCTAGTAATCTTTGTACTTCTTTAATATTTTTTGGTTTTTCCAAATTTAATATAGATTCAACTTTTTTTTGATCAGGTTTTATACCCTCTCTACTCAAAACATGTCCTAAGTATGTTATCTCATCAACTCCAAACTGACATTTACTTAAATTAAACTGTATGCCATTTTCTTTGGCGGTCTCTAACACGTTCTTTAATATTTTATCATGATCAGGCTGGTTACTGCTATGCAAAACTATATCGTCAACGAAAACTTCACAACCTTTAATGTTTTTAAATATTTCGCTATATTGCCTATGAAAAATTTCAGGCGCTGAGGACAAACCATACGGTAACCTTTTAAAACAATATCTTCCAAAAGGTGTGGAAAAGGTACATAGTTTTGCACTATCACCTGATAACTTAATGTGGTAAAAAGCAGTAGAAGCATCTAATTTTGTAAAAATTTTTGAATCAGACATTTTTGCAGCTACTTCTTCAAAAGTTGGTAATTTAAAATGTTCCCGTTTAATGCACTGATTTAAATTACTTGGATCTAAACATACCCTTAAGCTACCATTAGGTTTTCTAACTATAACAATATTGCTTACAAAATCAGTGGGCTCAGTAATTTTTTGTATAATACCATCTCTTTCCATATTTTCTAGTTCTAGTTTTAGGGGTTCATGTAATTTTAAAGGTACACTCCTTGGGGGTGCTATTTTTCCTGTACTACCTTCTTTCAATTTAATTTTATACTCACATCCTTTTAACAATCCTAATTTGTTATCATTAAATATGCTATCTTTATAAGTATTTATTAAATGTTCATAATTTTGTTTTTTAAATGTAATCTTGTTTAAATATTTCCTCTCTATTAAACCCAATGTTTTTACTGTTTTATTGCCTAGTACTGGACATATACCTTTTGTATCTATTACTTGAAACTCTATTTGCACCATTTTGTTGTTTATTAATTTACACTCAACAGTTAATTTCCCTTTACAATTTAATGGAGTACCATCATAGTTTAACAAATTACAGTTTGATCTAAAAATATTGTTAGAAAAATTTAATTTATTAACAATTATCAATGGTAACACATTACAGTCACTTCCTGTATCAATTCTAAAATCAATTAATCTATTATTTATTTCTAAACTTTCATATTGAGACTTATCATTAATTTTATTTATAGTTATTGTTCTTAATACATACTCTGTTTCGATGTCTTCTTTATGCTTAATTACTTGCACTGACTGACACATCTTAGCATAGTGTCCCAACCTTTTACACTTTGTACACCTCTGTCCAAATGCTGGACACTTAAATCCATGCTCATAGCCGCATCTTGTACATTTTTTCTTCTTATATTTAGAAACTTCCATATGATGACTACTCAATCCTTTGAAGTTGTCAACTTTCTGTCTTAATTCCTGTTGTACTCTATCGATGTTATTATTTTCCGTTAGACTCTTTAAGTTTCTCGAAGCCATCTCAGTAGCTTTGCACATTTTCACACATTTTCCAAGATCCAGCTCTATTTCTTTAAGTAACCTTTCTTTCAATTGTACATTTTCAATGCCTCTAATAATCTGATCTCTAAGGAGACTGTCTCTTAGATTTTCAAATCCACACTCATTTGCTAAAGTTTTTAAAGCTGTGAGAAATTCGTCGAAAGTCTCTGTTTCTTTTTGTTCACGTTGAAAAAACAAGTGTCTTGCCATTGTTTCATTTTTCAACGGAGTACAATAATTTTCAAATTTCTCCAAAACACTTTCCATTGTTGTAAGGTTGTTGCTGTCCATTTGGAATGTATTAAAAAGTTCTATGGCTTCCTCGCCCATTACGTGCATTAGCAAAGCAATTTTTTCTTCTTCACTCATTTCTTTTTTGTTACATCCTGACGCCGTATAATAAAACAAGAACTTTTGTTTGAATTTTTTAAAATTCTCTTGTAGGTTTCCTGATGCCAGCAACAATGGCGGTGGCTGTCGTAAATTTTCCATTTTCACTAATAATAACTGGTTTTTAATTATATTGATCCTACTACCGACTGCGCCATATAATATTATGTTGTTTATTAAATGAAACAAGTCTTATTTATAACTGAACTGTATTAATGATCAACTTGATACATGTACAAACCAGCATGGCGTTGGCGTCTTATATTAGTGATGTGTAACATCATTAGTGTTGTAATTATAATATCTATTCTATTACATACATCAACAACCTGAAAACAATACAATATACCCAGCTTTCTAATATTAAGCTACATACTTAAAGCATTTGTGTTATCAAACTCGGGAAAAACGAAGGTACTTTTTGTCAATGAAAAGAAATTAACGAAAACAAAGAACTTGTAAGTGTAATCTATAGATTCCGATTTCAAGTACTCTGACAATTGAGATGATTAATACCTAGAATAAATAGTATAGAATCGAAAATGTCTCTAAAGCCAACATACATACCTACTTTTTATATTAAAACTAGCTGACCCGGCCACGCATTTATGTGTTCTAAATTCAAGTCAGAACAATTCCTGCAAAATGAAAAATAGTAATCAAATCTGTTAAGTAGTTTTGGAATTCATCGCGGTCAAAGACTATAACAGGGATTTATATATACACATATTTATATATACCTACATAGATAGAGAAGGCATAAAGTACTGTAAAATGGTTAAGGAATTTGACACTTGAAAAATACCCTTTTTGCAGATTGTATTGTACTGTTAGTTTTAATGATATGCATACACGTAAAATACTCGTAATTTAAAATAATATTTTTAAGAAAAATTGGCCTTAGTTCGTTCTGCCTATTAGCTCGGGGGTTAAGCCTTTCGCAAGAGTTGGTCGAAATCGAAACATCTGCAGACGGTAGCATCTACTTTATCCCTATGGATGAAATATCATCCAAGGCCTTGAACAAACCAACAGTGGAGATTATTGCGCAACCCTTCCTTCCCCAATTTTTAGGAGTGGCCTAAATGAGCAGAGAAGGCATAATCCAAGCTTGCTTAAGGAATTTTAATAACACAACAATAGTGTAACCGATGACAGCGTATCATGTTATAAACTTTGTCCTTTCGACCTATCTTATATCATTGTAATAGAGACCTTTTAATTTTAGAGTGTTTAGACTTGGCATGTCGCCAATCCTACCGTTATCACGAACTCAATTCTGAATTTTGTCCAATTATGGATAAATATCATTGGAAGTGACCATAATATGTAACTTGCTACGGAAAAAAACCTTCTAGACAAGACAACGGACTTAGTAACAACATATTTACCTACATATATAAGTATACCAATATAGCAACGTCTGTTTGTCACAAATCTAAATGGATGTGGACTGATCTAATAAGCAAGCATGGTGTAAAAATCCTTGACTTGAAAAAAACTGTTCTAATGGCATTTATTGTACTTCATTGAACTGTCATAACAATAGCACAAGACGTAATTGTTGGTGATTCATAAACTATACTCGGTTAGTCTATTTAAGTATTCTAATAAGAAACTGATTCACGAAATGACTGACTTCTCAATTTTGTAGAATGGGTGTAAATTTTCTGGTATGCAAACAGTACTACACCGTTTGAGTAATAATTTTAAATTCAGATTTTTGTAGAGAATATTACCAACTGACTTTTACATACTGATTCCATCCCGAAAAAAACAGCATCTTAAAGATGCTTTATAAATGCACTTTTCTAGACTCTTGACCACGGGTATGCAAAACTTCATGATTATCGGTTGATTAAAGCATGAAATTGTCACATACCAACTTAATACATGATGATTATTCACTTTAAACCAAATGGGTAAGCCAAATGATTTTGATGATTTTAAACCAAATGGATAAGCCAATTTTGACGACCGTTTGGTGGCAACGGTAGCGATCCTGCCTTTCGCACCGACGGTCCTGGGTTCGAATCCCGGTAGGGGCAGATGTTTTTATGATGAAGACGAGCATTTGTACCTGAGTCATGGGTGTTTATTATATATATTTCGATGAATATTACATATCTATGTATCATATATGTATGTCTATCCGTTACCCTAGTATCCATAACACAAGCCTTATAGTGCTTAATTTGGGCTAGGCTAATTGGTGTGAATGTAGGAAATATTTATTATTATTATTATTATTTATAAATTATTTTGTGACGAGTCTTCCTCCTTTATATATATTTTTTTAATATTACGGTTTGTTATATAATATTAACTACATTAAAAATACAGGCAAGCCTCAGGCGTGTCTTTAGCAAGTTAAAAAAGATTTCATAGAAACAATTAATAAACAGGTTTATCGTAATAACAGTCACTAAGATCACAAGTCACAACGTGGGAGAACACGTGATTATTAAATAGCCCATTGTAAAGAAATAATATACTGAAGAGATGTCTCGAAGAGTATGAATTTCTCCGTGATAAATTATAGATAATTAGTACCACAATTAAAAAATTTAATCGTTTTAATATAATTTAGATTTCTTTTAATTAAAAAGCCTCTATGACGCAAATAGAACTCTCCTACGCTAGCGAAAGTTAAGCAACTAAAATAAGGGCCATTCAGGGGTCATTGGCTGGTTGACCGAAAATCGATCTTTGATCAGAGATTCACCATGATTATTATTAAAGACATTTAATTAAATCACTTTAATTAGATCCGGGGCGTGTTTGTTTTTCTTTTTTTTTATTTAATCTCGACTTTTTGACTCCTTTACAGGATCTCAGATCACAGGATGACTAAAGTAATGGTTGTTATTTTTGTGCAACTATCTTCCTATATTTTAATCGGGCACGTTCCCGTTAAATAAAATTAATTTATCTTGTATTTTATATAGTAGTTTCATTATAATTAGTGTAAACTACTGAGTCTCTAGTTCGAGAAGATTGGCAAAATAAACTCGGACCGGACGACCAACCTCCAGCTTACATTTATTGTTTAAGTTAAGTAACTATCACAAGAACCGGTCATCGAAGGGTGACGAAAACTCTACCATTCATTCACCATGTTAAAAACTAGCTCCACTATCTACATTTTCACCTTCAGAGGTTTTTAATTTTACAGAGTGGAGCAGTGGTAAGCGCACTCGTTTACTATTGCTAAAGTTAAGTAGCTATAGCAAGGGCCAGACGTCGGATAGGTGAACCAATAAATCGATTATCTCGAGCTGCGTCGGAAGGCACGTTATTGAATACACCGATATGCAATAGGTGGGTTATGGACGGCCCGTGTCCAAAAAATACTAGGCGATGCAGTCGCTAAGCATAAATCTTCGCTAGCACCATATATTGGAGCGTAGAGTAATACTAAAAAAAATCGATGATCTTAACTAAATATTTTATTAAAAAAAAACCGCGCGCTTTTTGTTTCAATGACAAATTCCATAGAGCCAATGGTTTTTGGCCATAACTTTTTTTATTTTTGTGAATTTTAAAATTCGGGTCGTCACGAACTGGTCCTAAATGTGTTGATTCGATTCCACACAAAAAATATTAAAATCGTTTAAGAGCTCGGGGAGTTATGGTTTAACAGACATTGCGTCATTGAAGCTGATCCATGGGAGCTTGCATCAATCGCTCCGCTCCAATAAAATTCAAATGCACTTAAAATAACGTTTTTTGTATCGTTCAACATTTATTACCGACTATCCATTCAGGTATATTTTAACTAATTGTAAGAAGAAGAAACTCGTCAATTTTAACAGAAGCAACGATATTTACTAGGTCTGCAATGCATGCTGCTCTTTGCAAATACTGAGCGAAGCACTCACTACCTTACCTTACCTCACCACCTGACCTTACCTAACCTAACCTCACCTTAATCTTTAACAATTGCCTCAAAAATATCGCGCACCAAACTGGTTGCCTCTTGCGGCTACCGCCGCTCGAAGCTAGAAGTTCTGTGAGGCAGAGCTAATACAATATGAACCGAAAAGGGCTTCGCCGGACTTTTCACATTTGAAATTGAAAAATTCTATTTTGCTCGTGAACTTTTTTTCAATGGTTTTGAATTAGATAATTGAAGGGTGATTATTCCTCGATGGTATGTCCGATTTCAAAACTTTTTGCACATTAGTCGCGACCACGATGTAAGTTATGGCGCCAAATTTCATGAATGTAGTCTCAGCGGTTTGGCTGTGATCAGCTTTTCAATTTTTCTTTCGGTGATTATTCCTCCATGGTATGTTCGATTTCAAAACTTTTTTTTTGCACACTAGTCACGACAACGATGTGAGTTTTGGCACCAAATTTCATCAAAGTAGTATCAGCGGTTTGGCTGTGATCATCTTTTGGATTTTTCTTTCGATGATTATTCCTTCATGGTATATCCGATTTCAAAACTTATTTTTGCACATTAGTCACGACAACGATGTGAGTTTTGGCGCCAAATTTCATCAATGTAGTCTCAGCGGTTTGGCTGTGATCAACTTTTGGATTTTTCTTTCGGTGATTATTCCTCCATGGTATATCCGATTTCAAAACTTATTTTTGCACATTAGTCACGACCACGATGTGAGTTTTGGCACCAAATTTCATCAATGTAGTATCAGCGGTTTGTT
Source organism: Calamotropha paludella (assembly GCA_927399485.1). Lineage (NCBI taxonomy): Eukaryota > Metazoa > Arthropoda > Insecta > Lepidoptera > Crambidae > Calamotropha > Calamotropha paludella. The sequence continues at coordinate 15,080,065 of OV656824.1, read as the reverse complement.
TATGATCAGCTTTTGAATTTTTCTTTCTGTGATTATTCCTCCATGGTAGAGTCTATATTTTTTTTACATAGCCTATGTCCGTCAGGTTATAATTATGTATGTTCATACCAAAATTTGTTCGAATCGGTTGAACCGTTAAGTAGCAGGAGGGAGACAAGCGAAATTTGTGAGTTGCCTAAAAGAGAGTTTCACTCTTTCAGAGCTTCACTCAATAATATTATACATTGTCACCATATATAATTAACATAATATTATTCTAATATCACAATTATAAGTGTTATGTATTCATTACATCGTTGATTACAACAAAGTCAACAAGTATCTGTAATATAAAAGTATACTTACCACATTGCTATGACATACATAGGATAAAAAAGGCAAGTTTAGAAAAGCGACTTTTTATATTTATGTTATGAATTGTCAAAATTACTAGTAGTTTGAAGCAGTTCACGAACAGGATGCTCGCCTTTACCTCACCTCATGTTGTGATAATAAGATTCAAAGATGATAACGGTCTTCCAGGAATCCTCAGCGACGGAGGAACTGGCTGTCTCACCTTTAACTGCCGGAACAAAAAAGTTTTTTAGGACACGCTGGACACTGGATCAGTAGGACCAACAACCAAAATAAATATTTAAATATGGGACAATATTACATACATTGTTTTAAACCCAAGTTAAGAAGATAAAGCACTTGACTTAAGTAAAGGTAACGATAATAATAGTTTGAGGCAGACCCATCTTCCAAGACTGCACGCATTCTTGAGCATGACGCATATACTAGCCATCGCTTCGCGAAACCTTATTATGCCTCGAGGTCCTCCTTGCTTTGGAAAACTTCTAGAGCTCCGGTTCCTGATGCATCAGCAATCTGGGGAATACCCTTCTGCAGCAATGAGGGCCAAAATAGAGAAGTGACGATGGGTAATTTATCACATGGGACGTTTTTTAATTTGTAGAAAACACTTCCTTATTCATTAAGTCTGTTACATTGTTTATTTGCTTTGTTATTCATAAGAAGTTCAGCATATTTGTGTGACAACAAACAGTCACAATGATGGTGGTGTCATTACTCGCACGCGCCTCTTTTAAACATTTCTTGAAATCGTTACCTATAAAATGGGTTCTTTACACTTTACGTGCTTATATCGTCACTAAAACACTCATAAAATAAATAAAAAAAAATACTAAGTCGAGAATCAAATGTAACAAGTTTCACATAAGCATAAATGGCTTCAAAGTCAAGTATAAAGTTGTATAATGATTTCTACACTTGGATGAATATATTAAATAGAAAAAATTAAAACTATTAAAAATAGACTATATCAGAACAATGATCTTTAAGCTCGGATCTTCCATATTTGAAACACCATTTATATAAAATATTTTTTCTAAAATGTAACAAATAATATTGCTCTTGACAAATATTGCTGTGTGCTTTTTATTCAAATACAGGAATGTGTCAAAGATATTGGCTTGAAGTAGCTTTTGGTGTAGTTTGTGCAAATTTAAAGAGTATTTAAATTGCAAAGTCGTGTAGTATAAACGTCTTTAAGTATTATTTACCCTTGCCGGTTCCGAGATTTACCTGTTCAATAGTGCTTCACAGAATTGTGATGTCAGGATCCTGTGTTTTGTATGTATGCTTATTTAGTTCTATGAACTCTTATATTTTTCTGGTCGTTTGAAGGGGGCGTAATGAGTTATATTTATATAGTACATCCGTTATAATAATTATACCATAGATTTTTTAACATACTATGAAGAAAAAAATAATAAAAACAAATAATAAATCTTTGAAATAAATTAACTTGAATATCTTTATGTGCAAAAGATGTTAGTTTGTAAAATGTCTTATGGACATTGGACATTAGTAACAAAAGAGGAAATAGTTGGATAACGATCGACTATTACAGCTTTTAAGAGAAAAGTGAAATTCAAGTTTATTTATATATTTTATTTACATTGTTAGCTGACAGTTATTCTTACATATGAGATGGGTGAGAGAAAGACAACACAAAGTTACAATAAAAGAAACAACCAAATTTTCATTAAATGAAGTCAAGCAGTCAGTCCAGTAATGTCGGCGTCCCATACTTAGATAGGTTTAAGGAGATACACCGCATAGGGGCATTGCTAATAGCCGCGTGTGTGGGTTTTCTGAGTACATGAATAGTAAGTATTCCCACGCATGGCCTATATTTAGATCAATTTTGATCACCGCCTTTTTAATCGACTCAACGTCGCACGCGTTAGTTTTTCCATTTATCATCACTCTATCCAAAAAATAGAAGACGTTCATTGCTGGACGGGAGCCCAAAATATGAGGGGTGATACCGCAATCTTTACGCTCGGGATGCTCTCGGAAAACGCTGTTTTCTGTGTATGATGTGTGATTCTGTGGTGATTCTCCTGTATTATTAGTCGCCTTTTGTGACACTTAAGTATCAAGGGTTGATGCTATTGTAGGTACTCTGCCGGAAACCACATTGCTTCATGGTTCATTATCCTCTGCAAATTAGTGTGTATTTCATTCGAGTGTTGACCTCGGTGTGACAAGTCGGTGTAAAAATCAGTCTAATTAGCAATCGTGAACAGGAACGTGGGCTGCATTTTCGGTGGACATAGAGGTGGCAGCAGGGCCGCTAAAAATTAGCTTTTTTAATATGTTGTATGCAGAAAAACTTGCGGATCGTGAATCATGAGAAAATCTCAAAACTGCATACTTATTACTTATAATTTATGCTCTGAACCGGCCGATGTTTTGGTAATTTTCGTCTTGCACTTCAAGAAAATATCATTTCTACTGAAGATTTAATTACTGCTATTTCAGAAAAGCCTGCAATGTGGAAAGAAACATATTTTCTAATTCTATCTAATATCTACTGGTCTTTAAAGAACTTAAGCATTTTACTCCTCGAAAACATAATATCACATGACAATTGTGTATTTGTCTGTAATAATTTTGAGAGGCCGTTTCCTTTGCGAAAAACACAGTTGTTGATAAAATATGACTTAGTTGCGCCAGAATTAAATTAAAATGTGCCGCTTTGTTTATGTATCTTTTTGTCATTTTGATTAGTTTGGTCGACACTCCTAGCCCCATCTCCATTTACTCCATTTCTCTTTCGCACATACCTTGTCTCGCATATGGAAGAGAGAGACGACCGCGCCATCTATCGATGGAAAATCATACCGCAATGTGGCCTACATGTGAGCAAAAGAAAATAGGACTGATGGCCGCTCGTTCCGCAGTTCCGCTTGTTCCGCAAGCGAAGTTTCGTAATATTTTATTGAACTAGTTGCCTATCTGCAAACCCGTACAACAAACTACAGTTTAATGTGACGGTGTCTTCGCGTGCGTAGCAATAAGGAACAGCAAAGCCCAAAGGCCGTCCCCGGCAGCCTAAAGTATCTCACACTACGTGGTGGTCAAGGTGCTCCCTTCATCTTCCTCTCACATTTATTGTCGACATCAATTTTCTCATACCGCAATACAGTTCACTAATTTTGAATCGCCCGCACAACCATTTCCTGGTTCCTACGAACCGGATAGTTTTATTGCATAGAGAATAACGCAGATTAAATACCTAGCTGTTTTTATTACTATCGCCCGCACTAGGTTTTAGGATTTTTAGGTTCAGACTTGGGTATCCTACCGCGTGTATAGGCACTAAGTAGATATCTAACGCTAACTATCTATCGTGTTTGTTTGTTAACTATAATAAATACATATAAATACTAGCTGAGCTACTAGCAGCGCCTTCTGCCGGGCTGATTTGTGAATTTAAACAATCCAAGGCGCCACCCAAACGCATACAAAAAAGATCATCTCCCTTTAGAAGGAGTACAGTGACATACACACGTACAGTAGAATTATATATACACATAAAGATAATTTGATAGATATCGTTTTTACTGTTCACTGGCAAAACAACCGCTCGCGCTTCCCGTTAAAAATATAGCTAGCGCTTCGTTGCGTATTTTATTCCGCTCCCATTTCACAACTATACAACTATATACTATACTTTCACAACTATATTTTTAAATGAATTAATAAAAAAAAACCTGGTGTTACAAAATAAAATTTCATTTTTCTAACACCATGGTTTTATTCATTCATTCAAAATATAGTGGAAATAAAGTATTTCATAATTTTTTGGTTGTGTTTTATTATATGTATATGTATCATATTTTTTTGAAAAAAGTTAGTGATCTTCAGGCAGAATAAATTTTAGCCTCTGTATCTGTCACAAAAGTACAAATTGTCAGAAATGTCGTGAAATATGTGAGTCCTATAATCTGCAAATGAAAAAGGGCCTCACTTTCCATATAACGTCTAAATTAGTATCCAACTGGTCAAAAGTGAATGAAAATTAGCAAAAATCAAAAAGGAAGAACGTTTTTTTGATAAAAAAACATATTTTTATTTTATCGTGCCACAAAAGGTTGTTTAAGTTTTATGGCAACACTACCACAAGAGTAGAGCCAAACCAAAGAGTATACCTATAAATCAAACGATAATGGTAAATACCATCCATTAAACATACTGTATTGATATGTATCGTAAACACTCATAACAATCTTAAATATTTTTCAAAACTTCGCAATACATTCCATATTTCCCAATGACATTAAAAAAGACGATATAATTAATTTTGTTTATTGAGTGAAGCTCTGAAAGAGTGAAACTCTCTTTTAGGCAACTCACAAATTTCGCTTGTCTCCCTCCTGCTACTTAACGGTTCAACCGATTCGAACAAATTTTGGTATGAACATACATAATTATAACCTGACGGACATAGGCTATGTAAAAAAAATATAGACTCTACCATGGAGGAATAATCACAGAAAGAAAAATTCAAAAGCTGATCATAAACAAACCGCTGATACTACATTGATGAAATTTGGTGCCAAAACTCACATCGTGGTCGTGACTAATGTGCAAAAATAAGTTTTGAAATCGGATATACCATGGAGGAATAATCACCGAAAGAAAAATCCAAAAGTTGATCACAGCCAAACCGCTGAGACTACATTGATGAAATTTGGCGCCAAAACTCACATCGTTGTCGTGACTAATGTGCAAAAATAAGTTTTGAAATCGGATATACCATGAAGGAATAATCATCGAAAGAAAAATCCAAAAGATGATCACAGCCAAACCGCTGATACTACTTTGATGAAATTTGGTGCCAAAACTCACATCGTTGTCGTGACTAGTGTGCAAAAAAAAAGTTTTGAAATCGAACATACCATGGAGGAATAATCACCGAAAGAAAAATTGAAAAGCTGATCACAGCCAAACCGCTGAGACTACATTCATGAAATTTGGCGCCATAACTTACATCGTGGTCGCGACTAATGTGCAAAAAGTTTTGAAATCGGACATACCATCGAGGAATAATCACCCTTCAATTATCTAATTCAAAACCATTGAAAAAAAGTTCACGAGCAAAATAGAATTTTTCAATTTCAAATGTGAAAAGTCCGGCGAAGCCCTTTTCGGTTCATATTGTATTAGCTCTGCCTCACAGAACTTCTAGCTTCGAGCGGCGGTAGCCGCAAGAGGCAACCAGTTTGGTGTGCGATATTTTTGAGGCAATTGTTAAAGATTAAGGTGAGGTTAGGTTAGGTAAGGTCAGGTGGTGAGGTAAGGTAAGGTAGTGAGTGCTTCGCTCAGTATTTGCAAAGAGCAGCATGCATTGCAGACCTAGTATATTAATGTAAAGGGCCGTGATCAAATTTTTCGTGGAATTTAGTATTCCAGTTACAGCTGAAAGGTTGATTATGAATCAATGCTTATAAAATCTGTATATTTTGCTTAACTCTACCACGTACGTTTCTCATTTCATTTGTCAGCCAGCTCAAGCTTACTTTCTCGCCTTTCTTCGTGTTGTTTAGTGATGTGTTGAATTTATGTTCCCCCGTAATGGGAATGACTGATTTGATTATGTTCAACTTTGACATTTATGAGATAAAACTGGCAAGGTCCTACTATGCGGAAATGAAAATGGAACATTTACAGTCGAGGTTAATAATGATGTGGAGTCCCCGCTTCCGGTCCCCGGTAAATCTTCCAGGAATTGGGAGGTTACCTTTTTCAGATCGAGAATCCGGTTGCGCCGTCAAAGCAAAAATATATCTAAAACAAATACCTAGACGTGCCTAGGATTTCTTCATATTTGATAGTGCGCTTTTCAAATGTCATTAACGTATTGTTATAGTTGGTCCAATAAATAGCGCCACCTAGTAAAGATGAGTAAAACAGCATTTTTTTAACTCAATGTGGCAGTCATTGAAGTGATTGAAATATTAGAAAAGAATAATTGATTTTTGTTTAATAGAAAAAGATAGACAAATTACCTTTAAATGTCGTTTCTTTGTTTTACAGGTAATGTTTTGTAACTTTACAAAAGTCTAATAAGTGTTTATGTTCCTTAATGTGAAAGCTAAAATAAAATCTTCAGTTCACAGAGCAAAGCATTGTTTGATTTGTCTTTACAAATTGAAAGATAACAAATAAGACTTATTATCTTATATATATATATTACATAATTACCGTTTGGTGCAACGGCAGCGACCCTTCCTTCTACGCAAAGATCCTGGGTTCGAGTTTCGAGAAGGGCAGATGTTTGTATAATATATATATATATATATATATATATATATATATATATATATATATATATATATATTTCTATTAATATTTTAATATTTCTTATTTATGTATCATTAATGTATGCATATCCGTTACCCTAGTATGCATGTATGTTACACAAGCCTCATAGTACTTTCTCTGGGATAAACTTGGTTGAATGTAAGAAATATTATTATAATATTTTTTTAAACCCATTGGGTGGGAACTGGGATTATATAATTTGCACGTAAAACTGCAGTTACATAGAGGGTAAAAGGACTGGGAACCTGCGCTTTGTTCTAACAATTATTTGGTACTTGGGATGGACATGGTACTACAGAACATCACCCTATCTGCATCTTTTCAAGACAATATTTATACATAGAGAATTAATAATACGAAGAGGAATAAATAATAAAATATATTAATATTTTATATATCATTATTTTAATAAATTAAATTGTTTTGTGTTATTTTACAATACCTACCATTTTTGCAAAAGTATAAAAAAACAAAAGCAGGCTCCGTCCTCTCCGTGAGGATTCATTCTTCATACATGTGACCCTGAATTTCAGCCTTCTTAATGAGATTTCTATCGGTCTTCTCATTGACAATGAATGTCTTTAAATTATTCATGAGCTCATGTCGTTTTGTATAAAGTCTCTACTAAGGGTTGATCAGCTTAACCCTCATTCAGTTACTAGTATACTGACATTTGCATAGCAGTTGCAGACGTTGTAGCGAAAATACTAATCCAATCAGGTAAAACATAAAATATTTTTTAGGTCAGACTGGTCTAGTAATGATAATTGGCCATAGGTATTTTTTTTATCTATTTACATAATATATCTGGCATTTTAAAACAGTTCATTTTCAATGTCAATTTGACAATGATAGTATAATACTTCTTTTTAAATTTTGTTCTTATTTTGATGCCAAGAGTTCGTTCGTTTCATAACCCCACTAGAAATATTTTAAAAATTAAAATTAAAGAAATGGGCTAGCTTATTAGAAAGAATTCAAATAATTACATGGAGACATTACGTTTAATAGACTTTATAGATTACAACTCTCATTACGTCAACTGTTTCTTAGGGGATTATAATTCCGACTCCTTTCCTTCACAACCTCTTTTTGTACCGTTTGCAACATTTCTATCTTAAAGTGCTTGTTATTAATAATTAAATAATAAGAGATAATTGTTGCAGAAGCCTGAAATAAGTAGCTCTTACATTGGTACTTGTTTTTGACACAATACATCGGCAAATGTAGTACATTAACAATTTTATTATATAACAAATATATTATGTGTATATCTGAGTGCGTTCTTAAGAGGAATATAAACCTTGATGATGTGTAGTGAACCTAAAAAGTATTAAAGCTAAAATTCCTTATTTAAATTAAAACAATCAAATCAAGGAATTTGACGATGTTAAGTTTGTATGATATTTCCTGTTTTCCCAGTATTTGTATTCGCCATAATGAAATCTCTCAGCAGCTGATTGCCTGTTTTTTGTTTTAAATAAGAATTTAAAATGCACTTAAGTTGCACTCAGATCAGTTTCAAATAGATATCATTGTGAATTGATTACTTTTCTGCAACAAATATTTAAAGTTCCAACTTCCTATGATTACAGTGCACGTGTAAAATGAAAAACGAATGCATTTATTTTATTGTACGCGTTTTGACCTCCGTGGTCGAGTGGCGTGCTTACCAGTTTTCATGGTGATGCTATTCCGAAGTACCGGGTTCGATTCCCGGCTGAGTCAATGTAGAATATATTTTTTTTATTGGCTCGGTTTTGGATGTTGTGATGTCGTCGTTGTTTCTGAATTCCATAACATAAGCTTAAGCTGCTTAATTTGTATTCAGAACAATGTATGTGATGCTATCTTACATTTATATGTTTATTTATATAAACTAGCTGACCCGGCCACGCGTTGTTGTGTCTCAGTTATAGATGTCGCTGTACCGAAATGAATCGCGCTAACGTTCTACGAGTACACATATATCTAATCGTTCTTAGCCTTCTTGAATGTTATTCTTAAAATGAGCGGGAAAAAGAGCGGACAGACAAACACATAAACAACTGTGATCTTAAATTATAGATTATGCTTGTTTTGTACAAATGGAAATTATAGAAAAAAACAACGAAATGCCAAAATGTAACAAGCAACAATATTATCCAGGTCAGGTGAAGAGAATATAAATATACAAAAACAACGGAAAAATAATAGGTGCAGCTATAAGAATCTAGTCACAACAACATTCTTACCAAGATATATTTTTCTTTGTAGTTTAGGTTAACATAAAGGTAAGCGCGTCACATCATAGATAGCATCATCGCTTTCCATCAGGCGATATAGCGTTCAAGCGTTTACCTATTTATTATTAAAAATATATACATATGTATAGATTTATAAAGATTAGTAAAAATTGACACAAATTCATATGAAGTACAAAATGCCAGTTTAACAAACTTGAAAATAACAATAACTCGAGTTTCTACCGTCATCGCCTGTATTATACGAATCCTTCAAATGCGAACAACAACAACCTAAAGAAAATTTTTACATGAAAATTTTGCAGGTAGTACGACGATCAGAGATGGCTCTAATTTCCAGCTGTTTATCAAGATCATGGTAGCTAGCCCTTATACTGAACAACGCCATTCAACCACACGTCTAGCTTTTTAATTGAATATTTGAGTCGTTCAAAACGTTCAACACTACAGCTGATTGAAAAACCGCCGTCTAATTGAATTAGTTCAGCGCTCACCACCGCGGCGCTAGGTGTGTTTTGTTTTCAATATGACGTCAACTAGCCGGTGTTTGTTTCAAGATATTTTTCGGAAAGAAAGTAGTAAATATATACGTTACTATTACTAGTACTATTAAAGAGACAGAAAATATGGGGGCACTTACGAGTGATACAAGTGAAGTTGATTAGGTTAGGTTAGGTTAAACTTAAAAAAAAAGATTAGATTAAACTTAATCCAAGAATAATCTCCCAAGAAATTACAAAAAGTTTTCCTATTCTCTCAATTTACATACTAAACTAATGGTCATCTTAGTGTGATTGAATGGCGTCGTTCAGTCAAAGGGCTAGCTGTTTGATTGAACGGCTATTTTAACCAGATGGCTGCGACCTTTACTAGTGGAAAATGCATTACGCATACTGGAAAGCGATAGAGTTATGTGGTACTCACACGCCAAATAATCCGGGAGGCTTATCCACTAAAAACAGCTCGTTGTTCCTCTTGCCTGAAATCTCCCAAGTCTCGACAGATCAGTAGCATCTACCGAAACTGAGACAGTTAGTTAGATTCAAGATAAAGCCAGCAAATGGCGGGATGCAGAAACTTTAACCACCTTCGCAGGAATTTCTTCTAAACACTTGCTATAAAATGCACTTGAAGCTGACAACTTTATCTGAAGTTGAGAGTGTGTTGTTCTTTTCCTCAAAACTGCAGTCAATGTTTTAACACAGCACGTTTAAAAAGTAAACAGTGCTTCTGGTATTAACAAAATTACTTTTCGAATGTATTATGTAAAACTTTGTGTAGTAAAAGTAATAGTAGTGATAGTTAATAATGATGCATTTCTTGTCAAATTTATTAATATTCATTGAGCAATAAAACCACTTTCTTATTTTTTTTTGTTCTTTAATTAACGGTATTACTATTATTATTTAAGAATAGTCATAGACTACTAAACGGTTTAAGCAAGCTTCAGTTTTATTTAGATAATACACTACTTTCATATCGGAATTGACATAAATATTCTTATAGAACAAAAAATAATCCAGAAGCCTCTAAAATTTGTAAATCTCAAACAAATATGGCGAAATTCCTAAAACCATTCGTATGTTGCGTCATTCTAAAGAATCAGAACACTAATAAATAAAAATTGTCAGTTTATTAAATTAACTAGTTATACATTTAGATATTTTTAGAGTCTCAATGTATTTTAAGACGCAAAATGAATAAGTTTACATGTTTACGTAAGTTATATAGAAATTGATAAAAAAGTAGTGTAGACTTCTATGATGTTATGATTATGGATCAATCGGTGTTAAGGCATATGTGGACGAAGACTAAAATACACTAGTTGAAACTTGGAACTACTTTGTAACTTGTAACTAAGCTTCTAATTTAGTAACTAAATGATTATAAAGAAAGCTAAGTCATTATCATCGTCTTTGGCCTATTAATGTCCTCACAGTGAAGGCCTAGGTCAATAAAAGGACGTGCAATAACCCACCACGATAGATTTATCTAATATTTCTATTGACAAAATTGACTGTTTGTAAGTTACAAGTTAACTAAAAATTTTAGACAGAAAATTTTATAAAAGTAACTAGCTGACCCGGCCACGCATTGCTGTGCTGACTGCAGCGCCATTTGCCGGGCTGATTTGTGAATCTAAACCATCCAGGGCGCCACCCAAATGCATACAAAATTCATTCAAATCGGTCCAGCCGTTTAACAGGAGTTCAGTGACATACACACGTACTGTAGAACTATATATATAAAGATTAAAAATATAACCAATATTTGGGATTCCTAGAAATTTTTGCAGCATTTGTTTTATGGAAATCAGAAATTACGACGGTACCACAATATAAAGACCATGTAGGAAACTTCATTTTCTTAGTTGGTCTCGGGGACTGGGGGATCAAAACTCGAAGTAGTGTTACCATTATAACAGATATGCAGGTCACTAGATAACAGAGGTGTCGTTTAGACATCCTAATAGGACTTCACGTTCAAAATTTCTTCCGGTGCGATAACTATTTTTATTTCTTTTTCCAAATTAACAGCGCTCAGATCTTGTTTCCAAATATATTCAAATAAAGCAACTACTGATTCTTATCAGTAATTGCACCAGAGGCACCCTTAAGGATAGAACATTTGATATTTGTAGGTAGTTAGTTAGAATACAAAGATAACTAAAATATTAACTTTACTAAATACTATCTACCATTTTACTAAATACTATCTAACTTTGGGATATAAGGGATTTACGTACGAGGAGATTCAGCAAATATTATAGATTGGGCCTCGAAACGTTCACAAGATTTTACACAAGTACCTTTACCTGAAACAGGATAGTTTTGCACTGGATTTCCCACTGCCTCACCGAAGCTCAGAAGTAGACCCATGTAGAATGGTGCCTTGATTTGATAATTAAATTTTGTAGGAGGCTCGGCGTATTTAGTACATTGTGACAGGTGACTCCTGAATTAATGAATACGATTCGGAAACAAAACTTCGATCATCAGTTTGACTGTTCTCAAAACGAACCAACGCCTATCAAGGTGAAGCGATTGAGAAGCACAAGAAAAATTTTGATCGTTAGTTTGTTTCTTTTGACGGGATATCTAGTTTCGATTCCATCACAAAGCAGTTTCAACGCTGAATGTTATACAATGATATGCCCGCCAGAATTTTTGACTGCAAAAAGCAACAAGCGACCGAACACTGGGCTCCGTGGGTTATTGCTACACCACGACAATGTACCCGCACCACTCAGCGCTTAAAACGAAAGACTTCCTGGACACCACAAACCACCGCACTGGTCAGTCTTGGGTCACCCCCTCCTTACAGTCCCGATCTGGCACACACACATCAACTGAAAAATAATATAGTTCTCATAGCCGGAACTTGCGTTAACAGCGTTTGAGCAAGCCGTAAAAAGATGACTGCGGCGAACTGAAAAAAGGGTTTCGAAAATTAGTTCAGACCAAAAAAACTTTGTATTAAGGCTGGTGGAGAGTTCTTTCTATAAAAAAGATTTAATAATTAATTTTAAGCCATCTTTGGTGGTTTTGCAGTATCTCAAAACTTTCTGATTGTTCTACGTATAATAATATTGATGATATTCTCAGTATCCGTTAAGAGGAAAAAACCTCCTTTTAGGTAGATGCCAATAACTCCTGTTAAGTGGTGTTTGTGCTAGTATCTATTATTAGAATTATTGTTAATAAAATCTCGATGATCATGAACGACAATGAGCACTGATTTATACTATTTAATGATGGAAGATTGGCTGGATAATTAATGAAGAGTTATATACTGCCGTTTTCCTGGGTATGTAGAAGTGTTTATTGAAATCTCCACTGACTTCCTAAGAGGACAGACACATCGGATTGTTATGCTTCGTAACACTGCAACATGTTCACGAACACTTAAGGTTTATTAAATCATGAGCAGCCTGTTAATGTTCTATTGATTGGGATAAAAGGTCCTTGAGGATTGGTATGTGATAACAATCATATATGCAACTGAAAACGATGACTTAACTTGCATTTGGAACATGCAGAAGACATGATTTTTGATCACCAATTCGTCGATCGGCCTCCAGTTATGTTGCTTACCCCCCGTAATCATAAATCGAACTAACTTTCCGCCAAATAGTTCTAACCAGATAGCAATACTATACTTTCTTCTGTTTAAGACAGTCATATTAGCAATACTAATGTTGAATGCTAAAATTCATACTTGAAGTTATGAAGTGATATATAAAGCAAAAAAGTGTTAAAAATAGTTGCGGCTACTTGTTTAATCTGTGTATTGAATACGGTTTGTAAATCTATAATCTAAGATCACAGTGGTTTGTGTGTTTGTCTGTCCGCTCTTTTTTCATTGTATCAATAACATTACCATAGCAGCGCGTTAACCGCAAGTAGTTCGTCTATCAGACGCTAGATGGCGCTAACGGAAAAATATTTAATAATAGAAAAAAATGAAAGAATTATGTCCATCCGTGCGAAGCCGGGACGGGCCACTAGTTAATTTATAAAATTACTTGTTCATTTATCCTCATTTATTTGAGTAACAATTTTAATACTAGTTCAAAAAATAATAATATTTCAAATTACTAAGCTAATATTTTTTTATATTTAGAATGGGTTCGCTCTTGAACTCAGTCAAGCCTGGGGGCCAAGACAGAATTCACGATGGAACAAGCTAACCCAGAAGGTGCCTATTCATCCTGGCTTTGAAAATTGACGGGTTATAAGTTCACGGAAATGCAGACGTAGGGGGGGAGTTTCACTTCTTTGCTACTAATTTCAATTAACTTCGTTAAAGCACTTCTTAGTAAACTCTGTTAACAGTTTTGTAGTAAGTTTAGAGTTGAACGTACTGAAACAGTGCGATTTCTGTCATTAATGACGAAACGTTTCGAGATTAATTTACGATCAACTTGTATAATGTGTAATAAACTCAAGGTTTATTATCAAAAGCAGTTAAATTATTTTTATTGCTAAAGACTGTAATTAAATATATCAATTCAGCTTTTGCCGGTGATTTTGAGATGTAGTATATAACTCGTTGACTTTGTAACACACACTAGAATATTAGTTGACTGTCAGACTTGTCTATTAACGGCAAAATTTACGACCATTTTGAAAAAAATATACCACATTAGACTGAATTCCATCAAACTATGAATTTCGAACATTTGAATCGGGACAAGTACATTGACCACTACGCAAATATACGCACGTGGTCGACTATGCCAAGTTATCGTGGCGTGATGTGTAACCAGAACAATAAAACTGATATAATGTTATCGGGGTCATTATTACGCACAATGCGTGTTGATCGTGTAAAGATTGTAAGTCTCGTAACTCTCGATTTTACATGTGACTAAAGTTATGTTTTTAGAAGAAAGTTCTCTATTTTGGACACATTTTTAACCTACGAGTTCCATAAAAAAACACCACATTTAACCGGGTATTTGACGCGTAGTAAATGGTAGATAATAAATAAATAAATTAACCTTTTATTATTTATTTATTTCTTGCAGTTTTATATTTGTTTTCATGCGATAACAGTAATAAAATTTATAATCTATGGTAGTTAGGTAACTTTTCATTCCATTGTTTCTTCCAGGTTACAATTGTTAGGGCCGTGGCCAGGCTACACAGCTGGTGTAACCTGACTGAAATGACGGTACAAAATGATTACACTAATAACAGCAAAATAAATAACAAAATTATAATAAACCGGGTATTCAACGCGTGGGAAATTAAAGTAAGTACCATTTTATCACGTCGCTTCAACCAAATTAGAACGCTGTGATCGTGGGGTGTATCATCGCACTGATATTTATTTATTATACGAACAATAAAACAATTTACAATCAGAAATAACTTTATACAAGAAATAATTATAGGCTACATTGTAACCCTATGTTGATATATCATTTACAAAGTATTATCAAGTAAGATTTACTTTTAAAAAACACAAAAAGATTAATTATAAATTAATTGGAGCGGAGCGAGCGAAGCTCCCATGGATCAGCTTCATTGGCGCAATGTCTGTTATGCCATAACTTCCCCAGTTCTTAACCGATTTTATTTTTTTTGTGTGGAATCGAATCAACAGGTTTAGGACACAATTGTGATGGAGCCCGAATTTTGAAATTCGCAAAAGTTTTTTTTCTTTTTTTAGGTATTACGCTCCGCTGCAATATATGGTGCTAGCGTAGGTTTATGCTTAGCGACTGCATCGCCTAGATAAATTTAAACTTTAATAATAACATTATTTTATCGAATTAGAATTACTAGATTGACTGTCTACGTTTTAACTGCACTCCGACTGCCAAATTGCAGTTTATATGCAGTTGACACGACTGCAATGAAAATTCCAACCAAGCGTGCAGTCCGATTGTATTCAGTGTCGGCTTGCGGGTGGTAGTGCCACTGCAATCGCACCAACAGCATTCAAACATATGAACTGTAATTTGGCAGTTGAAATGCAGTCCGTCTGTCTTGAGCATAAACATTGCGGCAACTACTGGTGGTTACTTTTCTCGTGTTGGATTATGGCTCGCTATGGTGCCATATCCGTAGAGGTCTGTCTAGGTCTAAGCTAGATCACCCAGCAGTCAGGACATTAATACGCTGATGGTGATGGATAATTTTATCATTTTAAAAGCAATATATAAACAATTTTAAGCCACCGAGCCCTCAGGTGAGATTCGAACCCACGACCTTTCGCTGTCCGGGCGAATGCTGTGACCGCTGAGCTATCGAGACGCTAGCAGATGGGTCGAAATTTACAAACGTCTTTTAACTTCTAATATGAGCTAGGCGAATGCTGTGACCGCTGAGCTATCGAGACGCTGGCAGATGCGTCGAAATTTACAAACATCTTTTAACTTCTACTATGAGTATCGTTCCACCAATGTTGAACATTAACTATCTCCAACATTGAAAGTAATATTTTTACATATATGAAACATTCGATTAAGATGGAACCAGCTATAATAATATATTTTATTTTATGCATTTACAAAGCGATATTTCTATAAAATATAAAATACAGGCGTATTTTATATCTTATAGAAATATTGCATTGTGAATGCAAAACAAATTCAATTTTAAAAAATTTTCCACTCTCCTACTTTTTCATAAGTATGGAAACTTTTTTGCACCTACATAAAGACGAAATACAAATCCCTACAATACAGTACGAGCAATATTCTAAAATACATTTTTACCGTAAAAAGTACTTACCAAGAAGGGAATTTAAAAATTGGACGCATGGATAAACATTAATATTTGAGAGATATCTGATAGTTGAATGTCCTGCTGCACGGGGAGATAAAGTCCCACCTTATAAGAAATGCATTCTTCTGGAAACTATTTATAAAGGGCAATAACTTTTTAATACTCCACTATATTTACTATAGTTGGAAGACCTCAAGATTATTACTTTCAGTGATATTGGGAAACTTGTACGCACGTACTTACATTATCGAAAGGTCCAACTTCAGACCTGGGATTTGAGATGGATAAGATAATAAATGTGATTGAAGCGTGTTTGTGTATTTACTTCTCATAATTGAAGGCTAGATTTTTATATATAAAGATATTTGGACTAGAAAAAAAATTAACTTGTCTCGCTATAGAAAACTATTGCTCCATTCCTCCAAATTCTCCAATTCACAAAATTGAAGTTTCCAGATTCGAGTTAATTTTGTCAGTCACATGTTGACATGAAATTCAAAGCAATTTATGTAATAAAAAACTGGCCAAGTGCGAGTCGGACTCGTGCACCGAGGGTTCCGTAAAATATTTTGATTATATGATGTTACAAAAAATTTACGGTTTTCGCAATTTTTCCTTTATCTGTGCTATAAGACGTTGCTTCGTACAAAATTTCAAGATTCTGAGTTCACGGGAAGTACCGTGTAGGTTTTGAGTCCCTTGCGAGTGTCAAAATTTTGCGGAATTTTGCGGCATTAACGGCTGTATCTTTTGATTGCGTTGGTTTAGAAGTTTGAGTTTTTCACAGCTCCAAGGGACAGTAGACCTGAGTATTTGATATAAATTTCAGGTTGATACGTCCACGTGTTCCTGAGAAAAAGGGTCTTGACAGACGGATGGACGGACAACAAAGTGATCCTTAAGGGTTCCGTTTTTTCCTTTCGAGGAACGGAACCCTAAAATTTTAATTATCCTTGAGGCAACTCGAGGAACTCAACCTTGAACAACTATAAAACTTAAAGACTTTGATGACGCAGTGGTAAGCGTGTCCAGCATATGATTGAGGATGTTCAGCAACGTTTGTAATGGCCGGTCTTAGAACAAGCAATTTAAAAAAACTGTGCCAAACTCCTCGAGCAGATGAGATTCCGTTCCTCTCTAATGCAGGATTTGATACACAACTGTGGGTCAAACTTAACAGGTTCAGGGTGAATAAACCACCATCTCATCAAGTAGGGCCTGAAGAACTCATCATACCCCATAACGCTTCGTTGAATACTGCCCATAATACTACTTACCCATGGCGGTTGAAATAAGCTCCAACGCAGACAAAGAATGGCTGAAAAACTTGAATTTGGGTGATGACGCAATCTGTCATACGTTATGATAACTGAACTACGTGTCCAATCCGCATCAGGTCCACAAACCTGTTATAGTCCATTCCACATGTTTCATAATCATCTGACTATGGATTAAAAACAACATAACGAGTTGACACTAACTCTGAAAAATCCTTACAGATTTCTAAAGCGCTATCTTCAGTTCATGCAACTCTAGTAAGCGGAGTTATCTACATAACGGAAGGAATTTAGAGGTCAAGTATCTCTGATCGTAGTTTACTGAAACACTATTTTCCATAAGCATTTTAAACCGATTTTTTTTATTTACTTTGAAATCTTAATAAAAATGGCTTAGGTCTGATGAATAATAAATATTACAAAAATAAAAAAGCAGTCAGTTAAACGTTTTTTTTCTACGATTTTGCTTTGAACTAACTCGCTATTAATCTTAATATCGATTATAAAAAGCAACAAGCATAATCTGTCATTACGGCATTATCTGCCATCAATGCCAGAGGTAATTGTAATTAGTAATATTAAGATTTTTTTATTATTTCATCCTCTTTGCTTGGACATCGCTATAAGCTGTTATAAAGTTTGCAGTGTATTCAAAATTTTACTGTTATTAACTGAAAATGTTGTGTTCCGACAAAGTAATCCTTAAACCTTTCTTTGGCGTGGAAATCATGATCTTTTCTCATTTTCTCAAGGAAGGCATACTGTCATTCTGTCAAAATATTCACAATATCAAATAAAATATTGTTTATATAAAACTATTTTAAAAGATTAGTTTTTCTTACTTTTAAGTACAAAAAATAATAATAAGCACATGATAATTACAAATTAAACGTTTACAAATCATTTTGACACTACAAATCTCTCAAAATATTTTATATAAAGAAAAATCCCTTAAGCCAGATGACCTATTTTGCTTTCCATATTTTATCTAATTCTGTCCTTACAGTCTTTGTCTAGAACGTTATTTCCCCTCATACAGTTGCCGCCCTTGCTTAGGCGTTGCAATTGACGTCTTATCACGTCCACTGTAGGGGGTGACCTCCACCAAGGTAACTGTGACAGAAAGGCTGTGCCAGACCTACATGAATTGACCTTGGGTATAACGGGGTGACTACGTGTTCTTATTCAATAGATTGGATCTTCGATATTTAAATGAGGTCAGCAGGAATATTTCAAGGCTCTCCGGAAAATGTTTACCAATCCAAAATGTCAATATTTTATATTATGATGAAGGATAAGGTATTTACAAGACGAAGACAGTTCAGTGATTTTTTCGTGGCTCCGCTACAACAGAAATTAAAAAATTTCGAGGGCTTTACAAACAAAAAATGTCCAATTTGGTAGACAATGCTAAATAACTAAACATCTAAATCGCTGTAAACAGCAACTGCTAGCATTTAGTCAAAAAGACTTCTCGCAACAAAAGTTTGAGTAGTAAATCTAGATAAACCGATTTAAAGAAATCTGACCGTTGTTTTGAAAGTCAAGTATACTGTGTCAAAAGCTTTGTTAAAAATAGTGTACGAAGTTTTTACCTGTAATCTATTATCACCAGATTACACTCAGTTCCCACATTAGTTACCAATACAGAAAATATTGTATTCAAATCCAAGACCTCTAGATCACAGAGAAGATTTAACTACAAAAGTCAGCAATTCACTGACTATGTATAACATTATTAATTTCTCCAAACTTACTTATAATAATATTACTACTACTACTTAATAATATTACAAGATATAATTAAATTGTCTCAGATTTTAGGCGGGACATGAACCTTAATCCGTCACTCTTCCAATTTCTACTCTATATCGTCTGCGTAAAATTATACTATGGATTTTGTATAAGCACCCCTAGCGGTAACCATCAGGAACTATGAATTTTCATAGAAATATGTAACGCGCTCGATAACGAATATCGAATGCGTAAACTCGCACTACGGCATCTTATCTGGAAAGGCCGACGTTGATTTTTTCCAAGTATTTCTTAAGCTGATGTCAGCGCCACCTCTTCACGTTCATGGTCTGTCAAGGTCTCACAAGCTTAAATGGAAGAGAATTTACCCGGATAGCGAGGGGATTGGGGTTTGATTCCCTCCTGATACTTGACACAAATTGAACTTTTTATAGTACTAATAATTTTTTTACATATAAAAATCTAGAAGTTTAATTTCAAAACATATAATAACGTGAAGTCTACTATAGTACTCGTAAAATACTCTACATGTTGAAAAACAATTTGAAAATAGCTTAATTAAATTTGATACTTATGCTCCATTAAATCTATTAATTATTTTGATAAATATCCCCATTCCCGATCATTGGATCATTAGACAGAAGTTGTTCAGCTATGAGTAAACAACATAGCCCTTGACTTATTGAGACACGCGGCCCGTCGGAGTCACGTGAGGGACTTTGTTTCACTGTCTCATGGCGCATCTGGCCATTAGTCACGCATTTGAACTAAAATTCTCGCTACGGTTAGAACTTTATATATTTAGTAATCCGAGCTTCTCTATGACACTGTAATTAACACAAGACACAAAATGCCACCGCTTCTTAGCTATTCTAATTCTACAATCGTAATGGACTTAACGTTTTCTATTGTAGATAGCTAGACAAGATGTTTCTACTGTCAAAATCATCGTTTCCATCGTGACAGTAGAAAGAAAAAAAAAGTGTCTATGGTTTTGCTATCGAAGAAGCGTCAAACTTGACATTTGGCGGTAATGGATCACTTAACCCATTTTTGGGATTTTGAAGTGCAGCGCAGGCGGGTTCAAAATTCAAGGAGTCAAAAGATTTGAAAAAAAACAAGTGAAAGTAAGTGCAATATTCAACTCAAATGTTTATGTTTGTTATTATGATAATGATACATCGGCTCGCGGTTCGCTGCATGATGTGTTGAGTGATGCCAACTATTCGCTGATAAGAGTCCTTGGCGAAGAAACTAAGGGCACACAAGACCTACGAAAAAAATATATGAAAAAAAAGCTTTGCTTACTTACTTTTATCTCCAATGGTAACTCGTTTGTTCCTTTCAAGTGTGCACACCTTCTAAGTTCATTACATCTTAATATATATAAATTACGTGTCACGTTGTTTGTCCGCGATGGACTCCTAAACTACTTAACCGATTTAGATCAAACTTAGTAACTATCTGTTATTTGATCTAACTTAAAAGATAGGATAGGTTTTATTTTAATTTATAACACAGCAACGCGTGGCTGGGTCAGCTAGTAGTTTATAAAAAATGTATTTCTATGTCTAAAATGTTCAACAAATAAGTTGTCTGGCATGTTGCTAACTTTTTCAAGTCGTTTTCGGTTTTCATGTCTCCTCTACCGTCTAAGCCAAGTTTCTTCATTTTTGGCTGCCCACAAAAGCCTTAAAGTATGCATATTAACTTTTAATTAACTTTTACTATTGGGTTAGTTACTAATCGTTTAGTTAGCGATTAGTAGAATAGAAACTTATCTATTTGTTCTGTCAAAAATGGCATCTTGTCTACCATTTTGTTTTTGATTATTCTACTGTCAAAATAGAATGATGACGTATGATAGAATAGAGACACAGTAGAAAGCATCTTGTCTACCACTTTGCTATTCGCTTGATGGAATCACGTGACTTATCTATCGAAACTGTCAGTCTCATACATTTTTTTCTATTTCTGTTATAGAAATCGTTAAAACAAAGGCACTTTGTCTACGCCTACTGAAAGCGATTTGACTGTTTAGTATTTGATTGTGTCTTGTCGAGGTTCCAAGTAATATAGATTGAAGTATAAATTCATGTGTTATAGAAAATTTATATATAACCTACTAGCTAACCTATCCTATGTCTTAGTAGGCATAAATCCAGCAAAATGAAAAGATCAAAATCGGTCGAGAAATTTCGGAGTTCATCGCGGTGACACAGAATATTTATATGTAAAGATGATTCTAGTCATTAACCTTTGGCTATAATATTACTTTTCTTTCACTTTTATTTAATTTTGCCATACCTTTCAAAGTTTTTTTTATGAGGATAACCCATTAAGATGGAAAAGACTAATGTGAAGCACCATAGTTTAGCTAGAGGGTAAAAGTAAAGCAAGGTAGAGAGAATAGTCTTCTGGTCTCTAGTCACATGTTGACCACGTCCCAGTCCGCATAATTCTCCGCTCCGCCCCGCTATGCCACGCGCCCTATGCGATAATGATGACGGTTTTCCTATAAAACGTATTACGGCTTAGGCTAGATACACACTATAAGGCTGATTTCGGTTCCTTTCCGATCGGTTCCGATCCTTGTCTGGTAAATTATTATTAAATAAAAAACAAATTATGCATTCATACTATCCGTAACAGTCAAGTTCCGGTCGAATCCCATTCCAGTCGCGATCAGTCTTGAAGAAATTATGTTTGATAAATTATTGTAATAGAAAAATACTAGAAAAAATCGACTCGGGTCACAAGTGAATCTGAAATCACTTATCCTAACCTAACCATAAGGTTAGGTTAGGATAAGTTACATGTTTTATAATCTATCGAAAATTAATGCGTTAAACTGTAAACAGTATGTTACGGTTCACAATCTTTCGATAGATTATAATGTAACGGTGTATACAATTTTACGGTGACATATACAACGTTTAATTAATTGAATCAGCTTCTACAATAACAGTAAAATAACAATTTTAAATATACTTTAATGTAAGTCTAGGTAGTATATAACCAAAGTAATCTAATTTTACAAACTGATGTTCTCTTTACATTCAACAGCCCATTCTCGTCCTAAAATATTCTGTACAAGGTCAAAAGTTTTTTAAAAATATACATGCACGTGGAAAAGATCCCGTGACTAGTATCAGTTACTTCAGTATTGCGTCTCAGGGTGGTACCGATTAATTTTTCATTCGTTGTGATTGCAAAAGTCGATATCGATACCTTCTGATAATATTACCGATCTTTATAAAAAGAAATGGTAATCGATTTCCAATAACGTGGTTTTATTATAGTATGGGAACGTGATAGTGTCAATTTTAACTTTATAGGTCAACCGAACGAGTTATTTTGCTCACTTAGATTTCAATTGAGAAGGTTTCAATACCTATTTTTAATAACATATAACGAAGATAACATTTACATCCTGATATAGGATTAAAATATTAAAAGGGAACTAATTTTTTGAGCTGTTGTTTAAATATTCGAGATGTTATTATGATCAGTTGGAAAAAATATTGAGCAGTTATTTAATTTAATGGCGGTTGATTAATTATTGCGACAGTAAAACATGGACAGTAATAAAAAATCAATTAGTCGGTTATTTTATCTCATAATGTCAATTCTAAAAATAATTGAGCAGTCCAATAACTGAATGAGCGGTTAAAATGATGGAATGAGCGGTTCGATAAATAGTTCGGCAAATCAAAGCGAGCGGTGACACCCGAACTCAAATTCATTGAGAAGAGAAGTGGCGGAAGCGACCAATTACAGGGTTGGTTAGGTTAGGTTAGGTTATAGAATTGCTTAGAATGAGATTTCTTACCTACAAATTCCGATTTATTATATGCCCACACGTAACCGCTTGTTCAATAATTTTTACCGCCCATTTAATTATTTTCCTGCTCAATTGTATATTCACTGATTCATTTCATTATTTTTTATTGCTTATTTTTGTTTACTTAACTGCTTTTTTAACTGCAGAACTAGTTATTAAACGTGCCATTTATAATTTTTAACTTACCATGCTATTTACAACTGCTTCTTTAAATCAGTGCCATATTAAAATGTAATTCATACTTTTTAAGAGGTTACATTTGGTTAACTTTATTTCATGGTTCTAATATAGTAGCACTCCTTTCCTGTTTACCGATTGATCCAAAATTTGGAACACATCTTGAGTTTTAATGGCAATGAATTTATATATACTTAGTATTAGTTAAAAAGGTTTATCACATATTTTTAACCCCCTCAATATAGGTTATACCTATATTGATAATAAAGGTATAACCTATATTGAGGGGGTTAAAAATATGGGCTTGACAAGTAGAACGCTTAATAATGATGAGGATAATATACTTAAAACTAATAAATACAGATAGATTATTTAAAACTCTTATGGTCATTTACATTAGTATTAATTAAAGCGGGACTAAACCATATTTCGGTTCAGTTCAATTCACATGTTGACGTATAACAAACCGCAAAAGTCGGCCATCACTGAACATTTAATCCAATCGGGCTGAAATCACTGGATCGAGTTTGATAATCCTCAGATTATATCAACAGAACGAACCTGGACTAATGGAACTCTCGAAAAAAAATTAAAATTAAAAACACCCTTATATAATCTTTTCATCGATTACTTTTACTTTTTTCTTGTTACATTAAAAAGGTGTAGTTATAGTTATTTCGGTGACGATGCATGGTGCATATGGTCAAAACAAATATATAAGTGTATATATTGGGGCTATGAAACTCCCGATTCTTTTTTACAAATATTGATGATGAAATTTTGAGGAGACAACTCCTGTAAGGCGATCGTAAGTTCAGTTTGTATAATAAATTTGAAATCCAGACCTTCTTATTACGCTCCAGTTATTTAATATTGTTTGATTTTAAATATTATATTTGTCTAGCTTTTTTTAGTTTCCCGGAATTTATAATAATAATATAATACTAGCGGCCCGTCCCGGCTTCGCACGGGTGGACAAAATTGTTTAAATTTTTTCTATTATTAAATATTTTTCCGTTAGCGCCATCTAGCGTCCGGTAGACGAACTACTTGCGATTAACGTGTTGCTATGGTAACGTTATTGATACAATGGAAAAGGAGCGGGAAAAATAGCGGACAGAGAAACACACAAACCACTGTGATCTTAGATTATAGATTAGACAACACCACGTTCATTGTTATATACCCAAGATAAGTAGCTATACCACTTGTGCCATAGTATCCAGAAACAACGACGGTAACATAAGACCTAGACCGGAGCTAATTCAGAAATGTTCGTATTGTTCATTGACCCGTCGGAGGATCGAAGCCTCTTGGAGTGGCGTCACTATGAAAACCTCTCGACACACCTCTCAGCCACTGAGTTTGTCAAATTGATGATTTGTAACTTATTAAATACAAAGTTGTCCTTTCATAAAGCTATATCTGCTTATTGGCAATAGATTATTTAAGGGGAAGTACATACATTTAAATTCACAGTATCGTAGTTTTCATGGTTATGAAAGGTATCAGTTCAAATTCTCCAAAAATAAACGACGATCACTTTAATAATCAACTATTTATTCTATAGGCGTGTTCACAGTTAAAATGACAAAACAAGAATGCCGGCTCTCCTATTAATATTTATACATTTGACTTAAAGTAAACAAAACATGATATTCTATGGCCTAGTGACGAGTTAACATTATTTGACTAAAAGTAAACAGACATGATATTCTATGGGCTAACATTATTTGGTTCAAAGTAAACAAAACATGATATCTTATGGGCTAGTGACGAGCTAACATTCGGCCATCCTCTTTAGGGTGAGTCCTCTCACATCGTACTAATTATTTATTTACACAATCATATAGGTAAGACCTATTATGTATTAAACATATAAATCTGATTCTATAATTATGTTTTTAATTCTTATACACAATTATAAGTACCTTAAAAGTAACATTACCAATAAAAATATTTGAAATTGATACATTTAATACTTAATCTAATTACAGGTCAAGTACAATTACAGTCTGATCTGCGAACATCTGTGCCTTACTCATCGCCTCTGCACTGTTCGCTCAGACTGATTCAATCTAATACTTATCGCAATCATGGTCAAGTTCACATTCGTATCAATTGGATGCACAGTCTGTTGTGATCTGCGGTTATCTATGCATACGCACTAACTGCTCACAACCCATGCCTATCCAATGATTAATCTTACATAATAATTACATCGAAACTTAGTTTCCCTTTAATCACTGCAATCATTATGCTCACTGTCTTCAAGTAACTCTTTGCTGATAGTATTACTACTACCATCGTCACTGTCGCTTTCGCCGTCCGGTCCTTTAAAATTTAACCAAGGTTGGATTTTGTCAATAGAAACGATATTTTCATATTTGCGATTTCCTTTTCTAGTCAAAGGAGTGTCTTGTACTAAAAACCGATCGTTAGGCAAAATCTTTACTATTTGGTAAGGCCCGTGAAACTTAGCTATCAACCTTTTTGGTTTTCCTAACCTTTCTTTATCAAACATAGTTCTTTCTATCCTAATAAGGTCCCCTTCATTATATTTAGTGGACTTTTTCCTTTTCTTATGGAATCTAACTTTTGAAGTATTTTGATCTATTTCTATTTTATCTCTGGTCTTACTTCTTAATTCCATCAAATCCTCCTCATTTAAACGATCTATAGTTTCATTTATGACATCACTCAGTATATTTTCCGAAGTATTTGTTATTTTATATCCAAATAATAATTCCGAGGGACTTTTACCGGTAGTTTTATTTATCATCGTATTAAGTCCAAGTTGCACGTCATTAACGAATTCGTCCCAAATTTTATCGTCTTTACCGTGACATTTGGCACCTAGAGCATCTGATATAGTCCGGTTGAATCTCTCCACCTGTCCGTTCGCTCGTGGAGTGGCTACCGCGTTTAACGTGTGCTTAATTCCTATGCTACTATTAAATGATTTAAATTTTGCGCTTGTGAAACATGTACCTCGATCTGTTATTAATCTAGTCGGAACTCCAAAATAACTAAAAACATCTTTGAAAATCCGTATAGCTGTAGTAGTTTTAGTGTCTTTTACGGGTTTTATGATAATGAACTTTGTAAAGGAATCAATAATTACTAGCAAATATGTGTTACCCCTTCGTGAACGAACAAACGGACCTAAATGGTCAGCATGTATGGTGTGAAAGGGGATATCCGGTTTTGGTATGGGGTGAAGCATACCTTCCTTGGGACCCCCAGGTGCTTTGTGATTGACATATTCTAAACACGCACCTACGTACTTTTTTATGAATTTCCGCATTTTTGGGAACCAGAACGAACTTTTGAGTCTACTCAGGGTCTTTTCGAAACTAAAATGACCTACGTCATCGTGGTTCATGCGTAATAATTGCCACCTAACTGGTTTCGGAACTAGCCACCTAATACTACCGTCATCCATTATCTTATATACATGATCTCCCTTTAAACGATAGTTTTTGTAAACGTCTGCTACATTTTTCGTATTCTCATCTAATAAAATGTCTTTTATCCTTTTCACATCTTCATCATCACTTTGAACTGTCGCTATCCAATCTTTAGCTTCAATATTTAGAACGTCTATCACATGGGGCCTACAACTCAAGTCTGGAGATTCATCGATGGGAGCGCGGCTTAGCGCGTCTACATGAGACATTTTCACGCCGGGTCTGTATTCGATTTCACAATCAAATTCTTATAGCTGAATCCACCAACGCCCTATCCTTGGTACGAGATCACGTTTGGTCAAAGTCGTCCGTAACGCATTACAGTCGGTGATTATTTTGAACTTTATGCCTAACAAATACACGCGAAATCTATTTAACGACGATACAACCGCCAGAGTTTCCAGATCGTATGAATGCAATTTTTGTTCGTCACAAGTGGTTTTCCGACTATAATACGCTACGGGTCTCATAAGCCCGTCGATACTTCTCTGCATTAGAATGCCTGCTACACCATGCTTCGAAGCATCGGTGTGTAACTCAGTCTCAAGTTTAGCATCATACAACGCAAGAACCGGTCTTTCTACAAGTTTATTTTTCAAGGTTTCAAACGCATTAGCATGGTCCGCCGTCCACTTCCAAGTAAAGTGTTTTTTTAATATGTCAGTCAGAGGTTGTGCAATCATAGAGAAATCTTTTACGAAACGCCTGAAGAAGCTGGCTAGCCCCAAAAATCGTCTTACCTCGTGAACGTTACTGGGAGTGGGGAATTTAGCAACTGCGTCAGTCTTTCGGGAGCCTGGACGAATGCCCTTACCACTTACTTCAAATCCTAAGAAATCGATCTCCTTATAAAAGAAAAAGCATTTGCTTAGTTTAAGGGTAAGCCCTGCTTCACGAATAGCCTTCAAAACCTCCTCTAATCTAACTAAACCCTCTTCAAACGTTCGCATTGGAATGAGTATGTCATCCATATATATAAGCGTATACTCAAGTTTAGATAATACCCTATTCATAGTCCTCTGAAAGACCGACGGAGCATTGGCCAGACCAAACGGCATTCTTTTAAATTGGTATTGGCCGTCCGAAGTTACAAACGCCGTCTTGTCTTGTGAATATTCTTCTACGGGTATTTGAAAATATCCCGATGCTAAATCAAGAGCGATAAACAAGGAATTGCCAGCTAACCTATCTAACTGGTCATCAATCAATGGTAAAGGGAAATGTTCCCTCTTCGTCTTTTTATTGAGTACCGGATAATCTATGCAAAGCCTCTTATCCCCTGTTTTCTTCTTTACTAATAGAACTGGGCTTGCGTAGGCAGAATTTGATTCACAAATGATGTCAGCGTCTAACATCTCCCTTACCATTGATCGAACAAGTTCCCTTTCAGGATATGATAACCTATACGGTCTATACACTACCGGGTCATGTCTGTTAATTCAATTTTCATTTGATCTACATTAGTGTAACCGATGTCCATTAAATTATTTGAAAAGCAATCTTCATATAGTAGTAACATATTCTTAAGTCGTTCAACATCATTTTCTGCTAATTGACAGCCAAAATTTAACGAATCTTTAACTCCCGGATCATTAAAATTTATTATATTAACAGTTTTACATTCGTTCGTGCGCATAGCTCTCGTTATCAGTACTCCATCTTCTATTTCTACCGGTACGTTAGAAAAATTGCCCTCTAATAATGCGCCTGTACCATTGACCATTGTATATTCACCAGACATCATATAATATTCTTTACCGGGGCAACCTCTTAAGGAACCATTTACATACAGCATACCTGAATAATCATCGCTATTGCTTTTTATTTTCACTATCTTCATTCCATTTGGTGGGATAATAACACTATCAGCCATAAATAACCGCATTTTTAGGGACGATATTCGTTCAAAAATTAGTTTATCGTTTGTTTTTGTGATCACTATTCCTGGTTTCTCAGTAAAACTATGACCAATAAGAATGCCATATTTCATTACACTATTATCGACTACATAGACTTCAACCATCTCCGTTATATTGTGTATGTCTATACGCACAACAGCTTTGCCTAAAGGTAAAACAATGTTGTTTCCTATACCGCGCATAATTGGTAATTGGCCAGTTGTAGTCCACATAATTCCTAATTGTTCAGCCTCACCGCGACGTATCAGGGTACACTGACTACCTAGGTCTACATAGCCCTTAAGAAGTTGGCCATTTATTTTCAAGTCGATTAAGTATTTATCATCTGTCATACTTATCGTATCCAGTTTCATAACTGATTTTTCTTTAGGATCAGACTTATTGCTATCAACGGCTGGTAATTTCGAGCAGGAAGTAGTTAAATGTCCTAATCTATTGCAAATATTACACTTAAGGATTTTCTTTGTACACTTGAAACTATAATGGCCTGCTTCGTTGCAATTATAACAAATTATAGAACCAGTACTCTCACGTGAACGCGGTAATTTAGAATTGGTGGATTGAGTAGAATTTGCAACTATTTTCCTGTCATTGAGAATCTTTTGTCTATTATCCGAATCACGGTTTTGTTGTTTTATTGATTGAAAGTATTCTAGTACTTGTTCGGGCTCCTTACATTGTACTGCCTTCGCACCTAACCTTAATGATCGATCATCTAAACCATGCAATAAACAGTCGACGGCACGTTTACCTTTTATCTCACAACGATTTAGCAGGTTAAGCTTATCGTAATAATATAATTCTAAAGAATCGTTATACTTAGCTCTCTTAGACAACATCTCATTTAATAATTCTGCATAGTCCTCTCTACTTGGAAAAGAATCAAGCAACTTCGTTTTCCACTCGTACCACGAAAACGACATTGACGGTAATGATTGGTACCACGATTTAGCGACGCCGCTCAACTTAGGCAGTGCATAGTGAATGATTTGATCATCACCCCATTTATATAAGCGCCCACATTCTTCGACTTTATTGAGCCACATGTTGATTGTTTGGCCCTTTATCATGGGGTCGAACTCAGGTATCACATTACCTAACATAGGGAATTTATTTCCTTCGGGACGATTACTAGACAAAGACTTAATCAATTCCATTAACAATAATTGAGTACTATTATCACCAAAATTGGAACGACTCACATGCGACTCCGGTGACAGGTCAGGGGCGCGGTGCGTACTCGTCGATCGGCGCGTGCTTGACGCGTGACGTGTGATCGAGACGCGATGTGTGCTCGACGCACCATGCATGCTCGACGCTCGATGTATACTCGATGCTCGGCGCGAACTCTTCCTCGTACCCGACGCGTGTTGCGTATTCACATCACTATCCGTCTGCCGCGTGCACGATCTTCGATGTCTACCCGATTCTCGGTGAGTGCGTGATTTTCGACGTTCATTCGACTTTTCGCGTGTTCTCGAGGTCCAACGTATGCCCAATTCCCGACATTCCTTCTGCCTG
The DNA here is from genome assembly GCA_927399485.1 of Calamotropha paludella. NCBI lineage: Eukaryota > Metazoa > Arthropoda > Insecta > Lepidoptera > Crambidae > Calamotropha > Calamotropha paludella. Next base: position 15,049,940 of record OV656824.1, on the reverse strand, counting down.
TGTTCTAAATCATCATAACTTTCACTTTTTCTCACTTTCTTCTGTTTTTCCTGTCGACTACGATTTCTGTTACGTTTGCGAGGCGGTGTATTTCCTTCACTTTTATCGGAATCGTTACTCATTTTGCAGGATGTATCCGGCGAAATAATAGGTGGGCTTGATAATCCCACTTCTGAACTGAAAGGTATCAGTTCAAATTCTCCAAAAATAAACGACGATCACTTTAATAATCAACTATTTATTCTATAGGCGTGTTCACAGTTAAAATGACAAAACAAGAATCCCGGCTCTCCTATTAATATTTATACATTTGACTTAAAGTAAACAAAACATGATATTCTATGGCCTAGTGACGAGTTAACATTATTTGACTAAAAGTAAACAGACATGATATTCTATGGGCTAACATTATTTGGTTCAAAGTAAACAAAACATGATATCTTATGGGCTAGTGACGAGCTAACATTTAGATGCAATTTATTTTTCCACTTCTCCTTGTTAGTAGGCTTCACTAATTTAGTCTTTAAGATTCATTCTTGTACAGCTTTAAAATCAATCAAAGACACGTGCCACGACTGAGTTGAGTGTCGACTCAATTAAGTATAAAAACAATAAATAATCGGTTATTGTTCTTTTACTAATATCAATTTAATTGTGTAACCCGCATCCGCGTTTTAGTCGTTAATGAATTTGCTGACTCATGTCTTTTTGTGTTATCAAGAAATAATTGGTTATAGATCCTGTCGACATATTCGGTAAGATAAAGAAAACCCAGAGAATATACAAATGGGTATACCAAAATTTATTGTGCCGATACAACGTATCGCAACTTGTCCGGAAAATTTGTTTCGATCGAAACCTCAACAGACCCGTAGAATTTTTCCAAGATTTTCTTAAGCTGACCACAGCGCCACCTTTTAATGTTTTAGGTAGGTACTACATACAACATCGAATGTAATACGTTTACAAGTATTGAGCAATCGATGGAGAAGAAACATTCATGTTATAATATGTATTTTATTTAAACACTCAATTGTACGAATTTTATATCCAAAGAAATTGTTATAAAAAGAATTTAACTTGCTAACTCCAGCGCCATCTTTTCATGTTATTGTAAATTGGAAGAGAAATTGTCTGGACAACGACTGGATGTGGGTCCTCTTGCCATTTAAGACAAGTATAGGTTTTTCTTGTTAAAGTTTCACTGGTATAAAAAGCCAGCAGTTGAGTGCTTAAATAAAAAATATAATTGATCCAAATATATTAAAACTAATTATTATCGTCTAGTTTTTTATCAGTACGTAACTAAATTATCAATTATTGTACTTTATAAATATAATAACTTATATTAGTTACGCAATTTGACATTACATTAAATTTATTATGTACTATGCTATGAATGAATATTGTAATTTGTAATGTTTATACTAATTTATTAATATATTTTGATTTGCATGTCGGAGCTGCGGCGAAATATGCTGAACTACAATAATTTTAATGATATCTTTGTAATGTGACCATATTTCAGGCAACAAAATATATTTATCATTTGTTATTGTACATGGCAATAAAAAAATTTAAAGAATTTTGTCCACCCGTGCGAAGCTAGGACGGGCCGCCAGTTACCATGTAAAAAAAAAGATTAGTCACAATTGACGTGACGGTAATCTCATAGTAACGGTTCTCTGCCTGAGAGTAAAAAATGATTTAAAAATTTATAAAAATTAAACACAATAATAGAGCGGTTTGACCGATCGCTAGCGGTCCTACCTTCCTACCTTAGGTACCGGGTTCAAGCCCCGAATACATCCTATATGAATATGAAATATATTCTTGTTATTATAGAAAGAAAAATACAGAAATTAATATACAAAATTTATTAACTAAGTCGCTGTGTTGATGTTTGTACTTCTAATGAGAAGTATAGGCACGTATTGGTAAGAAGTATGGACAAGTATGGGCATTCACATATGGACTTTATTCCTTCAATTGAAAAAACAAAAGATAGCGATAGAGTTTCGGGCGACTAAAATCCATCGGTACCGTTGCCCTTATCTCTGACCGAAACAGCAATATCCAATTAGGGCATAAACTGTGTCAGTTTATCCCATTAACAATGTGATAACACCACATAGAAGTGGCTAATTAATTTTCAGAACAGACAAATGCGCAGCAAATTTTCTAATAAACGAACAACGCTGCATGTCAAGTTGAGTGCTTCCAAACGATAATGGAAGATACATGGTGTTACATTCGATTTAATTTAGTTAATTGCTATTAAATAACTTGAGACTTATTTTTCGTACAAAGGAAAAGAGGCACTTCAGACTCAAATGTAACGAGATGTTATATTTTTTATTATCTTTCTTCTCTCATCTTATTATCTTATTTTATCTTAATATATAAAAATCCAGTGTCACAATGTATATTCGCAGTGAACTCTTCACCAACTCTACCGATATTGATGAAAGTTGGTATTTATGTGTAATTTGGTCCAACTGAAGAGATAGGATATTATTTTTATTTTTATTTATAACACAGCAACGCGTGGCCGAGTCAGCTAGTAGTATTATAAAATCCCAAACAACATATATCTGGTGAAACTAACTTAAGAGTTTACAATTTATCGATACAATCGGAATACTAATGTAGTTTGATAATACTGCTATCTTGGTACTTTTAATGTTACGAATAAATGATTTTATTTTAATTATTTAGTTTTTACTCTTCCGCGCCTGTGCACATTTGAGTAATAAAACCTTTTATCTGTTTAACAATGCGGTTCTCCTAATTTTTTTAATATTTAATCATGATATTTCGACTCCTTAACAGGAATCGTGATCTCAAAATACGTTAATAAAAGTGAAAAAGAACAAATTTTAATTTTAATGCAACGCTACTGTAATATGTCCCTACTTGAACACTTTCAATTGAATAAGTAAGTGTAATCGATTATTTCCTTATTTTTCCATAAAATCAAAACAAAATTTCGACGACTTGAAGTAAAATGTCATTGATTTTCGCTTGCGTGCTATTTTGCATGTTTAGTGTATTTATTTGATTTGTTATTTCCGAATACCTCTAGTTAAGTGCAACAGAAAAAGATTTATGTGTTTTTTTCCTTCAAAAATATAAGCTGAGTCAGCATAAGACGTCCATAACCTCAATTTTTTGAATATTCTATATATCTCCATTTTCAAAAAGGCAAAATCAGAGAACTTTTCAGAAACAATTTGTCACTATGCTACTAATCAGTTATACTAATTGTATTATGTTACATCTTAGGGCTAAGTTCATATGAAGTCGTTATATATACTAATGATATAAATGAACCTGTGAAGTAAAAAAAATATAAATCTAACACAACTAGGACTATATTTCTCCTTTTAAAGGTACTGTAGCGCCAATCACTCACCAACAGCTGAAATGGATGTTGTCAATGCAGAGCTGTATCTTCTTGCTAAAGTAAGACTAATTGGTTACCCATAACCTCAGATGCCAAAAGGCAGATAGACCGTGCGGAACACCGAAAGTGAAGCCAACAAAGCAAAAGCAAAATGAATTATTAATTTTCTTTATGGTAATACATATTATTTAAATGCTAACAATGGTTTAGCAGCAATAATTTTTTTTTATTTATAAATAAAAAATAAACCCTTTCTTATTTGCTAATCTTTAGCTGAAAGACTAGAGTAACCTTATTTCGTAATAAGATTGAGATAATTTTGGGTCAGTACACTGATGCTTCCTTCACATTAACCCGATAAGTATAATAGTATTTTACGACCTTATGTTCTAATTAGATATAGATAACACAATTGAAAATGGATAGTGTTACGTAGCCTTAATACAATACTATTGTTAAGTTTTGTTCCGAATATAGGTGTTTTTACTTAATTACCCTACATAATGAAAGTATCAAAATCAGAAAGAACAATGAATGTTCTATCGTGGAACGTAACGATTGCGGAACGAAAACACACGATCGCGCTACCAGGAACACAGGAACAAGAGTCGTTCAACTAACCACTCTCGGAAGCGCGAACAAAGGGGATTACAGATCATATGCGACAATAGCACTTAAGCTTTTCCATATAAGGTATAGATCCATCCGATGTTGTGAAGAATGTATGAATGGGCAATGAAGCTGCGAATTATTCAAGCAATAACAGACCGTACCCCGCGCGACTTAAAAGTCATTCTGCTTGATACACACTATCTCCATGGCGATAAAAGGAGCTCTTAATGTTCATGCGAGCCTAGTAGAATCGAGGTAGAAAGAGGGTCGGACGGGAATGGGTAACCACGGAAACCGCCGCCCGCAACCGGTTCCCACAATCTTTTTCGAGGTTCTTAGATATTTATTTATATAACAAATATTGTAAATATTTACAAGTTCGTTTGAAATGATTTAAGCTCACAATGAGAAAATGTAAGCTCAAAAAATACCTCAAAAGACATTTGATAGCATTTCAGCGAATCTAATGCATAATGTATCGTCGACAATCTTTCAACGTTCATTCAACCCTGGTATTCAAACAAGTACGAGTTCTGGAAAAATATTTGAGATAAATTTATACAAAATCCAGTAATAATAAAAATGAGACGAATGTCTTTTGTCTGCCTTGCGTTTTCACGGCCAAGACGTTGACCGATACTTTATTTTATACCAGCCATTTTGTTCATTTCCAGCCTACTAAGCCAGTCATCGTTCGCTTTCCGCAGTATAAATTCCGTTTTCATTTTAATTTGCAATCAAAAAGATGTATTTACCATACCATCGTGTCCAAATAAAACCAAAACGAGAACGTTTATTATCAATTATCTTTATCAAATAATCAGCATATGGTGCATTTATTTTATGCAAATAAATTTTATTTAAAAAGAACGATCATAGAAAAAAATCCTTTTGTATCTATCTTTTATATTAAACACAGTTATACAAAAAATAATAAATGTCCATATAACATGCTTACATGCACGAATTTAAAGTTCACTCGCATAAATTGCAACGAACGCTTTGCATTCTAGTAAATCGTATTTTGATTTTATTTTCTCTTATTGTCCATGTTCAGTTTTTTTACTGTTTGTGATTAATTTATGAGTATAGATTGATAGATTGATTGATGATTCATCATAATCATCACCATCTCAGTCAAAAGACATTCTCTGTTGGACAGAAGCCTCCCCCAAAATGGTAGGTTTGCTATCATCTCAACAGGACCAGTTTGGAGATCGCAGAAATGACTATAATTCGGAAATCGCTGCTGCTATTTGCGGGAATTGTATGGTGATTACCTAGTTAGTTGGATTTTATAACACCTCTAAGTGTGAAGGGATGGTGCTATTCTTCACTTCCTAACACCAAATTACACTCAATTAAAATATCCAAAAAAAAATACGAAATTATTTTTTTACATAAATAAAACATTACATTTCTTGAATAGTTTGATCAGAATGACTACTTTCTGAGAAAGGATTAAAGCATTCTTACCAAAGCAACATATAAAGTTTGTTTGTTATAATATAAAATGGTTTACATTTCATAGTATAGTAAAGTATAATTTAAAGTAGTTTTACATCTTAAAAGCAGTGTATAGTGATGTTCGATGATAATATCTTAAATTTAAACAATTCCACTAATAGCAGTCAGAAAAATACACAAGCAAATTTCAAAATTGACTTTATTTAGAGATTTACTTCATTGTGCCTAACAATACTATAGAATATTGAATAAAATACATTAATATTCGATCCCAGGATCGTTAGTGGAGTGGGCTAGACATGTTTGCTATCGTTTCGACAACGATTCATCTAAGAGATAGACTAATTTAAATAATTCCAGCACAAAAAACTAAGCAAAACTCAATGCAATGTTTGGACATCCCTATTTTTAACCGGGAGTGTTAACCGTAAACTTATTTATAACAATCTTGTTAAAGTCGTGAGCTATAAATAGGTGGTTATCTGTTATGTGATAAACTGTAATGCGAGTGAGGCACACAATATTGTTTTAAATGGTAGCATTGACTTATAAAACCTTATCTTTTAACCCTAAGCTGATATGGTGAATTTAATGAACATAACCGGTGCTGGGGTTCATTTTTAACCCCGACACAATATCTTGTTATATTAAGTGAATAAACCTTCACGATGACTATAGAATTTAAAAAAATTAAACTCATTAGAAAAGAAAGTACAAAAACATTAAATTTTATAAATTTTTTTATGACAATTAATTTGTATTATTTGATCATAGTTGTTATCCGCGACTTCGTTTGCTCGGATAGGTTATAAATCGTGCTTACTTAAATTTCCGAAGAAGAATTGAGATATATTTTTTCCCGCGGGTAGAGAAGTCTATGTCCTTCCCCAGGGTTTAACACACACATAGTTAATTTCGTATTTATAATGTGTTAGTATAGATGGTTGTCACAAAAAACTAAACATGCTAATAATTTTTAGTTTCTTTAGATGACCAAAAAACTATCGAAAATTGTTCTATTTTATTTCTTTAAATTTCCAACAAATTGTAAGGGATTAAACAGATTTATATAATACTAGCTTTTATACGCGGCTTTGCCCGCAATTTTTTTTCAATAAAAAGTATTCTACGTTACTTCTAATACCTCCAAGAATATATGTACGAAGTTTCATGATGATCGGTTTAGTCGTTTTTGCGTGAAAGCATAACAAACAAACTTACATTCACATTTACATTACATTACATTCACTAGCGACCCGCCCCGGCTTCGCACGGATGCAATGCTCTACTATATTATGCATATATTATACATATAAACCTTCCTCTTGAATTACTCTATCTATTAAAAAAAACCGCATCAAAATCCGTTGCGTAGTTTTAAGGATTTAAGTATACATAGGGATATAGGGACCGAGAAAGCGACTTTGTTTTATACTATGTAGTGAAGTAGGGATGTACTGATTTTCTTTATCAGAATTTCTTATTTTATTTTTAACAATAAATAAAAATATTCTAATAATGAAAAAATCCTTTTAAACCTCAGTGCCTGTATAACTCCATAAATAAACATTACTATTTACAGTATTATATCTCAGTTCTCATATCTTAGCTAACACAATACAATAATTCTGTTATTCGTTATGAAAGACAACGTGAGATAATATTGCTGGTTTGTCAGTTTTCACCCGACTATACCAGTTACGGGTTAAGATAAGATAAAGTTTTATTTGCGGGATCAATTCATATGGTTTCATGACATGACAGTGGTTCATTCTGGTTAATGGCGCAGTTGAAATAAAAGCACAAAGCATACAATTTTTGAGTTCATTTGCGTTCAGTATGAATGTAGGTGATCCTAGACAAAACACTAAATTACACTATTAAAAAACCTACATTTTACATCTTATATCTTATACTAGCCGCCCGTCCCGGCTTCGCACGGGTGGACAAAATTCTTTAATTTTTTTCTAGTATTAAATATTTTTCCGTTAGCGTCATCAAGCGTCCGGTAGACAAACTACTTGCGGTTAACGCGTTGCTATGGTAATGTTATCGATACAATGGAAAAAGAGCGGGAAAAAGAGCGGACAGACAAACAACAAATTTGTGATCTGAGATTATAGACTAGCGGCCCGTCCCGGCTTCGCACGGGTGAAAAAAATTCTTTAAATTTTTTCTATTATTAAATATTTTTCCGTTAGCGCCATCAAGCGTCCGGTAGACGAACTACTTGCGGTTAACGTACTGCTATTGTAACGCATTAACAATGGAAAAAGAGCGGGAAAAAGAGCGGACAGACAAACAACAAATTTGTGATCTTAGATTATAGACTAGCGACCCGTCCCGGCTTCGCACGGGTGGACAAAATTCTTTAAATTTTTTCTATTATTAAATATTTTTCCGTAAGCGCCACCTAGCGTCCGGTAGACAAACTACTTGCGGTTAATGCGTTGCTATGGTAACGCGTATTCAATGCAAAAAGAGCGGGAAAAAGAGCGGACAGACAAACACACAAACCACTGTGATCTTAGATTATAGATTATTACTAGAAAAAATCAATCTTGGCATAAATTGAATTTATTGTAATAATAATTTCTTTATACATAGACAAGTTTACTTTTTGTAATTCGAAAATGAGAGCGCAGGACTATTCATGTGGTCAGCGCGGCGGCGAACAATTTACCATATTATTTATATTTACGGTTTTGACACCCTGTAATGTCTGGCTATTCCACCAAGGTCGTTTTATAAGTAGAGTTATTATAAAGTTTCTATGATGTGCGACTTTCAAAACTGAGTTGTGAATAATGAATAGATCAATGAGTGATCAATGAAAATTTATTTCTCCTCTATCCTGGGTTTCAGTACCAACTATATTTACGCTTTATCTAAAACCTTCAATGACTTCTTATGGCTGTCGGATTGATGAATCTTAAGCGAACCCAAAAATATTTGATAGAATCAGGCGTTACTTGGCGGAAGTCCATATCCCTTAGTAAAATAAACACAAGACAAGTTATTTTCATGCACTTCTACAATATGAGTACGAAATGAAAAAATATGATGCTGAACATAAACTCCATTGCTCCAAAACGTCTGAAATTTTTGTGTACTGGGATTTTTGGAGTGAAAAGATTAAGATATTGAGGTCAAATTGTTCGAGTCTGTAGCATCGGTTGCTTAACTCTTTGACTTGTGTAATTTGGTGAGATAGGCATCAAAGATGCGTTGAATGAGATGAACAGATTGAGAATACGTCCAGCGATAACTAAAAAATAAAAAATAAATTAATGTAAAAAAAGTTTTTAAAAACAGGCTTTTATTATTTTTTTACTTTTACTATCAATTATAATGTCATTACAGAATCTACACGATACAAAAGCTTGTCGCTAGATTGACTTGTGTAGATAAACAAGTAAATTAAAAATCTTGATGTGTTTTTGAGGTCAGAGCAGTCGCCCGGATAGCGAAAGGTCGTGGGTTCGAATCCCATCTAAGGGGTCGGAGGCGTAGTTGTTTTTTTACACACGTATTTTATATCTTATAGAAATCTTGGTGTGATTGATTTTAACTATTTTAATTTTTAAAATTCTGTAAATGCGTACTTACTTAAATTACGCGACAAGCTTTTAAGTCATATAATTTGTGTAATTATATTATAAGTTGATAGTATATTAAAGTAAACGTTGTTTTTTTATTTCAACGCATTCTGAGAAAAGCTTGTTTTTTTTAACTTTTTTTACTTATTTTATTTAAAAATGTAATGTTAAAAATCGGTCTTCCTAGATTTGACAATAGTGGTAAAAACATATCTAAAGTTACCTACTTAAAGTTTTATATTAGTTAGCACTTACTGTTCGTATGAATATCCATATCAAATATTTATGAAGTTTACAGAGTCTTGTCCAAGATAAAGCAAATCTCGTAGATTAACCTCAAAGTTCACTCAAGTGTACATTAGAGGGATTATACTGACTAGGCCATCGGTCGATGATCTGCACTAGAACATAATAAGTATTTTACTCTCTTTCAAATCTCTATGTAAAGGATATAAACGGCCATAAATTTTATTTTCAAATTAAGAATTTCGACACGTGAATCAGATAAAAGATTGTCTTTTATAAGATTTTATGGCTTGCGTGCGAGTCTTTAAGCAATGTCTTTGTCACCGTTATATTGTAAATACCGTTAGATTATAATCTATCTCGTGATATTGTAAACTGTCGAAAGATTGTGATCCGTAACATACAGCTTACAATTCAACGCATTATTTTTCGATAGGTTATAATCTTTCGAAGTGAAACTGTTTAATCACAATCTCACATTAAATTGTCAACTGTCCGAAGGCTGGCCCTGATGGGTTGGTCTGGCAATAAGCCCTTTTGTGTCAATTGAATTAAGATAGGTTAAGTTAGTTTATATTTATATTCGACAACAAACAAATTAATAAACAAAAAATCAGCGCGCGATGTGCGTTCCATCGCATTCCATTTCACAATTTGGCGGTTTCACTTCGGTAGGTTATAATCTACCGAAAAATGATGCGTTAAATTGTAAGCACTGTGTTACGGTTCACAATCTTTCGACAGTTTACAATCTCGTGAGATAGATTATAATCTAACAGTAATTACAATTTTATGGTGACATCTTCATACTTAGTTATTTGTTTTTTTAATCAGCCGCCGATAAATGGCTAATGATGAGAACAAGTAATCCCTTTCCCTAGGTTTCAGTAATGCTGTGGTTTTCGCTAAAATCTCACTATGTACTTATCTCTCCCCTGTTTTGTTTCATTTGCCAACCATTATTGCACACTAATATTCACCACAATACATAACAAAAAAACCACATCCACAAAAGTGACATTTCGTGTTCCCGCCAAAAAGTCCCTAACACAAAACTGGTATTAGCGCTCTAACAAAATCTCTATGTAGAGGATATAAACAGCCATAAATTTTATTATGGTCAATTTTAAAATTATAGAATTTCGTAACGTAAATCTAACAATAATGCTTTTCTTAATGGGTTTGTATCGCTTGCATGCTTATCCTTTAAATCCTGAGATTCAGTAATTTCTTAATTAGATGATGAGATCGGCTAATTTTTTTATCACTGTTTAAAAAATTTCTTATTCTTGCGCCAGAAAAATTTCTATATTTAAATAAACTTAGTATTTACGGGAACCAAATAACAATAAAACAGCCCTTACTGAGGTTCTAGCGTCTTTTTCTCGGCACAAGGTCTCACGACGTAAGACTACGAAGCCATGTAAATGAATGAATTTATATACCACCATCTTTCCCCTTTCTTTTTAAGTTGTAGAAATATTGTGCGATAATGTAATGTTATGCATGCTATGGAAACAAACTCTTTATTACATGAATAGAGTTGTTTTAAGCTTTCATGGCTTCTGACTTCAGTCTTAATAATAATTTTTTTTTTTATATTCACACCAATTACCCTGGCCCAAAGTAAGCACAAGGTTTACGTGTTATGGAAACTTGAATTGAGGATAAATTATGGATTTATTAAAATGGGGTTATTTACTTATTATAGTTCTTCCGTAAAAAACAAAATGGCGTAGGTAAACTACTGCGTCCAAATATCGGAGCCTCAAAAATAAAAATACATTAAAAAATGTTTTTGATTTTATTTAACCTTAAATACAAGAAGTTTTAACATGCTCTAATTAGGCAAATTAAAACATATAGTATATTATTTTGATTTTCATTGAAAGTTTTAATTTGGTTATTAAAAACGTATTAATGTACAGTCCAATGCAACAATTGAGGTTTTTTCTATTAAAACAAAATTTATCATATAAGGCAGAATTGAAATGTCCAAACATATACAGGGTTATTATATAAACACCATCCAAATTTTTTCTAGGCATAAGATATCATTCAAACACTTCATTTATAAAAAAAAATTGGGAGGTAAAATTTACGCAAAAAAAAAATTTGTCCGAGCGAATTATTACAACAGCTGGTTACTGGCAAAATAGGCACTTACAGTTGAACGACCGACCGCCCGAAGCGCCCCACCGAGCTGCGCGCGCAAGTTGTAACGACATCGGCGCAATGAAATCAGTCACCCGCGGACTTTCCGCGATGTACAATGTTGCGTTCACGCATTTACGTCGCATAATTATCTACCTAACGAAATGTGTTCACACTTGCAATTGAAATCGAGGGCGAAATTGAACGACGGGTTTATGTGAAGAAGGCCCAAAGCCTCGAGAACTTAAATATGCATTTAACGAAGTGACAAAGTGAAAAAACAAGTAATACAATTAAAGACAATGTTCATAAACGTGCAATACTGTTTAGAGAGAAATTACCTACACTTTAAGGTAAAGTGATTGTTTTCAAACTTCATGTAAGTGTATTTTGTTTGGATTTTTAATTAATTATTTTGTTGGAGTAAAGCAAAATGTGTGCAGGGCGGCTAAGACTTGTGAAATTTTCCACAAAAATATTTTTAGAACTATTAATTATACATTTCTTTATCCTATCGTGTAAAATAGACAAAAATAACTTAGGTAGGTAGGTACTAAGGTTTTGGCACAGCATTTTTTTTTGCGATTTTCGAATTGCCTTTGCGATCGCTGTGTTTTTTTAGATTCTGTGGTTAAGAAACACCCTTTGCTTTACTCCAACCAATTATTGTACATAAGTTGATTAAATTTTAAAAAATGCGACGTAAGTGTATAAGGTGTGGCTTACTTTTATGTTCATTTTTTATTTATTAAAAGTGTTATCGATTAATATTGTTATAATCAAAGAACAAATCAACTTATCTCTTCTTCAATTTGACGTTCCTATTTTTTTTCGCTTAAATTTGCAACTTATGAAAATCATTGTAATGTATCAATGAAATACGGGAGGGCGGGGCGGGGGTCGTGTAATCATCTGCTACAACACCGTGCGTAGCGTGACTGTGACAGCAATCGGTAGTTTTCCTCGGATAACTTTGTATAGGCTTAACTTAATATGTTAGTACTGAGTGATATTAAAAGAAAAAAATCTTGTTTCGTTACTTTATTCAAAGAATATAATATATAAATTTGGATGGTGTTTATAAAATGGCCCTGTATAAATTATTTATTTATTATTAAATGTTAGACAAGTCTTTGATAAAAATATCCGTATCTAGAAATGATTTCTCGGCATTATATAGCGCTTCCAAACTAAGTGTATCTTATTGTGCAATGCTAAGGTCTATTTACAATATATTGACGATGACGCAGCTATCGGTCAACGTCATATGGTGATAACCCCAGGGTTTCCCGGTCGAGGAATATTCCTTGCGCTTGTTAAATGTGGAGCAAACTTGTTCTTCTGACTCTATATAATGTCTCATTTGACTTTTCCGTTCATATTATACAGGATGTTATTTTCAGGCGGAATTGTTTTAGTATTTTTCTATTAAAATAATTAATCATAAAAGATAGCATAAAAAAATGCAAAAAATATCGAAAAATCATAAAATTAACAATTAAATTATGCAAAACTTTTGCATATTATTATTAAGAATACAAATAATATTAATAAATAATAATATTTATAACTTTCACATCTAGGCTACTAGCCTAGCCCAAAATAAGCACTCTAATGCTTGTGTTATGGACTAGGGTAACGGATAGACATACAAGATACAATTTCTATGTATATTAAGTAATATACAGGGTGTCTCAAAAAATTGGTTAAAGCGGAAGCATCACTAGGGCTACCTCAATCACCCCAATTTATATTCCGCGACTTTTCATAGTTTTTGAATTATGCATTTCTTTCATATTTTTATGACAATCCTTTAAACCATGAGGTTCACAAATGAACTTGAAAACTACGGAATGAACTTTCGAATTACCATTTATTACATTTTTTGGGTATCCTGTATATATAAATATCTATGACAATATAATATAGAATATGCTCTTATTGATAACACAAGCATCAGCTTTATCCGGACTTGAATCCGAGAACGGCCGTTTGGCTTCGCAGGTAGGGTCAATCCCAAGCCGGTTGTTTATGCATTTAAATGGTAAAGTTAGAGATAAGAAAGTAAGATTATGGCTAAAGTAATTATTAGTACAAAAAGAAGATTAATTAAAGGAGAGTATCGCCCTTATGGTAAAAGGTTGCCGGTTCGAGTCCCATATGACCTCAGAGATAAACAAGATTACCCAATATTTGATGGGAAAAGAATTTTATTGTAAGTACTCAAATAACACAACAGGATGTTTATGTGTTGGACATATTTATATGCTAGTGTGTTGTAAAGTTCACATGCGTGTTTATTATTTGGAATGTTCAGTAAAGATAAAAAAATGGAACATTAGAGTGTGGTAATAGGTTTAAGGGACTTTTTTACCTTCTATTAGAACATCTCGCTGTCTTTGATGAGCATAGATGAGAATACTGATAAAAAAGAGATATAAATAGACTTGCCAGCTTTAATTCCTTATTTCGCATTGAGGATCTTCCAAACTATTATATTCATGGTACATTCAGCTCTATAATAGTAAATAATAACATTTACACAGAAAAAACATAAAATATATAATTTTATAATCAGTCGTACTATTATGAATTTATTGGTTAAATAATGTTTATATTCGGCATTAAGAAAATCGAGAAAAAGGCGATATACTATATCTCTCATAGCTTAAATACTTTAAAAAATAATGTCACCTTGGTATCTGATCTGTTTTTTAAAAGCGAGACCTAGAGGATCATCCTCCACGAAAAGATAATGATCTAAATTAACTGTTCTAATTCTTCATTGGCCACAGTATTTGATTCATACTTGGTATTTTCTATGAATTACCACGGGATAGTTAGTTAGTTTTACGGGGCGTTTTCCGCACTTAGCCTCCTGATTAGGCCATTGTACGTGATTGAGTATTCTTCTTTTACTCCAGCCATCCTAGTCCATCCCAGAAGGCGAATAGCCTTTTCAGGTTACTACAAGCTTCCGGTAGTGATTTTGGAGACTGGAGAAAGCGTGCCCGTTGATCAGCCACGCTCCTGCACTCCAAGAGCACGTGATGTGGCGTTTCTTCCGCCTCCATGCAGCCTCTGCATAGAGGGCTGTCTGTTACACCTATGGTAAATAGATGTTTATTCAAAGGACTGTGTCCGGTTATAGTACCTAGTACTTTACGGATTGCGTCCCTGTTTAGTCTGGTGAGGTTGCGGGCAAGCTTTTTCGAAGCCACCGGATTACCGCGGGATAATACTCATGAAACTATTTCAGCCTTATAAAAATTCCACAACACATTCCTAGTAAGCTATAAAGGAATCTGCAATGGAAAAGATAACGTGGCAGTTGGAGGCGATCAGTGACAGTGGAGCTAAAGGCAATTAAGCTGGAGCCAAGGGTATAGATCAAAACAGCATACTTAGCGCGGTCATAATCTCAACGTTCAAACTATGAAGTTAAAACATTTGTCGCACCAAAAAAATGTAAATACTAAATATAGAGAAAACCATAGATCCACCATCTTGTGGAGCATTACGGATGTCCTTTGCCACACCTAGAAGTTTTTGAACATTGGACAAATATGGCACATTGTCTTTTCACAGAGACGACAAGAGATTATATTTTTTAATATTTTGCAAGCATTTTCTTTACATCAGCTGCTTTAACATTTCTTATAAATCTATAATCTAAGATCACAGTGGTTTGTGTGTTTGTATGTCCGCTCTTTTCCCAGTATTTTTACATTGTATCAATAACGTTACCATAGCAACGCGTTAACCGTAAGTAGTTCGTCTACCGGACGCTAGATGGTGCTAACGGAAAAATATTTAATAATAGAAAAAAATTACAGAATTTTGACCACCCAAGCGAAGCCGGGCCGGGCCGCTAGTTACGATTAAAAACATTTCAAATGATCTTATCTCTCTTGTTTGCTTCAGGAAAGTAGACATTTTTAAAAAAAAATGTAAAAGTGTTATTTTTATTTTTCATTAATAAAACATTTATTGTAGATATATATAATACATGGTTTATTCTTGACCATACTCTGAACGCTATGCATAAAGATTAGATAAGAGGTGTCCGATAGTGCAGAGAGCTTGCTCTGAAGCATGCTAAAACCATTAAAGAACTTTGTGTTATATAAACGTCACTCCGGAACGTAGATAGCCTGCGTCGCCCCGCTTCTCTGGGAGCGATCGCTCATATCAAGCCTGTATAGCCTTCCCAGGCTAAGGCACCTACTTCAGGTGGTGTTTAGTCAGTATGAGTCTGACATAAGCTCTCGGCCAGCCGATGTATCCATGTAGGATTCGCCACCTCCCCCTCCCTCGCGTCTGGAGGAAAAAAAACGTAAATATAGCGAAACGGGAAGGCAGGGAATTCCATTCCTATTTAATATTTTTAACAAAACCTAAAAAAAAAAAATTAAATGTTGGAAATTCAACAAACCAAATGAACAAAACTCTTAAGCAATTTGGAATAAAAAAAATCTGACATTTCCAATTGATTGCTTTTGGTAGGCATAACTAAATTGTAAACAAAAAAGTTAGGTACAAAAGAAGCGAATAACCAGCCCAAATCATCATTTTGAACTTTATTCCTATATCATTAGAATTTAAAATTGCTTGTGTAGTTCAATATTTGTCATTCAAAATCCATATCATCTGACCCATGACTGGAAACCATTATTGTGGTCAAATAGCGAAACCGATGGAAATAGTATGACCTTATCTTATTTTTAGATTTCCTATAAATAGGTTCGTATTTTTTCATACTAATTAAAATGGGCTTGGCAATTTTTTTTTTTCTATCATACACTAAAAGAGTCGTCGACCTATAAGATAGAATTTTTAATATAACTTACCTATAACTTACTTTTAATAGTATAAAACACGATTTTATAAAATTACTGTAATTATTGATATTAATTATTATAAAATTTCTGGTAATATATATGTAAATATATTTTTTTGTTATAAACCTTAAAATTGTAACAAATCTTAAAATAGAAATATAAGAATGGAAAAATTTAAGATAATATGGGGATTCAAACCCATATTCTCTTTAAAATACACATATCACAATAACATAATTGGCATATAATTTGTATCATTGGCGTTAATAAGGCAGTATATTTTAATTTTATTTAATTATTTATTGTCTAACAAATAAATAATCCTAATTATATTATGACAATGCTTTGTGTGTGTGTGTTTGTTACCATATTAACCGCAAGTAGTTCGTCTACCGGACGCTAGATGACGCTAACGGAAAAGTTATAATAACTGAGTCACAGCAACGCGTGGCCGGGTCACCTAGTTCAATATAAAAAAAGACAACATCACCCCCATTGTTCTGAATAGAAGGTAAAATGTTAAGTCCCGTGTACTATAGAAATCAGAAACAAACACGACAGTACCACAACATCCTAAATCTAGCCAGTATAGAAATGCTCAATGTCTAGATTGTCCTGGCCGGAGACCGAACACGGGACGGGGCGCGCTTTTCGGAAAGTAATATGTAGCAGTCTGGAACTCTACTATTCTAATGAGTCAGGCCAGGTTTTGTTTCTTGGAATCGCAGGTGGCTGATATTTCCTTTGACTCTCGGTTGAAGCGGGGTCTTGACAGGGAATACGCGAACATATATAGGAATACCTTTCGGGCAATATGCATGTTTATGTGGGCTATAAGTTTGGGTTGGGCATCCTTGTTCTGAATTTTATGAGCCCCGAAGCCAGTTTGGTGCGCTTATTTACAGTGCGGTTTCTAGTGGGCGTTTGGGAGAAATCCCTGAGATGGCAGAAGAAGTTTCTGCAGCCCATAGAGCGTTAGTTGGGGCAGTATGCATGCTTGGGTTGGCCATCCCTGCTCTGAGTTTTATGAGCCCCGAAGCTAG
The DNA here is from genome assembly GCA_927399485.1 of Calamotropha paludella. Classification (NCBI taxonomy): domain Eukaryota; kingdom Metazoa; phylum Arthropoda; class Insecta; order Lepidoptera; family Crambidae; genus Calamotropha; species Calamotropha paludella. The sequence goes on along the minus strand of OV656824.1, from coordinate 15,032,572 downwards.
TTAGGTGCACTTATGTACAGTGCGGTTTCTAGGGGGCGGTTGGGGAAATCCTTGAGATGGCAGAAGAATTTTATGCATCCCATAGAGGGTTAGACGACGTCCGACTGCTTTAATATCGCAACTGGTATCGTATCTGCTACCACAACCCCGAGACCAGGCAGAGATTTTATTCTGCACACACAGTGCACTCACGCAAAAAAATATCACATTCGCACACACAAGTATACACTTGCTCTTGCCCTGACAGCGCAGTTGCTGGGACCCATATTTCACCTTTTGGTGTGAACCAAAAATTACAAACCGCACCTTAACCCTTCTTGCTGCTGCACACTCGTACATTCCTCCTTGTTACTATCTCTTTTGTTCTGCTTATTCAATTTTGTTTGTCTCTGTTTTTTCAGTCTTTAATTAAATGTAATGTTATATGTATGAGTTGTGAATGCGTGTCGTAGCAAATAATTTTTTTATCTATCTATATCGGCACAGTAATCCTTCATCGGGCACGGCCGGGTGGGGTTATGGAGGAGAGTCTCACATAACTACTTTCATTTCCCAGCGAATGAGTATGCATATGCATTTTCCATTAGTAAAAAAGCCAGATTTTGCTACCATTAAGTTATCGTGGTTGAGGTCATCCAGCGTGTAATGAAAAAAACGATGTTTGGTGCTACGTTGTATGACAGATATAACGAGAAATGTACGGGATATTAAGTAATTAACATTGCCTGAAATCTATTGATTTGATAACCGTTTGGTGCAACGGTAGTGAGTGGTCTTGCCTTTCATTATGACGGTTACAAATATAATATAAATCTCTGCTAATATTACTATTTTTATGTATTATATATTTTACCCTAGTATTCATAACACAAGCCGCAAAATGGTTACTTTGGACTGGGCTTATTAGTGTAAATGTACGAAATATTTTTGAAACGAAAACTTCTTTAGCGGCGTTATGCACTTTTGAAATGGGTAAATAAATGTTAAACTCGCGTCAGGACACGTGACCTGATTGAAAATTCGTAAGACGGAGGGCAGGGTGCTAGCGCGAGTGTTCGTGTGTGTTAGTTGTTATGTTTGTGTACGATATCGCAATAAATGAATATTGTATTTTACCACATAAATTATAGTGCTTTTATAGTGATAAATAAAGCAATTCGTGGGAAATTATTCCCTAACCATTCCAAAATATCAAAAATGCACAACGTTAATGTTCATGTTTTCTCTTCTGCCGGCACTCCCGGAGTGCAACCAGTTGTTTTTTCATAGCTGAAATGGTAGCGGAACATATCGACGAAAACTGATAGTTGTTGGGGCGGAAAGGTTCTTGAACGGCGTTCGCGACCGAGACTACTCCGTCCGACAAGGTGAACTTATGAACTGGTGAAGGATACCGGAAGCCGTTGAATGCGGGTAGAGTAGTACCGACCGTCATTTCTGTTTTTTTTCGAGAGAACTCTGGTTTGCCGTCTTCCGTGGGGTGGGTAGCCCGACAGGAAAATCGCCATTTGCCAATGACCGGGATCCAGCGGCGTCACTATGGGAGTAGTAATACCATGATAAATTTAGACATTTTATACAAAATTATATAATTTAATTTAAATAATAAAAACTCATTAATATGTTATTAATTTAGTACGAGCAATGAATTACTTATTTAGCTTTTTATTAAAATTATTATTTACAGAAAAAAATCCTTTAAACAAAATATCTTAAGTCATAAACGTTATTTGATTCTTAAGCCTTGTAACATAATATTGAGAGCGACAGAAAGCTCTCAACAGGGACATAAAACGCTTTGCATTGTTATTATAGTACCTTCATCGCTTTGTTTATATGTATAGACAACAGTACTTCAACCCAATACAAAATGTGAAAATTTTACTTTTCATTTTTTTTTAATAATAATAATACTAGGCGATGCAGTCGCTAAGCATAAAGCTACGCTAGTACCATATATTGGAGCGGAGCGTAAGACCTAAAAAATAGAAAAAAATAATTGTTCCATGGGAATTTTTGCGAACATCAAAATTCGAGCTCCGTTACAATCTGGTCCTAAACCTGTTGATTCGATTCCACACAAAAAATATTATATAAAATCGGTTAATCTCCAATAATTTATTTCGTTAAATTCTTTACAATCTTTTATCAGTCATTGAGGTCCTAGTAAGCAAAAGAATGCCTGTAGCAGGTCACTCACTCTTCCATATAACATTAGGTGTTATATTACTATAATCGAAGTTAAATAAACGTAAGTTTTTTGTATGATGTGTAAGCTCAAACTACGTACTACGTCACACACATACACCATACATGTACACACATACATGTATGGTGCATGTGTGTGACGTAGTGAGTGTAGTTAATATTAAGATAGAAAGACATCACATACCTACATTGTTCGGAATCCAAGTATTTTAAGTACTTATGTTATGAAGTTCAAAAACAATGACGGTTCCACAACGCCCAGATTCGAGCCAATATATAAAGTTCCTTTTCTACATATACCCGTCTGGGAATTGAACTTCGGAGCTCAGAGTAGTGTTACCATGAAAACCAGTATGCGAGCCATTCGACCACGAATGTCATCAATATTATATTACTAATAATATTTATATTCGATATTGAAGTCTATTTGTTTAAGTTAAAGTTGAAAATCTAATAAAGATCACACGTACCTTACGGAGATAGCAACTGAGACGTGAGATAAACGATAATCGCTTCTCCTAATGGAAAGGAACCTAATCAAGAGTAAACAACTACTTTATACAGAAAGTTTTGTATTAATAGGGGCGCCATTTTTAAATTTCGCACCATCGAAAAATGTTTGTTTATTTGTTCACAAATTGGAGCGGATCGTAAAAATTTAAGAAAAAAAAACAATAATATTTAGTAAATTTTAAAATTCTATAATAATGAAAACTTCCAAAAAGGGCGCGCTTTTTGTTTCAATGGGAAATCCCATAGAGCCAATGTTTTTTTGGTCATAACTTTTGTGAATTTCAAAATTCGGTTCAAAATTCAAAAGTGACACCGTCACAATCTGGTTAAAAATTATTAAAATCGGTTAAGAAATCGGGAAGTTACAACGTAACAGACATTGCGTCATTGAAGCTGATCCATGGGAGCTCCACTCGCTTCGCTCGCTACACTCCAACAATACATAAATCTTTCCTGACATGCTATAGCAAAAGTTTTGTCGCAATGTATCCATTTAAAATGTATAAGAGAAGCGAAACCGGAAGACTCCGCGTCCAACCCTACCGGGCCTAATTGTGAATCTTATCTGTCCAGGCATCTACTGAAACATACACGATTTTTTTTATCTTATTGTTTACAAGAAATTATAAAGATGAAGGGAAGATGGTGTATGTGTATTACATTTTTTTTACTTTGTAGAATCCAGTCTTAGCAAATCCTCCACCTTCCAATTAGCAGTTTGAAACCTTCAAAATATGACTTTGTTACGGACACCGCCAGTGTTGTAAGTAGGGACACTTGAAAGAAGACAGAAAATCAGTAAATATATAACTAAAGCATTAAATTAAATACGTACAATCGCTCGAAGCGAACGCACTCAACAAGATTCCTAAGCGAACGTGGCAGTGCTGTCAGTCGCGGGTATTCACGTTTATTTGTATTGGTTGCAATTGATATAAATGAAGGGTATTTTTACGCTGTTAAATTTAATACTAAAGCATTACAAACGTACAGCAGCAGCGTGGAGCAGAGGAAAATGATTTTCAGTGATCAATTTGTAACAACGAACATAAGACTTTTTACAAGTTTTTTATTACTCAATTTTCTTAACTAACTGACTGATTTTATCATTATATAACTGAAATAAATGTTTAAATGAATAAGATAAGATACGCGTTCATTTCCAAGAATATGATAGTAAATGTAGGTGACAAATAATACAAACCCGGCTTTTGTTCGGCGTGGAAATTAATAAATAATAAAAAAAGCTAAGAAAAGTATAAATTATAAAAAAAAGCTAAGAAAGGTAAGAATCAAAACATTAGTTAACATCACAACCATTTTAAAATTTATACAATCACATAACGATTGCATGCCAGTACAATGACAATTAAATTAAACACTAACAAATATATATTATAGTTTCTGTCCTAGGAATTCGTTAACTAAATAATAACATTTATCTAAAAGGGTGTTAAACAATTTATACTTGAATTTGTTGGTAGGCAATTCCTTGATTTCAACTGGCAACACATTATAGATCCTGATCGCGTTACAAAACGTACTATTTCCATATATTTTCAATTGGGTCTGAGATGGGACCTGTAATTCCTTCTATTAGTTTTTTTATATACCGTGTCATGAATAATAATAACTTAATTTTTATTTTACTTATGAGCTGAACAACCCTAACGCTCTAATGGAAAGTAGGTATTTATCTCAACAAATAGGCTTAGTTTCGGTGCTGTTTGAGCTATATATTTACTGTGCTAAGACGACTGGACTTAAGACTGGGAGGACACTGGAGGTCAGAGTTTAAGTTTTTAAATGTACAGAAGTATCCATCGCATTTATATAATAGACCTTATTACTAACGAAATAAGGTCTGAATTTAAAATCTTGAGTTAAGATTTTAAATTCGCAGTAATATATTTGCATATTTAACAACTTACATTAAGGCCTCAGTGATATTTATAAATATTCAAGAAATTCAAGAAATTAATACATTTATAAATGACGATAAATCTTTCCAAGGCTCTTCTTGTTTAGATTCATGGTATAACATTTAACATCGTCTTGCATTCAACAAATAAATAAAAAAAAAAGATTTTTTTAAATTTTCATTAATATAGGTAACACAGACGCAACTTCTAAGCCTTAATAAAAAAAAAACCTTGTAGACTTAATTCTCACTCAAGGCGGCGGCTCTTGAGATTTGTTAACATCATTTTCATTTGTAAAGCATTTTCTCATTTTTAATGTTGATAAAAAAATGTTTATTTGGATCAAAAATATTAGAAAGTTTTATATTATGTAAGATATATATATTATATATATTGAAAGATTACCTTATTTTTAATAAGTAATAAGTCGTTTAATTAAAAAATACTTACTCAATACTTAATAAATGCCATCTTAATTTATTTATTATAAATTGTATTAGATTTCATACGAAATATTCCTGACATTTTCGAATGTTGGTATTACTCACATAGGTAAAATGTCATCTTTATATCAGCTTAAGCCCTGGGCAAGGCCTTCACCAAGATAAATCTGTAGAAAATAAATTCGTAATAGTTACGCTAATACGTTAAGCTAATACAATCCAGCATGGGAAAAGCGGAGACTGATTAAATGGAGATTCCATAATACCATAACCTTGATTTTGAAATAATTATTTATTTATTATTATATAAAACACAACGATCTGTTACTTATCAATTTGTAAAGAAATTGTAAATAACATAGTTAAAAAACCCTTTTCATGAATAAATCAACTTGTTTCAAGTGTCAAGTGGGTCTCGAACCAATATCCTTCACATTTCAGACGCGTGCTCTTCTAATTATTATTTCTTAAGCTGACGTTAGCGCGCTACATGTTCTAGGTACCTATTATTACCTACAACATCGAGTGTTATACTTTTTTTAATTTAGAATGGGCTATTGATCCCAATCAAGCCCGGGGGCCAAGACAAGAACCACGATGGAATGAGCTAACCCAGAAGGTGCCTATTCACCCTTGCTTTAAAAATGGACGGGTTATAAGTTCTCGGAAATACAGACGCAGGAAGGGAGTTCCACTTCTTTCCACATTTACAAGTATTAAACAATCGATAAAGAAGAAACAGCAATTTAATTATATATTTTTTTTATTATTCAATCATTTTTTTCTTAAATTTAACAGTAAAATGCTTGAATAATGAGAAATATAATATAAAAATAGTTTTTCAATAATTTTTGACTCCCTACATACCAATTTGGGGTTATGACATGGGTAATTAATGGTAAACTTATTAAATAAAACGCAGTCATATTTTTTTTTATTGCAGATCGCAATTCTAACTCCACGTAACTAAAGGTTAGTTTTGTAGTGTTTTATTAGTATGATTACTATTTAGAACTTGCGAAGTTTGGAATAAAACGGTGAACAACAAAACATAAAATTGTGAGTGAGTTTACTATGAGTGAGCCACCTAAGCGATAAAGAACACGTTATGTTTAAATAGAAAAATACTAGAAAAAAATCGACTAAACTCACAAGTTATTCTCAGGCAGGACTAGAACCCGCAATCTTTGGATGTCCGGCCCAATTCTTTCTCAATTAAGCTACAGAGGCTTGTGAGCACCCGTACAAGTTTTCTAGTAAATTTATTTAATTTTCTTATGTTTCATAGTATTTTCTTGTAAAATGTATTAAAATAAGATAACATTAAAAATGCAAAAGTATGAACGACACAAAATTTCATAAGGTTCGGTTCGTATTACATTTTTAAATATTTATTACTTTTTTAGAATTCTTAATTTCAGATTGTAATTTAAAATATGTTATTTATTTATAATTTTTTCATAACCAAAATGTCACGCTTATTCTACCTAAAAGTAATGAAATTCACACACATTAGTGTACCACAATGGTTGTCAATACGGAGACAGAGATGAGGGTGACGTAATCGGTGACGTCATGCGCGAAGGCTCGTTCCGCGGGATCTAATGGCCTATTTCGCCAAAGTTTGCAGCGACCGTGTGGCCTAATGGATAAGGCGTCGGACTTCGGATCCGAAGATTGCAGGTTCGAGTCCTGTCACGGTCGAATAATTCTTTGTTTTTTTAGATATCTTAGTTTTAATATACAATGTTTTTATTGCGTTCCGATATAAAATTTAATAAATATTTTTCTGGTTAATTTTTTTTGTTTAAGGTTACTTTGTAATTCTTGTTTATTTTTTTGTTACAATATTAAGAAAATTATCCTTTTATAAAGCCGGCCCTTTTTTATTTTTTTTTCTTGTAGTTTTGAAAGTACTTAGCAGTACGCTTCAAAATTGGACCTTACTTATTATTATTATTTATTAATCAAAAACAATGCAAGTTTACAGATTTCTCCAACACATATGCAAGTCACAAGTCTTATACCATTGTAATAAAGATCATTTTATATTTAAAGTGTATTGTCGACTGTACATGGGATTGCCAAATATACATAAACTTTTCCGTTTTATTTTTTTACTTATTAATCGACCTATCTAAAATTTTTAATATTTTTTATTTCTTTCCCGCCTTTAATTTCCCGCCTGAGAATTCACTTGTGATCCGAGTCGGTTTTTTCTAGTATTTTTCTATTATAATAATTTATCTATCTAAAATTATCAGAAAAGCAGATTTTCCTTTTTAAACTTTCTTCACAAGATTTCATATCATGTGTGAAATACACGTGCAGTAATTTGATTATGTCGTAATTGTACTTAGTTATATATTTTTCGCGTTTGAATATTTATTATCAGATCAATATAATTGAATATATCATATAATATATCATATAAATGTATATATAACAAACCAAAATACAGGGAAGAAGTTCCTTTTTTCTATTAAACTTTTAAATCACATATCACTACAACAGCATAACATTATTTTGTATTTTTTTTAAACTTAAATAAGATTTTATTCTACAGAAGTTTATTACATTTTTATTACTTAAGCATTTCATTACTAGAGTTTTATGTCCAAAGTAATTATAACAACAAAGAAAAGGTAAGCTAGGTGGGTTTGAAACATGGAACAAGTTGATTTTTTTTTTGTAATAATTTCTTACGAATATTATTATTTAGATTGTCGTCTGTGTTAATAATTATACTGTCTTCTGCTTAATTCTTTTTCTATATACAAACAGGTGAAGTTCACATGCGTATTTGAAACAACAATCTGATAACAAAGATTACTTGTTAACGACTTATAAGTATAATTTGGACGAGTAACTTGATCAGGCGGGAGTGCTCTACCTTTGAAGCAAAACGGATCTGCGTTCGCGTCCATGGAGAGGCATGTTCGTGTGATGAATACGAGTATTTGTACCCGAGTCACGGGTAGTCAAATATATTTCTATGAGTGTTACATACTTAGTTATGCATTATACGAGTACTTGAGTGTTTATCTTACCCTAGTCACCATAATACAAGCCTTCAAAGTGCTTACTTAGGACAAGGCTTATTGGTGAGGATGTAAAACATATTTTATTAGTTCTTTATATTATGTACAGTTCACAGCATATAAAGTTATACAATGTAATGTTTGGTTCTACCATATGCCATTGTCATAGAGTTCATTTTTTCTTTATATTTATTGTTTGATGTTCTTATGTAGTTCTTACACTTCCCCGCACATAACACATTAGAATAAAACACTTTTTACGGATTTTTGCGCATGTTTTATTTTATATTTAATCCTGACCTTTCGACTCCTTTACAGGAGCCGTGATCACAGGATGACTAAGATGATGGTTGTCATGTATTTTTTACTACCTTCACAATATTTTAATTGGGCACATTCCGAATTATTAAGTTATTTTATATAAATCAAATTGTTTTATTTTTACATATTATTAAGTTATTAAATTCTCACTATTATTACATTGTATACTACTGAGTCTACTACTAGTTCGGAAATTGAGAGGCCCTTCCGAGAAGAACTGGCGAAAGAAACTCGGGATTTTCGGGAAACTTTTGTTTTATATTAAATATAAAATTAAACATCCGTAAAAAAGTGTTTTATTCTGTTAAATGTACTACAAAATTACTAAATAATTACATTAAAGAACCTTTTGTAGGATTATTCTGTAAACCATGTCAGAAAAGAATATTTAATAGATTTTTGGATACTAATGAAACTTATTTTATAAATATAATAAGTTAATGAAAGATTTTGGAGCATAATAATAATCATGTTTTGAGTCATTAACGAAAATATGTACTATACGTATTATAAATAGATTTCAAATTCAATTATTTTGCAACTAAAGTAGATAACGTTTTACAGGGATTGAAGTTTAATGCCAATCTAAACATACGAGTAATAAACGTTTAAATTCACGCTATATTATACAAACTTTCAACAAAATACTTTAAAAATAAGGACACCAATTTCAATGAAATTTTATACACTTAAAGAAGATACTTAAATCTAGAACAAAAGAAAAACAAATTTTCGAACTGTTTAATATAAAAATAAAAATAATAATTTAATGTTACTCTGTAAATTTAAAAATTGCTCTAATTTAAAATATATATATATTTTTTTTCTAAAGTGCCTAGGGATTATTGTAAAGAAATATTTTACTGCCCTATTGAAAACCAAAAAATCTATTTAGATTGCTTAAATTAAATGTTGACGTATGTGAAGATCGACGTTTTTTCTTTCAACTTGTGTATTAATAAAGATTTTACGATTGTTGCTTATGCTGTTTTTTTTTACCATAGTTAATCCTGACAGCAAAATGATATAAACACTAAACATACGGCAAAGTTAGTAAAAGATTTTATTGGGTAAAATAAAACAATTCTTTTTCTGCAATCCCGCCATTAACGTGTATAACACAATCGCGGTGATTCGGCATACTCAATATGAGTTCAATCAAATCACGTTGCAGAAAGGCATCCCACGTCTGTTGTAACAAAAAATATTCTGGTTTGTGTACGATATCCATATTTCGCGGAGCTCTTCTTTGAATCATAAAACATTCGTGCTCAATGAGATTTGTATCTTGCGATCGATCAGGCCAGTCAACTTATCTTATAGGATATATATATATATATATATATATACACACACACATATATATATCTAATTTATAAAATTCTCGTGTCAAGGTGTGCGTGATTGAACTACTCCGGCTCGACCGATTTTCGTGAATCTTAGCGTGCATATCGGCTAGGATGGAGAATCGGACAACATCTATTTTTCATCCCCCTATTTTGTGCTGTGTCAAATAAACTAAATTATTTATTAAATACCTATATTATATTACAGGTAACTTTAATGTTATTTGAGTCAAGTGTCAAACACACAGTTGTAGGCATACATAAGAAGAATTGGTCCACAAAAGAAAGATAACATCTGATAAGTTCGTTTAAAACTAAATCTGAGTATTGAGATTGAAAACTAAATCAGTTCAGTTCTTCTGGGCTGGGCCCATGTTATGATTATACTAGCACTATATACATGTACTTCCTGGCATGATTTTACACGATTTTGGCGTCCAGAGATCCTCCAATATAGTACATAAATCTGGCATCATTTCAATCAGATATTCGTCTGAAAAACATACAAACCGCCACTCTTCTTTTGTCCAATTTCTGTGTTCAAAAGCTCACTGTTGGCTTTGAGATTGCCAGGCTCATTAGGTGGTACATGCAGCAGCCTTCAGGAACGGAAATTGACTTCAGGGAAGCTACTTCCTACGGTTTGATCCTTTTTTGATATTCCTAAAGAAATGAGAAGCTTTGTAACCAAAATAATTGCGTCAATTTTACGATTTCGTTGAGCAGTAATTTATAAGTAACAACGCCCTACGTGGTCGAGTAGATTGCATACCGGTTTGGTGAAGCCACTTGGAGGTCCTGGGTATAATTCGGCTGTGTCAATGTATGAAACAAACTAAAACTTTTCCGTAAATCCTCGGTTCTGACTGTTGTGGTACGTTCGTTGTTTATGAATTCCATAACACGAGTGTTTTAGCTACTTAACTTTGACACAGAACAATGTAACTGACGTTATCGAAACATCAGCTTCCAACAACAACAAAATACAAAAATATTATGAATAGAAGTCACAAGAAAGAGGAGTTAGTAACTAACAAAAACATGCTGGATACTTTAGATGCATCTTTCTTACGTGAATAAAATTTCATAAGTATAGTTTCCTTATTTTGCAGTATTTGGACTTGAACGTTTAAAGAAATGTGATGCTGCATTAACGCTCTTTTATTTTAAGAGCATATCTTAAAATATACGTGGAATCTTGCTCAAAGATAGCAAGTAACTTATGTCATTCTCTATAGATCAAGCTAGTATTACTTTATGCAAACTATTTACAATATATAAGGAAGGAAATACTGCTCAGTACGAGTAAAAGAGATGGAGTGATGGTTTTTTTATAGATAGAAAAGTTATAATTTTACCGAATGTTTCATAAATTATCTTTGGAATTTTTTGGCGGAAACGTATATGTTATCGTAATGGTTAGGTCTCCTCTTTTTTTCCTTGATTGTCATTATAATCTTAGTTTAATTAAATACGCATATTTATTGAATATTTCGGCATTTTCTAAATATTGATATTAATGGAATTTCAACTCATTCTTAATTTTTCTCATTTAAATGTCTACGTTTTGCAAATGCCTAGTGATTCAATAGAAATATTTATCTCTCTATGTATTTTAATTATAATTGTGTGTTTAATTCATTTCATTGTAAACAATTTATTACATCACAGAGTGACCTTCATAATGGCACATAAGTGACTAAAATAAAAAAACAGCTTCTTAAATTGTGCATTAATTTTCAGCGTGTTAATGTCCACTGGAATAGATACCTTCCCTTAAGACGAAAACACCTTCGGCACTATGAGTGAATGCCTGTTTATCGATAGAGATATTTGGGACTGGCAACTAAGGAACCTTTCATTCCGCATGGCCCCCACTTAGCACATTTTTTAAATTTATCAGGACCAGGGGCATTTTTTACAAACTCATCAGGTCAAAAGTCAAAACCATAAGGATAAATGTTACACGCCAGGAAAGACCCGTTACCAAAATATATTGACATCAGTTTGCGATACGAATAACTCGGTAGTCGTTTGTTATTCCATTCACGTTTGTCAAGTTTCTATTGTGAGTCAGGGGAGCCGGTGAAGAACTGCTCCTCTACAATACAGTCATCTGATTAACTGACGAGTTTGTGACGTATGACGAGAGGTGACGTATTTTTATAAATCGCACTGTGAGTTTTTGTAAATTTTACATTATGTTCGAAGGTTTCTTACATTCTTGTTAATGCAAGAGATTATCGACATAAAGGTAGCAAAATATCAATATCTCAAAAGAACAATCTAAAAAGGTTTAAACAAAGTGTCTAAAAGATAAAGTTACAAAAAGGCAAAGAGCCAATTGTCCCATTTTTTTGAATAATCCAGAACGAATTGTTCAAGGATACTGTTTGATTTTAATCATTACTTATTTTTTTACAGGGTGTCTCTAAAAATAGGGTAGAGCGTCACTGAGGTGTTACCCGAATCACTTCAATGTTTGTTTGGCGTTTTTTTGTAGTTTAGGAGTCATGCATTTTTTTATATATTTTTTAATCATGTGATTAAACATTTCTTAAAATTTAGAAAAAAAAATCAAATATATACTAATAATATTGATGTTTCTGTGAAAAGATTTAAATCGAAAATTGCAAAGATCGCGGAATAAATCGGAAAGTCATTATATTGCTCTGCCTCTGGGTCTCCACTTCACTATATTTTTTATGTTTTAGACATTTCAATGGTAAATTACATTAACTATATCTAGAAAAATAGAAATAAAACGAAATTAATTATAAAATGATTTCAAACTACGAATTAACATTTTTATAGTATATTGTATATGTATAAGTCTTTATGTAATTTCAATTAAATTATTTCTCAATTAAAAATGTAAAAACTATTTATATATAACAATACGGTAGAAAATTCACTTATAAAACACACAGTCTAAAGAAGGTCTTCACATAAACACACACACTGTTAAAAAGACGATTAAGACACACACGCATTTGATTTTTTACTTTCTCAATGCCATATCACCAAAGGATTTAACCCCTTGACGTCCAGCTGTGTTAAAGCGTTATTTCTCTCTCTATCTGGGAAAAAATATCATTCAATCAAAAAGAACCATTACCAAAGCCGTAATAAGGGTTAAATCAGTTTGCGCGCTATAGAGCATTATTTAATGCTCGCGGATTTTAGGTATCGTTGTCGCACGCATGATATAATGCTCTCGGGTTTTAAGGGGTTAAGTTACTTACTTCTAAGGCTGCGGTTCCACTAAGGCGGAGCGGAGCAAAGCGGAGACGAGCTGTGCCGCGATTCACCAATCATATGGCTTGAAATCCACATCTCTTTTCCACTCCGCTTCAAAAGAAACAGCATTGGCGGAAAGGAGCGGAATTGTTTAAAATATCGTGAAAACTGGCTAGATTAGCCTAGCGCCGAGAGAGGAGCGACGTGGAGCGGAGAGGGCCGGGTTTGTGGGATACACAAATACCTACCTACAAATGCAATGAAACGAAGGATGCAGCGTGGGAGATTCCTTTATTTTTTCAACCGACAACATGAAGACTTGGCTGAGAGAACACGTGTCACTGGGCATTCCCCTCCGCTCCACCCCACTCCGCTTCAGTGGAAATACTTACCTCTTTTCACAGTTCAGCCCCGCTCCGCACCGCTCCGCTCCGCTTCAGTGGAAACGCAGCCTTACACTTCCGCGCACATTATAAATTTAAGTAAAACGACTGGATTAAATACAAAAAAGTCAGGATTAAATGTAAAGTACGTGCAAATATCCGTTAAAACATTGTTTAATTTCTATTTAAATTACGTCTATAAAAACCTACCTGAGTCAGGTCTCGGAATTGTGTTTTTTTTAAGGTGTATTTTAAATCTTATATAACTCAATAATTTATCTACATTTCGATCCCGTGTAATTTGCCATCAGCTGCTTAACAACGAATCGACAAGGTCACAAAGCTCATTCAGCCTTTGCCTTCAATAATTTTCAATATCACTTCTTCGCATAATAGGCTTAAGTTTCATACCTACCAATTATAGAGAAGGACGGCGCGCAGTGGGAAATCGTATAGCAATAGACTTAGGGGTTTAGAGAAATATAAATCTTTGTTATAAAATGAAGTAACGGCTGTTTTGAGGGTTCCGTACCTCGAAAGGTAAAACCGGAACGTCCGTCTGTCTGTCAAGACCCTTTTTCTCAGAAACCCGTGCAGGTATCAAGCTGGAATTTATATCAAATACTCAGGTCTACTGTCCCTTGAAGCTGTGAAAAAATCAAACTTCTGAACCAACGCAATCAAAAGATACAGCCGTTTATGCCGCAAAATTCCGCAAATTTTTGACACTCGCATGGGAATCAAAACCCACAGGGTACTTTACGTGTACTCAGAATCTTGAAATTTGGTATAAAGCAACGTCTTATAGCACAGATTAAAGAAAAATTGCGATGACCGTAAATTTTTAGTTACATCATATAATAAAAATATTTTTAATAATTTTAAACTTACTACCCATTTGCTCATGAACGCGCAGAGGTATTAAATTGAAATTCATATCAAATACTCAGATCTATAATATCTTTAAGCTGTATCTAAATCAAACTTCTATGTCATCGCATGTACGGAACCCTCGCTGCGTGAATCCGATTCGCACTTGGCCGGTTTTTTAGAGGTTAGGTTTTTATAATTGGCCACACTGTTACTAATGATTATCAATTTGACAGTTGGTGGTATATTTGTGGTCAGTACGTTTTGCCATTTCATAATGAATGGACCTGTAATAGATGCCAATATTCGCCGTGTGCCCGTGTGTTCGAAATTTGGACATCCCGATTTTGTAAGTAGCTCGAATGTAGTGTAGTGTACTACATTCGAGCCAGCTGTGGCACCGATTTGCACGAAATTATGTTTGAGCACAAACAGCATAAGAATATGTTTTAAATAAAACCAATACCATGTCAATAAAATTTATTTATACGTTTTTGACTTCATTTTAAATATCTATACATCTAAAAGAACCCTTTGCATTTTCGAGTTCTTGCATTTCACACAAATAATATATTACGACAATCTTTATGCATCCCAATATTTTTGATATATATTTATATTGTTTTTTATATAAAAGAAACTTTATTTTTATAAATTCAAATTATACTAAACTCTAAAGATTTCTTAAAAACCCATTTTTAATAGATTAAAAAAAATACATTTTATTTGTAAAGAAATAATTGCAAGCAAGAATTCAACTTGTTTTCAGATGTCTCAGGTGTAGTACCAAGAAAATGGATAGATGGCGCTGGCATCAAGTTAAGAAAGATGGCATAATTCGACGGGGGTGACAAAGTCTTGTTAGACCAATTGGAAGAGTACTCGCCCGGATATCGAGGGGATGAGGGTACGGGTCTCCTTTGACACCTCAGCCAATTTTTTTTGTAATAATATCTCTAATCTTCTCTAGTTTATTGGGCAAATCTTTTTTACAGATTATGCGCATATTTTATTTTATATTTAATCTTGACGTTTCTACTCCTTTACAGGAGCCGTGATCACAGGATGACTAAGGTAATGGTCGCCATATATTTTCTACTACCTTCACAATATTTTAATCGGGCACGTTCCAAATTGTCAAAATTTTATTAACATCAAATTGTTTTATTTCGCATTTTTTAAATTAAATTCTCACGACTTCTTTCTTCTTCTCTCTCATTCAAATGTGGAAGTGTAGGAACTAAATATCACATACAATTGTTCTGAACCCAAGTTAAGTATCAAAAGCACTAATACAAGTAGAACTCTGAAACAATTATGGTACCACAACACCCAGACCCCAGCCAACGTTAGAAAAGTTCGCTCTCTACATTGACCCGCCAGTGATCAAACCCGGGCCCTCTGAGTGGGGTTACCATAAAAACTGATATATGAACCACTCTACCACGGAGTTCATCGAGAAGTTATTATATTTCCTGTTGACTTATCGTGGATGATTAAGACGATATTTTCCGAAATCTTAATATTTAGATTAAGCAGTTTCTTCTGATAAGATTCCATTTCTATTGAATCATATTTATTATAGTCAGATCATAATATAATAAGATATAAGTTTTGATTCATTGAAATGCCTTTATAGTAGGCGAGATGTTCCAAGAAATAAGAAAGGGAAACCATTGAATCGCGAAAATGGAAACTGTGCCACTTTCAATTCTAATGTCTCGCCTACACTATTTTATCACTCTTTGTGTTAATGTACTACACAGTGGAGACACTATTGACATAAATACTTTTTAAGTTTTTATTATAAACACTTTTATTGATTAGATGCTTGCTTACCAAAATAAAAATGACAATTCATGTAGGTAGTTTATGAAACAGCTTTGCTTTTGTTAATAACATTTTTAAAACATTTTTCTTCGCTACGAAGGAAGAGCATTGGACCGAGTGAACCGAGTCGATTTTTCTAGTATTTTTTTATTAAAATAATTCATCTTATAAGATAGCATTGTAAAAAAGAAAAAAAATTATAAATATTAAAAATAACTAAGTAAGTTGTTTTTTCTTGTATTAACTTCTTTTGATATAAAAATCTACCACTAAAATACTTAAAAAGAAAAAAATATAACCAGTTATTTATTTCTAAGAAAACTAAATAATACAGCTTGTCAAAATCTTATTCAGTTTCTCTGTGTGACCTCGATCTCATTGATAAATCTTGTTTTTTCCAATTTTGTTTTCAATAATGTCTAATTTAACTTTCGATATGTATAGTTATAGATTATATATAAATTAGGTCAGAGCAAACATATTACTTTATAGGGTTCCTTTAAATAAGTAATAAGTTTTGTAGTCTGTCTACTATTTGAATTTTTGCGATATTATAGTTTATAGTTTTTATGATTCTTCTCTATGAAGATCTCAAACTAGCGCCTTTGGGAACACTGCAATTAAGTCCGGATCGACCAGCAGATCAAACGCTGCAAGTGGAGCTGGATTAGACACACTCTTCCAAGGGATCCAAACCACACCCCGAGTTAAGCCCTTGACTGGAATCCCCAAGGAAAGCGCAAACGTGGTCGCCCAAAACAGACCTGGCGGCGGACTATCATTGGTGAAGCAAAGGCCATCGGAAAGACCTGGAGCGAAATCAAGCGTGAAGCTCAAGACAGAACGGGATGGCGATGCACTGTGGACGCCCTCTGCCCCATCTAGGTCTAAGTGTTTATGATTGGAAATTGCAGTAAAATATTACAGCTGCTGGCCATTTTACGGAAACCTTTACGGAAAATTTTACGGATTTTATGATACCGTTAAGTGTAAAGGGTGTGCGCTTATCTATTCTGTATTTTAAGAATATTTATAAATTTTGTATAGGTACCTACCTTATTCTGAAATGTTGGTTGTTAATTTAAATGTCTGTATGAACTCTATTTTTAGTAAAAAAAGCTTTATTGACCAAAAATACAAATTAGTTCAGTGCAATTTCAATTCGAGTAGCATTCTTTACTAGTCAACCTTTGGAAAAAACGATATACTTCAATCCGGAAGAAATATACTTAAAGTTACATATTTATCACACTACATAATAATTATAATAGGTATTTAACTTTATTAAACAACATACATAAACATAAATACAGTTAAATATATTTAAATATTACAAAAAAATGATGATTCAATTTGAAAAAAATTAAACCTTCAGTGAATAAAGCGTGAACTATCTTTTTAAACGTGAATTTACTGGCAGATCTACGAATAGTCTGGAAGATCATTCCAGAGACTTCTAGTGTGAAATGTGAAAGAATTGAATATAAAATTAAATGGTAGGAGGAGGTAGGAATAGAAAAAGCATAGAAATAGCTAGCTAATTTTAATGTGTTTTAAAATATGAAATACATATGGTAACAACATTTCTTTAAACCTAAAATAAATTATATGATATTTATATTTTTGAATTTATATCTTATATGATAAATTTTAATAGAATAATACTAGAAATAATCAACTCGACTACAAGTCAAGCTGATAATAATAAATAAGCTTAGTCGATTTTTCTAGTATTTTTCTATTATTATTTATCATATAAAAATAATATTTTCAACCCGTTGCCTAAATTAAGCTGTCAGAGGTCATTTTCTACCATGTTCCTGGGGGAAACGGACAGGCCGTCGACTACCCAATTGTGGTAGACTCTTTTGACACTTCGCTTTGCTCTTGTTCCTACTACATGACGAAGCCATCGGGATCTGTGTACCGTAATTTATTTATATTGGGGTAGACCATTGGCCGTATTTTTCAATAAATCTGCTTTAATTATGTCAGTGTTTTTAATCTTTCGCCTCAAGTACTGCCAATTATAAATTCTGAATAAGGCCTCAATACAATTTTTTTATACAACGGAATGTCGAGAAATACGGAAATATTTAAGAATTCTAAAGACGACCGAGGTGAAAATACTTTTAGGGCCCTATTTTCGAATCGCACGTTTCGCGGCGAGCATTCGTTACCTACTATTTTTCATTCGGTTTTCTGTTTGAAACATCAACGAGTGGTCTCAATAAATCATTTTGTGAGCGTTCAACCTTAGATATCACATATTTGTAACCTTGAAATGATCTTTATCTATCTATATATAGCTTAGTTTAAGTTTTAAGTAACAAAGACATCAATGAGGGTGTAGTATGAATTTCCGAATGCCAGGCATCGCTGCAGTGTCGGTCGGTCATGTGTATTTCGCTTAAATGACGTTTCGCCAAAACGTACCATGGTTTCTTCATAGAGTTTTTCGGTGCAGTGTCATTTGAAATCTTTAATCCCTATCCAGGATATAAAACAAGATAAGTTTGATTTAGTAACAAGGTGCAAACAACTCTTGTTATGAATTGAAATGGTTTGCCATTATTTAGAATTACTGTAATAGGAAAATAAAAATTTCAAAAATAGTTTGGTTAAAAACAATAAATATATACAAAGCCTTAAACTTTAACACGAATTAAAAGTATTGGAAGTTATTTTCATGAAACTAGAAATAATATTATACAGACCCCAATCGCAAAACTTGGAAATCCTTAACTATGAGCCTATTTTTAAAACATTGCGAAGATATTATTAGATACTGTAATTTCATTGATTACCTATGCTATACGTAATCTTTTCAATGTTGGTCTGTCTGAACGTGAACACTGTAAAATGAAGAAAACTTAATTTTGTATTGACGCAACGAGTAACTGATAATACAAAAATAATACCTTAGCTGTAAAAAATATATCTATTTAAGTAATTTTATTATTCTATCGAAGTATTGTACCTTAATCTTATTGATTAAAAAAAACTATCAAAACGCGCCAAATTTTATGTGTGTTAAAAAATCTGACCATAGATAACAAACAAACAGGTAGTTTAAGAAGGTCGCAGTTCGAAGCTATAGAGTCCATATCAAAAAGTGGTATAGATATCTCATAACAGAATCATGTAATCTTACCAAGATTAAAACCGAAGGGTAGCGAACTAACCGAAAGTAAAAAAAATATTTGCATCTCAACAAAATATCACTGATGAGCATTTTTAAGATGGTGGTGGTTTATCACTCTAAATATTGTACCACAGGCCAGATGGGACTCGAACCCGCATTCTTTAGTAACTACAGCAGGTTAGAAAACACATCACATGATAGAACAACGGACTGATCATTTTGCCAAATGGTTTGTCCGAAAGGAATACACAAAAGAGTAAAAAAAAAACCAAGATTACACTCTTAGGACTGTGAAATAGCAATCATTGAATACGGCCAAATTAAATCCGGTACTTAATTTCGTCCACGTACAGGGTTCGTCGACCGTTTCCCACCTTGCCTTGGGGTAATTTCCAGGCAAAGCTTATTTGCTGACTTTGTACTTAACTACTACAGCATTGTTTGTCATGTGTCTAGATCCTATCCTGAATATTGTGCAAATGAACTTGTCAATGAATTAATCATGATTTAATAAATCAGTTTCATGGGAATAATTAACGCTGTTGACTAACAGTTTCTACTACCAACTACATACAATATACTAGGTATAATATACTAGGTACATTACTATACCAGCGTTTGATATTATTAAGAATATGGTTGCGTAAAATTATAAGGACATAACACCCAAGCGTTAACCTCGACGTCAAGGACTTAATTATAATGAAGTTAATTTAACGTTAATATTAATTATTTACCTTTAATTAGGTTACCAGGACAGATCGCAGTGTATCTTGAGTAGGTACGAATAACGATAAAGGCGTCGATACATAAGCCGCGACAACGACAAGTCTTGACAAAAAGTGGTTACCGTAACAACCTACGCTAATTTATACTCTGTAACATTTTGTATAGCAATAGTCGCAGAACTATAAATAGCTAGTAGCTGGTATCCGGTTTGTTTATGTCTCAGAAGAAAGAAATTTTGAAAATGCTTAAAATAGCTATCTTGTTTAAAATAGATGCTTGTATAACTGAAATATCATTGGTAGAATAAAGTACAAAAAGTTACTGTTTGTACTTAAAAAAATTACTTTCTTTTGTACTGGCCGTGTTTTTAAGGATATGGTAAAAGTTGGCAAATGACAATGGAAGTAATCACAATACACGTCCCGTAGACTACAAAACGGGCAGCTAAGTTTTCTGAATTATATTTTTTTTTACTTTTTATTTTATTTAGAATGGGTTCGCTTTTGATCCCAATTAAGCCCGGGGGCCAAGACAGAATCCACGTTGGGACGAGCTAACAAAGAAGGTGCCTATTCATTCTGGCTTTAAAAACAGACGGGTTATAAGTACTCGGAAATACAGACGCAGGGAGGGAGTTCCACTCTTTTGCTGTGCGCATTATGAAGGATGTTGCAAAGCGCTTGGTGCGACAGGTAGGAATAGCGACCAATAAATCTGCGATCTCCAATCTGGCAGCAAAGTGTGGAGATTATGGAGAAAACCCACATTATTGGAAATCATCTAATATTCATAAATTGTAGGTACAATATTATTAATAACATATTTTAATGCTTTGGATTATAAAGCAGATTATCGTAAAATTGCTGTAATAAACAATGTAATGAAACCATACAACTGATATGATTGTGATAATAGGATTATATAGTTTATGTGTATAATGTACTTTTACGACGTATAATATTGTAAATGTCGTTACTTCTGTTATAGCTGACGAGTTTCTTGCACCCGTTCTTTTTGTCAGTTAAAAGACATCGTAAATGGGCGGTACGAAAAAATGTTAGACGACTCAAAAGGGCTTATTTTAAATGCAATTATATAAAATTATTTTCATTTTATTCATTTAGTTTAATGTGCTAGTTCATCCTCATATTAATGATATAATGAGGACGACATATATTACGTTAGACAAATACATCATTATTTCTCATAACTTCTGCCCTGAGTTAAAAAGCTATATAAACTGTTATAGAAATATTTTGAAGCTAAAGGAAATCAAGTTTTTATAACTGCGAAATATTAAAACCAGGTACTGGTTTATTTAAATGGATACCAAATAAAAATTATTTATTGCTATCCCCAAAATTATATTGAAAAATTATCTACTGTGACAGAACATGGAGATGTAGTTAATGATAATAAAAAAGAATATATATCCTCGTATATTTATATAATATATAAAAGTTAAAAGTGCTCGAAAATATTGACGGGTGCTCGCAAGGCTCGATAGTTGAACTGGGAGAGAAAGGGGAATGGACATCCCAAGGGTCCCGCTTGAGAATAACTAATGAACCGAGTCGATTTTTTTTATTTTAATTTTATTATAGTAGATTGTGTTCAATTTATTCGTGTCGCAATGTTTGTAATTGTACCTTAATAATGTGTTATAAATAATATGGCGCGTGTGGGTCTCATTGATAATAAGCTATTACAGCCACACCTACTTTCTCAATAAGAAAGCCGGTGGATCATCGATACTGATCGAATTTCCTGTGAAAGGGCAAGCCGCTAAACAATACGACTGACATTGACAAGAACATGACATGACACCATAAATATGTGTACTACACTATGATTCGCCGAATATGCCCACACGTTTTTTTTATAAGGTTCCATTACACGCACGTCACTTTTAGGTTATCTTTTGAAAAAAAAATTACACAAAGGAATACCATGTATGCTACTAATCGAATTAAATAATTTATAAATTGATTACAAAAATAAGTAATGTATGATATTGTTTTTATTAAATAATTACATAATAGAAACAATAGGATTTTTTTATTTAATTTACACAATTACTTTATATTTTTAAAATCAGCTTAACATAACCTGAATGCCTTAAGATTGCATTGTATTTCGTAGCCGAGGAAGGTTAAAGTACATTGCCTTACCTTTTTCAAGTAATTTAATAAATCTTTTTCCCAAATAAGAATATAGTAAAAAAGTTTGAAATTTAAGGATCTACTAGGAGTACAAAGCAAAGCTTATTATCTTATAATTTCGGAGTTAAATCAAATTTAGCGATGGCGGATCGTAGGATGGACGAAAAAAATATATTATCGAGCTTTCCTGTGCTTTGGAAGGCATGTTAAGCCATCTCAGTTGTAAAGACTTAGAAGTTTTAAAGAAGTGTAGTTACTCTTCATACTTTTTTTCACAGAGAAATCTGATTTTACAGCCCCTAACGGTGGATGAACACCAGGAGTCCAAAACTACTAGCAAGCGCTTGAAGGGCTGAAAGGAATACGCCCTAAAACTTCCGAACTTCTCAGCTTCGCTGACGGTGAGGCCAGTGTAGAAACACATTTAGACCAACCCTTCATAACTAGGTCGACGCAGTCGTTAAGCATAAAGCTTCGCTAGCACCATATATTCGAGCGGAGCGTAATACAAAAAGAAATGTTTAGTAAACTTAAAAATTCCATTAGAATAAAAACTTTCGGAAAGCGCGCGCTTTTTGTTTTTATTTTGATCATAACTTTTTTATTTCAAAATTCGGGTCTCGATCTAGTGCTTATCCTGTTGATTCGATTCCACACAAAAATAATTTAAAACTCGGTTAAGAACTCGGGAAGTTATGGCGTAACAGACATTGCGTTATTGAAGCTGATCCATTGGAGCTCCGCTCGAATTAAGGGTGCCGTTAAAGACGACTAATGATATTGAAGGTAATCCTCGTCTACATCTTCCTCCCGTAGACCACAAAATAGGTAACAACGTTCTCAAATTGTTGAAATCAACGCCTGTTAAGCTGTAGATTATGACAAAATCCCTCCCTTCCGTTCAGCTTCCGTTCAGCAGTGGACTTGTTTCGACTAAAAAGATGGTGAAACATTTAATATTTATTTCAGTATTTATGTATATCTTTATAGCGAATGGAAACACGCAAAATGTTTGCCTATCGAGTGATAGATGGCGCGACGCTCGCGCTGGTGACAAATGGGATGTTTAAAACAATCGCCCACGTCGCATTTATGATGTCAAGGACAATTGTTTCACTTGATTGGCCGAATTAGAAAGAAGAAAAGAATTCGCAGAACTTTGTTTACAATACCCAGTGTATGTTCATTAAATTAGAATGGTTAACAATAGTCAAGAATTAGCCATCGAGCGTATATTGATTATTTTATTTATAACGTTACGTTTCAGGAGCTAAAAAGTTAGAAAAAATTATTTTAACTTAAATATTTGCTAATTTTTAACTTAAACTATGGTATTGAAAATACTTATTAGCTAGAAAAATCAAAGCAATTAGGATTAAATATATTTATGCAAATAATATTATTTAACCTCGTTATCTAAACATTTCTACCATCTATTCTGAAGATCAATTACACCCTTGCGATATAACTCTGGTAACCAGGACTCCACAAACTGTGTGATAGCATTTAGTACTGTTTCCGATGATAAAATATTTTGTGTACAAAATATTGTGTAAATCACGGGGAAAGGGGGTAAGGTCTGATGAATATGGAGGATGACGAAAGGGTAATATTTGTGCGAGATCTTGAGTTATCGTCAGATAACGCAGTAGGTAGATTGATATAGAGTCAATGACCTCAAACGTGTATTGAAATATGGACATGCCTTTTTGATTTAAAATTATAAGGATGCTTTTCGGCAATTTTTAAAATTATTTATTACACAAAGCTACATGTACAATGATTTATTTTATTTGAACATTTCCTTTTATCGACGATTCTTGACAGTGTTTCACAAGTTAACATATAAGTAAGTAGATATTTCCTTACGAAACTACTAAAAAAATATTAGATTTTAACTTTTGTAGTAAAGAAATAATAATATTTTTTGTTTTCAGTACTTGCAGTAGTTACTAAATAACTAAATTTTAATAAAAAATAATCTACTGGTTCAATCCGCAGTTGAAAGAGCAGGTCCATGTTATATATATCATGATATAAGAACAAAAATGATATTGAAGACCGATTTACGATTCGTGCAAATTACGCATTTATTGTGAGAAGTGCATAGTAGATATCTGCTCTTATTGCTTGACCGGTTCTGAAAAAACGAAGTGAATTACACCATGAAATAATTTTTATATGTGGACTACGCTTTAGGGGCATTGTTGTAGAGTGTGGCCTGGGGTCACCTATTGCGTTGAACGCCACTTTTCGTCACAGGTCACAATTATTTATGCCTTTTATTGTTTATGATTTTTATTTATTTACCTTACTGTCTGGTCTACCGCATGCTTCCTTCTCCGGGAAGAAGTTTTCTACTACGTAAGCACTTAAAGCAAGAGAGCTCTCCTCCTCCTCTCCAAACACGAGCAGTTCGTCTCTTGTCATTGGATAACGGCTGCTTGGTGCCACAGATGTCAACCCTGGTAGGGGCACATGGTTATGTGATAGGCAATATTGTGAGTTTTTCGGAATTATTTATTTATATTATTTAATAGTATGAATTCGTATAAAAATAATACTCTGATTTTCGCTGTTTCGATCTTCCCGATTAAAGCTGAAAACAATAAAATCTCAAGACCTATCGATACTGCTCATATATAAATATACTTTTATGAATGGTTCCTGTTATATCATAATTGTTACAAAATACACAACGGACAAGGGTTTAAAGTCGTTGCCCTATGAACCCTTTGCCCCTAATATAACTCGCATAAAGCGAGTGCGTACACCCTCTTATTGCTCACAAAGTAGGTCGAACTGCAAGGTTTCCTAAATCCATCCAACTCAGTAAATAAAATTTAATGGATTTGCTCTAACGCAAAAGGGATGTGCTGCTTAGCACGATTATGGAAATAATCAACCATTTAGTGTCTATTTTAAATCAAAGATATTATTGATATAATCAGCTGTCCGTCGTGTTTGCGTGCGGGTGTGCGTGCGAGCGTGCTGTTGTGTGTGAGTTATTTGTTATATACAACTTATGTATAAAAAATGTAAAGAGAAGTAATTAATAAGAATTTGAATACTATGACATATGAACCGCTGTCAAATGCATTTCCTTTTGAAACGATTGACACGTATGGTAATTCTATGTCAAAAAATCTCAATTCTATGTAAATAAATTAAATCAGATAGTAATTTATGCGAATTGATATTAATTAGACTTTTTTATTATTGTTTATGTGATGAATATGAGTATTTGCCCTGAGTCATGGGTATTAATATGTAATTCTATCCATGACACATAGTATATTTCTGTATCATATAATATATGTCTATCCGTTACCCTAGTACCATTATACAAGCCTAACAGTGCCGTGGGCTAAGCTTATTAATGTGAATGTAAGAAATATTATTATAAGGCACTGATTTAAAGAGGCAGTTGTAAATTGCAGTTTCGGTAAGTTAAAAATTATAAATGGCACGTTTAATAACTAGTTCAGCAGTTCAAACTAAGCAGTAAAGTAAACAAAAATTATAAATAAAAAATAATGACATGGATCAGTGAATATATAATTGAGCAGGAAAATAATTAAATAGGCGGTCAAAATTATTGAACAAGCGGTTACGTGTGGGCAGTAATAAATCGGAATTTGTCGATAAGAAATCTCAATCTAAGCAATTCTATAACCTTACCTAACCTAACCAACCCTGTGATTGGTCGCTTCCGCCACCCGCGCTAATAAGCTCCACCTAACTAACGAACATTTACCTCTCTTTTCAATGAATTCAAGGGTTCACCCGAACCAGTGTTGGCATTAATCGATTAATTTTTCAATCGATTGCTTAATTTGATTAATTTTAATCGAATTAAACATAATCGTGATTAAATCAATCGCGATTAAAATAGTAATCGTAATCATGATTAGTTACATTAATCACTAATCGTTAATCATTAATTTGATTATGCAGATTAAAGTTTTTATTATGAAGAAAAAAAAATCACAGCCTATATATTCTAAGCTGAAATAGCTAGATAGTCCATCACAAATTCACAAGATGGCGTTGTACAACCATTCTGAATTGGTCGGCAATATTATTGTGAGATCGTGACAATAAAACATAACCTGCCAACCTTAGAACGCTACACGATTTATTAAATATAACACACCCATGCCATCCTCCGATTCTGTTGAAAGAATGTTTTCTTTTGCATCCATTATAAATATACCTAGGTCACACAAAATATCTGAAAAATTATTTGAGAAGAGAGTGATTATGAAATATAATTTAAATCATTCATCTAAGTAAATTTTATATAAAGTTTTAATTACAAAATGTAACAATCAATCAAGGACTCCTGTGATTTTTATAAATATAAAAAAATCTGATTAACTAGTTTTTTCGTAAACTTGTTCCCATTCTAATAATCATACATTTCTAATCGTGATTTACGATTAATGATTACGATTAATAATCGTAATCGGGAAAAATTGATTACGATTAATTAATTTTAATCGTGATAATGTCGATTAATTTTTTAATCGTAATTTTTAATCGTTAATCAGATTAAATTTTTGCCAACACTGACCCGAACTCAAGGGTGTCACCGCTCGCTATGATCTGCCGATCTATTTATCGAACCGCTCATTCCATCATTTTTACCGCTCATTCAGTTATTGGACTGCTCAATTATTTTTAGAATTGACATTGTATGATAAAATAACCGACTAATTGATTTTTTATTACTGTCCATGTTTTACTGTCGCAGTAATTAATCAACCGCCATTAAATTAAATAACTGCTCAATATGTTTTTCAACTAATCATAATAACATCTCGAATATTTAAACAACAGCTCAAAAAATTAGTTCCCTTATTATTATACCTATCATCTTTTTTATAGCAAATACGTAGGCGCTTGACCACTATTTCGTCTGATGGTAAGCGACGATGCGATCTAGGTTGGACGCGCTGGCATAGAAGATATCTATTCACTCGTGACTTGAAGACCTTTAAATTGTATTTGTCAGGAAAAACAGACTAACAAACACGATGTTCTAGAAATATACAAATTTTAAACATACGCATTGATTAGACTAACATTAAATCGTGGGGCACGTCAAATATCTACAATAGTCGATTAAAATATTCGTTTTGTAGTGCCATCACAATTTATTTTAGTCTAATCAATGCGTATGTTTAAAATTTGTATATTTCTAGAACATAATCTTTTGACATAGGTAGGTACTTACATTTACATTGCATTGTTAGGAATTTATGTGAACACAGATATTTCTCCAAATTATGAAAGTTATGAGTTACTTTATTTCAAAATGTAACAATGTATACATATTGGTAGTTATGACTGTATCTATTTAATTATTTTTTAGCTTTTAATACATTTATCTGCAACATTACTAGGACTGTTTACAATAAAACTGTTTACCTTAAAAAAGTTTTTACCTTTTTTTATTTAGCTTTTTGTTTTTACGATTTATTTCTTGTGTTGTGTCGGTCAATAAATGTTTCTCTCTCTCTCTCTCTCTAAGTATCATAAGTTGCCTAAGACACCCTAAGTCTGAAGGGTTTATGCTTTTCTACTCTATCGGACACTACATCATTTTATCTATGTAATTCAAGATCTTCCTCTAAGTTTTAATTTAAGCTTTTAACTATCAGTTCGTGGTCTCTGCAAAATGTAGCGTGCGAGTTTACTTTACGATTCTAAAGTAATGAAATTTAAATAATCTAAAGTCTGATTATTAATTAACAATCCTTCGTTTTAATTAAATTTATATACGCAGTCATAAATCAGTAAAGAGTACAACTATGAGGCGAATGTGATAGAGAATCTGGATATTTTTTGCGAAGTTATTGAACATGTTTATAGGAAATATTTTCAAAAGATATAAAATACGCATGTAAAAAACAACTACACTTCCGAGCCCTCAGGTAGGAATTCAGGTTGTGAATGCGAAAATTAAATAAAAACACAGGAAATATTATGTTAATTTTGACCGAATCAACTGAGTAATAATCACATCTAAAGAAATCGCTCATTTGGTGCAACAGTGACGCAATTACACTTTTGGTCAAAATTACATTTCTGAAAAACATCGATAGAATTGTATTTCTTATATTTTTCGCTGGAAGCTAAGTGAAACTTAGAAAAATATACGTTTGTAGTCATATTTCAAAGTGATGCTAATTTAAAAAAGACAATGTATTTAAAATTCCTAACTTAAATTTCTCCCTTCATCAAAAACACAACATTTACAATTGCGTCAGTGTTGCACCAAATGAGCGAAATAATTAAATCATAGTTTAAAAAAACTAAAATACATACTTTTATGGTAAATCGAACTGAAAACTGAAAAAAATATTTCAATATTACAATAAGTTTTTTTTTACTAATTATCGTTATCGGTCTCTGATAGGTGTGCACAATTTCAAAAAAATAATCTGACGTTTTGTTGTCAGTAAAATCAATTTAAAAAGACTCCGTTACAAACAAACATACAAACATTAAGTAAATAAAAGCATGTTAAAAAAAATATTTGTTTGAAAAGTCAGGACTCGATCAAACATCTCTTCGCTACACGGGGAGTACTCCTTCCATTGAGCTACCGAATCTTCAACAGACCCCTCGAATTTTTCAAAGTATAGTCAAGCGACGGTGCGTTGTCTTTATATGTTTTTAAAGTACCTATATCATTGAATGAAATACATACTTACTTACTTTATTTTTTTAAAAAGATAAAGAAGATACAGCTACGTTATTTTTATATTTTTGTTTATATCTAATTATTACAAGAGAAAAATATTATCATTAATTTTTTATAGCTTTTTTCTGTTATTATTTCTTACCTTAATTTATATTAATTTTATTTCATGTCATTCCATTAATATTTTTATAATATGTACATATCGTAATTTGATGTAATTTGATTTGTATGACGACAAAGTGATGACATTAATAAAACGAAATTTTTAATTTTTAATAATTGTTCAAGTGTATCTGTGGTGCATATTAAAACTGTATCAATGAGTATTTAGGCAGTAACCATAATATATTAATAATCCCATGTAGCAGTACTGAATAAACAAATAAAAATTGATAACGTAATTGAACACAACGTGAGCAACCACGAACAAAATTATTAATATAACGAATTCAGGCAGTCGAAAGTAATGTTATATCTTTTTTATTTTTATGATTGCCTGGTAGTCATGCGAACTGAATGTTCTCTATCCAAGGATTTATTACTCAAAGGGCTTGCCACATCACATTTATTCAAGCAATATCAAAAATAACTTGAAATTATTTTAAAATCTCTGAAAAATAAATCAATAATTAAAGCATCATATAAAAACTTTTTTTTATCAAAAACATTTTCTATGCATTTGAAAATCAGCAAATTGCTTAAATATCAAAATATAATCAATAAAGAATATTTTTTTGTTATCATAGTTAAGTTTATCCGATTTTTTTTACCTAATTTTATTTTCCCTTAATTTATTTTGCAGGCATGCAATAAGATTAATGGCGCTTCGTCAGCCGTTGCCGCGGTACCCAGTTCTAACCTAACCTAACTTTACTATGATAAACCCGTCCCCTCTCCCTCTAATTCATATGCCATAAAAGCAAACACACAGCGTTTTAACGGAATTAACATTTACTAGGAAAAGAAAATCTGCTACTTCGGATATTAATATATTATTTCTAGCTGTGATTTTCCTACATAGAGGAGAACATAGAGGAGACTACAGAGAGGAGTGAGAGGAGCCTACATAAACAGATAATACAAAAGAGTAATCGAACTTTTATTTTAGATACTATTTCACATTACTTTAATAAATTCAAACTTTTCAGACTGTTGTTAAAAATATAGTGAAAATTATTTTTTAAAAATAAATATTTTAAATAGGGGTTTATTTTTGTTTAAATATATTTAGTATAGAAACAGAAATATTGTTCTTTTGTTTTTATAGCTGGGATATACTGGGAAAAGTTAAAAAAAATCACAAAAGCTTGAGAAAATAATAAGTGATAAAATACCTATAGCGCATTTGCCTTTTTTTTAAATGACACTAGAGTTTGAGTAGAATTTTGCTTAAATCATTTTAGTGTATTTTTAATATCATTGGAATTTATCATAGGTATACATTTTATACCTGTAGAATTATTTTGCCTACTATTCAACAATACCCCCTTTATTTAATATAGTAAACTCTCTCCCTAAATATATCATAAAAAGTAGTTGACATTTCTAAATAATATAACATTTGAAGGATAAGTTCTTTCAACTAACGGGTAAAGATAAATGAAAGTATTTAAGTGATAATCAATCACTTTAAATAAGACTGAAATGACGCGTGCATTGTATCAAATTTAGTGAAACAATCTAAATTCAAATGTCAGTGCAAGTCATTTCATTCTAAGATATCACTGATGCTAGCATCGTGTAAGATAGCCCTTCGTCTATTTACTCGTACAAACGTACCGGCCATTCACCCTTCAAAACATACCCTCCGAGGTTATCCACCCCTCACCCTGTGCAATAGAACACCTCTTTACAGTTCATGATCGCCTGGTATTACATGTCGTAGCGCGGGGAGATTTTTCTGCGGATTCTTTAGTTTTGTTTTGCACATTCCCTTTATAAATTGTTCACCCTTCTAATAAATTCACAAAATGGCCGATTACAATTGTCAGATTGTACAGAAATATCTAGAAGAGTCGTAGAAGTCTGCTTTGATAAGATTGATAATGGAAGGGAACATGTACCTGGACTTAGTTATTTATAATGTTTACACTAAATAATCATGAAAGATCCACTTAACTTTTTTTCGATGTGCTTATAATGTATTCTAGGGTTTATTGAAATACTTTTTATCACTTCGTATTACACTAAAATTTTGGATTTTTTCGCATCAAAATATAAATATTGGTTTTTAAATCACAAATCAAAAAATGGTTCTTTCATTGTTGTTCAAAAAGTTAATCTTTTTACAATTGTTTTTACTGAAAATAGTGTTAGATTTTAGGTGTCCTGTTAAATTATAAAAAAATGTCCTTTTGCCTTTTAACCGTTAACGCATTGATCATATAAATTTACAAGATCAGCCAAAATTTTTGTGAATGATTTATAAATTTATTTGTGAAAATGTTTTAGATACTTACCTAATGGAAAAACGCATTGTGTCTACATGATAAAATCTAAAAATTAAATGAGATCTTAAATACATTTTAACTGAGATAGCCCCTAAAATCGCATTACGAAAATGATCCCCCAAAGGAATTTCCGTAAACTGACCTCCATTACGACAATGTAAGCCTGTAGCCAAATACTATTTTCCGTGTATACGAATAATGTTAAACCAGATTTGAGGTCAGATCGTACAGGTGACTTGAAAATCTATCTCTTCTTTTATTGACATTTCCATTGATTCTACCCTATTTAGTGTGGGTCGGTCCCCAATAGTCAATGGAATTTATTCGAAATGTAGGAACTAGGCCGATGACACTTGAGTTTGTGATCTTCAAAGCCAAATAGGCTAACTGTAAGTTTTAAGTACACAGATTTACGACACTGATCCTCATAACCACGCTTTTATGTTTTACATGAAAAATTTCTACTTCTACTTTATGTACTTTCAGTAGGTACATGGGTTTAAGTTACAGGAAAGCCAGGAAACTAAACAGTGGCAAAATTTAATATAAAAACAAAGGATTAAAAAAATGCTTTATATTCGATATGAGCCTTTACTATGCTAGTATTAAAACCTCAACAGCCACGCTATGACTTTGTTAGTCATGCGTAGGGATTGTTTGTACCGAGAAGAAGCCACAAGAAAATCGGCAAGGGCTGATTTTTTGTTCGTTTAATTATGTATTGAATAAAAAAAAATAAAAAACTTTGTTGTACTTCTAAGCATATAAGAAAATATATTATTGCAAAGAACGGATTTAATGCAGTGCAGTCATTATAAAATAAATAAAAACATAATTCCACGCGTTATCGTCTGTTAAATAATCACCAATATAAGTGAATTTTTAACAACAAAAACTTTAATAAAATTATTTCAGTGAGATTATGTGAAACTTTGTTATAAAAAGTAAAACCTCTACCCGAAAAAGGCACATGTATTTAGTTTGCTTGTTTTTGATGCCTGAAACTTGGACAGCAAGTTTTTTTTTATTATTTGTATTTGTTGTATGAACATCACTCTTTTCTATAAAAGTGTCATAGTAGGGAGAGCGGGGTTCAACGTGCCGCGGGTAGGTTGTGCCGATGCGAATATCTCAAAGAGGAAAAGGAATAGACATATTCCGTTGTTGCGTCGAAAACTGTTTTACCCACGCGCACATTCGGTGGTCATTTTGGTTGCGTCAGCGCCGCGGTCTGAGTAGCTGACTTCCCGGTGCCACGTAAGTAAATATTTTCTCGTTTATGTATTTTGGTCTGTTTCTGTCATTTTGCAACCTATTGTTATAGTGTGTGGATAAACTGTTGACAGATTACTAAAGAATCGTGAGGATAATGTGTAATAACGCTGTGTTCAACTTGTTTTTTGATATCGGTTTGTTGGTTGTTGTGTTGCTAAGGGTGTTAAAAGTGCCGATGGTTGGAGGTAAACTGTGCCGCAGCACAACGAACCCCGTTTACGGCACAACTAACCCCACATGAATCTAATTATTATTTGTATTATTTTTAGGATGAGAGTTTAGAAAAGAAAGACAAACAAAAAGCACTTCTCAAGAATTACTCCAAAAAGCCGCTGAAGCTGTTAAAAATTAAAAACTGTAGCTTGTGAACTGGAAATATGTCATACTACATTACAAAGATATGTCAAGAAACTTCAGTTCAGACAAACTCCTACAGTTGGATATATCCGTAAGTTGGTGTTCAGTGCTGAAGAAGAGGCGGTCTTAGCTTCGTATATATTAAGTTGCTCCAAAATTTACTTCGGTCTTTTACCTGAACAGGTGAAAAAGCTTGCTTATGAATGCGCTATAAAATTCAATAAACAAAATATTCCCCCGTCGTGGCATATGAACCGCATGGCTGGTAAAGACTGATTTACAAACTTCATGCAGAAAAATCCGACTCCAGAAGCCACAAGCGCAGGATGGGCGACGTCGTTTAATAAGCACAATGTGAGCAATTTTTTCGACAAACTTGGCAGCGTACTGGACAAGTACCAGTTCACCCCTTCACGTATATGGAATTTATAACGAAACGGGTGTTACAACAGTCTTAAAGCCGAAAAAAATTATTGCTCAAAAGGGTGAGAAGCAAGTGGGTGCCATCGTATCTGCAGAGCGTGGTACATTAGTGACGATCAAATTGGCGGTGAGTGCAATAGGAAACTATATGCAAAAACTGGGCACATTTAAAATGCACCACTGATGAAATTTGCACGATATACATATACTTGCCCAAATTGCTTTTCTGATGTTTCTGACTCAAACGAATATTAAAAATATTATAACTTTGTAATATCTAATAAGATACTACCTCATGTTTATCTTATAGACTGATTTATCACTGATTAACGTTATGTAGATTTTTTAAATAAGGTAACATGTGATACCTTGTTGTGATATATAAATTACTACATTAGCAAATGGGTGTTACAAGAAGAAACTTATGTTTATTTTGTTAATGTGGAAAAATAATGGCTTTGTTTTTTCTCTTTATTAATTTGGGGCTTTTATCCACATGGATACGTCAGCCCCATCGTATCTTCTCACTTACATGTCAGATGTCTTAGACATCGGATACAAAAGTATTAAAAATAATGACTAAATATTAAGTTTTTTTGTTTAATTTTTGAAATTTTATTTCATATAGACAAGTTGCTCTGTTGATCTCATTAAAAAAGTATAATTTTTTTACATATAAACATTTATGTAAGTTATAAATTCTTAAATTTTTGATAAATATACGCTATTATTAAATTACACATTTTATTGCTGTTTTAAAATCCAAAAAGTCTACTTTAACATATTATAAATATAACCGGCACAACTTACCTCATCATCGACACAGCCTGCCCCTTGATGGGGTAAGTTGTGGTCCTCTGACTTTCTGTATAACATTGCTTATAATTTAATTAACTGTACATATAATTAAAGACAGCCTATTGTTTCAAAAACTACATAAAATTTCACATAACATACTTCAAAAAAAATATAGATATATAAGATAATGCGGAACATATCTTGCGTTTTAGTGAAATCGGCACGTTGCACCCGCCCGCCCCTACTTTACATATATAATATTTTCATGCATATATTGAGAAGTAATTGTTCGTATCGTAAATTGTATCTTTACATGTAAATTAATGTAAATTGTAAATTGTGTATTTTTGAAGAATAAGAATATCTTTGACGTTTATTATTATCGGCAGCTAAGCTCCACAACAACAGCCACTAAGTCATTTTATAATGAGAATAATTAAACAAAGGGGTTGAATTTTGGTTGTATGTATATGAAAATTGCCGCTGTTCTAACAACAATAGCAAACATTTTAAAATTATCAAGTCAATTTCAGAATTAAGCAGTTGGTCCTTATTAATTTCACGTTCGATTTAATCACATTGTACCCGCGTGATGGCAGTTCATGAAATGTCATATGGAAAATCAAAACACCATATATTTATAGAATAATTATGGTAATGAGATAAACCATTCGATTAAAGGTTTAGCATGTAATCTCAGATATAAATTTATTAAATCTGTAATCGTAAATTCTGGCCAAGATTTCTCTTGGTCTCTCGTGTTGTATTCTCTTGAATCAAGAGAGCTACAGTAAATAGTATCAATCGTCTCTGTGATAATTATTTAGACAGATAATCTCTACTCTAATATTTTAGTAATAATACATTCAAGAGCAATGAATCCGGATCATATATACACACATGAAAATTCGCGAACTGAGAATGCTAGATTAGAGAAATCAATTGTGTTTAATAGACTATTGAATTATTTGTAGACAAATAAATAGACAGGTCTGGTATAGCATGACTCTTAAATTAAACTAGCTGATCCGGCCACGCGTTGCTGTGGTATGAATTACAAAAAACACACGCGACGGAAGCTTAAAAAATGGAGTAACTTTTCCCGTTTTCCCAAAATTTCCCTTCACTACTCTGCTCCTATTGATTGTAGCGTGATGAAAAGTATACTACAACCTGCCCAGGAGTATGAAGAATAATTGTACCAAGTTTCGTTAAAATCCGTCGAGTAGTTTTTGTTTCTGTAAGGAACATACAGACAGACAGACAGACAAAAATTTTACTGATTGTATTTTTGGCATCAGTATCGATCACTAATCACCCCCTGATAGTTATTTTGAAAATATATTTCATGTACAGAATTGACCTCTCTACAGATTTATTATAAGTATAGATATAATAAATCTGTAGCGTGATGAAAAGTATACTACAACCTGCCCAGGAGTATGAAGAATAATTGTACCAAGTTTCGTTAAAATCCGTCGAGTAGTTTTTGTTTCTGTAAGGAACATACAGACAGACAGACAGACAAAAATTTTACTGATTGTATTTTTGGCATCAGTATCGATTACTAATCACCCCCTGATAGTTATTTTGAAAATATATTTCATGTACAGAATTGACCTCTCTACAGATTTATTATAAGTATAGATAGAAGAAGATGAAAAGTATACTACAACCTGCCCAGGAGTTTGAAGAATAATTGTACCAAGTTTCGTTAAAATCCGTCGAGTAGTTTTTGTTTCTGTAAGGAACATACAGACAGACAGACAGACAAAAATTTAACTGATTGTATTTTTGGCATCAGTATCGATCACTAATCACCCCCTGATAGTTATTTTGAAATATATTTCATGTACAGAATTGACCTCTCTACAGTTTTATTATAAGTATAGATAGTACAAAAGATCTTAGTCAGACGGCAATCTGCTCATTTGCCAACTCTAGCAATGGAATTAGGAAGAATTAAGCAAGATTGCATACCATATTTTACGATGTACTTCCAAAATATTCCACGGATAATATACATGGGAAGTTTATAATAAAGCAGAGAGCAACATTCTGATGTCTAACAAAATGTCTGATGTCTAAAGTTTTATGGATATTTTATTACACACAAATCAACTAGAATTGGAGTAAAGTCTGTTATTGTTTTGTTTAGTTTTATGAAGACAAAATACATTTTTATTATATGACTAGCTCGTGTTTCTTAAATATCATTATTATCGGCATAGTAACTTACTCACAAGAGGCCTTACCTATGACTAAAAATACCGCCCTTCGAAACACTTAATACCGGCCGTAGCGAAAATTGTTTGATAAACGCAATTACATATACAGAAGTAAGTAATCCCAAGTTATTTAGCAGGTAGGGGAACTAGATACTCATTTTAAATATTCGTAACTAAAAAACTTCAATGATGTTGCCTTTGAATGTCGCTAATATTATTAATTACAGATTTATTTGTAACAAATTTTGATTTGACATAAAACCGTTTATTAAATATGTACGTCCTAGTATATTACAGACTTAAATACATAGGTACTCTGCCATGTTATAGTTTTTTATCAGAGCTTAAATATTTAAATAAAAATATTTTTTTTAAACATCACACACACCGATGTCTTTGTGGCCACTCTTGGTCGTAGCTGAAAATCAGCAATTTACTCGTGATGCAAGTAAATACTATGCTGAGCTGCGACCCTTGCGTTCTGCTGCGGGTCTTTAAGAAAAACCATTTTTGTTAGGAACCCGATTTTGCTATTTGATCTAAAATATGCTTAGGTATAGTATTTTTGTTAATAATGGGTGGGTGTGTGCAGTAATTAATAAAGCTATTATATATCTATATTATAGGTGGACCACGCTTACCACAGCGCCACGAGCTCCTTAAATATATACTGATACGGCTATGCGTTACTAAACCTCAGGGTTTAGTTATTATAATTTAATTATAAATCAAAATGAAACCTATCCTATGTCCTAAATTGGTACAAATCCAGCAGAACGAAAATAAATCATCAAAATCGGTTGAGTAGTTTCTGAGTTCATCGCAGTCAAATATTGTGACACGGAATTTTTATATACATATAAGACTAGCGGCCCGTCCCGGCTTCGCACGGGTGGACAAAATTCTTTAAATTTTTTCTAGCATTCCATATAGCCTATGACACTCAGCAATAATATGCCTTTCTAATGGTGAAAGAATTTTTAAAATCGGTTCAGTAGATCCCGAGATTACCCCTTACAATTTAACAAATAGACAAACACACAAACTTTACTTCTTTATTATATTAGTATAGATTAATAGATATATATGAATACAAAAATTACATTTTATAAAAATCTGATTTAGAACCAAGGAAATTAAGTTATTTCTTGAAGTGACCCAATACGCCAAAGAAAATTTGGGTGTCGTTTTCAACTTTTTTAGACATCGTTAGCAAAAATATTGTTGTATTCGACCATTATCTTTTTAATACATTTTTATCTTTTGAATACACAGATACTTCGTTCCGAATCTAATGTAAGTATTACCTGTATTTCCATATTTCTGTAGCACCCTTGTCGATATCATCACTCAATTCTTGGAATATATTCCCAAAGGATACTGTAGGTAGAGGAAACGTACAGATAAAGTAAAGGATTTTAAGAAGAGACCTTATATAGAAAAATGCAATAACTGGATGGGTTTTGACATTGAAGCGTTTAATCAAGATTAAAAATAAGGATCATTTTAAGCTTAGATTTCGTTAACAGAGTAGAATTAATACAAACGAATTCTATATATATTCTTAGTATATTTAATGTACACACAAACACACTAAATATACGTAAGAACTAAAAATGAGTGAGGGTTACATAAAATATCCAAAGATTAGCCTTTGTGTCTTTTGTTTACATACTTTTCTTTACTTTACATATGTAAAAAGGGCAAAAGTTTCGATGGTTCGATAATCCTATAGAATAAGCTTTGTTTTATTTAAATCGAATGTAATGTAGAATTAAAAATGCTTTTGATTTGGCGCTTGCCTTGTTATCCACACAAGTCACTTCATGTTACTTAAACTATGTAGATGCTTATTCGAATTGATAAAATATTTTCTCGTTGTGTATAGTTTACTTTGGCACTAAAATATATGCTTAATCGAAGAAAGTATGCAATAAATATAGTATTATCAATAATGTTATAACTTGATCAGCTGTTTTAGATCAGCTGAGCGGAAATAAAAATTATATATCGGTCTCTATACAGTAGACAATACAACCACCTGTCCTGAAAACTTACATCGTACAAAATAAGACCGAAAATCCCATGTCAATGTGATTCTTAAATCTACACCACAGCACGGACACCTGTCGATGGGATGGTGCGTGAGCGGGATGGGTATGGTATTGGCTATTGATCGGTTCGAAAGAGCTCTTGTTGAGTTCTACCGCCCTAGTACTTTCCGATCGGTTCTCCATTATCGACATTTACCGATACCCTACCACCGATGGTATCGATGCGTCTCGATGCTAGTGGAGTAAGTGTTCCTTTTTCTTTTCCTTCTCTTACCTTTCTTTCGGCAACTTGCATACAGATTTTTAGTATATAATTTATTAAGTGTATACTATCCTTAATTAATGAAAATGCCTGCTGTAAGCAAAAGTAATCTTCATATCGTTTTAGATGTATCTTTCTAATGATAATGGCTATATATCTTAAACTCATCTTCGTTACCCGAAATACGTGTACGTTTACCTCGGCTTTTAAATGTGTTAAATTTATCTTTCATAAAAAAAAATTGCGTGTAACGCAATTCATCTGTTGTTTATATTATTATTTTCCTCGCGGATAATAAAACAAAGTAACTTCTATTCCCTTTTTAGAATAAAACAAAAAAAAAATGTGCGTTCCCTTCTTACAGAAAATTTATTTTTATCAACATCAAATGGAAATAATAATTAACAACACGAGTTACTATAAATCAAGTCTTCTAAATTTATTGGAATTTTCATTGAAGTCTGTGTAATAAAACAAAAGCAATTTTTAACGCGTAATAAACGTGAACTCTCAAACGTTAACAATTTGAATGTTTCAGGCTATTCTTGAATATTAATTTGTATAGTAAACATTCTTTGATGAAAATGTATTTTTTATTAATTGAGTAATCAACCCGGTTTACTATACCTTCAGGTAGGTACGTGTTTGAGTCTTGCCAAGTCGAAATATAATGTGTGATTGCTTGACATTTGACAATTCATTAAGCCCCATTTTTTGACATTTGCATTAGGCGGTTCACACACTAGAGATGCGTCCCGCCGCGGTGCGCGTAGCGACAGAAAACGCGCGCGGGGACGGAGGCGCAGATCTGCCTATCTTAGCGGTGTAATCTGCTTCTCCGCGCAGATTTTCAATACAAGTTGACCCTACTTCTTCACGCCCCGCGCTCCCGCGCAGAATCTGCGCGCGGGGCGCCTTCCCGCGCGTTCCCGCGTCGGCAGTGTGTTGTCATAGGCGTGTTTTCTATATTAATTGAGATTCTTGCATACAATAATAAAATCTGCGGCCACGCGCTACGCGACGGGGCGCGGTGCAGTGTGTTAACCGCCTAATTGACAGCACTTGAGGAATGGATATCTAAAAGAGGTTATTTATGTATTATTGCCATACGGGGTTTAGTTTATAGGTTTTCTTTAACGCATATCGATGCAGTCTTTTAATCAAGGTAAGTTAAATAGTAAAGATTTTTTTTAAACCAACTAACGTCTCAACTTTAAGAAAGAGTGCTGAATTATAGGCCTTTTTCCCTTGTGTACTTTTTTATGAAAGGCCTATATTCTAGCAATGTTGAGAAAAAAGTAATAATATCAATGTTAAATAGAATTTGATGTTAATGTGGCGGGTGTACTGTAATTTCATACAGTTTAGTGCTCAAAGAGGCAATAATTTCATTAAGAAGGAACTATGTATTGAAAAGTACAATTTAAGATGTATTTCACTCTCTTAGTTTTCAACGTAACCGTAGAATTATTATTATATAAAATTAATAATACTTGTAACAAATAATATGACCTTGTTCTATTTTCTGCTTATTACTTAATCACTTCGATGAAGCGATGAAATAATTCTATTCACAAGACAAACGACCAGTTATAAAAGCGCCATTACATAAATAAAATGAGACATCTGTGGCCGCTTAACCTGCATCAATAAAAATCACCACAAAACCAAAGAACTCCTAATAAACCACAATAATAAACATTCTTATAATAAGCTATTTCTTATCTAGTACACATTTCAGCGAACACTTTTAAGGGAGCAATTGAAATCTTATTGTAAGTGAATAAGGTGGTTGGCAGCTACTATTCCACTGCGCGATAAATACATCAACCTAACCGCGTTACGTCTTTGCCTCTCAGGGATTATATACAGGAATCGTACCACGAGCTTTGGAATAATATATTCGAAATACGATCTCACGTTCCTTTTATTTGTCATCTTTTTAGGTTGAAACTTCTTTCCTACAATCCCAGTACCAATTTGGAAAATGTATCGCGCGTTTTGTCGTTTACGTTTTGCTGCTTTATGTCAAATTAATGGTTACAGAAAGAAAATTGAATTTTGTAAATATAGAAGGACTAAATCCATTCCTAGTAAGTTAGTGTCAAAAGACGAAACAATTGGCTCAGAATATTGAATAAAGTTCAGAGTAAAGGACAGAGATTTACTGCTTAAGAGAGAAGCTTGGTCTTCGCCGTTTTTATTTCTACCTTTTTTACATCTACCTTTAGAAGGCAAAAAAGAAAACTGGAACGCACGAAGGAGCGTTGACACGAAAGCAGGGGATGCGTTGCTGCGATTAAGGGCATTG
This sequence comes from Calamotropha paludella, assembly GCA_927399485.1. NCBI lineage: Eukaryota > Metazoa > Arthropoda > Insecta > Lepidoptera > Crambidae > Calamotropha > Calamotropha paludella. The sequence goes on along the minus strand of OV656824.1, from coordinate 14,991,549 downwards.
TAAGTAGGTACCAAAGTTTATATGAGAAAATGTATATATGACAGACTGACAACGCAATCTTGCGTTGACAACGGTATTTGTAAGGAAATTGAGAAAGAGTGTGATCTCTTAGTAAATATACTATTATTCTTAAAAGGAGGTCTCCATCCATGTACTGTACTAATTTTGTCAGCTTTTTGTTAATAATTAATGTTTTTGTTGTTTTATTGTTGCTTAACAACATAGTTTTTCTTTCTTGCTTTCTATTTAACAATTAAATGTTGATCATACTTTTGGTTCAAAGTTTCTTCTGCGGCATAAGGAATCAAGGCCAAATGGACATGTTTTGTAGGAGCTGTTTGGTCCGACAAAACATGTCATTTTTGTCGGAGCCTTCAACCACATGTTTTAAAAACCTTCGATTAGAGAATAATTCGCTTGTTACTCATTATTATGTTAAAAACAAACTATGGTAATTTCTTACCAGGTAATCTGTAAACTCGTTTGTTATTTTTAAGATGTACTGTTTTTAAGATCTTTCTTTAGTGTACCGATAAGCAGAACCAATTTGGGTTAAATCGCACCCGTTCCAAGAATATTTACACCGGCTGGAACAAATCTGGAATCAACTTCTGTAAATGAAAATTTTGCATATATAGTTGTAATATAAAATAGACTAGGAGTAATAATTAGTAAATATTATTTACTTATTTTGTTTCCTTTTTCTGTTTTATATTTTTGTGTTTTTTCTCTGTTTAAAACTAACTGCAAATTAGCCTTTCGAGTAAATTAATGTCTATGTAGCAATCATAAAACTTGTAATGTTATGTAAAATGATAATAATTATATGAAATGTTTAATTCATTAAATGTTGATTCGCCGTATATAAATAATGAGATAAAAAAGTAAGAGATAATTATAGTAACAGATAGGAGATTGTTTGATTTTCGTGTAGAAATCGTAAAGTGGTTTAAGAATGGACGGTTTTGAATAATGTAAACTTATTTAAGTAATAATTTTTAACACAATTTAGTTCATAGTTCAGGATACGCATTTCATGCTGACAATGAAATAATTGACAATTGTCTTTGTCAAAATTAATTTATTTTTGAATTGTTGTATTTTGAATATTTTTTTTCAAACGAAAGACAAAATAAGTAATGACTTTATTAACTCAAAAAAATCTAATACTGTCTATGTATTCACTAATAACCTACTCAATTTTCGACTCAATAAAACGATTCAAAACATATACCAATGAAGACAGTATTCCAAAGTTAAAACCATCAAACGCTGGCGTGGTTCATCCAAATATTTACTCTCAAATGCCAATCAATTCTCATAGCTCGTAACCGGGATGTAAAACCAATAAATTTGAGTAACTAGTACTAAAATAGTTTTAGTTTATGCGAAGACCATTAATTTCCTTTGTTCAAAATTTTCCTTGTATTACTGATAAAGATATTTATTTTGATTGCCTCTCTATTCATTTCTGGCCATAAGAAATCTATAATAGCGATGTGACATCCCGGAACCAAAAACAAATGACTGTTTACTGAGCATTTGTAGTTAAAAATAGTTTGAAGTGTGACTAGTTTTTGGCTCACATGCAATTTTTGTATTGTTTATTGTATTATAAGAACTTACACACGTAAACACTCTTAGTATTAATTAGAACGGAATTATCTCAAAAATAAAAAAATGTAATGATCTATGAGTGACTATGAAATATTAAATCTTTTTTATCATGACGCTGAATTTTAAATTAAACTTAACGGGTTATATAAATAATGCTTGATTGTGGTAATATTCAAGCATTTAACTGTCATATTTTTTATTCTAAAGATATAATCACTAGAAAAATAATTATTGTCTTTAGAGTCAGGTGGGAGACCTTTCGCTATCCGGGCGAGTGCTCTTCTAATTTAGCTACAGAGTCCATCAAAGACCCGTTTAATTTTTCCAAGTGTTTCTTAAATCGAATCTAGTATTCAGTTATTTGTTCATATCTTCATGTTTTAGGTAACTACTAAAGCTACTACACAACGAAATACTATAATGAATGGGAACAAATTTGTTTGAGTTAACACCGCCCTGTAGCATATATAGCCCAAAGCAGTCACGTTTCTGAGTAACATGGTATACATATACTATCTTATTCTGAAAAATCGAACCTATCAGATGCAAATTATCTTGATAATTGAGTATAACCAAAGCGATATAAAAAATTGGAACATTTAAAGCTTTTACATGGAAGATTTTGTTCTATATTTCAAGCATTTTGACAGCATGTTTTTATAAATTGGAAAAAGTTGGCTGTTCCAATATTTTTAATTATTTCAAATATTTTTACGTTGTTCTTCTATTTTTAAATGTTGACTACCTGCGTGGTCGAGTGGCTTGACATACCGGTTTTTATTGTAATGCCACTCCAAGTTCCAAGGTTCGATGGCCGGCCAAGTCAAAAAAAGTTCGTTTTCGTGTTCATTTCGTCTGTTGTGATACCGTCATTACATCCTGAATTTTATAACACAAGTGCTTTTGCCACTTTACAGTGTATGTGATGTTATTTTATATTTATAATAATTTATTTTATTTTATTTATTTATTTATTCTTTATTCATTTATTTATGTACACTATGATATAATCGACATAATGCTCTTAATCTAATTACAAAAAGGATTTTATACAGTATGATACAGAAATCAATCAATTTTAAGATAGTATAGTTATATAACAAAATATTGCTTTCAATAACTTGGACTTTCGCCTAATTAACCTTGACTGCAGATGTATACACATATACAAGTATACACATAGACAAAAGTCTACCAATTCATATATTTTTTAAGGGCGAAGTTGCAGTTCAGACCATTAAATTATTTTTTTTTTTCATTTATAGCTATAATCACTCAAGTATAAGCAGAAACATAAACCAATACTGACAGTGTAGGTATTTCCTAAGTCTGCAGTCAGAATTATAGCTTCAAAATATCAATTTATATGAATAAATTTGATAGTTTGAATTGAAATAATTTGATGTATATAGGCACACTGTGAAATGTGTTTACTCTATTTATTTTACCTGACAATTTATTTTTTTAAAGTTAATTACATCTTATGTACTGAAAATCATAGAAAAAATTCAAAAGTTATAGGCATAGATTGAAATTCCTTCCAATTATGTCAGAGTAGAAGGTATTAGTTAGATGAATTGTATTTGGCAGCATTCGATGATCATACATTACTTTAAAAGCCTTCAACTCAAAAATAAAGAATATATCTTTACCGTAATTGACAAATTGGTGTTCACTTCTAAGCAAGTCAGGTAATTAGTCAAAATTGATTAAGTAAGAAGTAAATCAGTGGCAAATGTATTTGAGTTTAAAACATAATTCACTACATTTTTAACACTATTATTGTTAAATATTTTTCCACAGAATACCCACAAAACAAATGTTAAGTACTGAGCAGGTACGTACCTTGATTTGTAACAAATAAATGAGAGGAAACACCTCAACGAGATTGCCCAATAAAAAACACAAGAACAGAGATTACTCACTAATGACTTATACATATATAACATTTTAATACTCCGAAACCTACTATTTTAATACAATATCATAGGTTATTTATACGTGTACAGTAACAAAAAGTTCTTTACCTTCCGTACTAGTTCGACACTGTGTTACGGCAAGGTAAGTTTCTCGCCCTGTAGATAAGGTGCATTATCAGAAATAAATTCACAATGTGGGTGTACGCACAAAATCAAACAATACAAGCAAGTCATTTGGCATAGTATACGCAAACAAAACAGATGGCACATTAAAAGGAATTAACGTCCCAAACTTTATAGAAATAATAATAAAAAGTATATAATTAATAAGGATTGAGTCACCAAAATATTACTTAATTTTTAATTTTTATTTGTTTTTTTTTTTTTTGTTTTTTTGTAGTAGTAGCAATAAATATAAATATAAAGGTGTAGCCTATGCTATAACTATCCACTACAAATAATATACATATAACTTTACATATATATATATACATATAACATACATATAACTTTACATATATATATATATACATACACATACACATACACATAAATATACACGCAGATATACTGATGAATCAATATTGTTATAAAATACATATATATATGTATATATACACACAAACCATTCTATTTATTTATTTTACACAGCATTTCAGTCATACAGTAGTCATAGCCCTTCAGATACTCACGAAGCGTCTTTTCACATACAGATTTTGTTTTATTCTCCAATGTTACCTCCTTACTGATACGGTTGTACAGAAATGGTCCTAAGAAATAAGAGTATCCGTGAGCAAAAGACGTCCTACAGGCTGGAACTTTATAAATATTATATGGTCTTCGTTCTGAGTGGTTATTTCCGCACGCAGTATGCTGTTTTAAAACGGCTACCTTTATGAATAATTGTCTTACGGTGAGCGTTTGAAACTCTTTATACAATTCTGTTGTCGGGAATTTTAGGCGTTTAAATAAGAGAACTTTCAAAATAGCTCTTTGAACCCTTTCTATCTTTAGTAGTGTAGTACTGGGTACACCACCCCATACTATGATGCCATAGGTGAGCAATGATTGGCATAAACTATAATATACAAGTTTGTTAACCTGCTGATCTCTTAGGTGCCTTACTTTTTTAAAAATTAGTATTAGTTTACGCAACCGGCACTTCAAACTGTCTATGTGTTCCTTCCAATTTAGATTTTCGTCAATCAGGATGCCAAGGTACTTTATACTACTAGTCCTGGACAGAGTGTAGCAATCACAGATTTTAGTGTCTTCGCATGTGTGCACTTTTAAAGTAAAATTGGAGGGTATTTGGGCATTTCTAGATATGGAAAAGGTTATGTATTTAGTTTTCATTAAATTGAGTGTCAATAAACTATTGTTCATTAGGTTCATCACATATTGGATAGTGTTTTCTGCTTCTATTTTGGCGGCTTTCCAAGTTTTCCCAGTAAAGATCAGAGCTGTGTCGTCAGCATATGTAATTATTTTGCAATTTTTCATATTATCGTTACAAATTCCATTAATATAAATCAAAAAAAGCGTCGGACCAAGCACTGAGCCTTGAGGTACGCCATAATTTATCTTCTGTTTGGAACTGTACAAATCATCGATCCTAACCGACTGTAATCTGTCTGTTAAGTAATCTTTAAGTAAATCTAGTGGAAGACCCCTAATGCCAATTTCTTCAAGTTTGCAGAGCATTAAAGGTATTGAAACTGTATCAAATGCCCTCGCCAAATCTAAAAAGACACCCAGGCATTTCTGTTTACTATCCAGACCCCTAACCACGTAATTAACCAGACAATCAATTGCATCGGATGTGGACTTCATTCGCCTGAAGCCGAATTGATTTGCAGACAATAAATTGCTTGACTCTAGATAATTGACCAGTCTTAAGTTGATAACCTTTTCCAAAACTTTAACCAGAGTAGGGAGCAGTACGATAGGACGATAATTGGCTATATCATTTGTATCACCCTGCTTAAAAATGGGAATAATTACTGATTCCTTTAAAAGTCTGGGAAATACTCCGGAGGAAATACTCAAGTTACATATGTGTGCAATAGGTCTGGCCAGAAAACCAGCGAATTTCTTTAAAAAAGTTGATGATATGCAGTCCCACCCTGTAGACGTAGAGTTTTTTAACGAACCTATAACTTTACTTATTTCTATTTCATCCGTTTCCAGTAACATAAACGAATCTTTTGGAGTGTAGTTATATTTGTACTGTTTTACCAGCTCACTCTGAGTCGTTTCTAGCTTCTGTAAAACCTGTTCAGCGAGATCCTTTCCTGCATTTACAAAATAACTATTTAAGTGATTGATTGATTCATGAGGGCTCTGCTTTATTTTAAGAAGATTGTCTGCCAACTTTTTGGTTCTATTTAAACAACAAATTCTTTTGATTGTTTTCCACGTTTTCTTGACATCATTTTGATTTTGGTGAAGTTCCGTGATATTATGTTCGTTTTTAAGTTTATGAATTATGTTATTACAATGATTTCTGTAGCGTTTATACGTGATTTGTAAGTTTATGTCATATGGATTTTTTTTTGCTTTTCGATGCAGCAAATCTCTAAATCTGACACAACGTAGAAGTCCTGGTGTCATCCAGGGCTTCACGCTATTCTTTCTTTTCGACACCTTAACCTCGTATTTACATTTTGATAAAATCTCATTTAGCGTGTCCAAAAATAATTCAGTAGCAGTATTTACATCGTTGATATTCAAGAAGCCATTCCAGTCAATTTATTGCTTAGTCTTAGCGTTCCCGAACACGATTGAGTTGTTAACCGATTTTAACGATGACTTTTATCACTGATTTTATGATCAAGGCACATACTAGATTGTACATTATCCTCTACATGACTTTCCTTTAAAGGTACCGCAACGTTTCAGACATGTGCGTGTGAGATGTGTAACTCACAAGTAATTTTATTTATTTATTGAGTACTAACATAATAAACATTGACAAACGCAGTTATGTTGACAGATTTGAGCTTAATGTTACAGTTATAGATAATGACAGCAATCATCATTGAAGCAAAAAAAAAACATTTAAACAATTAAATTAATATGAAAAAATATAAACACTGAAATGGAACATATTTTCAAAATATATAAATAGATGTATCTACATCTTTAAAAAACATCTCCCTCAGTTTCTTAGTCCCACCGTTCCGAAATCCATCTTAAAATCTCTAAATTTTTTATGCACAAATTCGTTTAAGACTCAATATACTCGTATGTATAACTGAATGTATTCTTCGCCCTACTAATAGTAGTAGGACGAAATAGTAATAGTACTATACTGTAGAAACGATCGATACTCTACTACTCTCAATATCTTCTGGAATCGTGTCGCGTATGAATCTAAATCAAATCGCAAAGAATTCAGTCAATTCATTCAAAGGAAGCGCAATTCATAGATTCTGCCGTCCGTTCTTAGCTAACTGTCACTAACGTTATTGCTTTCTTTATTTATAGCTTTAAGTTATACATAGTTTCAGCTAATAATCGCTAAGCCATAAAATCATTTCTGGGATATGAGCGAAAATCGCGGCAAAGCAAAAATTGGTGTTTTTTTTCTTAGTAATAGAAATATGATTATGATCGAACGAGACAAATCACATTTTTTTACATATGCTGGCATTTGAAACTCAACATCGACCCCTTGAGGCTCAGCGAACCTTTCGTTAACCGACGGCAGCGTTGATTTACTGAATCATTTGAGATTTAAAGATGCATAATAGTGATTAAATTATTTGAATGAAAAAAAATTACTGTTCCGTAAAAAGATTGATTTTGCGCATTTCTGGCGTCGAGTCCTTCTTAAAAATCGTTGGTCACGAGGACTTATGGGAACTGTCAACTGATATTTTACATTGCCTGTACACTATGCAAGTATATTTAATATCATATAAGTAAAGTTTCAAAGACTATCTAAATTATCGATTTGGACGAATATTCTCCAAAAAGTATTGTATTTCTTAGTAATTACATGTTCATTCGTTGTAGAATTTTGGCATGAACGTAAGCAAAATGATATAAAAAGAATAACTGCGTATTTCAACATTTGCAAATTGTGTGCATAAATTTCTCGAAAACTAAAAGCGATCTGTTTTTGTTTCTTCAATATCAATCAATTTCAAATAACAGAATTGTGTAGATACCTTAAAAATACGGTATGTATTTCAAATTATTTACACAAATCTTATAGAAGTTATGTGCATTATCAGCAATTTCGTAGTAACTAATAATTATGTTTGGGTTCAATTTTATATGAACGATATTTTTTATTTTTTTTTCGTTTAATAGAAGTTTCATGAGTCATGAGTGGCAATAATTTACCCAAATTACTTTTGAAACAAAAACCACAAAGGCGCGGAGTAACGAGGCGAGTTGACTAAGATTGACAGCATCCAACACGTCATTTACTAGTTTATATCAAGAAATCGGATCATAATGTTCCGCATTATGATCCAATTTGTCAATATAAACACGTTGGTTTAATGTACACGGAAATGTTTAGGTTAAACTCCAAGACAATGAGCCATTACTATAATTAATTATCGAAACTATTGAAATAGGTCACTTTAAGATTGTAATCGTTTATGATTTTTCCCGAAACTTAAGGAAAATTTACATCTGATTAGTGGAACGTATTTATTGTCGCCCCAATTTTGAACGAACATTCCAGTTTTAGAAATTGCGTAAATTACTTTACTCCTGATGTTGTTCTTTTCGCTAATTCGTAAATAAACGTGTTAAACGAACGTGACCCTATTATTAAATTTCTTTGATAACAAACAAAATATATATTTTTTTTTTCCTGGACTCTTTAGTGGCATAATTGCTGCAGATTTTATACTAACTTTAAATAATAAATTTTAAATTTTATACATATTTCATACATTACGTTTCTCATATTAATATAATTTACTTTTATTACTTAAAATCATCAATTCATTTTGTAGAATTTTATTCACACACTAAAACTTTAGGCTGTATCTAAACCCACAAACGACACTATAAAGTATTATGTCATTATAGTTTTAAAGTTTATGGCTACAATATATATAGTTTAAACGCTATCGCTAAACTATAAATTTGAAAAGAATGGAATGAATATTACACGTCGAAAGTTTGCCAGTTCTATACATTCAATGATTGTAATTGTAATAGTATGTAATAGTAACCTTTAAAGTTAACTTCACTGTCAAATAAATAGAAAGTTTGCCAGTTGTCTGAAGGGAAATTGTTTAGTAATTAAATAGCATTAGAAGTTAGGAATCAACTTCCCAGTAGAAGGAAACTTACTCTTCTAGAATTTGCAAATGAAAATTTGTATTCCTTCTAATACAATTTGCTGTTATGGAACGTAAGCAACTTGTAAGTTTTCATTGGGATATTTCTGGAAACTGCTTTCGATTATGTGAGTTTGTTTGCTTTCTTAGGTAATATGTTTGAAACTATATCCTTATTCAAAATGACTTCTTATAAATGACATACATATTAAAAAATGCACAGTTTATTTGTTATGTATTTTTGTTAGCTAATATAAAGTCGTCGTTCAACGGAAGAATGTCTTCAAAATGCTTTTGGATTCGCATCAGAGCTCCAAGCCTTCAAAAGTACCAGGCGCACATAGCATTATAGCAGGCTCCTGCATTCCAACGCGATCCAGACAGATGCGCCCGCCGGTGTCCCGGTCAATGAACTAGACAAAGATAGAAACGGGACGTGTATCATCGTCTTACTCTCGCATGTAAGAGAGTTTAAGCGAATCGGTACTTCTCAGCTTTGTGTTAAGGTTTATTTTCGAAGGATGCAGGTAAAATTTTATAGGATACGAGCAGCTGATTTCTCGCCATTGATTGTAATATCCTATCACATGAGAGTTTTAAAATAAATTCGACTTTATTACTTCCGTTTTAAGTTGAAATCTTAGATGTTGGTTCATTTTGGTTTTGTTAAAAATGTGATCGGAGCGTGAGAAATTCGGGAAGAAACTTCTTCGGGGCTACCAGGATAGCATCTTTTGTTAGGATGTTTCATTCCCACGTTGCACAGACTCTCTTGTCATTTGTTTCCCACGCTTATATGTGCGTGTACGACACGGGAGTGTAAGTATTATATTGACAAGCAAAAAATTAAAACTAATTAGAACACCTAAAAGGTAATCTTGAAAGATAATTTAAATTTATTTAATAAAAACCGAATTTTACAATATTAATTTTCCGTATGATCACAATGTGAACAAATTCTCGAACTTCTGATAGATTTGTCATACGATCGAGGATTGGTTCGATGGAGTGGAGAAATTGGATGGACCAAATTGTTATTGAGTATTGGCAATTGCCAATAATGGACAACCGTTCGGAAAGTACTAGGAGGTCATGACGTGGGAAGAGTTCTTTCCGAACCGATCGATATACTGCCGATACCGACCTATGCAGGCTTCGACGCACACACTAGAAATACGACAGGTGGGGTAGTTTCCCTGTGTGAGTTTCATGCGTGTGGAATTTGAAATCGGTCAATGTATGGAACTTTTGTGAGAACCAGACGTGGAAAAATTGCAGCGGTTATCAACCTTGAAAGCATTTTTTTGATTAGGCTATCCGAAAATGGGGACGCGCGTCAATGTTAGGTAGTTTGGCTACATTTTGCCCTGAATAGGCGATCACACCTTTATACTTAGAGCATACTTTATGCGAATTAATGACTGTAAGTATTCTACACTAGATTAAGATGACTTGATTAAATAATCTGTGTATAACATTATTGTGATATATAGCATTTAACGTTTTTATCAGGAGCCAGGTGTAAAGGAATTTAAGGATCATAGCAAACTGTCCTAAGCGCCTTAATCACTTAAGCTACCGAAACTCCTACAGCCCTAGTGCATCAAGTTCTTAATTGTTTACGGTCTGTTGTCTGGCCTCTGGGAATGTAGCTTTACATCCGAAATTGCAATAACTTACTAGTTAGTTATTATAACCAAAGTGTAAAAAGTATACATAAAGGGTTCCGCCTTTGAGTTTTGTCAAAAAGCCGACATTGGAAAGCACTAGTTTCAAAATATAGGGATGCCACTTTTTTATAAAATAATTAAAATACAATTTTGCTATTTACTGAGTTGCTACACAAAAAATAAACGCACATTGAACAACTGTTTAGTGATTAATATTGTTGTTATTTACTTAACTACTAAATTTTGATATTTAAATTAATTATAACAAAATATTCAGCTTGTCTCAGCTGTCACACGCGGGGACCTTGACGTCCCGGTAACTTATTTAAAGAGCACTCGTCCAAATAGCGTCACTATAGACATTTATATGTCTTGTTTGTCGTAGATCGGATTAAAATACAATTACAATAATACAGTTATATACGCTTATCCTAAACAGGAAGTGTTTAATAATTATGTGTGATTGAACTTTTCATTGGCATATTAATTTTATTTATTGTTTAAAAACACAGCAGTGAGGTTGCTTGTAATCTGATGAGGATTTTTAGTAAAAACTCATTTTAATTGATTCAGGGCACCTAGCCCATTTGCACAACAGATTGTAAACTTAATCATGGCATGTATTAAATTATTATTTATTACTAGCTGTACCCGCGACTTCATCCGCGTGGAATTTAACAAAAAATAATAAAATATTTTTTCTAAAATAAAAGTAGCCTAAGTTACTCCTTATTACATCAGCTACCTGCAAGTAAAAGTCCCGTCAAAATCGGTCCAGCCATTTCAGAGATAAGCCGGAACAAACAGACAGACAAAAATTGTAAAAAATGTTATTTTGGTGTATGTACCGTATATATATTCATATCCATGTAGTAAAAAACGGTTATTTCAATATTAAAAACAGACACCCCAATTTTATTTATATGTATAGATATTGTATCTTTGTCATTTTTTATTTTAATAACAAAATAATATATAAATAACTTCATAAAACAGTGCTAATATGCAAATACTGAATAAACCCTGTATCATATTTACTCAAAAGTGTATCTTAAGTCGATGAGCGTACCGTCGTTAATTCCTTCTTGTATTGCAACCCCTCCGATGTTTCACCGTCCTTCGTACACATTGCAAGGTCACGACTCACAATTAATTTGATTTGTAAACATTTACAAATCCATCAGCTGTGACTGTTTTGTAAACTGAAAAGCTTCTGTAAACAAGTACAGGGTTACTTTTAAAACCTCCTAACACAAATATACTAATTGAACTTTGATGGATGCGCCTGGATTCTCCTTACAAACATAACTTTTATGACAGATAATTTGTGATAAGGACTTTTTTCTTTGTTTCATGCTTTTGCGTTTTTAATGCTAAAAATAAAAATAAGACTTTTTGGAGAAGCGGGAAGCGTCACGTTGGTGGTTTTGTTTCTCTTGTTGAAATTTGTGTTGTTGTGGATATATGTTCGTATTAATGGTGGATTATTGACCACTAAGTGTTTGTGAACATACAAGAGTGTTGGAAAGTGTAACAAAGCAGCGAAGTTGTCTTTTCCTGCTCTCTCAAGAAGTCCACGGGGAGTTGTCAGTAAAATCCCACACATTTACTGAAACCTAGGAAAAAAATATTTTACTGTTCATTCATCATTAAATTAAGAAATTACTCAAGAACTGGCAATTACATATATTTACTTGACCATGGCTAAATGCACACATAGTGCAAGCCACATATAAAGTAAAAAAAAAAAAAAAAAAAAATCTACTCTTAAATGCCCAATGCATATGGATATAGGTCTATATACAATATTAACTTAAGCATAAGTTGATCTTGCAAAGAGAAAATTTGAGCCTAAGCTTTAGAAAAATCAACAGGTTAAAGATGATGACACCAAATACTTCGAAACTCGAATGAATTGAAAATAGTTAATTATTCTGATCACCTCTCTTCGTTGTTTACTTAAAAATATTATAAAATAAAGGGTATTAAAAAAAGAATAAGGTAGATTCACTTTTTACTTTGTTTCAGAAAAGAAAACAAGGTCGGTTGTAATTGTGACTGTCGTGCGAGTCAAAGAAAAAAAATGATTGTGCTAATCTGCTTAAAGATCTTTAAATAACAAAACAGGCGGGAGCAGGAAGCATGACCATATATGAGTGTGTTATAACATTATGATGGATATTAATCATTAAATGTTAGTGAAGATACACGAATGTTGGCAAGTGTAACAAAGCAGCGGAATATGTCTTCACGCTATCTCTAGAAATCATCTCGGAGGTTTCAGTAAATCACCACAATTTTTCTAAAACCAAGGGCTACTTTATGATCTAAATAAAAAACATTACTGAAGCTCAGGCTGTATGGGCTAGGTAACCATTGCCTTCCCTTAAAAAAATAATGAAAAATATATTTTCTGCACAAAGATGAGGGTGCGATTTCCGCATGATAATTTACTTAAAACCTTAAAAACAAAAATTTGAATGATAAAATGTTGAACACGTAAGATGTATGTATATGGTCAACAGCAAGACAACCTTTTCGAATTGTCAAATTTCTCCATTCTATTTTCTGCTTAAAGTCCACACACACAGAGTTCAATATTAATTGACAGAATTTGACAGTTTGTGGTACATTGAAGTGCTGTTATCCATACAATGTGTTTTGTTTACATATAAAAACATAAAATACGGGTCATAGAGAATTCAAATTTTGTATAATTATCAATCATAATTTGGCATTGTAACACTGCATATTTTTGTCATGACTGTAATTTAATTTAGTGAACTTATATTAAATTAGTGTTTTACCTTTCGCAATTTTGTTATATTTATTAAGATTAATCTTCTTTGAGGGCACAAATATGCGACAGAGTGGTATTTGAACATTGTTTAAAATTATTTCTGATTTAATAAAGTCGTTTGGGTTAAGAGATCATATCATTTTTGGAGTGCAGGTGTAACAGGTGTGCAGTCGATCTTAAATTCCATATTATTTTCATCTCTAAAATATTATATCTACTTCGAATATTATTTTGAAAATTATAAACATGTTATAAAGTATTAAAATCAAATCCTGGATGTCTATTATTATTGTCCCACGTTTGGGATGATTTTCCCTTTTTATTTGGTGATAATTCAAAAGGCTAATTTAAAATATCGAAGGAATAAAAAATGTCCTAAAAATCATATATGGTTGATTACTTAAGTAGGGTGATAATGATGGCCATCCTATGTAGCACAGTCGACAGCACATCTCTATTTGACGTTCATGCCATTGTTATAAGGATCATGAGATTAATAGAGTACATAGTTTCTGCAAGGGAATAGAAACCTTAGAATTACATAAATAAAGCAAGATTTTACTAAACGCTTTAGATATATAGCGTTTTATTTATGCCAATAAATGCGAATGAATTAATAATGTTTGATTTGGAAATTGTCATTCCATTGCGAATTTGACTGTGCGATTGATATTGGAAATTATGTGCCTAAAGGTAGAGTTAGCTACATAAGTTCGCTATAAAATTAAATGTCTTTAAGTGGTCAAGTGGGTAAAGTGCCTGTAGCGGTAACAGACTTGACCAGTAAAATAAAAAAGCCGTCGGGTGAGCCCGTGGACTGAAATACATGTTGCCAAATCGCCACCAAGTCATTATACTTACAAATGCTAACAATTTAATCTTACCTTAAGTAATTATTAACCGAGCACCTTTGTATTTGAACAATATAATAATAGTCCAGTTACTCCTAATAGTAGCCCCTGTTTTAAATGCATTTAGGGTACATTATTATTCAACAAAATAAGGTCAATTTATTTACTTCGCTTAGTATTCTGTGGCGCCGCTGTAATGGGAAAATAAATGTCGATTTAGGCCAAGAAACAATTTGTATTGAGATTTACGAAAACTAGTATCGGACTAATTGACCAGCCCACTTTCTTAACGGCCAGTTGGTTGCTGGGGTCATAAGGTTGTCAGGAAATAGTGAGGGGAAATTAAAGCAAACTTGATACTGTTTTATTAGATCCTAATGACCTCGCTTGATTTATTTAATACAATGTTATTTAGTTTAAAAAGGTTCCATTTTAATATTTAGGGCAAATCAAATGAAATTGAAATAATGGATCACTTAAATGCCTGTTTGTTTTACTACACTGAAGTGGATTATATCAAAATTAATGATGTTAGCTAATTATAAATTGCGAGATGAAATTTTTAACATAAGATATAAAATACGCATGTAAGAAACGGCGGCAGAAGCACACTCGAGAGCGTCTCGGTAGCTCAGTGGTCAGAGCACTCACCCGGATAGCGAAAGGTCGTGGGTTCGAATCCTACCTGAAGCGTGATCGCTTTTTACATACGTATTTTATATCTTATAGAAATATGGCATTGTGAATGCAAAAAATAACATTAAAAACATAATTTTTAACATAGTTTTTCTTATTAGTATTTTTTGGAATTAACTCTTTTCCTGACTTAAAATTATTATAGAACTAGCGGCCCGTCCCGGCTTCGCACGGGTGGACAAAATTCTTTAAATTTTCCTAGCATTAAATATAGCCTATGTTACTCAGCGTGAATGTAGCTTTCCAATGGTGAAAGAATTATTAAAATTGGCTTAGTAGTTTTTGAGTTTATTTCAAACATACAAAAATACAAATCTTTCCTCCTTATAATATTAGTGTCGATAACAATGAGATCCCGACACTTCCGCATGCGTCTTGTCTTGCTTACAACAAGCGCGCGTGGATTTCCTTAGCAGAGTTATTTTAGAAATGTATTTATTATACTCTTCAAAGATCTTATACTTACAATCAACAAATATATTTCGAAAAAGATTATTACAGGATTTTATGTTGATAAAAAACTCTATGGCCCATAACTCATTAATAGGTACCAACTCTTAACATCTTACACACGTTTAACTTTTAAACGAAATATCCGATTGAGATGAAACAAAAAGTATTTTACTTCTACATAAATACTCTTGATAACATAATGCTTAATTTCGATAGAGATTAATATTACGATACATATTTAACGTAATTTTTTTTCTTCAGACGATTTAATAATTATTTTGAACACAAAATCGGTTATTGTGATTAAACCATGATAGCTAGATATATGTTCTCGCATACTTTTTTGTAGGTCTTAATGGGATCTACAAACCCGTAGTACATCATTTTGTTCTATTGTCAATAGTTTTTGCAGCGCACGCAAAAATAGGTTTTCGATTTTACACCTTGTGTTACAAAATTGCAATTTTATTACGGATCCCTAATTTTGAAAATAAATAAATATAGCCTATAGCCTTCCTCGATAAATGGACTACCTAACACTGAAAGAATCATTCAAATCGGACCAGTAGTTCCAGAGATTAGCGCGTTCAAATAAACAAACAAACAAACAAACTCTGCAGCTTTATAATATTATCAACTTAAATTTATCAACTTAATTAAGTAATTACCTAAAAAGAAGAAGATAAATTGCAAACCACACAGTTGTTTAGTACTTATCGAGGTAGAAAAGTTAGTCCATTGTGTTTATCGATAATCGACAATCGATCTCTATCCCAGGGTAACAACCAGTAACAACGAAGGAACAGGGTATTCCTCTTCGTTATACCAGTGTGACATACGGTGTAACCATGTAAAACGACGCAAAATTTGGCAATACGGGTTACATCATAAAAGAAAAATGGTGAAATTGCAATGGCATATAGGTGCTTATAGTGATCCACTTTTATCATTATTGTTTAACTTCCAACTCAAATCTGAGGTTTAGATCTTGAATATATAGAAAAGTTTAATAAACTTAAGTTAATTTCGACTTTTAACTACACCAAGAGTTTGGCTAGCGGAGATATTTTTCTGTCACCGCCAATAAAAGAATTTAACTGTGCAATAGATACATGAATATATTCATCAAGAATAGCACACTACTTTGTGCGAAGATCAAAATCAAAACTATTTCTTTTCGATTCCAAGGTGACCTGGAAGAGCCCTCTAGTCATAAGATCACCTTGTATTTCTTAATTTAATATATCCGTACGTATTTAGTTCTTACACTTTTTTTTACTCCTTTACAGAAGCTGTAAAGGAGTCGAAACGTCAGGATTAAATATAAAATAAAATATGCGCAAAATCTGTAAAAAAGTGTGTTATTCAAATATCCCTATGTGTAAAATGAATTTAAAACAAGTTTTAACTTTTTAATGCTGCAAGAAAATCACGAAGATTTGCAAGTTTGTACGCCGACTTCAAACCTTTTTTTTTTTTGGCTCACTAAACTGGGTACAAATCATTTATATTATACATATATCATAAGTTCGGAGACAAAAAAATTAATCTATTTATTAATTATTAGTATTTTAATTTCAACCTTAATCATACTAGTATAAGTTTCACTTTCCATTGGACGTTAATTAGTGCTGGTTACCTTTTGTGTCTGTGAAGTGCTACCGGTTCTTACTCATCATTCTAGTTCCACAGACCTATTAAGCTGTAGAACGAACACAGGCGAAATGTCTACACGCCATTCACCACCGTCTTCGAGTAAACGGTATGAATCCGATCCAGACCTATCAAACGTTACTGCACGCAAAAGAAAACACGACCATGAACTAATGGATTCGCTTCAATCGTTCACTGAGAATGTTTTGGCAAAAATGGACATTTGGAAAACCGAGTTTAACGAAAGTTTGGTTCAGATTAACGAAACCTTGAATAAAGTCATAAAGGACGACTTGAAAAAACTAAAGGATGATTTTGCAGAAATAAAAAATGAAATGATAAAAGTCAGAAAGGAATACAATGAAATAAAAACAACTATTGTGAAATTGAATAAACAGCAAACAGACACGAAAAGAGATATAACGGAACTCCAACAATCAGCGCAACATATATCGGATGTGAATGATGAACATAAAAAGAAAATGGATGCTATTTGCAGCGAATTTAAAAATCTGCATAACCTCCAACAGGAGGTAAAAAACCTGAAACTTCAAAATAAACATATAACATCAGTACTTAACTTAAATGAGCAAAGAGAAAGATTACTAAATATTGAAGTAATAGGTATACCTGAGCTTAAGAATGAAGATCCCAACGAACTTATCTCAAAAATATGCCAGCATGTCGGTATGGAAGTTACAGTGGGTGACATTCTGCACGTCAATCGAGTTACCCCAAAACTAAAAGTCCAAGGACGTCCGAGAGTGTTAGTTGCAAAATTGAAGACAAGACTTATAAAGGATAATATCATAGCACTAGGGCGCAAAACCCGCCTTAATACCAAAGATATTGGCTTGCCTGGAGACGCTAAACCCATATATATTAATGAGCATCTCACAACCCAAAATAAAATTCTTTTAAAGAAATGTAAAGAAACAGCAAATAGCAAGAACTACCAATTTGTCTGGTCAAAAAACGGTCGTATATTTATGCGGCAAAACGAAATAAGCCCTGCAATTCAAATATTCGACGAGGAAGATCTAATAAGGAAAATACACACAGGGAAGTAAAGAATGCATGGATATCAAATTTGTTTGTATTGTCTGTTTATTGTTCCAATATTTTTTCCATTTTTCAAACATTATTTACTCAACATTATATTAGAAATTATTTAAAACTCGTGTTATTTGTCTCGATCAGAAATATTGTTAACTCTATGGCAAACGATACTTCTCTCCACACTGCATTATGTGAACGCTTGGAAAACATGCGACAAATTGTTGTTATTTCGTATTATCAAGCGAACCAAAATACGCAAAATTGTATATTTATTTTTAGTTTTAACATGTCTTGTTTTTTAAATATAATAAAAAAGGAAGGAATATTATTGAACACTTATAAGAAATTACTATATCTATATAATATTAATATTTATAATGTGGTTATATTTGAACTAATAAAGCCTGTTCCATATGGCTATGTGTTTATTATGATATTTTTATATTTTTACACGTTATGTGGTCCTTGGGGGTCGGGCGTGGGCGCAATACACGTCGCACCTATACGCAGTGAACGAGTTGTAAAATCCATTACTTTAATGTCAATCCGAAAAGCAAATAACGACAAGTTTATTTTAGATTACCTTCAAGTAAGGTACAGTCAACTGTTAATAATGTTATTGTTACTTTTTGTATGCGTATTTTGCTACGTGATATTTACAGTATCAATTAATGAACACAATATCTTATATTATTTTCAAATACAATTAATTTACATATTATTGATGGGTATCAAAGTTAAAAATCATTTATCATTTTATTCAATAATTGTGCACTGTTATTTTGATAACTGTGAATTTACATGTTCGTTGTTTGATATTTCCTGTTTACGAGTATATCTAGTACTTATGGTTCTCTTAAATATCAATAATGCTTGATCCCGTAACAAACAGTGGTTTAATGGTTTTCTATCAAAACGTTCGGGGATTACGAACCAAATGTTTGGAGTTAAGGCGGGAAATATTAAATAATGAATATGACATTATTATGATTACCGAGACTTGGCTGCACTCTGGGATTTTTGATAGGGAGTTGTGTGATGGCCGATACGATGTATTCCGTTGTGATCGAAATCTTGCTCTAAGTGATAAAAAAACGGGAGGTGGTGTTATGTTGTTGGTTCGTAGCATGTTGGGAGCAACGCTGCACATCGTGACCGGTCAACCGCAACTACTAGAAATGTTGACGGTTAAAGTACCCGCGCGTACGCTCGGAGCTTCAGCCGATCTGTATCTAAGCGTGGTTTACATCCCTCCCGACCGCGAACGCATACCTAGCGATATAGATTGCGTACTTAGCGTAATGAACCATTTGACTGACAATTATCAGAGTAATTTCTTGCTAGTAGGAGATTTTAACTTACCTTGCTTATCGTGGAATATAACTGGACCCGTACATAACAGTAGCGGCACTTCTGAGGTACAAAATGCTGCAATAAAATTAACAGACAAATTGAGTTTATTTGGACTACAACAATATAATATAATTAAAAATCATGCTGACAATACCTTGGACTTAGCATTTTCAAATCTTCCTCTCGAGGTCACGAACTCATTACCACTAGTAAGCCCCGATCGAGCTCATCCACCTCTTTTAATACAAGTTTTAGATCTTAAACTTACCCCATTTGCGGAGGCTTTGGTATTGAAACGCAATTTCAGAAAGTGTGACTTTACAATTGTCAATAACATATTTCACAATATTAACTGGGAGTCAGAATTGGAACTGTGCAATACAGAAGAGGTAATTCATAAATTTTACAAAATTGTTAACGAAACAATCGAACAACATGTCCCTTTTAAGAAAAAACAAGGCCGTCGTAAATATCCTGTTTGGTACAATCTCGCGTTGATAAAAATAATTAGGGAAAAATTTAAGGCACACCATAAATGGAAAAAGTTTAAAAATTTATTGGATTATAGGGAGTTTTCATTATTACGAGAACGGGAAAAACGAGTCGAAAAGGAATGTTTTGAAAGGTATACAAAATTAGTAGAAGAATCCATCCTATCCCAACCCAAAACTTTCTGGTCATACACTAAGTCGCTGCGCGGCTCATCTAGTTACCCGAAAATGCTTACTTATGGTGACAAAGAATACACAGAAGGTGAAGAGATATGCAATGCTTTTAATGATTTCTTCAAAACTGTCTTCGGAGTGCCATCCACAGATCCAACTGAAAGATACGATAATAAAATATCCATTGACTCCATTTCTAATATATCTATATCTATTGACACTGTTGAAAAACAATTAAAACACTTGGACCCAAATAAAGGACCTGGAAGTGACGGCATTCCGCCATTTTTCTGGCGAAGCTGCGCAGAAACTCTTAGCCTTCCAATAGCTTTATTATTCAATATTTCCTTAAACAACGGTGAGTTTCCTAGCACCTGGAAAAATGCGCTTATCGTGCCAGTTCATAAGAAGGGAACCAAAACAAAAATAGAAAATTATAGAGGTATCTCAATACTAAATACAATTAGTAAAGTATTTGAAAAAATTGTGTTTGACGCTTTATATCCTATAATTAATAGAGAATTGCCAACCAGTCAACACGGATTCATTAAGCGCCGTTCCACAGTTACAAATCTTGCATGCTTTTCAAATTATGTATTGCAAAATATGGATAGAGGAGGACAAATTGACGTGGTCTACACGGATTTTGAAAAAGCATTCGACCGCGTGGACCACGGCATTCTGATACGTAAGCTCAATGGAATGGGAATCCATGGAGACTTACTCAGATGGATCGAATCATATCTCAAAAATCGCTGCCAGGCGGTGGTTGTAGGAGGATACAGATCGAATTTTATTGACATCCCCACGGGCATTCCCCAAGGATCCCATTTGGGTCCATTATTCTATAATGTTTATGTGGCAGATATTACGGATTGTTTTAAATCGGCACATCATTTAATGTATGCAGATGACAAAAAAATTTTTCTCAAAATTAATAATGAACATGATTGCTTAAAAATACAGGCCGACTTAGATAGACTATCGCAGTATTACATTAAAAATAACATAACGGTAAACATAAACAAATGTGAATGTATAACTTTTAGCCGAAAACCCAGACCCATCATACATACTTACAATTTTAATGATATTCCAATACAAAGATCGACATGTGTAAGAGACCTCGGAGTGCATTTTGATGAAAAAATGCTTCTCAGAGATCATATAGATATGATAGCAGACAAAGGTTATAAAAACCTCGGCTTTGTAATTAGGACCTGTAAATATTTCACGAATATTAATGCAATTAAAGCAGTATATATAGCTTATGTTCGAAGTGTTGTTGAATGTGCCAGTCCCATTTGGAATCCTCAATATGCTGTGGACTCAGACCGCCTGGAACGGCTACAGAAAATATTTTTAAAACATCTGAACTTTCGTCAGCGTAAGTTTGAATCAATATCGTACAAAGATAAATGTAAGCAATATAAGTTGTTAACCCTTGCTGATAGACGTAAACTTCTGGATTTGTGCTTTTTATACGAAATAGTAAGAAGTAATATAGACTGCTCAGAGTTGGTATCTGGTATAGCCTACAATGCACAGCCCCGGCGCGCTCGTCGTCGGGAATTCCCAAAACTATTACTGGCCCCTAAGAAGAGCACAAACTATGCAAATAATGCGCCCATCTCCCGATTACCCCGAACATATAACGATGGGTTTAGGGATATAGACATTTTCATTCACAGTAAGGTATCAGTGAAAAAAAAGGCGATTGAAATACTTAATGGTTAAAGTATTTATGTATTTAAATTTTTGTGTTTATATCATGTAAATATTCATATATGTATGTGTATGTATGTGTGTATGTATGTATATGTATATATATATGTATGTATGTGTGTATGTATGTATATGTGTATGAATGTGTATGTATGTATGTAAGTATACACGTATCAAATTAAAATTAATATGATTTCTTATAACATTATTAAATATTATTATATAATTCCTTCTTTTTTTCTTTGTGGTTTGGATTTTTTTTAAGCTTATTTTATTGTCAAATTGTTAGTTTATTTTAAATAAGTCACATTTTATTAATGCACTTTTTTGGGATTATCTATGTAACTTAATCGAAGTTTATTCTGTTTGTCTGACTGTCTTTATTTGTTTTTTTTTTTTTTAATTACTTGTGACACGTCCAAAAATATTATGGATGATTTTGGGGGAAACCTGTAATTAGCTTTACCATAGATTTATTACTAATTAGGTTAAATTAAATTGTTACGCTGTTGGTTTTTCAAAAATAAAATAAATAAAAATAAATAAATAAATATAAAAGCATAAAAATTAACTAACTAGAATTTACCCTACTCGAAGTAAGCACAGCATACTTCGAAATTGACGACTACCTAATATGTAAGTAATCTATTTTTAAATTATAAAAAAAAATATATGAATAATAAATTTCAATAGAAAAATACTTAATATATACTTTAACAAATAATTGACCCGGCTCACAAGCTATTCTTTATTAAAATTGATCATATAAGTAAGCATTTAAATGCAATACATAAAAATCATAACCTCAGATATAAAAAAACAAAGTCTCATAAGGTCTTAATGCTCACCCCTATTCTTCATCACTATGAACTACTGCCAACATCCGTACCTGATTGACACCAATATTCAATTTATTGCGCCGTAAAACCAATCAGGCGTTTTTTTGGAACAACACCTAATGGACAGCGTATTTCAGCAGATTGAATAACGCTTAGTAGGGCGCCGTTAGTAGCATAATAAATGTTCTAGGTTAATTTAGCGATGGACGATTTGATTGTGCTTTATTACTGGAATTAGATGCCGTTGAAAGAAATAAATAGACCCAACCTTTTAGAAACTGTATACAGGGTATTGTACCCTTGGGAGATTTAGTGTTCGTTTTCTGGGCCATGGCTTTATTACCTTGAGAACGTAAGTGATTTTGAACAATTCGACTACTTTAATGCCACATCGTCATCATCATAATCCTAAAAATGCCTCAATTGATAAAGCGCAGGTCTTTCCTATATGTAATCCATCAAGTGTTCCTACTGTGTATGAAGCCTGGACATAGAAAACAAAACAACAAAAGAATACAACAAACTAGATTTCAAAAGATTATTTCGTGCTTTTAGATTCTCCGACCATGTGCACTTAATCTAGTTTAGTGTATGCATCGATATTTAAGTAGTATATTGTTCTTATTTTCTTTTCCATTTCTAATGCACCATCAACAGATTCCCCGGAATACAAGTAGATAATACTTATTGGCATTAAGTCTGTCATTAGTATATTGTGCATTTTAATAAATAAAAAATAACATTTTTTAAATAATAAATAACCTATCCTATGACGGGTACTTGCAAAAGTTTCGACTGCGGAGTTCGCAAGCTGAACGTGTTTACTGCTGCGCTAAATAATGCCAGTACTTGTTATAAATGTAGAAAAAAATGTTGGAAAATATTACCTCAGGTAAGCGGGGTTCGAGCCTGCGCCAAAATCGGAGACTTTGTGATCACTAGATTACCTAGTCGTTAAATAATACAATTATAATAATAAAATAAATGTTTATTACATTTACACCAATTAGCCTGGAATTGAGGATACTAAAGTACAAACAGCAACAACCTTAAGGCGGTTCACACACTAGAACACTGCACACACTTAACACACTGCACCGCGCCCCGTCGCGTAGCGCGTGGCCGCAGATTTTATTGTTGTATGCAAGTATCTCAATTAATATAGAAAACACGCCTATGACAACACACTGCCGACGCGGGAACGCGCGGGAACGCGCTCCCGCGCAGAATCTGCGGGGCGTGAAGAAGTAGGGTCAACTTGTATTGAAAATCTGCGCGGGGAAGCAGATTAACCGCTAAGTTAGGCAGATCTGCGCCTCCGCGCGGGGGCGCGTTTTTCTGTCGCTACGCGCACCGCGGCGGGACGCATCTCTAGTGTGTGAACCGCCTTAGCGGTTAATCTGCTTCCCCGCGCAGATTTTCAATACAAGTTGACCTTACTTCTTCACGCCCCGCGCTCCCGCGCAGAATCTGCGCGCGGGGCGCCTACCCGCGCGTTCCCGCGTCGGCAGTGTGTTGTCATAGGCGTGTTTTCTATATTAATTGAGATACTTGCATACCACAATAAAATCTGCGGCCACGCGCTACGCGACGGGGCGCGGTGCAGTGTGTTGACCGCCTAACTGCCCCTGTCACGTGACTACCAACTTTTTGAAAGAAAGTGAGAATAGATGTATGACGTCTTCATAAATGTCATTTTTATTGTAGATGTGTGTGTAACGTTACAAAGTTTTGAAAAGAACCATAATAACTGAAACTCATACTTTTTTCTAAGACCCTAATGAGTTTCGCATCAAAAAGGTGGGATTGTTTCAATTCAATAATAAGAGTAATATCAGAACAATCATTGTCAATTTTTTCCGGTCGCTCGTTTGGAATTATTGGTTTTATCTTTTTGTTTTAGTTCTTTCCTTTCTTTTAATTTAATTTCTTTAAAAAAATGCCGGCCCGACTATCTTACTTTGAGCGGGTCAGATTTGTAGCTTCAAGACTAACTGATATGGGAGTTGTGGAGATCTCGCGGCAGTTAGGTATTAATGTAAATAAATTTTACATCACCTAAAACACTTTTCCGTACACAGAAATAACGTTTGTAGACACCAGCTGTTTCTATTTGTAGAGAAGGTCGGTAAGCCAGTGGATCCAGCGGTTCGAAGGTGGTGACGAGGCTCTTCGAGACCGTCCTCGCGGGGCAAGAGCCCGGGTGACTACGGAGGCGGAGGATGCAACCATTATAGCCACCCACTATCAAGATCCCTTCCGCCGCACTCGCGATTCAGCGGTTCAGTACCGTGTATGTTTGACACGGTCAAAATGTGATGTATTTTAAATTTTAGTATGAAATACGACGGATTCAGCACTAAAGTATTATTTTATCTTTAATTGCAGATATCAGTGCAGACAGTGCGGCGTAGGCTAAATGAAGGTGGCCTCCACCGTCACATACGAGGGCTGCACTAAAAGTATCGGGCATCGAATATTTCCACTGTTCCTGTCATATTAAAATCTTATTAATTGAAAACTCCTTGGTTTCAAAAATCGAATACCATTTATTTATTTTAAAAAAAGATTCTCGGTCTAGTCACAAGGTCTTGTCAAACTTGTTTAGTCGTTGAGAAAATGGAATTAAATCGAGAAAAATCAAGAGCAATGATTGATTATGACTTTCGAAGTAGTTTAACACAAAAACAGTGTGTTGATCGGATGCTTTCTGCATTTGGTGATGAAGCCCCAAAACCACAACTTGTCGTTGGTTTGCTGAATTTTAACGTGGACGTGTCAAGCTCAGTGATGTTCCCCGTCAAGGTCTGCTGCAGTCACCCAAGAAAACGTATGTTCGTTTCAACCGCGCGGTCACCTCATAATATTTGATGAAACTTTGCCAGGAATTAGTGCTAATTTGTTACTTTACACATCTCTTTTCGTGAATTTGTTACAAAAAAAACTAAGACGCTATGACAAAAAATAGTTGGCCACTAGAACCGCCACTTGCCGTAGTCATCGTCCGTGATTACACAGAAACTATATAATGCAGATAGACGAATGATGCATCAAAAGAAAGGTCTTAATTTGTTCAATTTGTTACAAATATAAAAAACGTGAAAACGTAAATAAACAAAAAGTTATGCAATATTTAGTTTTCAGGTTATGAGTAGGTAGGTATGTCACCATAAATATCAAATTAATAGAGGCTAATGTGTATGGATAATTAGTTACTAATTTGTTACAGCGAATAAACGTAAAAAAATACTAGAAAGTGGGTTCAATAATTTGTTAGAGTCGATTTTAGTTGGCCGCTCGGACGGCAATATGCCTAAAATACAATGGCATTTATCTCGTTATTAAAAGTAGGTTTAAGCTTAGTTAGAGTACTAGTCGACGGGTAACGTAACCTAGTTTAGATAAATATGGCGAATATAACTGCAGCATTCATATTTTAGAAAATATTTGCAAAAAACCGTAATATGATACCGTATGAGAGTAGGGTGACTATGATTATTGGAATGTTCGATATTCATATCTTATTTTTTTAGGGAGAGTGCTTATATAAATACATTTTAAGTTAAGGCATACTTTATATTACCATTTTTGATATTTGCTTTAAAATATGCTTATAGTATTTCTGTTAATAATCTTAGTGTGAGTGGAGTAAGAAATTAAGCTATTATCTATCTATCCTATGTATACAATGTGTCCCGTCACCAGTGTCGGAGCCTTTGATGGTGTGAAATATGGTATTTTTGGCTCTTACAGCCGCCATTTTGTTTTCTTGGTAACCAAGACATGGCACTCAAAATAATTCGACCACCACTACCCATGTAAATGTCCTATCAACATTAAAAAGCTGTCATTTGATAGCTCAACATGTAGACAACAGTTACACAGCCATCATGTTTCAATTGTCATGGAATAAAAAAATAATGAAAGAAAAACAATTATGTATACGCAAGCAACATTTAAATAACGCGGGCGTTTACGGCCGGCTGGTATTTAAGGAGAAATATTACGATCAGTTGCATCCAAAGGAATAGAAATCCACACACAATCACAGTGAGCGCGTGGGGGCACGGGCCAGTCGCGGCGCAACGGCATTGGCTTGGATCGCACGGCTACTAATATAACTTTATTCAAGTCATCATAAAATTGTAAAAATTAAACTTACCGCAGTCAATTTGGATCCCTCTGCAAAATACACTTTTTGGTGGTGACTTCTATATTAACAAATCATATAAGTGGTCACAACTTATAGCTAAGCACTTTTAGACACTTCTGGATTTTCTGGATTCCTGGATACGTACGAGCACACCCTTCAAAATCCAGCACAATAATGACAATATTCACAACGGATAATAATCACTTTTTAAACCCCTTCCGAGAAATATTTTTAACAATAATTTGGAAACAAAAAGATCCTTTTTCGGGAATCGTGCCCATCATAAAACACCTGCGGAATGTCAATGTAACGAAAATCTTATCAGTAAATACTTTAAAGAATTAAGAACAATAGACATCAGTGGCTGCAAAACGAACTGCATATTCCTTCAAACAGAGTACAACATTAAAAACATGCTTATGTACTAATGTAATCATGGTCACCCTACTCTCATACGGTTTCATATTACGGTTTTTTGCAAATATTTTCTAAAATATGAATGCTGCAGTTATATTCGCCATATTTATCTAAACTAGGTTACGTTACCCGTCGACTAGTACTCTAACTAAGCTTAAACCTACTTTAAATAACGAGATAAATGCCATTGTATTTTAGGCATATTGCCGTCCGAGCGGCCAACTAAAATCGACTCTAACAAATTATTGAACCCACTTTCTAGTATTTTTTTACGTTTATTCGCTGTAACAAATTAGTAACTAATTATCCATACACATTAGCCTCTATTAATTTGATATTTATGGTGACATACCTACCTACTCATGACCTGAAAACTAAATATTGCATATCTTTTTGTTTATTTACGTTTTCACGTTTTTTATTTTTGTAACAAATTGAACAAATTAAGACCTTTCTTTTGATGCATCATTCGTCTATCTGCATTATATAGTTTCTGTGTAATCACGGACGATGACTACGGCAAGTGGCGGTTCTAGCGGCCAACTATTTTTTGTCATAGCGTCTTAGTTTTTTTTTGTAACAAATTCACGAAAAGAGGTGTGTAAAGTAACAAATTAGCACTAATTCCTGGCAAAGTTTCATCAAATATTATGAGGTGGCCGCGCGGTTGAAACGGACATGAAAACGTGATGCTGTGCGTAAGCTGATTGAGGACATACCGCGTTCGCTCTGTGAAGAGTAAAAAGCGGCTCGCGTTACTTGGTGCGTCAGAACTCTCGAAAGATTCCACGCAGGATCCTCAAATGCTGTATACAAAATCGTATCAGGTGACGAATCCTGGATATACGCGTACGAACCCGAAACAAAAAACCAGTCACGAGTTTGGGTGTTCGAAAATGAGTCAAAGCCAACAAAAATTGTTCGTTCACGGAGTGTTGCAAAAAAATGGTGACCACGTTTGTCTCCAAAACCGGTCATGTTGTGACTATTCCTCTTGAGGGACAAAGAACGGTTAATGCAGAATGGTATTCTAGCATTTGTTTGTCACAGGTCTTTTCTGAACTAACCGTAATGAGAACTGCAACCGCCGCATCATCCTCCATCACGACAATGCGAGTTCTCACACCGCGCACAGAACAAAAGAGTTTTTGGAGCAAGAAAACATAGAATTATTAGACCATCTGCCGTACAGCCCCGACCTAAGCCCTAATGATTACTATACTTTCCCTAAAATAAAGAATAAATTGCGTGGTCAGAGATTTTCATCACCTGAAGAAGCTGTGGACGCCTACAAAACGGCCATTTTGGAGACCAACTTCCGAATGAATGGTTGCTTCAATGATTGGTTCCATCGTATGGAAAAATGTGTCAAATTTCGCGGAGAATACTTCGAAAAGCGATCAATACATTTTTAAATAGTAAAGTTGTGTCTTTTCCTTGATTCCCAAAATTTTCAGTGCCGCCCTCGTGCCAGCCCGTAAATTGCCACTTACACAACAACAGTTTTTTATTACTGTTGGTCCAAGTTATCTTTGTATGATAGCGATTTTTAAAAGGCAGAAGGCACAAACGGTTGGTTTTTATTGCTACCATTATAAATATGTTATTACCACTTCATAACAATGTTATGAAGTGGTAATAATATAAAATAACTAGCTGTCCCGGCCACGCGTTGCTGTGCCGACTGCAGTGCCATCTGCCGGACTGATTTGTGAATCTAAACCATTCTCAGATCCCCTTGAACAGACACAAAAAAATTCATTCAAATCGGTCCAGCCGTTTAGGAGGAGTTCAGTGACATACACACTCACAGAAGAATTATATATATAAAGATATTATATTGAATATATTTTTACTGAAAAGCGTATTGGTTTTTAAAATTACCAGGACTACGATATTATCCGTCCAATCAAAATTATAATATTGAAGACAAAAGGCGATTCTATCTTCTTTGTGCTTTTGTGTAAGTAAGGCTTTTAAAGTTTATAAAGATATATTGCTACAAAAAAAGTTTTGGTCTTTTAATTTTACTTTTAGTCAGACTGGCGAACAAATTATTTACGCGCTTTGCGCTCTAACATTATAGCAAAAGAATAGGTATAGTTAAAAAAATATTATTTCATATTGCTATTTTTACTTTCTTCACTTTCGTTATCCTGAAATTTAAAAGCAAGACACATTTTGAACCTTAAAATCATTCTAATCTTTGCATTTCGAACACCGAGGTTTTTGAACAGAAAAAGACACGCTGTCACAGATATAAAATTCGAGTAGAATTGAATAGATTACCGCATGTCTGAAAAATTACTACTTCATATTTTAAATAACAGAATAAGTTTTGGGAACGGGGGCAACCATATGCATGGTGGAATAAGAGCTCAGGACAAACTACATAATGAGGTCGAGTTTGGCAATGATCCTTCTAACATAATCAGAAAAGATTTTGAGTTAGAGTCCCGGTAAAGACAAATGTTTGTGTAATAAAAAATCACAATAATTATGCGCTATTTCGATTTGTTTATTTGTTAAGTTAGTATATGTTTTATTTGAGTAAAATAATGTTAATAATAAATTTTTACAATGCAAGTGTAAGAAATCTTTATTATTATTTGCTTGCTGCATCTATACCTTTCTAAGTCTATGGATGCAGGATAAGTAAAATTAAATTTTATCATATATTTCATCCAAAAGCATGCGACGTTGCCGTTGCTCTTTGTTTTGGAAGAGCGGCAACAACTGAAAGCACGTCATCAGGCATGTCAAGACTCTGCGTCAAGCAGTGACAGTTCTCTGACGCCAAGAGACACACACCACACACACAGATATTATGTCATAAAAACTTTAGTTTTTGTTATGACGTTGTCATGAGAAAAATAATTTCATCTCTTTCTACCTTTCTGTCTGTTGGGTCTTGAAGGGGCAGTTAAGGGTGTTGCTGTTTGTACATACATTATATAAAACGTAGATAACTCATATTCATTGACATTTATGTATATGAATTCATGACTCAGCATGCTCGTTTTCCTCGCACAAATATATACCCTTTTCGGGATTTGAATCCAGGACCGTCATTTCGTAACCATAGCACCAAATTGGTCGTCGATATTTTCTTTGCCTTGTCAATTTTTCTGACCTATTTCTCATAAAATACGCTAACAAAATATCTTTTAAAAATTTGCTTCAGTAAACAATGGAATTGCAATAGCGATGGGTTTGTAATTTAAGACAAAGCTTAAAGGTCTCGGAGCAGTGAAATTCCCAAGGATGTTTCGTACTGAAAATAATAAGTCTTGCCAACAAATCCGAATGGAAACATCTCAAAGACACTCGGTAACTTCAACCTTGCTTGCACTCTTCGATGGAGGTCAATAGATATTTGTGTAAACAGAAATATCCATGAAACACGTAAATATTTACAATCTGACAAAATTTATAATGGGAAGTTTTGATTTTTTTACGGAATTTTCGCGTCTTTATAAGCTGACGAAAGATACTGGACTTCGGAATATCTCTTCCAAGGATATTTTAAAAATAGAAATAATCTTGTTATTATATTTAACTTTAGAATATAAATTACAATTGTGGTTCTCGTGAATTGTATACCTCATAAATAAAGTATATCGTGTTTCAACGTTTAAAAATAATCCCTATTTCTAGATTTATTTTTATATCGAAAGTATTTTCAAGTGTGACTTGACTATCATACTGAATTTAGATGTTCAAAACTGCGATGAAGAAAACTTCGAAAGTATCCCATGAATACACGTGGGTAAGATTGATGCTATGGCGCATTTCTTTCGAGGTTTACCAGTAGGCAGCAGAGAAAGATGTTCAGGCGCTCTCACAGGATTGACTAGCTGCTCAAGATAAGTTGGCCATGTTGGTGCATGGCCTTTATTTATTCACATAAGTATACATAGCCATACGGCTATGCTATATGGCAAGATGGTCCAATTGGCTGATTGACATTTCGCGCCCACTTTCTTTTGTAGATCAGGTATGGTGGCGACGTGTAATATTGTGAATGTCGTTACTTCTGTTAAAGTTGAGGAGTTTGTTTCGTCTGACAGTACGGGACTTCGAACATTGAAGTATTTATGACCTCCGGGGTTGAGTGGTTGAGATATCGGTTTTAATAGTAACGCCACTCCGAAGTCCCGGGTTAGACCCCGGCTTGGTCAAAGTAGACTTTTCTATATTGGCTCAGTTCTGGGCGATATGGCACCGTTGTTGTTTTTTTAATTCCATAACAAGTGCTTCAGCTATTTGGATTCAAAACAGTTTATGTGATGTTGTCTTATATTATTATTATATTATAGAAATTAATCGTAGAAATTATTGGAGCGGAGCGAGCGAAGCTCCCATAGATCAACTACAATGGCGCAATGTCTGTTACGCCATAACTTCCCGAGTTGTTAACCGTTTTTAATATTTTTTGTGTGGAATCGAATCAACAGGTTTAGGACCAGATGGTGACGGAGCCCGAATTTTGAAATTCTCAAAAATTCCTATCGAAACAAAAAAATAATCTTTTTTTAGGTATAACACTCCGCTCCAATATATGGTGCTAGCGTAGCTTTATGCTTAGCGACTGCATTGCCTAGTTATTATTGGAGACTTCAATGACGCAATGTCTGTTACGCCATAACTTCCCGAGTTGTTAACCGATTTTAATAATTATTGTATGGGATCGA
Organism: Calamotropha paludella; assembly: GCA_927399485.1. Classification (NCBI taxonomy): domain Eukaryota; kingdom Metazoa; phylum Arthropoda; class Insecta; order Lepidoptera; family Crambidae; genus Calamotropha; species Calamotropha paludella. The sequence goes on along the minus strand of OV656824.1, from coordinate 14,959,676 downwards.
ATCAACACATTTATGACCAGATTGTGACGGAGTCCGAATTTTGAAATTCACAAAAATAAAAAGTTATGTCCAAAAAACATTGACTCTATGGAATTGCCCATTGAAACAAAAAGCATATTCATTCTTATGGAATTTTAAAATTTACTTAACATTGAATTCTATTACGTTTTTTGTCGTTATTACGCTCCGCCCCAATATATGGAGCTAGCAAAGCTTTATGCTTAGCGACTGCATCGCCTAGTTATATTACAAAATTAAAATTATTATAGAAATCTAATTTTATACTCAACATCGATATAAGATCTCGATGGCGCAGCGGTTGTGGGGATTATGCAATTTTCGCAAAGGCTTGTTATCAGATGGATGGTCAATAAATAATGAGCGTGATTTGTTAAGCAGTTATTCCCTACTGCATTTGCAATTAAAGTCCATTATTCCTATCTTTTCAAACACATGAGGGACCAGCGCCAGTAAAGACAATAATAGGCTAATGAGGTTGGTCATTTAATTAAGATTAAAAGTCGTGTTACTATTTTTAACCCCTTAACACGTTCGCTGCGGCAGTAACTTTCCTATACTTTCCATTCCTTCGGTACAAGGCCAATACACCTGGTAAGAAACTGTGGCGGCACAAGGCTTATAGACCTTGTATCATTTGAGAAACAAATCCTTTCCGTACAGTGCCAGGTGTCTAAACCTGGTAGTAAGGTAGGTACACCATTGGATTCTATTTTAATAATACGTCTTAGATATATATTCATCTTTTTCCTACACCGTTATGAAGTTATGCCTTCCGCACGACAAGGAATGCTATACTTTTCTTAGCCGCTCTATAAGCGAGACATATACAAGATGTTTAAGCCTGGTTTCGCACTCAAAGTGTTAAAACCCGCGAGCATTATATCATGCGCGCGACAACGATACCTAAAATCCGCGAGCATTATATATGCTCTATAGCGCGCAGTCTGATTTAATCCTTATTACTGCTTTGGTAATGGTTCTTTTTGATTGAATGATATTTTTTTCCCCGATTTTAATTTGAGTAATGTTCAATGGTCTGGCGAACGGAATCCTTTACAACCTTTAGGCTTAGTAGGTGAAACACAACAATATTATTTTGATACTCTAGACTCTTGTAATCTTTCTCAGTATAATTATTGCAAAAACATTAACAGTAGAATATTAGACTATGCACTTAGCAATAAAGAAATATCAGTAACCCCTTGTAGCGACCCTTTAGTACCCGAGGACTCACATCACGTATCTTTAAATATTTGTATCAACTTAACTGTAGAAAACACCCTTAAAACTAACTCTAGAGTTAAATACCTCTTTGAGCGAGGTAACTATGATTTAATTGAAAAATCGCTTAACGAAATAGATTGGAAAAGCCGCTTGGGCAATACAGGCTCCTTAGATGATGCAGTCACGGATTTTTATAAATATTTACATGACATTAGAAATAAATATATTCCTCATCGTTTGGTCAATACTAGCTCTTATCCATCTTGGTACTCGGCTTCGCTCAAGAAACTTTTAAAAGAAAAAAACAAATTTCATTGTAAATATAAGTTATATGGCAACACCTCTGATTACCAAACATTCTCTTGTCTTCGTAAAAGAGCCAAACGTATAGAGCAAGAGTGTTACGTTGAGTTTATTAGGCGATCGGAAGAATCAATTATTGCTAACCCTAAAGCACTTTGGTCTTTTATTCAATTAAACAAAAAAGGTTCCAATGCTCTTCCATCTACTATGTACTACAAAGAAATGTCTGCCGATAACGGTGAAGATATATGTAACCTATTTTCCCAATATTTTCAATCAACGTTCCTCCGGACGACTGATGATGTAGCGGACGATTATTCAGATGCTTCTGACTGCAGCTCTATAAATAACATTAGCGACATAGAGATTGAATTAGAGACAGTGTCAGATTTACTAAAAAGCGTTAACCTTTTAAAGGGTGCAGGGCCCGATCAAATCCCACCCTCATTTATAGTAAAATGCTCGGATTCGCTAGCTATACCACTAACCATTTTGTTCAAGCGGTCCATTTCTGAAGGAATAGTCCCTAGGATATGGAAATCAGCCTTTATTAGCCCTATCCATAAGAATAGCGATAAAAATGATGTCACTAATTATAGACCAATTTCCAAACTATGCATCTTCGCCAAAATTTTCGAAAAAATTGTGTATGATCAGGTCTATAACAGTTTAACGGCTTTCTTTATACCTGAGCAGCACGGTTTCTTAAGAAAGCGTTCGACAACATCGAATCTACTTTCTTTTACGGAGTTTGTCTCCTCTGGTATGGATTCAGGAGGACAAGTAGACGCGGTTTTCACTGACTTTAAAAAGGCCTTCGATCGTATTGATCATCAAATACTCTTACAAAAGCTCTTTAAAGCCGGAATAAGGGGAAATTTGTACAGATGGTTTACCTCATATGTCAAAAATAGATCCCAAGCCGTAGTCATAAATGGCTTCTCTTCTTTTTGGAACAACGTCTCGTCAGGTGTGCCTCAAGGGTCCTTGCTCGCTCCATTGATTTTTAATATATTTATCAATGATATTTCCCCCTGTTTTAAATCTTCCAATTTTTTGTTATATGCCGATGACATGAAAGTTTTAAAAAAAATTAACAACATTCATGATGGCCTTCTTTTACAGGAGGATTTACTATCATTTGAGCGGTATTGTAAACTTAATAAATTGGACCTCAATATTAATAAATGCTTCTTCATAATTTTTAGTCGCAAGCCGAAAAACATTTTGACCAAATATCAGCTCAATAGTATAGAGTTAAAACAGATTGAAGAAATCCAGGACCTAGGTGTTATTCATGACTCCAAACTTACTTATGAGAAGCACGTTGATAGTGTTGTCAAAAAGGCTAATAAGGCCCTAGGATTTGTCCTCAGGTCTAGCTCGCAGTTCTGCAACATTAAAGTGATTAAGGTACTCTACTGCTCATTTGTCCGCAGCGTCCTCGAGTACTGTTCGCAAGTCTGGAACCCACAGTATGATTATGCAATCAATAGACTTGAATCAATCCAGCGCAGATTCCTTAAGTTTTTGCAATATAAATGCGACAGATTTGATCCAAGCTACGAAGATAGATGTCGTAGGCACCATATCTTACCTTTGAAAATCAGGCGTAATATTGCAGATTTAAAAACCCTCATGAATATTGCTCAAAACAATTTAGACTCCTCAGAGCTTCTCTCGAATATTCAGCTTCAGGTGCCGGCGAGAACTACATTAAGACGACCAGCATCTCTTGCCGTGCCGCGGTCCGCGACAAAATATCGTAGTAACTCATTCCTCATTAGATCGGCCATAGAATACAATAGAGCTGTAGACTTTACAGATTTAGACTTATTTAATTCTAACCCCCGAAATGTGCAAAAAATTGTAGTGCAGAAATGGTTCGCCGGTTCTTTAACTGTCCGTTCGGATAGTTAATTGTATTTAGGTGTTTGCTTATATAACTTGTTTATATTTATTCTATTTATCGTGTTCATGCATGTTTTCTTTGAATCCTTTTTTTTTTCTGTGTAGCGTAGCTTTAGTTGTTATATGCGAAAACGTGTAAATGGTGCATAGTCTTTTACACTTATTACCTAAAATGTAACATTGTCACTGTATGTTTTCCTATGAAAATAAAAATAAAAAAAAATAAAATAAAATAGAGGGAGAAATAATGCATTTAACACAAAGCTGGGCTTTAAGGGGTTAAGACTGGTATGATTTTCTATAATTAAGCGTAATTATTAATGTTAACAGTTTTATAACAGCGAAAAGGGTTTCTTTTTAAAGTTATTTTCTATCTCTAGGGAAATGCTCCACTATTATAACTAATTATTGTTAGTTTAACCAAAGAGTTAAATAAAAAAACGTTTTGTATCACTAATGTCGAGTATATATTTTCCTATAAAAATCCACACATACAAATCTGCGAATACTGTATTAAAATCTCACTTCTCCTTCGTTTTCTTACTTCAACGGCTTTTCGCCACGTTCATTTAACCTGTAACAAAGGATAATATTTATAGTGTTGTTCAAATTTTGTGTGTCCAGAGGTCTTACCACGATCTCTTAGCGCGATGCAAGTTCGATTGTCAAAATTGGGACAGCGCTATACGCGGTCTATAGTGACATCTCTCTTCAACAGTCGAACTTGAATCGCATTTAGAGATAATGGTAGGTAGTATGATTTTTAAAACTATCAAGAATACTGATCATAGTTTATATTTGTGGAAAAGACAAGATAAAGAGCAAATGGTTTTTTTTTCAATATGATCATTCACTGAAAGTCAACAGCTATACTACGGCTTAGTAAGGCCTACGGGAGACCTTGTATTAAGAAGAAGCCGCAAGAAACATGATAGTATTTTTTTTGCTTTGTGTTACAGAAATTTTGCATTAAATTCTTTTCTTGCGCTACTAAAGTTGCAAAATCAGAAAATTTGTTCAACAAAAAAGCAAATAACAGTGTTGTAATTAAAGTAAAGGCTATTAACTTCATTTTTTTTAAATAAATCATCAAATCAGTATAGCCTTTCTTGATAAGGGTATTTCTAAGGGTTAGTTTTAGAACGTCTTTTTATTTTAAGTTTAACTTACATCGATAAAATAAATTAGGTAAATAAACTGACAATTGTTGCAATTCTACCTTTCGCACCGACAGTCCTGGGTTCGAATCCCGTAAGGGGCAGACTTTTGTATGATGAATACGAGTACCTAAATCTGGGTGTTTATATATTGCTATAAATATTACATATCTATGTATCATATATGTATGTCTATCCGTTACCCTAGTATCTATAACACAAGCCTTACATTGCTTAATTTGGGCTAGGCTATTGGTGTGAATGTAAGAAATATTTATTTATTTATATTATTGTTCATGTATTTACATAGTGCTAGTTCTTAAGTGGTGTGGTACCTATATTAGTTAAGATACAAATCGGAAATATTAATTGTTTATCAGATGCTATATTATTATAATAGAAAAATACTAGAAAAAATCGACTCGGGTCACAAGTGAATCTCAGGCGGGAATCGAACCCGCAACCTATTCGATCTATTTAATCGAAGCTATTCTAGCTAGCTTCGAAATTCGAAGCTATTTCATCTTAATCGATATTGACCAAACATTTGTAAAAATGTTTCTTTCGAATACGAGAGGATGTTCCTCTCATTGATGAAACAACGCTGGCCTACAGCGTAAAATCGGGAAGGTACTAGAAAATTTCGACGAGTGTTCGCAAGGCTCGGTAGCTCAATTGGGAGAGCATTGGACCGGACTTCCAAAGGTTGCGGGTTCGATTCCCGCCTGAGATTCACTTGTGACCCGAGTCGATTTTTTCTAGTATTTTTCTATTATAATAATTTATCTTATAAGATCGCATTGAAAATGCATAAAATATATAAAAATTATAGATGCTATATTTCTAGATTCTACTACTACAGGTAATGGCAAGTATACAGTATTTAAAAGGGCACGGTGAAGTTTGGCCAAATAAATTCGTCATGATTGTACACAAAAAACATGACCTACATAGAAAATAACAAAAAGTATACCATGCAGTTTTAATAGAATATCGTAGTATAAAAAAGGAGTTTATATATGTAAGCTGTCAAGTAAGTAACAACCAGCCAGTACCTAATAATAGCAAGTAATATCCTTTTCTTGTCAATATGACGTTCAAAGTTACTTGGAGAAAAAGACGACTGAACCTTCGACCCGCAATTTTCTAATGGAAACTCAGAACTTGCCCAATGTAAACAATCCACAACGATCCAGGTCAAATCGTAAAGAAGATTTGAGTCAGTTGTGCGTGAGGGATAAAAGTGGGCTAAACAATTACTGCAGTAGTTCAGTATAGTTTAGCAAATTGGCCACCACTGTAACATTTGATTATAGCGGCGAATTGAGGGTAATCACTGGTTTTGACGATAACAATGCTACTTTACGTCATTGTTTCATAACACTGCGTGCCAACAAAATATAAACAAACAAACATTTCCACTTTTACCCTGCGCACTTTGGCCATAGATTCATTTTAATATTATATGTATTCTTCTGTGTTAGTAACTTTAATTTGAAAGTAATTGCTATTTGTTCTATGAAGTATGGCGTTATGGGAAAAATAAAAGATATAAATACTTTGTACCTATAGAACAAATATATAAAAGTTGCAAAATTCAAATTGCCATATAAAAAGGAAAAAATATCCACTCCGATACATCAATATGATGCTTAACTGATAAAAAATCATTAATAATTTATATTTAAAATGATTTTTGATTTGTCACGGATAAATGACGTTTCTTAAAATCTTACAATTTTTTTAATAATCAAGTAAATTTAATGTATATAGAAATTGCCTGTTATACAACATTGTATAAATTGTTATAATGGTACGATTGCCGTTTTCCAAAAAAAATAATAATAACACGCTTCTGCTTCGACAGTAATTCGCCGTACAGCAAAGTAACGTGAGCAGCGTGATTTTACAATTGTGTGATTTTTGATATTCTAAAAATTCTTTGCCAAAAATTCTGTATACGTTTATATGTTTGAAATTGATGCTGAAAGTTTGTGGTTTTATATAAAATACTTATCTGAGTGTTTTGTTCTGTTTTCTGTTTTTCTTTGTTTCTGTTTTACGCAAAAAACCGCAATTTGTAATACCGCTACAAATAATTCAGTAATATTTCGTTTATTTAGCGACATGAACCAACAAGTATGACTTAACAGATGACTGAAAGTTATTAATAGATACTCGCAGCACTTGCAGATAGACATCAGAATAATACCGACTATATAGAGATTTTTCCTAACTTTTCCATCAGGTACTTAGAAAACAGCCACTCACATTGTCCTGGAATGTTCATTATCTCATCAGACATCCTCCAAGAGGCCGTCAGCAACATGATGTTGTTCCCGACACGTTCCCGACAGAGATAAGCTGGAGTCAACTATCCCGATATCTTTAAGACGTCAAAGAAATAACTAGTCTGTAAGAAGTGTCGAAAAAAAAGAGATCCATCCGATAGTCAAACACGGATCCTCGAAAACGGCAATCCCATAATTAATGTGATTTCTATTTATAGAAAACTTCCTACAGAGATCGTCACCCCGTCGTCCGTAGGATCTTTATCTTAATTATCATCAACACCCCCGCGCAACCGAAATGTGCTACACATGTAAAAGAAGGCTGAAGTTACCATACTTTCCAACAAAATAAAACTTGCTCTTATTATGATAAGATACATCTTCTTCTGTATCTGATTCTAATAGTATTAATAAGAACGTGAGTTTGTTTAGTAATAATGATCTATTACCATTTTTAGGCTCACATGTATTTATTACATCGATATCAACTATCAAGATTAAAACGAAGAGTAGACCGACATTTACCCGTAAAAAACTTCAGGTCTTCCGTGACGATGGCACATGCAATTGCTATTTATTTGCTACACATTCACGCTTTAACTACTCGATAGTAAAATTATGCAACATGTCGTCAGGAGTACAGAATATACATATGGTAACTTTCACCCACTGCTTCTCTTTTCCCAAACGAAGCAGCAGGTTAAATCTAGTTCCGTGTGTTAGCGTTGTTTCCTAAAACCTAAATCCTGCTATGATCACAGATATCACGCTTGCTTTAACTAAAAGGATCTTCATCATCATCAACAACATATTAATATCCCCACTGTCAGAGCATAAGTCGGAATCAGGGCCGTATTGGGGGCTTTGGGCATATAAGAATAATGGTGCCCTTATAACTTTGACAGAACACTTTAATATATATAATTAACTTTAATTGACAGTCAATATATGAATAGATAAATCTTTAATTTAAATGGGGCGCTTCTCACATATTTAAAATTATCGAAGCATGCTGAAATTAGATAGCCCTATTTTGGGCGGGAGTAGAGTAGCTTCGCACATGCAAAAGCTAATTAGCAAGTCGATAATATAGTCCCTAATTGGGGTTCGATTTACTCAAATTAAAAAAGTTTTTCAGTAATAAATGTCGGTATTGGTTTAGTTATCTGGCAGGAAGAAGGGGGCCCCTATCGATCGCGGGGCCCTGGGCATTTGCTCAGAGTGCCCTGTGGGAAAGATGGGTCTGGTCGGAATGAGGTATGATAACTCCATAAGGGAAATGGATTATATATAACGTACCACGCAAGTTCAACCCTGATTTAACTCACACCAACGGCTTATTGTTCCATCTGAAGCACGGAGTAAGATCGACATAAGTTTTTGATCACCCATCCAATGACCGGTCTTTACGAAAGCTGCTTAACCTCCGGAATCAAACAGATGAAGGTACCAAAATTACTTAGTTCTTACACTTCCACGCCTATTGCACATTTAATTAAAACCCCTTTAACCGCATTTACCACGAATTTATTTGTTTCGACTCCTTCAAAGGAACAATGACTCAACGATCATCATTCAGTACACAGGTCCTGTAAACGATTCAAAACGTCCGGATTAAATTTATTTTCATTAATTTTCGAAACCAAAATTAATTTTCATTCCATCACAGACTGATCACCACAAATGCGATATAATTTTTCACTTCTCTTACTGAGACGAAAAAAAAACAAAGTGATTGAATCACTTAAAAATCGAACAAAAACTAAAAATTATCTCATTTTCACCTTTGACGTCAGTAGCGATCCAGTCTTTCGCGTAGACCGTTCTGGGTCCGAGTCCCGGAAATGGCAGATGTTTATGTGATGAGTAATGGGTATTTATATTTATTTTTATGAATATTACATATGTATCGTATTGTACGTCTGGCCCGGGTCGGGCCAATGTAGAAAACGAACTTTTCTATATTGTATCGGGTCTGGGTGATGTGGTACCATCGTTGGTTCTAAATTTCATAACATAAGCGCTTTAGCTACTTAGGTTGAGAAAAATGTATGTGTTGTCTTTATAACACACCGTTTAAAGTGTTTACTTTGGGCTTGGCTAATTATTGTGAATGTAAGAAATATTATTACTATATTTTTAAATACGTCAATGTATTTAATGTTGTCATCGCAAGAAATGCTAATAACTCAAAAAGCCTTTACGTTAACACCAATTAGTGCGTCTCGTTTAATCTTCGTCTGATAAACACAACGGTCACCCTAAGCTCATGTTAATCAGGAATGTCTCCAAATCTCTTTGACGTTCGAAAAGTGTTTAATGAGATATGAGATTAATAAAGCTGACATGTCTACACTTCGAGAGCCTAAAAAGCTATTATTATTGAAAATTCATGTGTTATTTATAGCCCATATTATTTATAGGTAGCTAGCGTATCCGTTTTTTATAGGATACATTTCGGAGTATGCAGCAGAATTGCATAGCCTTGTTCCACCGTCCCATTTTTTCATCGACAACCAGACTTACAAATAGGCGACACCGTTATGTGGTTGATATACCAAAGAGTTGCACTATCGCGTTTTGGTTCCAGTTTTGTGATCCGTACCGGTAAAGAGTGGAACTCTGTGCCAGAGTCTGTTTCCTAATAAATACAATTTAGGGGTTTTCAAGTCACGAGTGAATAGATATTCTAGGCAGGCGCGTCACATCCTAGATCGCTTCGTAGCTTACCATCAGGCGAGATAGTGGTCAAGCCCTTACCAATTCATGATAAAAAAAACGTGATTACTTCTGTGCAAATAAGATTTTCGTAATAAGTACATCAATTCTTTGTTCTTCTATCTATGTGGTTTTATCTTGAAATTAGTTCAGAGGAGAATCTTCGCAAGATTAATTTATCATGTGATCTTATTTTATTTTTAGGAATCACGTTATTCAAGTCTGTCTGTCTGCCTGTTACGATTTTATGGCGAAATACTGGACCAATTTTAATGAAATTTGGTATGAAGATATTTGAACCTGGCATTCAGGAATGATAGCTTTTTTCCTGCAGGCAAATTCGTATGTTTTGTAAAAACGATATACACTATATTACTCAATCCCGCACAAACAAAATCAAGCAACATTAGTAACTTAAATGTATTTACTTAAAATTGCATTGTCAAGATAATAAATTGCCTAACTGAACTCTTAAAGTTTAATGTTATTCTTCGTTAATAATCTTTACAATAATTTTTTTTAAGGAGGAGCGGTGCCATATGCCACCTAATACAGGCATTATGATTTTTTTTTTTATTTGTAAATAAAGATCTTTGTATTTTTTGTATTGTGTGTATTTTGTGTATGTCTTTTTCCTTTTGTAAACGTTATAAGTCACATTATCAGATTTAAGGAAAAGGCAACCAAAACGACTAACGCGGGATTTTAATTTAAACCCTGTTTATTTGATAAATCAGTAGAATTTAGATTGACGTAAAACGAAAATATCTAAATAACCATTATTCAGGTGAATTTAAGATAATATTTAAAACTTAAGATGGCAGGGTTAAGTACCCCTTAGAGAAAACCTTTAGACAACGGAAGTGGTATCCTGTCATTTAATAAAAAAACAAGTCATATATTTTCATTTTTAAATTAATTCTGACGTTTCGACTTCTTTAATGTCAGGATTAAATAAAAAAATATATATACGCGTCACTAATCCGGTAAAAGTGGTTTCACTTAAATGACTGAATGGCGTCGAAGTGTGATTCCTAGATACATAATAGGGGTTAAAGTATGAAATTGCCGTTTTATTGCAATAGGTTCTTTGAATTGACATAGAATCTTCATGGTTTGAGGTTTTCGAATGAAACTTTTTTTAAATGGTTTCTATGATGTTCTTTTTTTAAAAAATGTAAAACATTTGAATATCGACTTTCAATTGTTTTTGTTATTCAATTTAGACAAGAAAGATGGATACTGCGAAAATTCGAGTTATTTTTGAATACGAGTTCCGACGCGGAACTAACGCGGCAGAAACAGCCCGCAATATCAATGCTGCGTTTGGAGAGGGGTCTACTAATGAACGCACCGTGCGATTTTGGTTTAAACGCTTTCGTGATGGAAATTTCGACTTAAAGAACGAGCCACGAGGAAGACCGCCCACACAGGTAAATAACGATGAATTAAGAGAGATAGTGGAAGCCGATCCTAGTCAAAGTACCCAGGAATTAGCGGCATGGTTTAACGTTACCTTACCCACAATATTGACTCACTTGCGTCAAATCAATAAAATAAAAAAATACGAAAAATGGGTGCCTCATGATTTGACTGATCTGCAGAAAGAAACGCGTGTTGAAACTTGTGTTGCCTTGTTGAACCGGTACAGAAATGAAGGAATATTGGATCGAATTGTAACATGTGATGAAAAGTGGATTCTTTATGATAACCGGAAAAGAAAAATGCAATGGCTGACCCCAGGTCAAATGCCACAACAGTGTCCTAAAGCAAAACTTACCAATAAAAAGGTAATGGTAACTGTTTGGTGGTCTCAGCATGGTGTTATTCACTATAGTTTTCTCCGATCTGGTCAAGCAATAACGGCAGATGTCTATTGTGCCGAACTCCGAACCATGTTGACAAAACTAGCAGTAAAACAGCCCCGACTCATGAATCGATCTTCACCATTATTGCTCCACGACAACGCGAGACCTCACACAGCACGAGAAACCATTTTGACCCTTCAGGAACTGCAGTTAGAAACCATTCGTCATCCTCCGTATTCACCAGACCTTGCTCCAACGGACTACCATTTTTTTCGTGATTTGGACAATTATCTACGTGACAAGAAGTTTTCTTCCCAGGAGGCAGTACAAAATGCTTTCACACAGTTTGTGCAGTCTAGATCGTCGGAATTCTATCGCAAAGGCATTAATGACCTTCCCATTAGATGGCAGCAATGTATAGATAATAATGGCAACTATTTTGATTAAATAAATTTGTTAAAAATTTAAAAAATAAACAATATAGATTTTCAGTACAAATCGGCAATTTCATACTTTAACCCCTAATATTTTCGTTACAACATTATACTCGATAAATGTATACTTAATTTTACGAACGATTGTTTCTGTAATAAGGTCATTTGGGAAATTATTACCAGATTGTAAGAGTACTCGCCCGGATAGCAAAGGGGTATGACATCTGAGATTAGTAGCATTTTTTCTAGTCAGATTTTCTTTAAATATAATGATAATTTGCTTTTGTCAACATTAGTAAACCATCACAGCAGTTTTCATTTATATAACTTAGATTTCTTTTAATACCTGTATATTTTTTGTTGGTGTCCTTTTATTGGGAAAGGTGCTTGAAAAAATTAAGTACCAGGAACAAAGAAAATAGGAGTAAGTGCTGCTAGTTCTGTGATACCGTGTTGCTACATCGACTTCATCACTAACAACTTATTAATATCTCTCTGCTGGTGTTTGGATCTGTTTTAGCAACGATAAAACAGTACAGGAAGATCTATATTAGTCCCCCAAACGAACACTTAATAATTTGATATGACTGACTTTTGCGAACCGTATACGAACTAACGCTGGGCCATCAAACTCTTGAAATCACTTTTTCATAAAGTACCAATATAGCCTAAATTATTGTATTATGGTACAGTCAACAGCAAATCTATCTATACAGAAATATAAAATTCTCCAAACTGTTAACAGCTCTAATTCCAAGACATTATGTTTTTTAATGCATTAAATATATCAATATTCCCGTTAATCCCTTATGGTAAGCTAAACGCTTGTGTAACGAGTGGGTGAAGTCGGTCCGCTAAGATAAAAACTGACATCTCAACCGACGGGCTAAGGCCGCCATCAAATGAATATCAATTGACAAAATTTTAGTTTTCAGTACGTTGATGTACCGTAGTCCGTGTCTTAAGATAGCTTCCATTAACAAAAATCTTTACGATATTATCTAATAACGGTAGACTTAAAATAACCTTTTAAAACTCATTAACATTTGTAAGTCATATCTTTGATTATTGAACTAGGTATATAACCCTTTCGCCCTTTATTTGAACATCTACCAACATCTCTAGGTCGTCTCCACTTCACTTAATTTTCATTATTTCAATATATAAATCAAAACACGTGAACCCCATGAGTTGTATGTCACAAGTAATTTGAAAAGCAAAATAACATTAATCCGAATAGTAATTACTTCGAGCAAGGATTATAATTTGAAAATTTTACCTCAAATGTTTTCTATGCCATTGAACTTATCACCTTGTGTATGACATTCGTAATATTGAAGACACATGGATCCCTTTAAACCTCCAGTTGACTGTAGCAGTACGGATTTACCATAGAAGCTGAAAAGCTGAAGCTTAGGGCGGCAAAATTAGAAAATTGATACAGAAAAAAGTGAGTAATAGTGCTTTGTAATAAAAACAAAGCTTTGCTTTTCTTAGCTTAAAAATATACCCAAAAGTTGTAAAAATAGTCTTGAACCTAGATTATTCCCAAAAAGGAATTAACGTTATTGTGAACAGTGCATCTAATTTTAGAGGTCATTAGGGGCGGCAAAAATTTTATAGCTTTGGGGCGGCAAATGTCTAAAGTCAGAACTGGACTGTAGGTATAATTAAAATCCTAAAACTGGTTATTCTACATTCGTCATGGTAGAATTTTGTCACTGTCAGCGTGTGGTTGAATTCGTCACAACAGAAAATATCGCTGGTCAAAATTCGTCGCACCTACTTTACTTATTTACCATACCTTATCTCATCATTGTATAAATGTGTCTTTTTATAATGGGGACCAGTCACGTTTTATGTTATGAATGCAGTTCTAAAGACATTGAGAAACTAAAACATAAAGTGCAAAAATTTTTGTTCTACGACCAAAATTGACAAAGTTATGAGCAAAATACCGAACGAGGTTTACAGACCGCGCGAACGCATGCGATGACGTCACAATGACCCAGCGCATGCCGCCGAACCACTGCGCGGTTTTATTCTGTTTGCGATATTCGTCCAACAGGGAGCGTAACGTCACCAGTTTATACCCAATCGATTAATAACTGATTTTATTTGTTTAATATTAGAAGGTTGTTATTATAATATAACAAATAAGTGAAATAAGGTAGATATCGGTTTTCAGCAAGCGCAATCAGATAATCTACCTTAAGTGGATACCTTCATGGTATTTGATTATCTTAGTAATCATTTAAACTAGACAAGCTCTGAAATTCGTGGTTGGAAACTCAGAGGTAGGCAAATCTCATTATCAACCTAATCAGAACAGCAGGATAATAAGTAGGTAGGTACACGTACTTGGACTAGCCTATATAATACCCAAACGGTTTAGGTTAGTCAGCCAGGGCAGTTGTGTTTGTTGTTGTAACTACCTACGCCGTTATTTTAACATTGTTATGTAGATGAGTATGTAGAAACTTTACTGTTCAAAAAATATTATGTATACCATAAATAAAATTAGAGTTAAATACTTCATTTGACAGGAATGTACCTACGTTCTTTGGACACGTAATTTTGAGCTATGAATAAACGAAATCGCTTTGTTAAGTCCTATTATTGTTTCTAGGTAGGTAGGTAGGTACTACTTTCTTAAATCCGGTTTATTTATTATAATCTTAGTACCTACTATATTTACAGCAAGTTTCGTGGTAATAGCAGCAAGAAAACTTACTTCTCCATACAAACTTCACTTGTGGTCTTCCTAGTCCCTTGGGGTCAAGGCGTGATTATTGTACAAAATTATGTTTAAGAGGCAGAAGGACACTCGAATGCAAAAAGTTTTATTTAAATACGTCTAACTGTTTTCACATGGAAAGCGTACAACAGACAGACAGACAAGAAATTCAATGACAATGTTTTTGGTTTCTATTGCGTGTATGGAGCCCTCCTAACGCGATTATTCAAAAAACTATTCAATGTACAGAATTCACTTTGGCTACAGTTTAATTACATGTATATTTATTCCCTAAGGCGGGAATATTCCCCTATGTTCCGGGGAACTTCAATTTTATTGTAGTTAGACCTTAGTAAGACCCTGGTTTTTACCCGAGGAAGGGTTATTAGAAACTTCACTACTTACACTTTTTATCATTAATTTACTCATTGAAATATACATAATACAACCCTGTATTTTTTTTAACATTCGTAAACAAGTTGTAACTAAGTTACCGTCCCACTTGTTTACCACACGAGTAATGATGATAAAAGTTGGTATACAATTGTTGTGTTGTATACAAAGTAATGGTTGGTAGGGAGATATTTACATCAAAATGATCCTCGCAACAAAATCTTGAAGCTTGGCACGAAAGCGGAATTTTGTCATCCCTCTTCATGACAGTACACCATTTTTTTGCGTACTTTTGAGTCCTTTGGCCCATTGAAAAACAGTTTTTCAGGTGTACTAATTGTAGTATTAGTACATTTCGGTATTATACAGTAGGGTTAAGGAGGCAACAGTGACTCATGTGTTTTTCGAAAAGCTAAATTAAATATAAATCCTTACTGTATTGATATGAAAAACTTATACATATTATTCATTAACTATTATAGTTTACACTGCATCAACACAATTCCATAAAATAGGTTTAAAATAAAATAAATAATAAAAAACAAAAAAAAGATTTTTGAGCCACTGTGCACACCCAGGTGTCCACAGTGACCCAACCCTGGTGTCCACAGTGGCTCAAAAGGTGCACAGTGACTCATCAAAAGGAGTAATAAAAATAGTCAAAATAATTCATGTTTTATATATTTATTAAAGAAAAAAACAAGTTATTCTAACAGTCTACAAACTCTTTATCTTACAAACAATGCTAACAATGTGACTTTTCCTATAAAATTAAGTAAGTATTAATATGTCAAATAATGTAAATTAGAAATTTAATAAACATTTATTAACAATAATCTTTGCCATTTTCAGCCTTTTTATATTGTAGATAAAGGAACCATTATGTTATAAGTAAGTTTTATTCAGTATTGACTAAATAATTTTACGGGCAGTCTTTACATTAATCTTATTATAACTTTTAATAATCACACAATAATCAAATAAAAAAAGTTAATTTTTCCACACTGGTATGCCAGTCTCCGGCTTTCTTTGGCTGTTAATCCGTAAAATAGAAGAGCAAAATGCTTTATATAGTTTTTGACGTGACAACGTCTTATAAATTGGTTTGCCGGGTGACACTTCAAGAAACTGCGTTACGCTCCGCTCACGTTATGCGCTTACAATGAGAGCGAGTGAGAGGCACGCGTCCCTTCCACTCGGGCATGGTTAGCCCGCCTAAGAGCGAGAGAGACAGACATAAAAAGTGGAAGGGACGCGTGCCTATAAATTAATGTTTTAAATATAATTATTTGTATAAATAAATGTTTTAAATTGTTACTATTATTTCATCCTTCTTCCTACCATACGAATGAATATTCACATTAAAATTATTTTACCACTCAAAGTCGTTGTCACGTAAAACTTTCGCCCGTATACCGACTTTACAGGCAACCAACCAGTTTTTTAGTGTAATCTCTTGTTCGGCTGTGAAAATCGTATTGTCTGCATAATTGGGCTCTAGTTGGGATGATGTCGAATCTTCCAGCGAAGGAGCATCTTTAAATTTATGATGGTATCGTTTCAAAGTGGCAAAAGAGACTCCAACATTTTTCGAAGCCTTACGTATAGATTCTCCGTTTCGAATTAATAGCAATCCCTCTCTTATCCTCCCGGCAGGGACATTGCCTATTTTTCTCTCCTTTTGGGGTCGCGGCATTCTAAAAACATAAAAAAGCCTTTAAATGTAGCAATTATAAGTATTTAAATTACTGGTACTAATACATATGTACACAGTGACTCACGAGCCACTGTGTACTTTTTAAAATTGAGTCACTGTGCACTACTACGCCATTTTGAAAACTTTGTTTTGTAACAATAAAACTAAAATCCAATTCTTATAATAAAACTGTATGAATGAAGATTATACAATATTTATCAACCAGCAAATATAATAGTCATAACCAATTGCCATTATTTTACGTAAAAAAAAACAGAGAAACTTACCTTAAAATCTAATTTCATCCAAGCGAAATTTGTTTTCTCTCTGTGACACAACACAACGACACTGCACCGGCCGGCCGACTAGTTCAAACACGTTTGGGGGTTACGTGCTATAGTGTGCAAAAGAGACAAACCTACTTTATGCTTTATCTAACCTGGAAACATTAATTAGTCACTGTTGTCGCCTGAGTCACTGTTACCTCCTTGACCCTACTTATAATCCGGCATATTTTCACTTAAAAACTGCAAAACCACAACATCACCCGCGCAGATCGAGGGAATCTTAATAAATGAATTGCGGAGAGTGCGCGCGCGGGCGGATAGGTAATCGTGACGTCACATAAGTTATTCGGCCGCCCCGCGGTCGGCTTGTACAAAATGTGTAATATCTTCGCAACCAATGGACCGATTTCAATGATTTAAAAAGTATCGTACCTAAACGAGTTAAAGGAACAGCATTATATAGATAATATATGCATTTTCTGACTTGATACGGGGACCCATTGCAAGATCGACGAACAATGCAGGTTCCAATTAAAAAGGACACGGCTAAAAAATATTCTTGTGCAATTTTATTACAAATTAAAATTTAGTTTTGAGTTTTTTGAAATTTTATGGGTAGAAAACCAAATATACATTCATCGCCAAAATGTATCTATCTAGAATTTTTTTTGTAGATAAATAGATATAGATGATTTTCCCAGTGACCCATCCTACGATAACAATTTCAAATGTCAGGTGTGACTTCAAACATTCTGCTATCCGGGCGAGCGCTTCCCTTTGAGCAACCGAGATCTTTACACAGTTAATTTAGTGATGTGCCGGATCGTCAAAAATGTAGATCCGCGGATACGGATCTAATTACGGATATTTCCTGTCAAGATCCGCGGATACGGATAAGGATACGGATCTTAACTTTCTATCACAATCGGTGTCGGTGCGCGCGATCTTGAGTTGAGACATGGTACGATTTGCATTGCACGGCGGGTCTTTCTTCTGTTTTGTTTTAGTTTAATGTGGCACTGAGCAGCATATATAACGATTGTGTTTTATCTAACATTAACACTGTATGTGTCACGCAGTATTACTTTACTTGATTAAAAAAACATTTAATTCGAATTTAAAATATTACGAAGATCTAAGTTTTGTTTTCTTGATAAAAAGTGATCTTATAACTTTTTATAATATTGATCTCAATAAAAAGCTAGTTGACTTAACACCTTGGAGTTATATACTATTGGTATGATAACTACGGCAAAGTTTGCAACATAAAGGAGCCAAATATTTGATTATAAGAAATAAAAAAATATCTTTATTGAATTTAATAGTTTTTATTGCTACCTTATTGGAGCGGAGCAAAGCGAGCGAAGCTCCCATGGATCAGCTTCACTGGCGCAATGTCTGTTACGTCATAACTTCCCGAGTTCTGAACCTATTTTAATATTTTTTAAGTGGAATCGAATCAACAAGTTTAGGTCCAGATTAAGAGAATTTCAAGATACGAATTTTGAAATTCGCAAAAATTCCCATCCAAACATTTTTTTTTTCTTTTTTTAAGAATAAAGCTCCGCTCCAATATATGGTGCTAGCGTAGCTTTATGCTTAGCGACTGCATCGCCTAGTTAACTATTTAAGGCGAAGACTAAGGCGCACTAGCGACGCCAATTGCTTTAAATTGTTAGCTACTAACCGGATCTATTTTATATAATTGTGGACCGTCAGAAGCTCGGAAATTGGCGTCGCTAGTGCGCCTTACCCTTCGCCTTTAAGAATTTTATTTATAAATTTAAAATTAATAAGGTAAATTGATCCGTAAAAGATCCGCCAAAAAGTAACGGATACGGATCTTTTCTCTGCCTCGGATATCCGCGGATACGGATACGGATATCCGGCACATCACTAGTTAATATTAAGATTTACACTAAATACTTTATAAACCGTACTTATATTTATTGACGAATGGTAGAAAATAAAAAAAGTAAAATAAACTTTTTTAAATAGTCAGAGTCAATAAACCATTTATAACCATTATTATTTAATTCACCCAATATTAATTAATTATAGAACGATTTTCTGTTTCTTAACAGCAAAGTACACTTAGCGATTCATTAATGCATAACCATCATTAATGCATATACTAAGAAAGATTAGTCAACTATATCCAATTTTAAAGGAGAGTTGACCTTATCCCAAGAGTTAAAACGATAATTGAGTTAAGATAGGACATTGTCCTACGAATAGGACCATTTACAAGCATCCAATTATAGATTATTCAAATATTAATAGGTTGGTAACCCCCGACAAAGTTAAATGAAATAAGTAATTACTCTTATAATGTATCCTAAAATTTAGGTTTCTGAAATAAATCTAAGTTTTTCAGTTACCCACCGATTCGCACTGGGACCGCGATTTTTTTTTCCCTTTGGCCTTTCATGTATAAGGAAAGGCCGTTATTCCAAATGTGGGGCCATCAGTAAGTTTAAAATTAAGTTTTTCAGTACCTACACATAATTGAAAAGTCAATTTACGTTTTTAATAACAGAATTTAAGGAAAATTGAATATTAGGTTTGATCCAAAATTGAAAGCAATATGTGGCTGCTGCTTTCAATCCAATTTCCATGGTTTTTTTTTTGGTGACGACATGTTTTATTACATTATTTCTACGATTTTTCGCATATTTAACCACAAATTTTATGAACTGCTGAAACTGCTAATAGCAATCAAGTCAACATTCGGACAGGACACCGCCTACCAAAACTTTTCAAATTTGGCTTTTCGTCATTTGCATTGCAGATCTAGTGAAGTTTTAACCGTCTTTATGATAAGAATAAAATACTTTTACGGATTTGTTGCACATGTCTTATTTTATAATTAATCCTGACGTTTCGACTCCTTTCCAGGAGCCGTGATCACAGGATGACTAAGATGATGGTTGTCATGTATATTCAACTACCTTCACAATATTTTAATAGGGCACGTTGAAATTGTTTTATTTTTATTTTTACATATTATTTAGTTATAAAACTCTCACTACGATTACATTGTATACTACTGAGTCTACTACCAGTTCAGAAATTGGGAGGCCCTTCCGAGAAGAACTGGCGAAAGAGCCCTGCCCGGGTTTCTTTCATCCAGTTCTTCTCTGTAAAAATAAAAATAAAACAATTTGATTTATATAAAATAATTTAATAATTACGAACGTGTCGATTAATATATTGTGAAGGAACATGACAACCATCATCTTAGTTATCCTGTGATCACGGCTCCTGGAAAGGAGTCGAAAGGTCAGGATTAAATATAAAATAAAACATGTGCAAAAATCCGTAAAAAAGTGTTTTATTCTAATGTGTAATGTGCGCGGAAGTGTAAGAACTAAATACGTCTTTATGATTTATCATTGTATCTACATATTCAGACGGGGCTTATTTTAAGTCCGCTTACTATCTTCCACCATTTTTCTAAGTCTGCCGTCTTAACAACGAATAAAACATTCAGTAAAACATGATGACCATTACTTTAGTTACCCTGTGATCACGTGCCCTGTAAAGAAGACGAAACGTCAAGATTATGTTTAAAAAAGAGTAAACGACTTTATTTGAATAGGCGCTGTAGTATAAGATTAATAAAAGGTAAGCGACTAATTAAAAATATTAAAACACTGTTGTGTTCCGGCAGTCAGAAGGGAGATGACTAGTGCTTGCGGATACTGAATAAATCACATTGCCTTGCCACCTTTCGACCTTATCATCATTTATCATCAGATGACATTAAGATCAAGCACTTCCTGGTTGTGAGTATTAAAAATAGTATTTTTAAAGAGTATTGTTTTTCAGATTGCTAATCGTGGCAATATAAAGGTCATTACATCATTAAGAATTGCATACCAAATGTATACACCAACTGCTTTAGATTTAAAATAATAACTTACTTTATATGACTACTTCGGTAATTAAATCGATAAATAAATATCGGTACACTTAAAATCAAAAAAGTAGGTATCAAATCTACCTAAATCTAAAATGTAATTGTTAACTATTAAAAGTCTTTTGGGCTAAAACTTTGATTTGATAAGTTACGAAGGAGGAGTAAAATATTCGCGACCTGGATAACATCACTACATAGTATAAAACAAAGTCGCTTTCTCTGTCCCTAATGCTTAAATCTTTAAAACTACGCAACGGATTTTGATGCGGTTTTTTTTAATAGATAGAGTAATTTAAGAGGAAGGTTTAAATGTATAATACATGCATAATATAGTAGAGCATTGCATCCATGCGAAGCCGGGGCGAGCCACTAGTAATAAATTAAAAACAAAACTATTTTTTATTTCTGAAGTAGTCCGCCTAGCTTTTTATTTCCGTTGTAGTCCGTCTAGCTAATCTCAATTCTTCCATCTTCATTCTAAAACTGTTATTCCAGTCTTAACAAAATATTGTTTAAGCATCCCAAAATGTCGACAAATTTTGTTTTCGCTTTCACCATAGTGTTGCTTCATCCTTTTTCCATTGCTTATATTGCCGTTTTGATTCTGGACCAATAACAATAATAACAGACCATTCTTGCGGATCAGCTTCAAACATCTCCAAACATACGCGAAAAAACGTGAGCCGTATATATTTTGCTCAACTGAAAGCAGTTTGTGAACCCACCGAGCGGAAACCTTAAAAAATACAAGTTCATTGACTATGATGTTTTGTGTTCGTTCATACGAAATGCCTTTAATGTCAACAATCGTCCCGATAGTCAATATCCGGTGTGCCATTATACTACACACTTTACAGATGTTTTCTTTAGTCGTATATTTGTCGGAAAGGGTCGTCGTGTACGATGTTCTCTCGTCCTCATAGTGCAGTCATTGAAGCGAAAAATGGGGTCTTACCTCTGATTTTTTTTACTGTGAACCGATTTGGATCGAATTTTGGAATTATGCTCTTCTTACCCTTAACTTCAAAAGTGAAAATGATCTGAGCTCCGCCTATTACTTTTAAGGGGTGTAAACAACCCCTTAATGGAAAAATTGACATTGATCCATTTTATCGCTAGAAAACATGTCTAATAGTAAGTGGTGAAATTGTAAAGTATTTTCTAACATAATTACCTCATATTAAAATCATTTTCAACCCCTTGAAAATCTTACAACCCTTGCAAACAACCCCTAAATTGAAAAAATCACAAAAAATACTTTGGTATGACATAAAAAGATGTAAGTATAGAGTAAGTAATATTTTATATTCTCTATAATAATTATCAAATTTTTAACCCCCTTTCAACCCTTGAAAACTACCCCTTGATAAAAAATTGATATTTTTTTTTTTATAAAATGAAAAGGATTTAAATATTATTCCACACTCTCGAAAATGATTATCATATTCTTAAGCTTTTCTACCCTTAAAACTATCCCTACATATAAGAACGTTGGTATGTATTCATGCCTACGTTTCCAAAATATTTGAGCCACATTATGTATATATATACACATTACAATAGTTGTGGGTCTCTATTATACTGCGTACTTTCACATTGCTCCAAATATTCACACTCCGAAATTTTCAGTTACTAAGTAGAAAAAAATATGATAAGTTTTTGGACCATAACTCCTTAAATTTTCATGCTATCACAATTTATAAAAAACCATTGTAAAGGTAATTAAGAGAGCTACAACATCCATCATTGCAATATATAGTAAAAAACCTTTTTCTAAAGCGGTGAAGGGTTAAAGGGCTTAAGAGTGGCTGTGATTGCACTGCCACGCGCTCTTTAAACAATCATATCTCCGTCAATTTTTGTTTGACAGAAAAAACAAAAAAACCAAATTGTTTGTCAGAATAATACCTAAATTTTTAATCTGTACCCAAAAAAAGTGGTTTTTTTTAAAATTTGAAATTTTGATTTTTTCTTTAATCGTGACTTTTTTGAAAAATATGTGTCCTGAAGCAGCCAAACTGATACTATCTATCAAACTCTTCATAATAAAGTTAATTCTAGGCGGAATATGATTAATTTTAATTTTGGTGGAAATGGCACTTATGAAACCCATTGATTTAAAAGAAAAAACATTAGATGCTCCCCTTATTTGCAATACAGCTCACTTATTATACGTGCAAAAGACTTTTAATAGTGCTCATTTTAAAGCTTATTTCAAGCACTACAATACCCTTTTGTATTAGAATGCGTAAAATGCATCTGCTCGCCGCTAGATGGCATTGAACACATCGATTAAATTTCAGACAAAATAAAAAACGGCTTTGATCTTTAATATCTAGCTTAATATTGCACTTAGAATACTTTATAAAAAACCAAATTGTTCATTCTTTTACGTGCTACAATTTTGTTCCTTATAAAATTTTCGATAAAACGTATATTTTTGGAGATATTTGCAAAAAACCGATGAAAAACGTGAAAAAATTGCGAATTTTCAATTGCCAATAACTCGAAAACTATTGGATTTTTTAAAAAACTTCATAGACGATTTGTTACTTAAAATTATGCCTTCTATCGATATCCGAGGTTATTTTGCAAAAAAATAAATTCACCCCCGAGAAGGGGTGGCAACCACCCCCAGGGTGGTTGCGGAGTTCGAATCATTTTCACTTTTGAAGTTTAGGGTAAGATGAACCTAATTCCAAAATTGTATGCAATTCGGTTCACAGAAAAAAAATTCGGAGCAATAATGCTTCAATGACTGCACTATCATTTGAATTCCGCAACCCATTTGTATACACACCACTTGTATACTTGTAAACCACTGTTGTTTACAACGGAGCAGGTTCCTCTAATGTTGTTTCCATGTCATCTTGAATCTCTTTCGGTGTTAAATTTTCTTGAAACAAGAGGTATATAAAGACCGCACGTTGCTTATTTTCTCATTTTTTTTATAAACGCTGTCAATGCAGCGTTTCTTACTTAATCCGTTCCTTGTGTTTGGCAGAAAAAATCGCTTGTAAGCGCTTGTAAACAAAATGGCGATCGTAAGCGGTAAGCGCTGTCAAATGGTTAATAGCTATTTTCCTCTAGGACGCAAACTTAGCGGTCACCGCGGAACATAACCTCAATTAAATATATTTTTATCACATGCAGTGAAAAGTTTTAAACTATGAATAATATAATTATTCATAATTAAGTGAATGACAAATATTGAAGAAGACGAATTTACTACTATTATTTTAATGATTGCACAAAACCACCGGTTAACTTAAGTTTTTAAACAAACTTATCTAAGCAAAATGGCGGATTGTGTCAGCGCTACTGAAGTTAGCAAACGTGTCCTTGCCGAAAACTGCCAGTTTGTTTCTCAGCGGTGGTAATCGCTCGCAAGCGATTTTTTCAGCCAAAAAAAAGGAATTTTTTACCGTGACAACCAACCCACAAGTAAACCCAATGACAGTAGAAAAATAAAAATATGTGTGAAGCAGTGAACTTTTCAATCCCCTTTCGTAATTTAGACAAGATTTAAGATATATTTTTTTTGTCACTATAAGAAACATTTACCACGTTTTTAGGGTTCCGTTCCTCGAAAGGAAAAAACGGAACCCTTATAGGATCACTTTGTTGTCCGTCCGTCTGTCAAGATCCTTTTTCTCAGGAACACATGGACGTATCAAGCTGAAATTTATATCAAATACTCAGGTCTACTGACCCTTGGAGCTGTGAAAAATTTTAAGCCAACGCAATCAAAAGATACAGCTGTTTATGCCGCAAAATTCCGCAAATTTTCGACACTCGCAAGGGAATCAAAACCTACAGGGTACTTCCTGAAATTTGGTACAAAGCAACGTCTTATAGCACGGATGCACTCGGTGCGCGAGTCCGACTCGCACTTGGCCGGTTTTTTTATTTTAATCTAAGTTCTTCCACGACGATGACGCATGCAACAGCGCCGAAATATCAAAGCCTCAAAATACATGGTAGTAATCCCATTTTAATTAATACTAGTGAAAGTGAATATTCAGGTTTTAAATATTATAAGATGTATCAATTGTCCTACAGACATGTCTGCAAGTTAGTCATAAATTTACGTTGATCTGAATATATCGGTAAATCAGATGCTACAGTGCAGTTTATTGACAAAGTATATGTAATTCTACAATACAAAGAAACAAGGTGTTACAAATTTTTACCAGAGAGCCTAGTGAATTATTCAGCGTGAAGCGATAATTTTCTGATTTGCTCAAATGTAAAAATAAAACAGCTTATTCCTACGTATGCCAATGCGAAAACAACAACTAAGCCTTACTGAAATTTTGATGATAAAACTTAACTACATGATAGCGATCAAAATCCTTGGTGCATCCAGTTAATGTAAGATGAACCACGAGAAAAAAATAAATTTCGTTCAAGTTAAGATGGTGGACCATGGAACGAAGGGGTCGTCGAATTTATTTTCCACTAATAAGCTAGTTAGTTGCGCAATTAATTTTGTTTTTTTTTATATACCTACTTAATCCTGACGCATCAACACCTTTAAAGGAGCCGTGATCATAAGATGACTAAGGTAATGGTCGTCAGACTTTTGCTGTTAAATTTACACAAATAAAATTGTTTTATTTTGCATTTAAATGTTTAATAGGCGCTTAACTGTAAAAACGAAATAAACTGTCTTGTCATTCTTTTACGAGACCAAACTAATCCCGTTAAGAATTCGAATTTAGTCACAAAGAATGTGATCACACTATCCAGAATATTCCATCAATATTTTAAAGCTGCCGTGGAATTTTTCTACAGTCTGCTTCACTAATAGCTATGCAGACGAAGTCGATGTGCGGCGGGCCGGCTAATAGCTTCTGGCGGGTACTCGAATTTAAAACGCCCTTAACATTATTTCTATCTAAACAATTTGTTTCTCGTTAGAAGTAAACATTCAAGACTTGAATAATAACATTCATAAGCATTAAAGCTGTGATAAAGGAAACCCCATAATTATAATATAATAAGAAAAACTACATATATTGTTTCAATAGTAATTTCCACGACAGGTGCTCAAGCCTAGACATATCTTAAGCCAGCCCTTCATCGTTAATACTTAACAGAAAGCCGCTATTATAAATACCTGCCGTATAGTAAGTTCATGCAGATTAATGAAAACACTTCAACCCTGAACCTCTTATCAAACATCACAGAATTATCAAACTCTATAATTTATTTCGTCTAGGCTCGTAGTTACTGAGTTAACCAGCTTAATATAATTATGCTGTGAAAAATATTTTTTACGAAAAATATTAATATTTATTTGATGGAATCAGGCGTTACTTGGCGGAAGTCCATAGCCATTAGTAAAACAAAACTATGTAGTTTCTTTGTTTTACTAATAATAATATTTCTTATAATATTCAAGCACTGTAAACTTGTGTTATATTCTCTACGGTAACGGGCAGACATTCTATTTTTATTTAATACTAGCTGACCCAGCCACGCGTTGCTGTGGCAGTAATATTATTTTTCTAAAATAAAAGATTTTTTTTAAATAAAAGTAGCCTAAGTTACTCCTTATTACATCAGCTACCTGCCAATAAAAGTCCCGTCAAAATCGGTCCAGCCATTTCAGAGATTAGCCGGAACAAACAGACAGACAGACAGACAGACGAAAATTGTAAAACATGTTATTTTGGTGTATGTACCGTATATATATTATATTCATATGCATGTAGTAAAAAACGGTTATTTCAATATTACAAACAGACACTCCAATTTTATTTATATGTATAGATGTATAGATTTATAGGAATACTAGCTGAGCCGTTGCTGTGTTATAAATGAAACATGTCCTATGTCCTAAGTCCTAAATCGGAACAAATCCAGCAAAATGGAAAAAAAGTTTGAATAGTTTCGGAGTTCATCGCGGTCAAACACTGTGTCAGGGAAACCGATGACTCCAGTACAAATGCTCGTATTCATTACAGAAACATCTGCTTCTTCCAGTACTCGAACCCAGGACCATCGCATCGGTGCGGAAGGCACAATCGCTACCGTTGTACCAAACGGTCGACAGTTTAGCAACATCGTTGCTAATATTAAATAAGTATATTAACTTTTTCGAAAGCTCAAAAATAATCTAGACAGTTTTGTACTAGTGATGTAACGAATGTCATTTTTTGAACATGCGCGAATGCGAATACGAATATATGGTACCGATATTCGCGAATGCGAAAGCGAATGCGAATATTGAGTTTTTGTTCAAAATTGGTGCCAATTGTCTAAGACATGGTGGAAGACTCGTTCGAATTGCAGAGTCGATATGAATGAACTCATCCGACTGAAGTGTCATTCCGCTCGCGCCGGTCTTTTCGTAAGCAAAACAAGTTAATTTTAAGGTTAGAGTTTGAATAGTGATTTATAAACATGAGTAAATCAAATCCTGGTGAAATATGGATATGACTTTATGAACATACTATTATCTTCAAATTGCTTTTTTCTAATATTCATATTCCCAAAACATTCGCAGAGATTTTGCGAATGCAAATGTGAGTGCGATTATCCAAAAATATGCGAATATCCGCAAATGTGAATGCGAATGCGAATATTCGTTACATCACTATTTTCTACATAAACCATTTCATGGCTGCACAAAGCTGACATGAGTACCTCTGTTGTTTCCTATACAGTGTGAAAAAAGATTTTTCCTTATGTATCAATTTTTGACATAAACAAAGTTGATTGGGCAAAGATTATATTTCATTTACCCGTGGTTCAATGACACCAGAGAGTACAATTTAATTAATATTTCGACAACATAGTAGTGATAGTAATTGATACAAAATTAATTAACAACCAATAACGTATGTAATTATAGCATATTCGTTACGTCAAAAGAGTTCACGAAGAGAACTTCGTAATATGTGAACTCTTACAAGATATTTTCCTGTTGACATAATTTGTGGAATGTTTTCATTTGATTTCCTTCATTTGAGAATTATTTTCTTACAAAGTTGCATAATTTTTAGCGGGACATGTTTTCGGTTAATTAATTAGCTGTCATGGAAAGCAATTATAAAATATTAAAAGAAGAAAGGCAGAGCTTTGCTATAAAAAAAATCATACTGTTTATAAAAATCAGCACTGTTTATAATAATGTATCATCTCTTTCCAACTGTTCTTACAAACGTAAAAATCAATGCAAATTGACGACCGTTTGGTGCAACGGTAGCGATCCTGCCTTTCGCACCGATGGTCCTGGGTTCGAATCCCGGAAGGGGCAGATGTTTTTATGATAGATTCGAGCATTTGTACCTGAGTCATGGATGTTTATATATATTTCTATGAGTATTACATATCTATGTATCATATATGTATGTCTATCCGTTACCCTAGTATCCATAACACAAGCCTTACAGAGCTTACTTTAGGCTAGG
The DNA here is from genome assembly GCA_927399485.1 of Calamotropha paludella. Taxonomy (NCBI): domain Eukaryota; kingdom Metazoa; phylum Arthropoda; class Insecta; order Lepidoptera; family Crambidae; genus Calamotropha; species Calamotropha paludella. Next base: position 14,931,353 of record OV656824.1, on the reverse strand, counting down.
CTAATTGGTGTGAATGTTAGAAATATTTATTTATTATTTATTAAAGTATCTATAGCTATTACTATAGATGCTATTTGTTTTCCGTTAGGTTTAACGATTGTATAACATGTATTATATGCTTTAATGTTTGTTTATCTTTTTTAAATGGAAATTATAGTATAACAAGTGAAATCTCATAATTAATACTAATGTAAGTGATCATGAAAGTTTAAAACAATAATATGTGTTCTATTTATTAATCAAATTATAATTTCACAAGGTATGTAAAATTTTTTTTTTTAATTGGTATATACAGTCAACCAATTTTGATACCTGGGGCACCACAGAAAATCTTGAATAGAAGCTTAGAAATCTATGTCTCATATATGTACATATGTCTTTCCGTTACCCTAGTATCCATAACACAAACCTAACGGTGCTTACTTTGGACTAGGCTAATTGGTGTAAGTATGAAAATATTTTTATTATTATGCTTATTATTATTATGGAACCGTACGCCTTTAACTACTAGAGAATTATGACATTCAAATAGGTTGACATGATTGATTAATTGTGATAAGTGAAAAGTTCAACAGTGGGCTAATAAATTAATTGGTTGCTGTACCTATTGCCTTGCCAGAGAATTACAATGTTCGAATTGGTTGACAAGTTACAATTGATTTATTTAATATAGAATCCTACTGTCAAGCTTCGATCGTTCGGGTGTTAAACAATAGTTTAATATACATTACAAGCTACTAATTTGGAAGCTCGACAGTACTACCTACATTACAGAATCGACTCGAACTTTCTAGAATGCGATTGTTAAATTATACGGGTTTCCAGTTGATTGGACTCGTGGGAGAAGTTGGCGTGTTGTTATTTGTATAAAATGGAAATTTGTTTCTAATAACAGTGTACAGAAATTACAAGAATTACGTTATCATAGAACTTTACACGATCAACAAACCTAAACTGAAACAATTAAAACACTGACAAACAAAATTAACAAGATAAACTAAAAAATTAAAGTAATCACATCAGTTCGGTTGATGTTCCGTGTAAATTATTTAAAGTCGATAAAGTGTAACTTAAATAATCTTAAAACCGTAGTCTTAAAAAAAACACCATAGTCGTTAAATTAAAAAAAAAATGCAAAATAATAAGAGGGCTAAAATATTTTTGATAATAAAGAAGTACTTAAAAGGCGATTTTACAAGTATTTTACAGGAAAAGCTTTCGAAAAATCGAGGCCCTGAAAATAAATAGATGCACGCTGATGCAAGGTTACGAACCAACGAATGGGTTTTTAAATTCGTGTGGGTGCAAAATGGAGGAATATTTTGCAAAAAAATTAAACGTTAGGTAAGGCAGACGTCTAATTTGTTAATAGCATAGAATTGCTTCAATTTATATCTTAATTCAAAATTTTTTTCATCACGAACATTGAATATTTTTTTTAACGCAGATTTTGTAACATTAAAGTGCCCAATAATATTTACTATCAAAATGAACGTGGTTTAAGGTCAATATATAGAATTTTACCGTTATATCTTTATATCTTTGCAAAATTATGATGTCGTAGTGCTCACGGAGACTGCTGAGTAGCGGTGTTTATGATAACAGTGAAAAGTGCGAAGACTGATGCATCGTTTATGGGCACGATCGAAAAACTTATAAGTACAGTAAGCGTTGTGATGGTGTGTTGTAAGCTATCCAGGAATTTTCCAGCAAGGATCTCTGAATATGTATAAAAGTCAACTCCCAAGGTAAACAACGGAAATTTTATATTTATACGCAGTGTTTTGTCACTTTCAGTAGGTACTTACCTACTTTCACGAATTTAATAGAAGTGCCCAAAATATTATAGAAGCTGCCAAACACGTTTTAATCGTAGGCGTTTTAAACTTTAACAGTATCGATTGGTCAAATCATATTTCAAAATTAGTGTAGTCATTACTCGGTTGACGGATTTTATAACATTTAATGCCCACTATTAGAGTTATAAAGTTGCGAAGTGCAAAGATAAAATAATAGACTTAATACTCAGCAAGAAACCAATGATATATCCCTTAAATTGCAGTCATTACTTATTATTCATTGATCTTTTAAGCCATAACTCGAAGAAGGCTGTAACTAAACATCCCACACAATTTTGGTCATTTATTAAAGGCTAAAGAAAAATTATTAATAATTATCCCGCAATAATGTCATGCAATAACAAAGAGGCAAGCATTGGGTACGATGACTGCAACGTATTTGCTGAAAACTTCGAAAACTGACATCCACGGCGATAAACACACAGTTCCATATTTATCGGTAAATGTAGCTTAACCAGACGACTCTTTGTTCACATCAACTTCAGGATCAAAGAAATAACCCAATTCCTACAAACTTTAGACGACAGGAAAGGTTCTGGCGTCAGTGGAATCTCACCTTTTTTATAAAAAGATGTGCTAATCGCAAAGATCGATATCAAGTGTTTTACAGCTCTATGAAAAAAGGCCCTTGTTGTACCTATATTTAAGTCAGGAGAGAAACAGTAAATATCAAACTACAGACCTAGTATATTCGGAAAGATAATAAAAAAAGATTATTTTATCCCGGCTCACCTGGCACTTGAAACAGCATTTAATAGTCCAACAGCACGGTTTCATTCATTCAAGGTCAGCGGCTACCGAGTTGGTATGTTTTTTAACAAACGTATCTGAGTCAATTGATCACCGAATACCTGTAGACGCAATATATACAAATTTCAGAAAAGCATTCGATAAAGTTAATCATTTGTTACTTCTGGATACATATCACATATATACATTGTTCTGAATACTTTAAGTAGCTAAAGCCCAGATTCATGCCAGTATAGAAAAGTTCGTTTTTTACATTGACTCAGCCGGGGATTGAACCCGGGACATCGGAGTAGCGTTACCATGAAAACTAGTAGGCGAGCCCCTCAGCAACGGAGGTCGTCAATGGTTGTTCTCATATCTAAATAACAGACAAAAGTTGTACCTAATGGCTACCACTTAAACAATCGCGTATACCCAATGGTTTACACTTGGGACCTGTTCTTTTTAGTGCTTTCATAAATGACATTCAGCATTGCTTTAAATTTACAGAAATTTTACTTATTTGCCGATGACCTTAAATTTATGAAATCCACAAAAACAAAGTCGGATCCCAAAGTGCTGCGAGATGGTTTGAATCGTGGGGTGAAATGATGTTAGAAAAACAAAATGGCACTCAATGTTTTCCATATGCCACTATATACAGTTTACACGCAATAGGGTTCTATAAATCAAATCACTGCGTAAATAAATACTACAAGGTCAGGAAACCGAACATGTTAATGTAATTCGTGATCTTGGAGTGAGAGTGGATGAAAAATTGAAATTTGACACCTACATTCGGTGTTTAAAGGATTTTAAAATGCTCGGATTAATTTTGCGTAATATATTTTTTTAATTATATTCTACTACTAAAATAAAATTGTTTAATTGCTCTCCCAATTCTCGAATATAATTCTGTTATCTGAAATCCAAGTAACACCATTTATATAAAATCTTCAGAAAAAGTCTAAAAACGATTGTACCTATATATCACCTATGTCTAGTTATTTGGGTTAATTTAAAAAAAATACCACATGTTTTCACACAATCGCAGAATGGATGAGTTAGTTTTCTCCACCAGGTATCTAATGACTATTTAGACCGTCAAGAACACGATAACAAGATGCTGATACCTTGCAAATTAAAAACCATTTCGCTTACCTCGACATCGCGCCTACAACTTCTTTAAAATTCCTCCATCTAATGTAATTGGTCACTTTGCTGCCATGTCGAGGCTCTGTAGGCAGTACAATGCCATCTCGAAAGCTTATGATATTTATCTTAATTTCATGGGGCTCGAAAGCCAAGCACTCTTTCAAGGAAATAGTCGACCGTTAAATTTAAACTATTGGAGAGAAAAAGCATGCACTTACCTAATCTATCATCTCTACTTTTTGAGTTTATGCGAGACTAACGAACGACGAATTGATTTGAGTGATTAAAGGTTACCGACGTTGTAATATCTCAGTAAAAAACAAAAGCGGGTAGTTTGCGATATTCAGGGTTATTTTTACTAAAGTACCAAAGTAACTATATAGTTCTGCTTAACATTGCCTACCGCTATTAATGTTTCATTTAAGTATATTTTGTATCTAATATAAGGGTTTGTGTTTTTATTGATTCGCACTAGAATCGACTTTTGAACCACAGCGAGGCGTATTGATCACACAACACTTTGGTAGTTTAAGTATTTACAAATATCTCGAAAGTCTCTTAAATGAGTATCAAACAACGTTAAGATCCTTTCCTAAATTGGCAGTAATTCTTCAAACATGGGATGCCTTAAACTCGATAAAGAGACTTAGCACTTAGACAAATAGTTTTATTCCCTTTTGGTCTATTTATCCTCAATGCGGGAGGGATGACAATAAGGGCGTTATACCTAAAAGAGGTTATTAATAGGTCCCTATTAAGCTGTTAGCCCTAACCGAAAGTTGCGATAAAGCAATATGCCTGAAATTCGAAATTTACTTAATTTGATAAAATATGACTACAAGTTTATTCTAAAGAAACTATTCATAAAAATGATAATAAACCACCAATAGACAAATCTTTATAAGTAATAGGATGATAGCCATAATAGACTAGTTAAACTAAGTATTTTCTATGATGTGAATGTTCTTAAATAATAAATCCTAATGTTTAAGAACGTTGTCTCTAAAACAATGGGGTGAGGTAACCTGTCAGTTATCAACGACAAGCTTCAAATTCCTTACTCCTATTTTCCTCATTCTACTACGTTCCTATTTTCATTTTATAAAGATTTCAATGATATGGACTATAAGTATATGTTTGAAAGAAAAAGCTGATCGATGAATCTTTCCCCAAGGAACGACTTAGGCAAATCAGAATAAAACACTTTTTTTACGGATTTTTGCTTGATTGATGCAATCAAGCGATGAAGAGCACGTTAAAATACTTATATTTTCCAGTGGCACACAGTTTCCAGACGAAGCAGATTTAAGTTCCATGTGGCAAAGTAATTCTTTGTAAATACCTTTTAATTGTCTAGCATTAGGGTTATCATCCGTATCGCTCCAAAAAATAATTCTATGTGATCTTGGCTTATGCGATATGTGGTCAAATATTTCAGTTTGTTCGATCCTACCAAAGAATTATACAAAAATTTTAAACTATTTATGCAAATCAGCACGCCGACAAATCCTGTAAATGATTGTGTTTTAAGAACTGGTGCATAGCTTTTTAATACCAATCTTTTTGAAGTTTGGTGTTCCATATAACTTCTTTTTCTAGAAACTTTTATGCTTAGATTCATAATTAAATCTTTTGCTTCTTCTAACATTGCAAACACTTCATTTTTATTTCCGGGGAATAAAGGATGACGGTAACCATGTGCCTGTAAGTTTCTAGAGTTAAATGCATCAAAAATGTTATTCATAATCGTTATGAATCTTTCTGTAGCACCGCTTTCTAAAAAGTCTGCCAGCTTAAGCTCTTGACGACAAAATTGAATTGCAATAGAAACACTCCTGCTAAGAAGCTGGGTTGCTAACTTAACGTTCATTACGGAGTTTCTAAATTGAATATGTTTTTTTGTAAGGCGGTTAGCAAGATGCAGACTCAGTAGTATACAATGTAATCGTAGTGAGAATTTAATAACTAAATAATATATAAAAATAAAAATAAAACAATTTGAACGTGCCCGATTAAAATATTGTGAAGGTAGTTGAATATACATGACAACCATCATCTTAGTCATCCTGTGATCACGGCTCCTGTAAAGGAGTCGAAACGTCAGGATTAAATATAAAATAAAATAAAACATGCGCAAAAATCCGTAAAAAAGTGTTTTATTCTGATGTGTAATGTGCGCGGAAGTGTAAGAACTAAATAGACTTAGGCAAAATTGAAATTCCCACCAACAATCAGGTAAAAATCAACAAGTATAGTTAATAAGGTATATTACCTTTATACTCAATCAATTAACTGTATTATAGGTGTAGTGTAAGATTTGATTATACCGATAAAAGTACCGTAACACTACGAAACAATGTGCCTACCTATAAAATGATTATAGAAATAACGAAATTGATAAAACCGGCTTGGCGTTGAGGGACAATATGACTCCTACTAGAATAAAATAGCAATACTTCTTACTGAACCATTTTACACTACAGGATAATCAATGAAACAAACTACATACCTGATCAATATATATTTTTATATTCTTACAACATATCAAAAATGCATTACAAACTAAAATGACAATAAATATATTAAAATAAACAGATAAATTAAATGGTTTTTACTTTAATACTTAACCACATGATTTTGTCAACAAAGGGATAAAATTCCATAAAATTTTAATCAACAACATCAATTCTATTACAGAATGTGCAGTCACTTAGAGATAAGAAAACACTCTCGTTACTTTTAATTTTGCTGACGCATGATTTGTCATCACGTATGCAATCCAAGTGACTATTCTGATTTACACACTCGCTTGCAAAAAGCCTTGCAATAATCAAGTTTGTTGCTCAATTTCTCGACTCCACTTTTCCTATAAATGTCATCCAAAAATATTAACAAAGTGGAATAAAAATAATCAACAAGAATTATTGCAAGAGAGCGTATTATAATGTTTTAAAATTTGTCTAAGTTCACATCAACATGAAGCTACGTTACGTTGGCTTCTACAATATCAACGATATTAGACTGAAAAAACTACAGCTATATAATTATTAGGATAAACATCGATTACTTACTTTTATGCGAATTGAACTTATTCGAGGCATGTCTTACGTTATGTTTCCCTAACAAAATTGATATAAAAAGAATCTAAAATCCTCGCTGTCCAACATTGCATAAAACAAAAAAAAAATATCAATGTTGCTATTTTTAGTTGGATCACAAATAAAGAGGTTTAGAACGTCTTAAAATGGCGCGCAACAAGAACGTGAGTGTTGCTAGTTCTAATAATTGGTGTGATTGTGATGTGTTTAGTATGCGTGGTTAGCTACAAACAGACCAGCATCGGCGCCCGCACCTGTTACAGAACCGGCGATGTATTTGCCCTGCGATGCCTGGCCGTTAGCCTGGAAAGAAAAAAAAATACATTTTAGAATTTATTAAAACCTCTATTTCACCAAACGTGTATACACAAATCCAGTGAAAATTAATTCATGTTATGTCATATTGCAAAACTACACAGTATAATATATTCTGGCAATGAATTTTGTAGGTAATTGCATACACGATTGGCAACATTTCAGTTTTGAATGACAAATGGTAATAAAGTTTACTATAAAATCATTATTTTAAACACACAAAGAATTTAAAGATCCATTGATCTTTACTTTATTTTTATTAGTAAAAATTTTTCATTTTTTTATATTGCCAAGCAAGCAAATAAGCCTAAGTATCTTAGCATATTGCCTTTGTTGTCAATTGTTGGTTGTGCAGATAATGAGATACCTTAAACAGAACATGAGCTGTTTTTATAAACAAAATATCTCTCCACAAATAGATGTCCAATAAAAAAGGGTAAACAACAGATAGTTATAGTTATAAAGCAAAGTTCAAGCGGTCTTATCAAAATGTATAAAAGCAGAATACATTTATTTTAAAACCAGTTTGAAGTCGGCAGTGTTAGGAGTCACCTCTTTTGAAACGTTTGACGAAATGGAATTTATAGTAGATAAACTGATTTATAACAAAAGAAAGAGTGGGAATTGATTAATTTTGATTGTTTTCCTTGAACACTGTTATAACCATTATGAAGTTTGATTTTACATAAGTTTACTTTGTTTGTTTAATTTACTATTTCCCAATGGGTAACCAAAAATGTATAAGTGTGATCAAACACAACTTGTCATTAAATTTTTTCGGCTCTAAGTTTTATTTATAAGATAAAACTTATTTTATTTACTGGGAATTCATTTATTGCAAATATTTCACTATGTGCATGTTTCACAAACAAAATCTCTATTGCTCATTTACTCATACCCGCTCATTCTGTATGCAAATATAAACCAAAACATACCTACAGGCATTTCTTCACTTGGGTATAATTTGTAATTTGGGTATGAAATATCTAATCGAATATTAAAATTATTTGCTAAACCCTCTAACCCATTGTCTGCCAATGCAGTTATTAAGTATAATTTCTTCGTGTTTCTTTATAGCAACATATCAATTAAGCTAGACCTATACTGGTCTACAGAAGTCTCACAGAAGCTAAAACTCTCAACACTCTTATTCGTGAGAGATTTATCGGGCTAATAAATATCTCCGTATTTTACTTTATAAACTAAATTGGCGAGATGACTTGATTTTGGGTTTACTTCTATACCAACGACTATATGCGCTTATCAGTGTACCTAACGATATGCGTGTAATTTTGTAATTAGAAATAAAAGATAATCGGGTTGTAGTCTAGTTAGGCAGGTATGTAAAAGGAATACTGAGTTAAATATTTATTTAAGAAGCTCCTGACTCCAATTTTTATAAGATCAAATGTGAATCAAAATATACACACTGATATATGTACATGAGATACGAACTTTTACAGTGAAAGCTATAAAAATATGAAGGAATTGTTGGAGCAACATTCCAATAGGGCGGCATATACTGAATATGCATTTCCTAGATCTGCTTATAGTTTATTATATTAATATTCAAACTAATGATTTACCTTAAGGCTGTTACACGATTAGAAAAAGTTTGTTTTACGAAGATGAGCGACTACGGGGATTGAAAATAAAAACTAAAAGCGTAGACAACTACTAAGATTTTACTGCTAAATAACTAAAATCTAAAGGCAGGAAAGGAAAAATGAAAATAAAAAATATATTCCCTTTATTTAACATCAACACAATACTATTTAGTTACAAAAAATTTACAATGTTGACCCTAATAATGAACAATGCAACCATTCTAATTAGGTTTCGTTACTTGTGTTTGGATTCAAAATGGCGTACAATTGACGTAGATTTGAAAATAACGGATTTTTTAAAAATGATTTTCACTATAACTAGTTTTGAGTAAGCTCGATTCTAAGTCATATGCTATACGTAAGTTCATCAGCAGCCAAAACTTAAATGCTGCTAAATGTAGAAAAAAACGATCTGCCAATTTCTTTTTCATCCAAAGGCAAGGTCTCTAGCCCAGCAGTTAGCCCAATAATAAGATGACGATGTAACAGAAAAAAACGAGTTGAATAAAGACGTTAGGTGACCTATCTTCTGGTTAACCAGGCCGGAGTAATCGCTAGCCTACTGAGACCTTAATTATTTTATCAAAGTATCTTATATTGTTTTATTGACTTTGAACATCAAGTACACATACTAAAGAGGTCCAACGAGTAAATGTTGAATAAAAATAGTAATTAAAATCAACTTTGGCTTAATTTGTTACGCAAGAATCAAGCCCTGTACCTCTTAAAACTGGAATTGAGTTCATAATTTAAAGTGGTATCTTTGTAGATTATTCTTTAAAAAAAAAAGATATTGATCTTTAAGTTTAACTAGTAGAGTTGAATTTCGATTAAGAACAGAAATAACCTTGTACTACCTAGGTAAAATGACACTAAGCACTGTGTCCACTTTCTATCTACTTAGTCATACTATGGTTTACACTGTTCATTAATAGAGTAACTGTTTAGAAAATTAAGCACAAAGCATTCTTTATCAGTACAACTTATATATAAACTATATAGTAGGAAAACAACGTGCGTATTAATAGACAAGTAAAATGCACATTACATCATGAAAGACGTAATCAGATTACTTCAAAGCTTATGGTTTTACTACAAAATACGAAACACTCGTGTCTCTTAACTAAGACAGTTTCTAGCGAGATGTTGGCAAAGTGTGACAAACAATATTTACCTACAAGTGACGAAATCCTTTTAAAAAATGTCAAACTAAAAACAAGTCTTTGTAATAAAACCATTAGCTGTGTTGTTTTTTTATTAAAAATGTTTAAAGTGACGTTCTGTTGTCAACTACGTAAAAGTAAAGACAAAAACATGCTTAGATTATAAACAAAAAAATATTTTTTTATTTACTTTTTAAGCGCAGATGATAAATTTGGTTCTTAGCATAAATACAGGTATTTCTATGGTAGCAGAAAAATTGAAAACCATTAGTTGTGTTTTGTTTTTTTTTTATTAAAAATGTTTATAGTGACGTTCGGCTGTCAACTAAAGTAAAAACAAAAACATGCTTAGATTATAAACAAAAAATATTTTTTTATTTCCTTTTAAGCGCAGATGATAAATTTGGTTCTTAGCATATATACAGGTACTTCTATGGTAGCAGTAAAATTATAGAAAAGATTTTTTTTGTATGATAGCTAACTTATGTTTAGCACAATGAGACATTACGGTTACATTACAGTATATTACGGCTCTAAAAAAACTACTTCTGCTTGGAAGATAGGCAACAAATAAACTTTTGAATACATCTACATTGCATTAATTTTTTACAGACCAAATGTGTAGTAGAATATGTAAAATTTCCATTCCAATGGTTAATTCAAACAGAAATAAAGATAAATAAGATTCGGATAAAGTTTTTAGGGTAGATTCGTCATAAAAATAACGAAGAAAGTGTTTTCCTTGCTTTAGCCTTCAACGTTTTCAGAATTCTAGGTAGATGAAATTTTTCAAATGCTTTTTAAGTGTCCACAATGGTAATAGAGGGCACCCAAAGGGTTAATAACATTTCACTCTTTACTACAACTACTACACAGGATCACTTATTAACCCCCTTATCGAATAGCAGTAACCCGAAATGTGTAGTTTGGTTTTATTGTTATTAACTTCGGACATTCACAAACAAAAAACTACCCATTTGGTTAGCATAACAGCTAGCGTTCTTAGTTTGATAATTATTACTCAATACATGGCAACTTTAGAACTACAATGACGTCATCATGCTTTTGAGTAAAATGCATTTTAAACTTTTCGTTTACTTTTTCTCACTTTTTGGAATGATTGATTATTAAATCAAACATTAGCTTAGATTTGTTTTAGATTTTTCAATTTTGTCAGTGTAATTCTAAAGGTCATGGGAAATACTAATAATATATGATACTTATAAAAAAGTAGGACAGATGATATGGAATGTGACTTACTGTGGTTACAAAAGTCAGTGTCTTTTACGCTTTCGGTATTCGTTAACTTTTAATTAACTCTCGCTGTTGTTAGCAAATCAGCTTTGATAGGCATAGACTTTTGCAATCCTTTTAAAGCTAATAATTTCCTTAAAAAATCTGTATATTATTGCAAATTTCAGTTCATGATTCGAGTAAAAAAAACTCAAATATATCAAATACAAAAATAACTGTATTTAAAATATAAAAACAGACAATTTAATAAGCGTGAGACTTAACAAAGTTAGATTTAGAAGCGGCCAAAGATGGAATTGAGCCGGCTACGTATTTTGCCTGACTAGCGAGGCCATTAGCCTTTATTAAAAAATAAAAAGTCAGAAGGCGTATGAGTTTTCATAAATCATGAACCGATTAGCAATCGAATGATATTCCATAGAATTGAAACGAAAACGTGAAGCTCGTGATTCGATGGCGGTGATGTCACAGGTCGAAGCGATGTGCAGAAGACACGAGCAGGGTGGGGAAGGAAAAAAAGCGAATTAGTACTAGTTCTACTAAAGCATAACACACAAAACTACAGCACTAATGGCTAAAGGGTACAAAATAAAATAAATCTACAAAAACTAATAAAGATCTAATGGATTATCAGTAGCCGTATTTTGTGCTCCAAATATAAATATTTTTGTTTTTAAACAAACATCCTAATTTACATGACGTATCTAATCTCACCTTAAGTCCATTTGAGTTTGATCTGCTCTTGTCCGTAAATATATTTACACTCAAACCACCAATGTCATTGAAAAGTTTTCAGGTATGCAAGTCTGACACTATTCCCCTAATAACTTCTAGAGACTCAGTTGACTCTATGACTTCGACAGTACAGAGGCCCTATTGTGATCTCTTAGCTCTATGCAAGTTCGATTGTCAAAGTGAGATACCGCTATACGCCATCTATAGTGGCATCTCTCTTCAACAGTCGAATTTGATTCGCATTAAGAGGGGATGGTAGATTCTCTGGTCACGTTCAGTTCATCTGATCCGTCAGTTCAAGTCTGACCCTATCCCCCTAGCTGCTTGACATCTTCGCCACTTCATGGCACTATCATTCTCAATCAGGCACTTACTAAATAAAGGTTTTGAATAAATAGTTAAAATTTGCATATGCCAATAGTATAAATTATCTTGGTGGTCTACTTTGCTTACTTTGCATCCCTAAGTGGAGGATTATGATGGGAAGTGATACCTCTTACCTTAGTCTGCTTGATTAGCTCTATTTTCATGTGCTGCCTTTGACTTATTCTAATATACTCAGTCAAAAGTAGTAACGACTTGACGTAAATATTGCTATATCAAATAGATTTATCATTTTTTACTGTATTTGCAATATTGTATGATTTTTTCAATACTACCAACTAACAAGTTACATAATAAAATGAATATTTTTATATTTGAAACACGAACTCCAAATTCAAAATAAATTTACATATAGTTTATAATTTTCACAAGACGCCGATAGAAAATTGAACGAATTTTAAAATTCGAATTTTATTATTGCTTTGGTTTCAACTTTTTTCATAGCTTTGCGTGTACTATAACTAAAAATTGTTATCCAACTTAAATCAATTTATTTGGAATGTGAAATGGATACCTGACTTTAGAAAAACCTACTTTGCATTAAAAAAAGTGTTTTTTTTAAACTATTTCATGCTAAAAAGGACTTTTAATAAACTTTATAATTTTGCTACTCAGTCTGTCATTGGTTGCTAGCAACACTGACTATTAAAAACACTTCGTTTCCATCCCTCGCGCGCTGCATCAATGACCCTATTACCCTAGGGTTTGCCCAATGGTGTCCTCTCCTTTGCCTCAACTAAATCGTTCACTGAAAAACAAATTGCTGCTAGTCCTATTCCCCTAGTGGCTCACCTTAGCCCGCTTGAGTAGCTCCTGCTGTCCAGCCAATACATTCTCTGGTTTGCCACCCCAAGCGCGGAGTACGGACGCTTGCAACGCACGCCCATAGCTGAATGTGAGCACCCACGGCCTCTTCAGACCTTCGACGGCGTTAATCGCGTTCAGGTTCACTGACGCCTCTTCCTCGGATTGACCGCCGGAGAGGAATGTAATGCCTGGAGGTGACATTTCAAGATGTTAATCTATTTGTTGAAACTCAAGAAAATAATTTATTTTCACTTAAAACAATTATATCAAGATTTATTATTTTCTATAAAAAACATCCTTTCAATGTGTAACAAGCAAATATCGTGGATCTGATATAATAATGTAAAATTTTAATAAACTATCTATATCTCCAAAAGCAATCAAAAGTTAACAAACATCTGTAATTGGTTAGTTATTGATATAAAAATCATAAATATAAGGACTGGTGAAATGTAATCATGTAAAAACAATTTTTTTTATTTTTTTTTATAAATCTGTAGTATCTTAAAGTCTGCAGTGTATTGACTGTCAATAATGTTGTAAATCTTTTCAACATATTTTTTCAAAACAAATATTAAAATAAACGAGTTTAGTATTCGGTAAAAAGTATGTAATTCTTGGGTAGTTTCAATTCGTTCATGGAACACAACATCATAGGACAAAAAAGTATTTTCTTTCTTATTTTGTTCTATTTATTTCCCAAATGGATGTATGGAACAAGAACAGAGTTCGTAATCATTAATGTAATAAGTATCTCTGGAAGATTTTGGGAAAAGATGATTCCCGTTTTAGGGCAGTAGATTCAAGTGAAAAGCTAGTATGTAATTCTATGGAATGAATAGAGAAAAAAATTGTATAATTTTTTCGATGATATATTCTTAGAACAGATGAGAACTATAGTAAACTTTAAATAAAAATAAATAGCCTTATAAAAACTAAGATTACAGTTAGTACTTGTATTGTTAATTTACCGGGAACTGCGGGGGGAACGGTCCTCATGAGAGCAGTAACAGTAGCGCGAGCAATGTCCATTGGAGTGTAGGTCTTCTTGCAAGACTGTCCAGCAGTCACCTGAAGACAATTAATCATAAAACACACCGTTCTTATCTTAAGCCAATAAAGCTCATAATATAGACAAATCTTGGACAGTGTTCTTACCATATTGGGCTTCAAGAGTGTTCCTTCCAGGTACACGTGATGGTCGTTAAGCGCCTTGTAAACAGCGGCAAGGACTACTTCAGTCACCTTCTGTGCGCGGTCCAAGTCGTGTTCACCTGAAGATTTAAATCGCATACGTAAAATTAAAAAAAAAAACAAAAATATTTTTAGTAATTGCGTCGGAAAGCCATAGATAAAATCAAGCAGTTTTCCAGCGGTTCCAGCCTTTTCTAGGAGGTTTTTGCAAAACAAAACTATTTTTTTTTTAATTTATTGCAGGATCCAGCTTTTTTGTAAGACGTTTTTGCAATACAAGCGTAAACTAATAATTCTATAATAATACTTTTAAATTTATTTATTGTGGCATATCTAAAACTCCCTTTTCCTCGTACTGCCACAATACAGATAGAATGGGCAATCCTCGTAGAACTACTGATCGTGGAAACGCACGATAAAAAATATTCTACTAGTAATATTAGATATTCTTATATACCTGATATTTGTATCTAGTATTTTACGGTACTAAAACTCATCATCATTGTTATCATCACCCTATTTATAACCTCACTTCTTCCCGGCCTTCCCTATGGATGAAAACACCGTATAATGGGACATAAGCCACCACGCATGCCCAGTGCTAACCGCTGCTGATGTGCATGGACAAACAGCTTTTGTTTTTCTTTATTGTTTAAGACATTAAATAACATTTCATTCTACAGAATTCATTAGCAAAAACCTCGAGGGTGTAATCCAAATATTTCTATAACGCTTGAGATAATTATTTTCGATTACTCACTCGAACAATTAGCCATTCCAAAGGTTGGTTAACCTCCGCAATAATAAGTTTGAAATTAAATCAAAATAAATTTATCCAAATGCAAAGTGCTTAACTAAGTTGTTTCGAATCTTTCAAAATTTGAGTCGAAGTAGCTAACCGCTTCGCTATCGCGAGCTCATCTATTAAATTATTTAGTAATTGGCCATTGGAATAAAATTTGAAACGCAATCGAATTAGTAAACCAAATATATTTTTTTTTTTTTGGAGAAATGTACAAAACTTGTTACAGAAGAAGATTTTTCAATGTTCATTTAACGTTATGTAATCAATTGAAGCTGTGTGACGTCCTGCAGAGTAACAATTAGTATAACAATTAATCCTTCCCGCTTAGGAGCGTGGTAAAAGACGACTAAAGATACTGGAGATAATCATCGTACACCTTTCGGAGAGTATAACGTTTTACGAAATATGACATTTTACTACGAACTACAACCCTTCTGTCAAGCATAGATATTATGGTAAAACCCCTCATTATTGGGGTAAGCTTACGTCTAGCAATGGACGTCTTTCGGCTTGCATTTTTTTATATATCATAAGTAGCAGCAATCATTCAGTAATAGGGCAAGAAAAACCAATTGTACCTATTAGTTGAACGGGTTATTGTTACGAGAAGGAGAAAATGTAGGACATTTGTCAAACGCGTAGCTTTTACATTTACAGCTGGTAATACAATCGAGTGACTATTTGCCAGAAGACGTGAGCGCAAATTGCGGACGAGATGATTTCCTCATTAAGTCTTTTTTATCGTGAATAAGTAAGCGCTTGACCGTTATCTCGCCTGGTGGTAAGCG
Organism: Calamotropha paludella; assembly: GCA_927399485.1. NCBI lineage: Eukaryota > Metazoa > Arthropoda > Insecta > Lepidoptera > Crambidae > Calamotropha > Calamotropha paludella. The sequence goes on along the minus strand of OV656824.1, from coordinate 14,915,460 downwards.
ACGATGCAATCTAGGTTGTGACGCGCTGCCTAAAAGATACCTATTCACTCGTAACTTGAAGACCCCTAAATTGTAATTTAACGTAATCTTCTGTAACTAACGTGTTTTTCTAGTGCACTCACCATCAGGCAAGACCTCGGGCTCCACAATAGGAACGATACGCTGGCTCTGACAGATGGAAGCGTAGCGGGCGAGAACGTTAGCGTTCTCCATGATAGCCTGGTAAGAGGGTGTGAAACGAGCAATCTTCAACACGCAGCGCCATTTGGCGAAGTGGCAACCGTCCTTCTTGTACTGGGCGCAACGCTGGGCGAGGTCATCCAGACCTGGTAGGACAATATAATTATTATTATTACATTTATTAACCATCATATATATACTGTATATGTATACATGTACACTGTATAGCACTGCAAGCTGTAGAGTGTACACTGTACAGCTTGCAGTGCTTTACAGCTCTTTTATTCTTTTTTATCAAGACATGTTAACGTCTTGATCATCATTTGCCGAAAAAAACCAAAATGGTGGCTAGTACAGTGGTGATATATACCATTTAAATTTTCCTGCTCAATCCAGAACATCAATAATCGACAAACATTTCAATGATAATTCCCTAGTAATAGATAAGGCTACTATTTATTCTAATTATAAAGTTACCATGTTTTGTTGTTTAATAGATAATTATGAAAATGACCAAAGGTCATGTAAAATGGCAAAAACTATGTTTGCAGTTCTGACACCTAAAAACACCTAAAAACGTATTAACTTCTCATACTAAACAAAGTGAAACTCGAGTGGGTGGATATTTTGTAGTAATAAAACAAGATCAACATATAACTAAACCTTATCGTATGGTTTTTTCATTACAAGCCAGAAGACAGTACTTATACTGTGAAGTTACAAGCGACATATTAAATGTATTAAACCTCCTTTTTGTCAAGTAAGCAAAGAAATACGCAAAATGCATTTATAAATACTTTTTAGTAGCAAAACAAGTTTGATTGTGTACGCAATAAAGCATAGCATTCTGACACTCCTCCGATATGTATCGTTATCAGACCTATTAGCTTTGTATATCTCTCTACTCAAACTTACACTATATATAGCTAGTTCACATATAGCATCCTGTTCATATCAAAATTAATATCAGCTAAGTGAATATTATGTAAGTTTCTACGGTAAAGCAAATGGAGGGTTATGTATTTAACACAAGTGGATTAATACTTCATAACTTCTTTATAAATATTACACTCACACCAATTGGCTTAGCTCAAACAAAGCAACTGTGACGCTATGTTATAGATACTGGTATAACATATAAATTTCAATGGAAATTACTAATGAGACAAAAATTAATAAGTTGATAATAATTTGTGAGCAAACTCTATGTTGTCTACTTTTATCTTTTAAAATTTGTCAGATAAGATATCATTGACAAATGCAAAAATATATCCATCATAAATACCTTTCATTTAAATAAGTATAATGTTTTCCACATTATACACACCGTAGCATGTATGACACACACACATATATAACTATGTATTTATGGTTAAATTCTGTAAAATCAGTAGTCATATTGAGAAGAGATTAATATGGTTTTACTAGATATCCATTACGAACTATCATTTTGTACAACGAACGCGACCCTGCCTACCGCACCAAAGTTCAAGTTCGAATCCAGGAAGAGACAGATGATTGTGTGGTGAATACAAGCAACTGTACCTTAGTAATGGGTACCTATTTTATCATATATGTATGGCTATCCCTTACCCTAGTATTCAAAACACTAGATATTGGGCTAGGCAAATAAACCTTCATTATATATTTTTTTATATTCAAATACTTTTAATAATTCGCTACGGTTAGCTCAGAAGCCAAAAATTATCGCAGCAAAAAATTGGTTTGCGAGACTATTTTTACTGTAATATAATAATAAAATTTAATAAATAAATCAATAAATATAAGTATACAGCATCCTTACTAATATTATAAATGGGAAAGTGAGTTTGTTTGTTTGTTTGTTCCGCTTTCACGCCGTAACTACTGAACCGATTGCTTTGAAATTTTGCAGACGTAAAGATAAAAGTCCGGATTAAATAATAGGGTACTTTTTATCCTGGAAAAAAATTGATATTCCCGAGGGAAAACAAAAACATTGTTTGCTTGATGGATGGATTGTAGATGGCGCTGTGTGTCGTTTAAAACAACGTAAAATATTGCAAACGAATATAAACATGTAAATTTAGAAGCTAAATGATACGATAATGAATCCCCGAAAATGAGGAATTCCCGAGGGATGACGTACAATTTGTTTTATCGTCTAAACTGTTTTTTACATCTACTTATATATTGCAAACGAATATGAACATATAAATTTTGAAGCTAAATGATACGAAAATGAATCCTCGAAAAGAGGAATTCCCGAGGGATGACGTACAATTTGTTTTATCGTCTAAATTTTTTTTTTACATCTACTTATCCTGAAATCACTAAAGTCAACGAATTACTAATTGGTATAAGTATTAGTTACGTTATTTAGTTCTTGAGGTATGCGATAGATGGCGCTGGGTGTTTTTTAAAACATGGTAACGATGTGTTTTTTAAAATACATAAGAAGTGGACTGATAGCTTACGCTATTTAGTTCTTGAGGTATGCGATAGATGGCGCTGGGTGTTTTTTAAAACGTGGTAACGAAGTGTTTTTTTAAGATACGTAAGAAGAAAAGTACAGAAGATAAATGAATTATATGAATTTTGTATCCAGCGTTACATCGCGCTTCATAGATTTTTCCGTGGGATTGAGAAGTTTTCTTATAGTTGTGCTTTATACCGCAATATAACCGAATTCCACGCGGGCGAAGCCGCGGGCGGAAAGCTAGTATAATATAAAATATAAGGAATTTTCCTATAGCTACTATACTACATAAAATATCAATATCAATTTGACCCAACTATCAGAGAGATAAAACAAGCCCCTTTGGACTGAACACAGTGTCAATCACTCTTGACATTGATAAAATTAACTAGCAGAAATAAATGACAGCCATTATTTATAATAATAATCATTTCTTTTATACATAAGTTTGTCCATAGGCATCAACAATTATCATTAAAAACGATATAAGTAGAATAAATATTTAGACTTTGAAATTGATAAATTTGATCACTTAAAAAACATCAATATTTGTTTTCTACACAAAAAAATATATTATTAAACAATTTTAAACAAATCACTAAATCGTGAATGTGGAACTTCGGGGTTAGAATAAAAAATAATGTAAACAAACGCATTTAAAAATGTTTAAAATTATTGAATTACATTAAGCTAACGACGCGAAAATGTGATAACTAAATATTATTTAATGAAACAGTTAAAATCGTATCCCTTGTGAAGATAAAACGAGGTAAATATATGATAAGTATAATAAATATCGAATCAGCTTATCTGATAGGATAACTGATATACAGGAAATAGTGTTATATTTTTATAGAATAATTATACTAGATTTAAAAAATCTAAAAATCCCACGTTTTTCAATGTCCTAAAAAGAATAAAATAACCCTGCGGGGCAAAGCGAGGGGCCACTCAAAACGTGGGGGCGCATATTACTAAGAGGAGATTTTAAAGAGATGAATGACATGCATTGATGCCGATTATTGTAAAGATGCGCCCCCACGTTTTGAGTGGCCCCTCGCTTTGCCCCGCAGGGCTATTTTATTCTTTTTAGGACATTGAAAAACGTGGGATTTTTAGATTTTTTAAATCTAGTATAATTATTTTATTCTTTTTAATTATTAACTCAACGAAGTAACCATGTGTTACGCAACAATCGGATAAGCCCCATACAAAAGTGAAAGTTGCCGAAAGTGGACCTGAAAGTGCATCTGGAAAGTTGAAAGTTGCTTTAGAGTGCATTGTCATCGGGTTCTGAACTATCCTGAAAGTTTCAGCTTTCTAGCTTATCGGAAAGTGCCTCAAATTTAAGTTGCAAGATTTTGCCCGGACAGACAAACAAATAAGAAAAGTGAGATAAGAAAAACGTGGTAAAATAGGCAGGCGCTTGACCACTATCTCGCCAGATGGTAAGCGACAATGCTATCTACGATGTGACGCGCTTGCCTAGAAGATACCTATTCACTCGGTGACTTGAAGACCCCTAAATTGTATGTCAGGTAACACAGATTCAGGCAAAGCACACTCTACGAAATGTATCCTATAAATACGGATAGGCTAACTACCTTACCTTTGCATTAATAATTGCTCAAAAACATAAAAAAAAAATAGATTGTCTCCTGACCTTCCTATTTTCATCGTTTTCGGTTTCAAGAGACCCAGAAAGATCGAAGTTCCTGGTGTGCAAACAATATCCCTGGGGCGTGGTTGACAGAAGTTGTTAAAAATACCCAAAAGATTCGTTAAAAAGCGTTGTCAACGACACCGCTCATGAATTGAGAATTCCACTGATGTTTATATTAAAGAATAAAATTATAATGTAGTGATTGTAGAGGATTGGAAATGCGATATTTCTTGTATGAAGACAGCTGTTTATAGCTACTTTCAAGCGATATAGTTTTCATGAGGGCTGATTAAAAATAATTTGTTTTACTTATCTGCAAGCTGCCATTCTTTAGACATTTAAATAAAAGAACTTAGTTTAATGAGCATAATTTAAATTTAATCCTAACGTTACGACTCCTTTACAGGAGCCGTGATGTTAGAATGACTAAGGCAATGATCGTCATATATTTTCTACTATCTTCACAATATTTTAATCGGCCATTGCCTTAGTCATCCTCGTCAGGAATAAATATTAAATTATGCGCAAAAAACACGAAATAAGTTGTTCTATTTAAATGTGTAATGTGCGCGAGAAATGTAAGAACTAAATATGCATTATTTAAGTTTGCTATACAGAACATGTATACCTTGCTTTGCAAACTAAAGAACTGGCAACGAAATTAATACCAATATCCTGAGAAATATGTAGTCGATTATCTTACCTTGGGTGGTGCACTCATCTTCAGATCCGAACAACGGGACGACACCCTTATCGACCTTGATGCCAGGGATGATTCCACGCTTCTCCAAGAGGCTGACCAAAGGTGTGCCGTCATCAGCCTTTTGGTACAAGGTCTCGTGGAACAAGATCACTCCGGAAACGTTCTCGGAGATAGCCTGGCAACATTAAATTCATTCAATGTTTTTTATTACTCCGTGACCTGGTACGATCAATAATGTTGATTTGCTGATTTGCAAACTGGTAGTGAAAACATGTTTTTGTTTTTTATTTACGTGAATAACAATATAAAAAATAGATACCTACCTACATGTTAACTTTAAAAGTAAGAAAAATAACTTAATGGAAAAACAGCTTTGCATCTAGCAAAATTTGGTACCAAGAATTGACGAAGAGAGGGAGAGGGGGGGGGGAGGGAGAGAGAGGGGGGAGAGAGAGAGGGGGAGAGAGAGAGAGAGAAATCTTTAAGAGTACGCAACTACACAGGGTACCAGAGGACTGTAAGCTATCTTTATATATATAATTCTTCTGTGAGTGTGTATGTCACTGAACTCCTCCTAAACGGCTGGACCAATTTGAATGAATTTTTTTGTGTGTGTTCAAGGGGATCTGAGAATGGTTTACATTCACAAATCAGTCCGGCAGATGGCACTGCAGTCGGCACAGCAACGCGTGGCCGGGACAGCTAGTCTATCTATAAGATCTATATTCCTCCACTGTACATGTTCATTTTTATACTGTCAATCGTAACGTTTTGTCTGTTGAGAATAAAGCTTTGCTTACCGAATCAGTGCTGAAAAGCAACTGGCGGTATTTGCGGCGGTTTTCTTCAGTGTTCTCTACTCCAATGTCTTGGAGACGCTTGCCCATAGTTCCTAAAAGAACAATATTAAGTTTTCATTTATAATCCCTTTTCCCCTTTATTTATTTTGGGGCTTTTATACATATGGATACGTCAACCCCATTGTCCCTTCTTACGATAGGATATACAAATAAAATACACATAATTTTATTGGATTTTCATAATCCCTGATAGCTTTCCTAAATAACAATACGAATATATCGTTATATTTAAAAAAAAATCTGTTATACGAAGTATGCAACCAGGAAGTATGATACGAAAAATTTCTTACTAATCCTTATCAAAAGTTAAATTAAGTTTAAATAAAAAAATATTTGTACAATTGACGGTACATCAACAATCTTATATCATTGTAAGACACTACTTTATACTGTCGAACTTACCATAATACACTTAGATTAGTTAAAAAGTTTTCCTCAAACAATATGACTGTTGAGTACAAAGATATTTCTATATATTGAGTAAATACAGTTCTACAACAGTACAGTTCAAAATTCAAGTTTCACCTAAATGCGAATTTACCTTCTGTTACTAAAGGCATAAAAAATTTCTCCAAAATGTTAGATTACAAGTAGACACTTCTCTGTCGATGCCATATTTAAAGCAACGTGACGATACAAAACGAACTTTATTTCCTTGCAATAAATATAATTGATCTTACCGGTGGATTCATCAGCAGCGAGGATGCCTTTGCCGGGAGCAACGATCGCCTGAGCGATCTTCCTGAGCTCCTCCTGCAGCTCGGGAGTTGGGTACTGGAAATAGGTGCTCATTGTGCCTGGAAACAAAAATATTTATTAATTATTTTATTCATTAACACCCCTCTTAGAAAAAAACAATATTTTATATTAAACAAAATAACTAAAAATATAATATTTGAAAACACTACCTATAGTTAACTTTGAACAGAAAATATATATAATAATCACATATATTTATTGCAAAAACTACAACACAATTGCCAAGGAGAAGGAATCACAAACAAAATCAATCGGGCAACAATTCTAATGGCAGACTCTTCAGCAATAAAATTAAAAATAGAGCCACTAAAAATATAAATTTCTTAAATGGCTACGAATCAAAAATACTCGAAACTGAAATCTGAGCAATTGAACTAATTTGGTCAATATTACAAACACCTTCTTCTCCGCAGAGCTGACTTGAGACTGAGCGTAACTATGATGAACGACTATCAATAAATACAGATTACAGGTTAGTAAGATACTAACATGAGGTTGATAATCCCAGTTTGTGTTAAATTATTCAACAAGATGAAATCTTACGTTAGTGGGTGTGTCTGTTGCTATGAACATCTAGTTCGTATTAGTGACCTTTAAGAATGTTTTTCACAATAAATATTTATCATCTCATCACAAATATATATGTACCTAGAATACATTTTGTTATCGGATAAGTTTTTATAATTCTGAATCCGTGGGTATATAGCTGGGATAAAATTTATAAAAATATTTGCAGTAGTAATTGATGCATGTCTTGTTAATCAACAACCAGTTAATCAACGCCCATACCCTGTGACGTGTCAGTGTAATGGCATTATGCTGAGGCAGGGTCCTGATTGGTCATCATAAATGCTTTTTATTTTATCTATTTTTTGTTATATATAAAATTAGCTGACCCAGACATGCGTTGCTGTGTTATAAATTAAAATAAAACCTATCCTATATTTTAAGTTAGATTAAATAACAGATAGCTACGAAGTTTGATCAAAATCGGTTAAGTAGTTTAGTCCATCGCGGACAAACAACGTGACACGTAATTTATATATATTAAGATGACATGTGTTATGGGCCAATAAAAATCGTTCTTTCTTTTATGTAAAATGCATAATAATTTATCACTATATTGAAATCTTATCTTCTTAGAGTTATTGTGCTGTGAGTAGATTTAATGTCATTAACATCAAAAAATCACTTCACAAATTAATATCTTTAAAGAGAACTTAACAGTCTCCTTTTTACCCTCGGTAAATTAAACACTATCTTTCAATCAGAATGTATCGCCAAAGAAATGTCAGGCACTGTGATATCAAAATAGTCTCAGACAGTGCATACGTGCTTCAAGCCACGCTGTGTCACGACACACTCCAATCCATTGTAATCAATAACAGGGTAACTCCGCAATGGATATAGGGACACAGTAATAATGAACTAGCCAAAAGGGGCTCAAATACCGATACACCGATCGGAACTGCTACTGCCCATGAGCAGTAGCCTGGGGGTATGCCCATGAACTTAAATCTGTAAGTAAGCCTGGGGGTATGCCCCTAGCCCAAACAGAAACATGGCTACGTCTTAAAACAGACAAACATTTCAATAAGGGGAAAAATAGTGACACAACAAAGAATGCAGTTCCAGAGGCTTCTAAAATGTCTGCCTGCAACCTCATTACATTACAGGAACAAGATCCCCAAGTACTCTTAACCGACGAGCTTGTAATAAAAGGCTGATGATTGTACTGGTACATTAACTGGTCATTGTTTACTAAGCGAGCAACTATCTGTTATAGGTGTGACAGACAGCTCTCTATGCATGGAGTCAGAAGCAACTCCACAGCATGTACTCTTGAAAATGTAGGTACAAGTGTGGCAAATCAATCACCCGCATCTCTCCCAGAAGCCTGCAGTCACCTGCATTCTGGGATGAATTGGGTTGTCCGGAGTAAGAGGAGAAGCCAACACACGCACAATGGCCTAATCATGATGCCAAGTGCGGACATAACTAACATCACAATACTTTCAAATAAGTTATATGATTAGATAATTCCTGTAACTATTATTTTATTAAATAAAAATTAGAGAACTTTAAATTTATTTGAATATTTTATTTTTATACAAATTTCTGTAAATATTTAATTTACATTTTATCTTTTAGTGTATCTGATTGAATTTTGAAGTTGGTTTTAATTGTTTTTTAATTAGGTTTCTAATATACATATCTACAACAAATTGAATTTGTCATGACTAATTTGTTATCATTGGTATTATATGAGTATAGCAAATCAGTAATTGCCTATTCCACTGTGCTTGGCAAGGCAAGCTATTTATTAATTTGAACTAATTACAAACTTAACCAGAAGAAACTAAAGTCAACTTTCAATTGATATTGATTTAGTCAATTTGCCATCACTCCGACATCTGTGTTGACTATGTTGATGGAATATAATTCTATGTTACTAATAACAGTATACAATAAAATAAAATAATACATAGATGAAACTCATATCAAATATAAAAGCTACTTTAAATAAAGTGTTTGAAAAGCAGGTAAAATGTAGAAAATTTATAAAAAATAAATCTGTAGTTTATATTATTTAAAGTATAATAATTCTTAGATTTTTTAAAAGATAGAAAAAGAAATGAGAATTAATATCCATCAAGAATGTATTCATTATAATTTTCACTGTACCTATATACAATTAATACGCATTGATTTACAATTTTTTCAAAATATACTATCAAAAAATATAATGGTTAAATCAAATATTAAACAAATATCATTAAGTGTCTTTTCCATAATAGTCCAAATGAACTATTTCATAGACATATGGTGACAACCTTTTGTTTTCAATGTGAAGAGGTAATTGATTGACCGCTACCTTGCCTGATGGTGAGTGACAATGCGATCTAGGATGTGACACTCTTGCCTAGAAGACACCTATTCACTTCTGACTTAAAGACCCCTAAATTGTGTATGTCAGGAAACACAGACTCAAGCAAAGAATTTCATTTTTCAGCGGTACAGATCACAAAATTGGAACCAAAATGCTTAGTGTGCCTCTTTGGTATATCAGCTAGGTATAAGTCTGTGGTGCTTGCCGGCCACTGTTACAAGATATGGTCTTACTCGCTTAGCTCGCTCCTTCTTTGATCTTAGTTCTGAAGTAACCTAAATGAACAATATTAAAAACACTGTTTTCTGCAGCAAATTCAAATAAAAGTAATTATTAAAATTAATCTCTGGTTTGAGACATTTCAGTTATATCCTATAACAGTCAATTTTCTGAATCTGATTAATTAATGGGTTCAGTTTATGTATTGTAAATTAAAAAGTTTCAACTATTGACTTGAAATTGTAGTTGCTTAACTTTTTGACCACCATCCATAACCCATTCCAGGCTTAGTATTACTTAAGTTAAATAAGTTTATATGTTTTGATAAAATATAAATATTATTTATTTCCGGTACTAAAATTAAATTAATTCCAATCGTCTCATACACACTGTACGTAGGTATATGACATACCCTTGGTACCCATGCCTGGCATCCATCCTGATTCAGGGGGTCCCTTCTTCTTTTTTCCTTTTTTTGGCGGCATTGTGTTGTATTTTTTAAATTATTGTTAAAAATAAATTTCACTTAAAAATACGTGGAAAATCTTATACTCGACATAGTAAAAATGCTTTTATCAAAAAAAATTCTAAAACTCACCAATCTTAACACATAATCTGACACGATCAATCACAACTTTCTTTTATTTTATTTGATTTTTTAAATGTCAATTTATTCGATTTTCGAATCGAAAACAGTGTACCAATTTTTAGTTTGACATTAGTGTTGGGACAAAGTACCTAGTACTTTAATATTTTCTTATTGTATTTTTACTTACTTAATAATAATGTGGTTTCAGATGGAAAAGGTTACATGCTTCCTTTCAAATTCAGTCTTCACTTTAATATCAATTTACGGTAGGTAGTATTAAATGTATTTTTTTAATTTTGGTAGGTAGAAAAATCATAAATGATGAGGTAGGTACCTTAATTCTATTAAAGCAGACGAGTTTACTGCGCTGCGCCTGTTTCTCTGTCAGTTAAATTATGTTATTTTTATCTAACACCCAGGTAAGATAAAAATAAGATGTTTTAATCTTTCAAAAGAACCTAGTAGGTTGAAACATAACGAATGTTAGCAAAGAAAAGTACTCTTACTCTCTTTTGTCACTAATCTTTCACGAAGGTGACCTTGAAAGGTCACCGAAAAAAATCGCCAAATTCCTACACTGGGAGTTCCTAATTGAGTAAACTATTTTGGGAATCAAAACATTGGTAATATTATCTAAATTTAATGTTACAATTCATACAATCTCGTAATAATTCGGCATTAAGGTATACAGTGATAAAAATAAATTTCATAGAATATTCTTTTTTAGTATTTTTATTTTTTATTGCGTGATTATAACTTATTAAAAATTATTTTATCGTAAAGCTCAGTAATAATGGGATCATATTTTTAGTTTAAGTCTACCTGACTTACATTGTAATAATACTGGTTTCTACCGCAAACTAAAAACCGGCTTACAATTTAGTAATCTTAATATAAAACGTATTGCGATTTCATAAAAGTAACATAAAAAAATATATTTTTAATAATTATGTAAATGAAAATATTGTGTAATTTTATAATGCATAAAGCCATAACCTTAAATAAGACCAACCTAAGGAAAAAACGTATGACTTTATAATTCGGCAACAATTCAGCATTTAAGAATATTTTTAGAGAACGTTAACAAAAAATGTAAATAATACTTACAGATTTATGTAAAGTTACTAAGGTTTTTATGCCACAGACACTCCCGAACCGAAACTCAGTTGGTACTACTGTCAAATTGAACGAGTCAAAGAGAGGGCAAAACGCCGCAAAGGTCATTTGAAGGACTATGACAGAAAAGTCAATTTTGCTATGCAGCGCCATCTGTAAATAATATTTGATTTCATGCAAAGTAGCAAAAACAAGTTAGAAAAGCACAATTACCATACTCGCTAGTCTGTGCAAGCACGAGAATTGGTGGCTGAGTTTGACAACATATCAATAGATGGCGTTCTTTCAAACAATTAATAATTTTGGTATAGATCTGCAATATTTGAAATAATAATAAATTATCAGGTTTAGATTAATGTACAGTAAATAATACATCAACCAACAATTTTTAACCCATTAAAAATTATTTTTTATATCAATTTTGATGTTTCATATAAATTGTGAAATATTGGCTTTCGTACCTGTCGTTCGCACAAATACCCAAATAAAACTATAAAGATTTAAACAGTTTAATACACTACTTGCGATTATATGTTTTTGAAGACGAATCAATTTTTTTTTAAATTAGTAAATAAGAAATGAGAGCATTTTATTCGATTTCGGCGAACCTTAGGCACCTTAAAGGCCTTAAATCTATCTAATATTAAGGTTTTGTATAAACCCAAATGTGTACAAGCGGGCCTCACTCATAATAACCAGTTTGATACTGAATTACATAACTTTTTAACCTTTATCGACCTGATAACATTATCAAGAATGGTCTTACTTATTATTTAACAACAGTTTATTAAGTGGCATTACTGATTAGCGATAGTGTTAAAATATTTTGAGTAAAATATAATTATTGTCGTGTGAATAATATGTAAGTATTTTTATTATCATTTTTTTTTTCTAGTTTCGTTATATCGTTGCGAAAGTTCAATTTGGTAGCGGTGGTAATTTGTATAAGGTCCTTACGATGTATAAAATGCTATTATAATTGTATAAAAACATATTGCTACTTTCTATAGAATTTATCATCATCATCACCATCATCATGTTCCCAATGTCCCACTTCTAGATCACTATCCTTTCATACGTATGAAATGAAAAAGAAGAATTGTCCGCTACCCACCACGATTAATGAATTTAGATGCAACTGGTAACAACGGTTCCACGTGCCATATAAATCACAAAGAAGTTCGAGATAGTGTTTTGTTTACCTATCCAATTACAGTTCTTGTAAACATTGCTTATTCTTTGTCACCAAAGGCCTCTGCCTCTACAGAAGCTTGCTGACGTTTTGATTAACATTGCGCTAACAAGGTCCTCAATTCGACGGCCCAAACGAACAAAGCAGTAATGTTAAAAGTACTGTTTTGCAGGAGAGCAAAAGAACTATAATATGTATGTCATGTCTATAATATTAGGTCAATATTTATGTATTGCACGTGGATCGATAGGAAAAAATCAGTCTTTTATGTGTATACATATCAACGTCTAACAATATAAGTATTTTAGTTTTAAGAAAATTATTAAAATTTTATTTGATTTCATATTCGTCAAACACTCTGATTAAGTTTTCGCCTACAGTCACCAACAATTTTATTTTGCGAAAAACTTTACCATCTGTTTATCGACATTTTATTGTGATTTGATGTTAACGTACTAAAGGTATTCAAATATTACGTCTTTTTTCGACAATGGCTTTGAGATGTCATTCATTGCAACCAGATATTATATGTTTTCCCTCTAAACATCATACGATTTATAGAGCCATAAGAAATTGTGTAACTGTGATTAAAACAAGGCAAAATATAACAAAAATAATAAAAGTCATATATACTAAAAAACTTGATTGAATTATTCAACTATAAGATAATAATATCATTTGACAAGTCCTAGACTAAATATAAAAATATATTAATGAAAGCAAGTATGAAATAAAAAAAAATTAAATACCTCATTGAGTTAGTTTCCCGTTAGATATCTGCATTGAAATTTAGTAAATAAATTAATTGATCTAATTGCCCTGTTTCATACTGGTTCAGATTAATTGATCAAGATGATATGTCTCTATTGGGCTAATTATAAGGTTCTTCCAGCTTCCTGTATGCTCCTGGTAATGAACCGAAATTGCCTCCGAGTAACATAGACTGATTATGTACTGGTTTAAATGCTAATATGTCCAGGAATCAGTGCTGTATATGCTGGTTGCAGACACTGGCATTAATTTCGAATATTTTATTCCTTCTACGTTGAAAAACTAAACCATTGGTGGAAAACATTTTATAATCATAATTCAGACTATAACTGTAATAAAGTTAAATCGCATCAGTACTATCAACTTTTATTTCCCATTTTGGATCAATATATTTATTTATTCACTATTGTCATCCTGCAACTAAATTCTTTAATTATTGCACACAACTTTTTGAAATTATAAAAATAAGTTAAATTAAATTAAAATAAAACAAAACAAAAAAAAAAATAAAAAAAATATGTTAAATTCAATTAAATAAAAATTAAAATTATAATTGCTGCTTATAATTTTTGGCATTATTTATAATGCAACATAGTTGAAGAGGGATCTCAATAGTTTGCCATTTTTGCTCTCTCAATACACGAGTGCATCATATCTCCTTCAGATTGACTTTCGCTTTTAATAAAAAAATATCTATAGAAAACATTTTGCTTGCAAACTGAAAAGGTCAAAAACTATATTTTTTTCTGTTCTGCACAGCGCAGAAATCAGAATAGAAGGGAACAGATTTTATTTCAGTATCTGACTCCTTATTCTTCTAAATATAATGAGAAAGAACACGTGCAATATTATTGGTCCCTCTCTTGGCAAGCTGATGATGCCAAATAAAAAAATATCTCTGTTTTATTAGTAACTTAATTATACAATTAATATAGGGATATTTACTTTTTTTTAATTCAAGGTACTAGTTTTAGCTTGAATAATGTATAAAAGAGGCTTCGTAATAAGAAGGACAATAATTCTCGGCTTACCCCGACTGCAAAAATAATGTACTATTACCAATTATATTAAAAATATAAGTCCAATTAATTTTATTATATTTCATTTGTAACTGTTCAGAACGAATCGCTGTGCATTATAACATTATTTTTATAATTTAAATGCTATCATCAAGTTGATTGTTTAATAGGTTTTAATTTTATTTTATTTTACCTTTCACGAATTGTGGTGGGTGTTCTCTCTGCCGTTTAGCAGTCACATAGGTAACTTCAAATTCCATGATCAATTGACCGTCGATAGGTAGCTGTAATATGTTATGATAATCAGTTCCGGATTTACCATAGAAGCTGAAAAAGCTGAAGCTTAGGGCGGCAAAATTGGTACAGAAAAAAGTAAGTAATAGTGCAGTAAAAATAAAGCAAATTTTTAGCTTAAAAATATACCAAAAAGTTTTAGAAATAATCTTGAAACTAGATTATTCCCTTAAAAAAGGAATTAACGTTATTGTGAACAGTGAATCTAATTTTAGAGCTCAGTAGGGGCGGCAAAAATTTTATAGCTTTAGGGCGGCAAATGTGTAAAGTCAGCACTGATGATAATAACAGTTGCTGTACATACCATTATGCGTCGAAGAGTTCCTGTTTATATTCTAGTAGTTCATCATGAGATGCAAATTTTATGGGACCATCCTGACGGTAATCCGAATTAAATTAAACAAAATTGAAAAACAGTTCAAATTGATGGAGATATCGCTTTACATACTTGTAAAAAATAATACAATCTTGTTGAGAACCTCCTCCTTATTTGAAGTTGGTCGCTGTAATATGTTTTACGTATATAAAATTATAAAGTAATTATGATGAAGCAAGAAAGTTACATTATACCAAAAGTTAATAAAAAATTTAGGTTAAAAAAGGCGTAACATATTTCAACACCGTTATTCTACTTGTGTGATCTAAGAACAAATAAAGCAACATTTCCTTATGGTTTTATTTAGCGTTATACAGATCATACTTTTTCGGAAGTAGATATAAAGTAGTCTACCGTCATGACATAAAAAGATTTCATAGAAGATTCATTTGGACTGTCGAATTGATGATTCATTAGCGAAATATTTGCACGTCGAAACAGTCGTCAGAATATGAGGCAAAACTTTTTTAAAAACTTTTTTTGTGTACCATATTAATCATGCAAATAAACATATTATTATTATTAAATAAAGACGTGTTCTGACTGTAACTTATATATTTACAATATTTGAAAATGAAAATGAAAATAACTTTATTCAAATGCACTTAAAAATAAGTAGTTTTGAATCGTCCAACATTTTTATTCCTATCCACTTTTACCCTATTAATTATTTATTGGTTTTTGTTTGGATCAGGGTCATTATTCCGGTAAAGGTGTTTTTTTTAATGTGTGATAGACGCGGTAGTGTGTGATTTTTTTATATCTATCGTTTTATCATTTTAAAAAATCTGAATGAATAATGATTTTATTGTACAGAGCTTGGTTTGTAGGCAGTATCTTAAACATCTTTCTAATCCATAAAAACAATACCTAGTATACCTACTGAATTAATTTGTGTGTTGTTTTTATAGATTGCTATAAAACTATACCGACCTTTGCCGACTCTTGAGAGACATAAGATACAAAGCATCTATTTTCTCGCACACCTCCTAAAAATTTTTGGGGAAATTTCTTCACTTTGATGCATGCATCCACAATAAAGAGAAGCTATGAGAAGCTATTTTAACATATTATATTAATTATAAGTTGAATAGAGTTCCTGAGAACATTTTCATAAAATAGGAACTAAGGAGAACTGTTTATTTTATCCTTTTTCATGTTAGAAATCTATTTAAATAGTAGGTATATAATTGAGCGAAGCTGACTTTTAGGCAACTGACAAATTTCGCTTGTCTCCCTTCTAGTACTTAACGGTTCAACCGATTCGAACGAATTTTGGCATGAACATACATAATTATAACCTGACGGACATAGGCTATGTACAAAAAATATAGACTTTACCATGGAGGAATAATCACCGAAAGAAAAATTCAAAAGCTGATCACAGCCAAACCGCTAATACTACATTGATGAAATTTGGCGCTAAAACTCACATCGTAGTCGTGAGTAATATGCAAAAAAAGTTTTGAAATCGGACATACCATGGAGGAATAATCACCGAAAGAAAATTCAAAAGCTGATCACAGCCAAACCGCTGAGACTACATTGATGAAATTTGGCGCCAAAACTCACAAAAGAAGATAAGGTAGTGCTTCGCTCAATATTTGCAAACAGCAGCATGCATTGCAGACCTAGTATTTACTTACCATCTGTAAGGGCTGTAAAGCGCTTTTCCGCTGTGGAATAAAAAAGTTGAGTTCCATAATTGAGTTGATGTCATAAATTTTATTCTTAATTAAAAACAAAGAGTTTTTTGATAATAATTTTTCATTAATGAATGTCACTTCAGAGTTATTGTATCCAAGATGTCATCTTGTAGTGATATTTGTGATTTCATAAGACATTCGCAGAACTTTAAAATGTCTTCTAAACAATCATTGAGAACTTACTTCTTGAGCAGTATAACTTAAAGGACACTTGACGAAAACTTAAGTCTGTTCCAGTCAATAAGTTATGCTTTACAGAGTTATTAAAGACTTAAATAAATATTTATTTTTGTTTTAACAATTTTTACTTTAATTTACTAAACTTATCAAACTAATCGCAGCGATTTGTGGTTCGCTTAAAAAAAAACACCAATGTAATTATTAGATTTATGACCATCGTCACGTGCACTTCAGATACCACTCATCGTGTACATTGTCTACACACGCAGTTTGTTTCACGTACAGTTGTAGCGTACAGTGTATTTAAAATGTAAAATTATCTTTATAAAATGACCAGTTCTTTTCTATATTTTTTTTGGCTTTCTCACATTCACACCAATTAACCTAGCCCAAAGAAAGCACAGTAAGGCTTGTGTTATGGATACTAGAATAATGGATTTACGTATGATTATCCGTTGATATAATATATGTATATAAAAATAGACATAATATCTATGCATCATAACATATATGATTTATATGTTATGATAACAAACAACAAACTATAGTAACTTCTAACTTGTATATGATGCATAGATATTGACGATAATTACGCCATGAACGTCAGGACGTCCGGATTAAATATAGAAAACAAAATATATTAAAACGTACCGTGAATCCAGTAAAAGTGGTTTAATGCAAAGATATTTAATATGGAAATATAATATAAATACATATGACGTAGGTATTTATTCATCAGTGCGAAAGGCTGGACCGCTACAGCTGCACTTAAACGGTGGACTAATTTTTTTTTGTAACATTAATTTATTTCATAAGGAATTACAACAAACTATAGTAACTTCTAACATATTAGCATTATTAGAAAGCTAGTATTACTTTTAATAACACTAATAGTTATATATTATACAAATTATAATAAAATATTGTACTTAATAAAAAACAGAAATGTACTTACGTATAACTAGTACATATATTTTCAGCATAATATTACATCCAGCAGTGTAACAACTCCTAAGACAGGTTGTTATTTTGTATGTGGGCCGCAGTCTCATATAAGTAAAGGTATCCCGAAGGAAAACCTCCAATAAAGTTTACGCTTCTGCCTTAGGTAATGCGTTCACTCGCTTCTTACATTTAATATCATAACAATTTTCCCGTTCAACAAAAAGAGTTGATGATACGGTTGCCAAGTTTTTGTTCTGTTGTATATATTACTAGGTGATGCAGTCGCTAAGCATAAAGTTACGCTCGCTTAGTTATATTGGAGCGGAGCGTAATACCTAAAAAAATTTTTTTTTTGTTTCGATGGGAATTTTTGCGAATTTCAAAATTCGGGCTCCGTCACAATCTGGTCCTAAACCTGTTGATTCGATTCCACACAAAAAATATTAAAATCGGTTAAGAACTCGGGAAGTTATGGCGTAACAGACATTGCGCCATTGAAGCTGATCCATGGGAGCTTCGCTCCCTTCGCACGCTCCGCTCCATTCGCTCGCTCCGCTCCAATTATTGATTAAGTTTTTTTTATATTTCAGCATCATGACGACGTACTTTTCATACCCAACTCCTGAACTGCAAGAAGAGTTGAAGCGTACAGCAGAAGCTATCGTTGCTCCAGGCAAGGGTATACTGGCCGTAGACGAAGCTAATGGTAATATTTTATATTTAAAAAAGTATAACTATTCTCCTATATCTCCTTATCCTATATCTGATGTTAAGTGGAAGTGAAGTCCAGATACATGGACTTACTAATGAAGTATGCGCCAGCCTTGGGTTTACTGGGTCTTTTACGCCTAATTCGAAGACTACAATTGGCAACGTTTATTTCTTTTATTCCCTGCTATAAAGTAAAAATTATCAAGTTATACCTACTTATTTTCGTTTTAAGTTTAGGTTTTATTTTGCACATGTTTATTTTTTTAATTTTGTGAGCTTCGGGCGAAGAAGTCTTTTTTTTGCGAAATAACACTTTATCATGACCAAGGAGGTTAAAGAGAAGGAGAACGATCGCTGTAGAAAATAGTGTCCCAGAAATATGGACAAAATAAGTGAGCATGCGATCGCTAAGTCGTCTCAATAAAAGCGAGCTGTTGTTAAATTTGTACATTATTCAACTAAATTCATCTACTTGTAGTCATAAACAACTAACTTCGCAGATACTACTTACCGACGGCAGCGCGGCTGGTGGCTGAAAAATGAACTATAAATTCTACAAATTTTCAGGGACAGCCGGGCTAATGCTTTAGCACGTAGCGATCGTTCTCCTTCTCTCTAACCTCCATGGTGATGACGATGAGAAAGGCAAAAAATATCAAATGGAATCCATTATGTATCTAATATGTGAGAAATATATTTAAGTGGTTAAAATAAGAAAGTATGGTATTTTATTATAAAAAATATAAGAATTGAAAAATAAAATAATTCACTTGATTTCTAGTAATATAATACTTGCCATCAAATTTATAAAAATAGGTAGTTTGAAAAATAAATTATCATCAATTATAATGACATGCTATGCGAGCGGATAGCCATACATATTTCTTACCGCATGCTCGTATTTATTACACAAACATCTACCATTTCCGGGACTCGAGCCCAGGACCGTGGTCGGTGCGAAGAGCAGGACCATTGCGCCAAACCATTGTCAAATGGTAAAACTATCGGAAGATGAATAAATATTTTAGAGACTTTTTACTGTGGGTAGGCGGTAGGGTGGAAATTTAATAGTTAAATCAGATTGCGAATTAACAAACACAATCTCCATTGCTTATAAAGGGGAATTCCCGAGGAGAATGTTTTCAACTTTTCTTTTCGTAATTGCATTTGTATGAACAATTGACGGCCAATAGTTGCAACTGCAGCGTTCCTATCTCCTCTGAAAATTATTATTTACTAGGCGGTGCAGTAGCACCATATATTGGAGCGGAGCGTAATACTAAAAAAATATCAATAATGTTTAGTAAATTTTAAAATTCCATAAGAAAGGAAACTTTCAAAGAGCGCGCGCTTTTTTTCAATGGGAATAGAGCCAATGTTTTTTGTTCATAACTTTTTTATTTTTGTGAATTTCAAAATTTGGTTACCATCTGGTCTTAAATGTGTTGATTCGTTTCCACACAAAAATGATTAAAATCGGTTAAGAACTCGGGAAGTTATGGCATAACAGACATTTCGTCATTGAAGCTGATCCATGGGAGCTACGCTCGCTTCGCTTGCTCCGCTCCAATTATTATTGTTATAAAATTAATTACACTTTACTCTGTATACGTTATTTAGTACCCATAATACAAGTTCTGTTTAGTTTGGAACTAATTAACTGTTGCGAGTAGTCCGAAGTTTATTTGTTTATAGTTAGTTCCTTATAGTTCTACAAAAGGCGCGTAAAATTTATTAATATTGTTGTTGAAAACAATGCTATTTGAACTCGACCCATTGCATGAAAACAAACTCGTGCTGAAATTTATTAGTGACGTAATATTTACTAACTTGAACGTAAACATTTTGATTCTCGACTTACAGATGGCATTGGGAAGCTTCTAGCTGGCGTGGGATTAGAAAACACAGAAGAAAACCGACGCAAATATCGCCAACTGCTTTTTACTGCTGATAATGTAAGGAAATATCTGTACGTCACGTAGCATTAAACGATTCGTTGCGGATGCCCTTTCTTTTTGCGTGTGGCGCTAACCACTGGAGCCGTGTCATTTTTAAATCGATGATAACTACTTTAAATTAAGTTTTAGGGAAATCTACCCAGAATAAAACCATCGTCATTTTTCACGTAAATCAAGCTCGTAACCTTCGTTTCTGGTAATTGTATGAAGCAACAAATTGGTTAACACTATGGGTCAGATTCACTATCTCAATAATATTAGGTGCTGCTACCTATAAAACTCCGACCTGTAGAGTTTCATTATTTTTACCGTCGTAGGACTGACGAAGCCATGGGATAGTTGACTTTTAATAAATGCATTGTAAATGCTCTTATTGAATAAAAGGCATTATATCTTTATCTTACTAACATTAAAAAAATATGTATGCAATTCACACGTGGTAGGAGTGAAACCTTAAAAAATAATACGTACACGTATACAAAATACCACGGTTATTGTGATTCCCTCTCTCAAACTTTGTACTACGCATGCGTACACGAACACGTATTAACACACGAACATAATGCTTCCTATCTCACTTTCTCCTACGATAAATCTTATGAATTTATGTGTCTGTCTCTTTTTACTGTCGCTTTTTCGTTTCAAAGAGACACTGTATAATGCAACCTATTTCATTTTCTCCTACGTTAAATCTTATGAATTTATGTGTCTGTCTCTTTTTACTGTCGCTTTTTCGTTTCATCGACTTTCAAATCACAACGATGCTAAAGAAGTTTTCCCTTCAATAACTGATTTATTTATATATTAATGTTACACGCTGTGGATATTGGATAATCAAAATGAAAATAAACAACGATGCTAAAGAAGTTTTTACTTCAATGAGTACATAATTCATCGTTATAAAATTTCATCTGTTTTATTGATAGTTAATTAGCTACGCAAAGTAAAGGAGATACAAGAAACAACTGTGTAGTAAGAATTCTGCAATATCAAAAATAGCATCTAAAAAGATAATCGTCAATATATCAATTAAAAATAGCTGTTTTTAGAACATACCTTAAAATATGTTCTGGATTCCAAATTAATTACACAAACTGTATTTTATATTGCCTTACAGGAGTTATGGGTATTATAGGGTGAAGGGGAAAAAGTCGCCATTTTCATAGGTACGGAAGAACCTGGTATTGGAATTTTCCAATATTAATGGCTATATAAACGTTTAATTTCATATTTTTTGGTAACACTATAAATAAACGCGTTAACAGTATCCGTAAACAAGTTTTCAATAAGGGCCGCAACACTATATCGCCTTACAAACAACAGTGTCCATGCTACTGACGAAGGCAGAATATACTGAACTTATAAAGTGTTGAAGAACCAAATATGTACCATATTCTTGGAAAATGATAATGATAACCTGATTTAAATTTAATTGTCACTATTGGTGCGTGAGAGGCGTTATCTATGCCAGTCTCCGCGGACGGGACCCGAACCTATGCAAGGCGCGCGGGCGGTTCCTTACTTTTTGGCTTCTAAATACAGCGCAAACGGGTTAAAATTTAGAAACACTGCACCTAATCACACCATAATGATACGCATTATGAAGGGTATTTAGTCTTCATAAATAAAAGGCGGACTGTGTTATATAATATCCTTCATAATGCGCACAGCAAAGGAGTGAAACTCCCTCCCTGCGTCTGTATTTCCGAGAACTTATAACCCGTCCATTTTCAAAGCCAGAGTGAATAGGTGTCTTCTCGCTCGTTCCATCGTGGATCCTGTCTTGGCCCCTGGGCTTAATTGGGATTAAGAGCGAACCCATTCTAATTAAAAAAAAATAACATTATCTCTTTCATTTGCTAACAGGAAGACAGAGACAGCGTTAGTCATTTAAGCATTCTCTATAAATCCCAAATTAGCAACACAGTTGAGACTTTTCCGAGAAATTTTCTTTAGCTTACGTTGTAGATTGAACTTCTTGTCAAGCTTTAATGGAAGCGGCTTAGCAGGATTAAAGGCTAGATATTACATGCTTGAAAAGCCGACATCAATCATTCTTGTGAAAGCTACTTACTCGAGCATATGATTTCTTATGATAACGATTATCATATGTTCTTTACAAGATAAACGTAATTATAAGTAATAAGGCTAATATCTAAAAAATATGAACAATATCTTAATTTCCTTTAAGCTTTTATTGTCTCTTATATTAGTATTAATTAATTAATTTATTTATTTTCTTGTTTATTATTTTTAAGGATCCGATATATCGCGATGTTCTTTGCGCCATGGTCACCGAAGAACTAAGTTTTTTGTGGGCAGACGTATCGGTCTACCCACTGTCTTGTTTTTTTACACTAGATAGTGGTACCACTGTATGCAAACTTACTAATTATGGAAATTAGACACGACTCCCTACGCTTACCTGCTATCTGATACTGTATGACGATGGCGCATGAAATTTCACCGAAATATCAGAGCTTCAAAATTAGTCAATAATATTAATGTGGGTGGCAGTTAGTGTTGCCAGGTGTCCCGATTTAGGCGGGACGTCCCGATTTTCAGGGGTCTGGGGACGCGTCCCGATTCGTACCTGATCGGGACGCTAATTATCCTGATAAATCAAAAAATGAAAAAAAAAAACAAAAATGGTACAAAATTTTTTAGAAAGACAATCAAGACTAAGTAAATTTTCAAACATTATTTTCTTTTATTGCTCCAGTATCAAACTTCTATTTCATCAAGAAAGGGTATTTTTCCAGGATAACTAAATTTGGTCTGAAAGGCGAAACCGTTTGACACTCGAGCATGTGAAAGCAGAAATTCAAATTAAAACCAACTTTAATGTGACTTGCAATGAATTTTATAACTATGTTTTTAAAAACAAGGCCATTCTAAAGATGGCAAAGTCCAATAAAAAAAAAAAATCCATAAATGCTTTCTTTATTCTTCTGAAGTGCGTCAATTACACTTAAAGTACGATTTTATTTTTTAATTTCTACTAGTCCAGCAAGACTGATTACTTGTTATGTAAGATTTAATACATATTTAATTTAGGTAATATAATACTATACTTGCACTAGTAGTTTAAAACGCAATGAATTAAACCCTGATTTAAAAACACCTTGTTTTTTTGTTTACTGTCCCGATCTGCAACCCTTAAAGTTTAAAGAAAATAAAGGCTGCTACCATTTATATACCTATTATATAATCTTATTGTTTATAGCTACGTAGGTATATCTTGTAGACAACCTAGATTGTCGTTATCATATTGTGCAACAAGAAGTCATATACACGGGTAAGTAGCTTTCACAATAATTATTGATATATTTAAATATCGGAGATTCAGAAATAAAAAAATAAAAAATATTCCCGTTTGAATTGAGGACCGTTTGTTGCAACGATAGCGATCCTGTTTTTCGCACCGAAGGTCCTGAGTTCGAGTTCCGGAAGAGGCCGATGTTTGTGTGATGAATACAAGCATTTGTACCTGAGTCATGCGTATTTTATATATATATATATATAAATTCCCTATCACATTGATTGACCACTATAAAATCCAAAACTACTTAACCGATTTTGATTATTTTTTTTCATTTTGCTGGATTAGTTGCAACTTAGGACATAGGAAAGGTTTTACTCTAATTTATAATACAGCAACGCATGGCCGGGTCAGCTAGTATTTCGATGAATGTTTAAAATCTAAGGATCGTTTGAATAAAACACTTGTTTACGCATCATTTTGTGCATAATTTATTTTATATTTAAGTAATTCTGACACATTCGACACCTATACGGGAGCCGTGATCACAGGATGACTAAGATAATGGTCGTCATATATTCACAATATTTTAATTGGGCACGTTCCTAATTGTTTATATTTTATATAAATCAAATCGTTTTATTATAAGATTTTATATAGTTACTAGCGGCTCATCCTGGCTTCGCACGGGTGATGATAAATTCTTTATTTTTTTTCTATTATTAAATATTTTTCCGTTAGCGCCATCTAGCGTCCGGTAGATGAACTACTTGCGGTTAACGCGTTGCTATGGTAACGTTATTGATACAATGGAAAAAGAGCGGGAAAAAGAGCGGACGGACAAACACACAAACAACTGTGATCTTAGATTATAGATTAAATTCTCCCCACGATTACATTGCATACTACTGACTCTACTACCAGTTTGGAAACTGGGAGGCCCTTCTGAGAAGAACTGGCGAAAGAAACTCGGGCAGGGGGATCGACCTCCATCATACTGTTATTATTTTCAAAAAGAGCTAACTACATCACCAGGTCTTGCAATTTGTGTCTTTGGATCCCAAGCAGGTGGAACGCTACATCCTTCATTTCTATTGAAATTAGGATGTTACCTGATTTCAATAGCCTCGCGTAGCATCCTAGGAACAAATCTTTGTTCTCTAGCGAGAATTTGAGGTTTATCGAGACGAATGTAGTGGTTTGGCCCCTTAGTATCTATAACACAAGCCTTATAATCGTTACTTTGGGCTGGGCTAATTGTTGTGAATGTGAGAAATATAATATTTTTTATTGTTTTTATTAATTAACAATATTCTTTGACCTAAAAAGTTTCCTAAGTATATTTCCTAAAACTTTAGTACCTAACACTTATTCGAGTCTTCTATAAATCAAAAAAAGGCCGTAGTTCTCTTATCGCAGGTAAAATATAAGTTCAAAAAATATTCTCCATTAAAGCGACAAATCAAAAAGTTTACACGGTCTCTAACGGAAACGTATAAAGAGCCTTCAGAGTTTCGTTTCCTTTGATCAAAATTGAAAAGAGAAAGAATTTTCTCCGATGGATCTTATTAATGAAACAACATTATTTTGACTTACAAGTGTGTCTGTATTTTGCTTTAGTTGCTAAGCTTTATTTGTTGTTTTATTTATGTGTGTCATTACCTTTCTACAAACTTTTTTTCTTTCACCTATCCCGGTGTCTATAATGAAATCTTGCAAGTTAAATTTGACCCACTTCCCGATTGAGCTGAAATTTTGCACGCATATGTAAATCGAGTGACAATGCATTATTATGATGATATGGAGCTGGTCTGATGCTGGAGCTCGAAGGTGGCCATAGGCGCTCCACAAAAAAATAATGAATTTTTAACTTTTTGTTGTGTATTATAAACAAGTAATAGTAAAAGTTTGTTTTTTAAAAAGTTTTTTGAAATTTGCTAATATTTCGCATTTGTTCTTTTGTTCCATAAAATATTTCTGAAAAGCTAAAGGAAGAGCTAATGAAAACAAAACACAACAGATTATTTTTTTTAATAAAATGAATATAATTTTGCTTTATAAAAACCATCTTGAAGACTCATTATAATGGAAAATACAGTTTTTAAGATATCTTTTTCACTTTAATAATATGTTTTCTTCCTTGTGTATCACATAAATAAAATATGGACACTGAATTGTTTTTTTAAACTAGCTAGAAGTACTATCTTAACATGCAATAAATTATGCAGACTTCACTAACTTCGTGGTCGAGTGGCTCACATACTGGTTTTCATCAACATGTGCTGTAGTTAATTGGGTTCACAACAATATATTTGATGTTGTCTATTAAAAAAAGAATGTTGTAACACTTATAATAATTTATTTCACTATTTAAAAATTATTTTAAAAGTAATTAATTCTCTTGAATTTCATTACATTGCGAGATTAGATGAGGGTTTTTCCCAATTAGCGACCGTTTGGTACATATAAAATAAATGAACATAGAATAACGGCGGCGTATATATGGCGCAACGGTAGCAATCCTGCTTTTCTCACCGATGGCGACGGTCCTGGGTTCGAGTCCCAGAAGGGAGCTGTTTGATTATTACATATTTATGTATCATACATTTACATATCTATATCGGCTACCCTAGTGTCCATAAGACAAGCCTTATCTCTCAATAAAAAATCTTTATTAGTCAAGGATGATACATTTCAGTGCGTGCCCTGTCTCATGAACTAAGTACAGCCCGTATGGCAGGAGACAGTTGGTTCCCAAAGTAGGATACCAAATAAATTTGCGCCTGAGCAGACTAACAAAACATACTAGTTGCACAACTTCCTCACAAACAAAGTTCAAAAAAACATGAGGTAAAAATAATAATAACACAATGAAATGAGAACAAGTAATGTGTGTTCGTGTGTGTGTGTGTATGTGTGTGTTCGTGTGCGTGTGTGTGTGCGTGTGTGTGTGTGTATGCGTGTGTGTGTGTGTGTGTGTGCGTGCGTGCGTGTGTGTGTGTGTGTATGTGTGCGTGTGTGTCTATGTGTCTGTGTATATGCGTGACTATTATTATAGAAATACACCAGAATTCCTAAGTAAATTTTATTTGCTATAAAATGACGTGTCGTTTACCCTGCCAGCTCTTGGTCTTTAACGATATAATGTATTAATTTGTCCATGTCTCCGCTGTAATACTTTTTGATGAGACGGTATACCAGACTACTGATGATGGTGTACCCTTCGTCGAGGTTTTACAGAAGAAGAATATTATACCAGGCATCAAGGTAGACAAGGATGTTGTTCCATTGTTCCATTCTGAAGATGAGGTTACTACTCAAGGTATGAAGATTTCATAACAGTATTCCCGTAACGATATTTTTTAAAGATATTTCTTAATCCCTATTAGCTAAACTAAAAATCGACGGATTCGTTCAATCTCGTAGCGATCTCATTATTTATTTATTTTATTTAATGATTTATTGCAAACTTCACAGCTTTTTTTTCAACCATAAATACAAACTTCCAATTACAAACATGAAAAGCCAGTTACGAAGTATGACATATTACAATTCTTATATTGAGTCGATCACTGGATATTCTAATATAAAATTAATTAGTTACATAAAACCAAAGTAAATTTAATAGGTAAAAATTATGGTGTTTGAAGTTATTATACATTTGAAGAAGGGACTTCAACACCACGTTACTGAAGGCGTTTCGGCTCAAGAAAAATATATCGGCATCCTTGAACTTGTCCTCATATGTTTTTACTATTCTCTGTAGTACTGAGTGTCGGGCATAATTTGTTCGAGCTAAACCAATAGCCAGACAATGCATACGCCTGGTACGTACCGCAGATGCGCGCACACCAATACGTTCCGTGAGCTCCGGACAATCGACGACAGCATTGACCACGTCATACAGCAGTCTCATGTCTGCGATTAGACGCCGGTCCTCGAGGGACAGCAAATGAAAGAAACGGAGACGATCAATGTAATCCCCTCGCCCTCTGATGCGATAGTATAAGCGGCGAGTAAAAGTTCGCTGCACGGACTCTAGCCGCGCAATAGACGTTACATAAGATGGCGACCAGATTGGTGAGGCGTACTCCATAATACTTCGAACATATGCATAGTACAGAATTTTGATAGATTCTACTTTTTTAAAGCTTTTGGTACTTCTGTGCAAGAAACCTAGCATCTTCCTGGCTTTTTGAGTTATATATTGAAAATGAGACGAATATACCAATTTACAATCCAGCAAGACGCCGAGGTCTCGTAAGACTTCTATCCTGGGAATTAAAACTCCATTAAGGTTATAATTATGGGATATAAAATTAGACTTCCTTGTAAAAGTAATTAATTGACATTTTTTGATATTCAAATCAAGTCGGTTGCGAACACAGTATTCAGAAAGCCTGTCAAGGTCCATCTGAAGTTTAATACAGTCATCGATAGATTGTATAGGCATAAATATTTTCTTGTCATCTGCATACATTAGAACCTTAGAATATAGGAAGCAAGATTCTATATCATGTAGGTAAGTATTAAACAAGAGAGGTCCCAAGTGGGAACCCTGCGGTACGCCTGATGGTATGAGTTCAAAGTTGGACTTAAAGGTATCAATCCGGACCGCCTGAAGACGATTTTTAAGATACGATGTGAGCCATCTCAAGAGATCCCCATGTATACCGACATTGGATAATTTAGATATCAAAATATCATGGTCGATGCGATCGAAGCACTTGGAATAATCGGTGTACACGACATCCATCTGTGAGCCTTTGTCCATTTGTAGAGTGATATAATCAGTGAAAACTGAGAGATTCGTTACGGTTGACCTTCCCCGCATAAATCCATGTTGTGAGCTAGGAATGTATGTAGCGACGATGGGGTACATTTGGTCGTGAACGATTAATTCGAAAACTTTCCCAAAAACGGACAATATTGAAACAGGTCTGTAATTTTCTACGTTCTGTCTTGAGCCGCTTTTGTACACTGGAATTATATATGCTTCCTTCCATTTTTTAGGGAAGACACCTACCCTTAAAGATTGATGGTAAATAATAGACAAAGGAAGTGCAAGCTCCCTCGCGCATAATTTTACAAAAATGGAGGGAATCCCGTCACTTCCAGCTCCTTTATTTATGTCTAATTTTTCTAGATATTTTTGAACAAGAGTTTGTGAAATTTCTATACAATTTATTGTGTTAATTAAGTTAGGCGACGATGGTATGTCGCTTGCTGGACAATGTGAAGTGTGCGACTTTGTGTAGACAGATACGAAGTACTCCAAGAATGCTTCACAAATGTCGGGACCACTGCTGGCTTCCCGGTTCCGAAAGCATATTCGTGTGGGGATTCCACGGTCCTTGGTAGGATTGGTAGAAATTGAGTCCTCACATTTATTAATATATCGAGACCAGCATTCCTTTTGTACCTTTTTTTGACGTTTTCTAAGCAGTTCAAAATTATCATAATCTAGTTTATTTCCAAAACGTTTCCATAAACTGTGGTATTTAGATTTCTCTTTGATGATATTAATAAGAGGCTTCGAAAACCATATTGGATATTTATTATTACTGCTTAGAAAGCTGGGGACTACTTTATTTATTATGTTATGAAGTTCATTATAAAAGTTAGATAACATGTCGTCGATATTACTGCTAATAAGTTTAGCGTTCCAATCAATAGCATTCAAAAGCGACTTAATTTCATCATAGTTTGCTTTCTTGAAATTATAAACTTTGTTTTTCGTACCTTTCAGGGTCTTTCTTAGTCGTAGATTACATATTTCTATATCTATCGCTGGATGGTGAGGCATATCCTCGCGAGTAATGGGAAGGGTGCAACGGGTCGTACTCAATTCCAGAGTGCTAAACGCAAGGTCTAGGTATCGGTTATTTCCGTTTATCACTGTATTATACTGACCCAGGCTGAGGTCAGACAACGTATTCAAGAAAGTATGCTGGTACTCGTTAGTTATACCACACGGCAAGCGCGATGAGCCATCAGGATCGCTCATCCAAACAACATTCGGAAAATTAAAGTCTCCCAGTAGAAGGTAGTCAACACTTGGGTTCTCACCGATTAGTTCGCTAAGATAGACAGTTAAATGGGCTACCTGTGTGTCGTGAACAGCGCCAGAGCCAGGTAAGTATACGCACAGGACATGGAGGTCACGAGCGGCTCTCATAGCTCGAGCCTGTACTATGACGTGAACTAGCTCGTAGGGAGCGGTACTCGGCGAGGCGAGGCGGCGCGCGCCGAGCTCATGGCGGGTCAACAACATAACGCCTCCACCCCCACCTCTGCTCGCCGACCGATCATGCCTGTGAACGTCGTATCGACTGTCCCCCACCTCGGAGTCCAAGATACTATCCAGGAGCCAAGTTTCACAAATCGATACTATATGGTAGTCATGGAGAAGAAGCCCTTGATTAAAATCCGTCAGTTTACCGCGAATGCTTCGGGAATTTTGAAAATACACTTTAAAAGACGTTTTAATTACAATATTGTATTTAATAATATTGTAGATGACACCCGTAGCAATCGCGGCAAATGACGGTAGAGATATGGTATATTAAAAGAAACTTTTCGACGCCAACACAACAGAACAGATATGCATTAATGTTGTTTGTAAAGTGAGTTGTGTAGTGTATGTTTGTGAATATTGTACAAAAAAAAATTAAGCCTAAATTTATGTATTGGAGCAAAAATAAAATCAAGTATTTAATGTAGTCTACTTTTTCTTTAAATCTTCCAATTGTACCGCACTGAAGATACGAATAGCTGGAGCCTTGCTGTGTTGTCGTATGTATATTTTTGCATTTCGTGTCCAAACATGTTGAAACCCCAGTTCTTTACATTTCATTCTTGTTGCCTTTAGCAAAGATTTATTTTTGGCAGTGAGATGTTCATTTAAGTAGATAGGTTTACTTTCGCCTGGAATCTCAATATCGGACGAAGATAGATTGCGTTTTTTCCGCGCTGCACTTAACAGCATGTCCTTGGTCCGGGTAGATTTTAATCTGACAATCGTAGTCCTCGGTAAGCCTGTGACTCTATTACGAGAGGGAAGTCGGGCGGTGTAGTCAATGTCATCCTTAGTTACCGTCACGCCGAGTACTGTAGCGATTTTACATACGATAGCTTCAAGAGACTCGGTCTTCCTTTCCGGTATGCCAAAGATTTCTAAATTGTTTAAACGGGCGCGCTGTTCTACATTATTTAGGTTTTGTTGTACCGCCTCAAATTCGGATAACTTTGATTTAAGTAATACATTTTCGCTCTCCATGTTAGTGAGCCTCGATTGCAAACTAGAAAAATCAGTTGATAATGATTCATACTGACGATTAATCTGGTGAATGGATTCCTCATAAGTACTCATTCTGTTAACCATTTCTTCCAAAATTTCCTTCTTAATCGTATCCAATTTTGAGTCAATATAACTTCTAAGGTCAAGAAACTGTTTGGTAATATCAAGTTGAGGTGATAAAAGTGGAACTTCAGTGCTTTTAAATTTTTTAGCTTGCGAGTCACTACCCCTTTTTGTATTAATATTACTTAAGTCTGTTTTCACAAAAGTATTGTTTAAGGGACTCTGATAGCGCACCGGAGTAGAAGAATTATCATTTTTGGGTCGCGAGCAAATACAAGAAGGGCAAGACCATCCGATTTTAGATTCCTCGCTTAGGGTGTTAAAAACATCTCGAGTCATATTGATACATAGCAGATCATATATTTTATTGCATTCAATACATTCCATATAGTCCAATGTCTTAATTTTCTCATTGCATGCAGCACAGTTTTTTGCCATGGTTTGCGTATAAGACGGCAGGGTAGATTTGGAATACCAAAGCAGTAAATAATTTTTACCTTACTATGAGCCGTAAACCTCGCGACCAAAACAGCTTAAGCGCCGTGCAGTCTGCGTCGCTTACGCGTTTCTAGCGTGAGATTAAAGACACAAAACACGGCACTTGTTATCATGAAGTAGTTCATACGAGGTTTGATTATTTAGATGTTTTATGCTTTAAAACCACTTGTAGGCACTATATTATTAATTAGAAACACTACACTTATGTTTTCTTCGTGCTTTTACACTTTATTTGCTTAATAGCTTTACAGTTACGGGTGATTTTAATTTAAATATAAGAGCGTGATATTGCAGTGTCAACTGACTCCGTATGAATATGTGTATGAATATTAATCTACACTAATATTATTAAGAGGAAAGATTTGTATTTTTGTATGTTTGTATTTTTGTATGTTTGCAATGAATAAACTCAAAAACTACTTAGCCGATTACAAAAATTCTTTCACCATTGGAAAGCTTCATTCACGCTAAATAACATAGGCTATATTTAATGCTAGAAAAAATTTAAATAATTTTGTCCACCCGTGCGAAGCCGGGACGGGGCGCTAGTGTTTTATAGAGTAAGTAAGTAAGTTTTAATTAAAGTTAAATTAATAGTTGGTAACATAAAATTATCACAACATATATTATATTTAGATGAATAAATTATTACTTTGAGATGGATATTAAAAAATAACTGTATTTAATAACAACATTCTCAATAAAAACTCAATGGCTAGGTTATCATAATAGACTTTTGCCATTCAACACACACACACATATCCGCCACAAAAAATCACCCTGTCACGATAACACACAATTACAAACTTATACACACGGTTTTACTTAATAATTTGTAATAAGTTGTTAATAGTTAATAGCACAATCTTCAACCACAAGTAATTTTAGTACTCACTCAATAGAAAGACCCGAGACAAATTAATTTACAACTAGCGTTTAGCGACGGCTTCGCTTGCTATAATGTAGACTACCAATTAAAATGTATATTTCTATACCTCGGGAACAGTACTTTCTTCTGGATCAAAAAAATAGATAGGTTAATCTATTTTTTGTACTCCTGGCAAAGTTAATGTAAGAGTTCATGATAACCGATTGAGTAGTTAAGGCGTGAAAATGTAACAAACAAACTCTACTTTCGTATTTATAATATAAGATAGAACTATAAGACTTTTACCGATATGATATATAGCTTATAATTTGCGCAATTACGTGTTCTTACCATATACCAAGTTTTATTAAAATCAGTCAACTCGTTCTTGACTTATAGAAAGACATATAGGCAGACAGACATACAAACAGATAGACAAAAGTTTAAAAATAGCTGAATTGGTATCAGTGAATCATAAAACAAATATTTATCATAAAATTTGTCCAAAAAATAAATGTGCTGACAGAACCTACAGATTTATATAGTAGTAAAGATATAGATATAAATAGATCTATACTTATTTATTGCATTATACGAGTAAGATCTTACGAGAAAAACTTCTTTAAAGCTTTTAAAAATATTTGTAGACAATATTTTTTCTTAGCATAGAAATCAATTTACTTATTCTATCAAGAAGACCAGTTCTATTTCTTTATCAGGTCTTGACGACTTAGCAGCCCGATGCGCACAATACAAGAAGAAAGGTTGTAGGTTTGCGAAGTGGCGGTGCCCACTGAAGATTAGTGAGAAGACACCTTCCGTGAGAGCTGTGAACGACACTGCCCAAATATTGGCCAGATATGCCTCCATTTGTCAGAGTGAAGGGCTGGTGCCAATTGTGGAACCCGATGTTTTGTTAGATGGTAACTAAATTTATAGTTCTCACTACAGTCTGGTTCTACAATTTCTTAAAATAAAATGTAAAACGTAGTTAACCCTGACGCAGAAACAGAAAAACGATTTTTGGTAATATTCATTATTGTACATTACAACCGTAAATTTTAGAGCTACGGTGCCTCAGAAACACACATATCAAACGGTCAAACTTATAACATCCCCTTATTGCATCGTGGGTAAATAAAACGATATAAGACTTCACTCAAAAATACTCTTGGAGATTGATTCCAAACTATTTGGGAACCCAATTCATTTTGTTTGTGTTAATAATGTTCAGTTCCGAATGAGAACCAAATTAATTAAGCCGCGATGTGATTGGATTACAATCATAAAGGGCTTACCATTAACGTAACGGAATTACTTCATCATTATATTAATTACCCCATTATATCATAGGATTAATATTCAGAACGCAAATCAATTGTTCAATATGAGGTCGCTGAGTCACAAATTCTTTCAAATATTAGTGAACTAAAAATATCTGGCTTACATTCGAAAATATGTTCAATAGGAAAATGAATACCCCTAGATACCTGGAGAACGGCATAACTTAACCAACCCCTTTTACACGTGTTTTGCTTCCGAATGGAATATCAGTGGAACAACATACAATGGAACTCTCGGTGGTGTATTTATTTGCAGGCGTGAAAGCATAGCATCATTGCATATTTTGCTGGAGTAAGGTAGTTTAGTTTCCTAATCAACTTACTTATTACTTTTATACTTGTATGACGTATTTTTAAAATGGTTGGGATTTGCTCGTTAACGTAAAGATATGGGTCTTCTCTTGACTATTATATTATCGACTTGCTTATTAGCTTTGGAATGCTACTCTCGCCCAAAAAAAGGCTATCCAATTTCAGCATGCTTAGATAACTTTAAATATGAGTGAATCGCCCCATTTAAATTAAAGATTTATCTATTCTATTATTGTGTGTCAATAAAAATCTAAAGCCTTTTTCATCTACTCTCTTTGTCTATTTTAGTTAGAAAAAAGTGTTTTGTCAAAGACATAGGGGCCCCATTATTCTTATATGCCCTGGGCCTTGAATAGATTAAAGATGGTCCTGAGGGTCGTTGTTATTTTATTCTGCCAGACACCACATGGCTACTTCAGAAAGTTTGTTCTATTATTGAGGCTTTACGTCTTACTGATCATGGTGATAAAAGCACAGCACTAATGTTATAATATATAATTTGAGTTCGTACTTATGATGGCTTAGTTTTATAAATATAGTCACTTCTATCACTTCAAAATCAAATATCAGAGGTTTCTTGCTCCCGGTTTTGTAGTCTTAATTATATTATGACAATACTTTGTGTGTGGTTTGTTACCATATTGTCAGTAAATAACAAGACCGTATCAATTTGCAAAAAGTTCAACCTTCGAACGCTCACGTAAATATTTTGATTTAAAATCATGTTTCGTTCTACGCAGCAACAAGCAAGTTCCGGCCAAAGCATCAGCGAGCGAACACTAGTATATATAAAGACGTCTTGAATGAGGTTAGATTATATATTTGGGCTATTCAAAGGAGTTTATTGAGTTATTTATGTGACAATTGAAGGTAAACTAACGTTAGTGAAAATTCAAGATGATTCAGGAATAAGTCGAGATAGTACAGAATGATTTTTAGTGTCCACGAATAAAATATTCATATTTATAATAGTGTTATTTTCATTGTTTTTTAGAATACCCGTAAAAATGTAAAAAAGAGTAAATTTCCTCTATTTTTCATATAATGTGGCGTTTTGTTACCAGGGGATCATGACATCGAAAGAACTCAGAAGGTGACAGAAGTGGTTTTG
This sequence comes from Calamotropha paludella, assembly GCA_927399485.1. Classification (NCBI taxonomy): domain Eukaryota; kingdom Metazoa; phylum Arthropoda; class Insecta; order Lepidoptera; family Crambidae; genus Calamotropha; species Calamotropha paludella. The sequence goes on along the minus strand of OV656824.1, from coordinate 14,880,114 downwards.
ACAACCGTATACAAGGCATTAAATGACCACCATGTATTTCTTGAAGGAACTTTGCTAAAACCAAACATGGTAAGAAGCTTAAACTGAACTTTGGACGTATAGTATAAGAATATAGTGTTTAACACACTTGCAGCTCCGCCTTGAACAAATATGCAAGTCGACTTGTATTGCCAAGCAAATATGACATTTTTCTTAATTAATAAAAGTTTGGGTTACTATTCAGGTTACTCCAGGTCAAAATTATAAACAAAAGTGTACTCCTGAACAAATTGCCATCGCTACTGTGACATCATTACTCAGAAGTGTGCCGGCAGCAGTTCCTGGTAGCTATAACATAATTTACTCAATCTTTTAATATTGTGATATCTTTTATTCATATCCCTGTGTGTAGTAAATAGTATAAAACTTGGGATTATAGTGCCTTAAATTAATTATCGCTTTAAAGTCCATAACTAAGTTATAAAAAGTTGCTTCAATATTATATTTGTGAAATTAAGACAATATGATAAATAATATGCTGATAATATGATAACGATACTACTTTTTTAAATGCACTTCTGAAAAAAATACTAGCAAGTAATATAATCACCTAGGGCGACTTAAAACTTTCTTGGGCCCGCCTTCGTTCTATATACTCTGAAAATTACTGCTTATTTTTTTCGCAGAATTAACGTTTTGATTTTATTAAGTTCATTAAATAAAAAAACGCTTTTAATAAATCAAAGTTTAACTGAGAAAAAATTAAAACTTTTCAAGTGTGTTGGGTACGGGAAATCTAATTGTCGTAAAACAGTATAAGTTGTAACATTAGAAGTATTAGAATTACGTCAATGTGACTCGAATGTCGTAAATACGAAGTTATAATAAGAGTGTGAGAAAGCACGAAGATTGTTATAAACTTACGCATGAATTGACACAGTTGTTCATTAGCATAAGAAAAACTTATTTCTCGTTAGGAAAATCTGCGAACATTTTATCTGATTTTAAGAGAAAGTTTCCGATAAAAGAACAGTTTCTTCAGCACATATAATTCACATTCTTTCTATAGGTATCGCTTTTCTGTCGGGGGGTCAATCTGAGGAAGATGCGACCATACATTTGAATGCAATCAACAAGGTTGAAGCAAAAAAACCATGGGCTCTGACCTTCAGCTACGGAAGAGCTCTTCAGGCATCCGTTTGGAAGACTTGGGGTGGAAAGGATGAGAATGTTCATAAAGCACAAACTGAACTACTGAAGAGAGCAAAGGTAAATATATTATGAAGTGCCAGTTAAGTATTTTACTCATTAGAAGAAACAAATTTTTAATCTAGCTTGGCAATTACTACACGCAAAGGTTTTTTAAATGTAATCTTTATCTTGATCGCTGTGACAGCATATAAGACTTCCTTCGCCTGTCCGCGCCACTTCGACCGACATACTGGTTTAATTCTAATTCGGTAATGGGTAGCTGACTGACGAATGTCAAAACTGTGTTAATCAAGATTAACTTATAATAAATATTTTTTGCTTGGTTTATAGAGAAAGAAACGCTATAATGAAATTATTTTCAATTTTTTATAATTATAATACAAAATGTTGTTTTTGTTTTTACACTTTTCGTAAACTTTTGACAAATAAAATGTTTGTTGATCGGACAGCGTCATCTAGTTAGTACACAAAAGCTTTTTTTTATATTAGTATTAATCATTAGGTGGGGGGCGCTTAATTGTGCTCGTGCGTTCTGTTAAGTGGCCAATCTCCACATCGGTACTACATAGGTACATTCAGAACACTATTCCGAATCACTTTCTATTTGAAACTAAAAACGCTTTGCTTTCGTGTTGTATTTTTATTTAATAATGACGTTTAAACTCTTTTGTTAAATCTGTATTCATTAACGACTAAGGTTGTTGTTGTTATAAGTGAGACTTTAATAATACTTTTCATTTGCACAAAAGCGCTTAGTAGGCAATCGCGAAGTATTAATCAAGAAGGGATGATAACCCTCGGTGAGCCAGCAGTCTAATACCGGTGCACGGTGGTAGAAAGGGGAAGGCAAAATCTATTGATTTTAATAAGTATTTGTCTATTATTGCATTTTTATTCTATTTACTATTTTGTAATTCTTTGGTATTCCATTTTAATTAAAGGTTTAAATTATGAAAAAATTTAAAGTCTTTATAGAGCAATCATTATTCTTTTTTTTATTTTAGGCTAACGGGCTCGCGTCACTTGGAAAATACGAAGAAGGCTCTGTCGAGTCAGTAGCAGCACAAAAGTCAAATTTCAGTGAAAATCATACATATTAACGAATAAGTGTAAAGTTATTGTTTTTATCTACTCTGATACTATAATACAAAGATTCTAAAACTGAAAACAAAATGCTTATGACAAACATTACGTACAGGCCAAAAATAATGAAAAAAAAAATTAATTACGAAACAGGTCTTGTATGGACACCTGTAACATAATATAACTTTTTAATCATAACGATACACCTATACAACCTCCAGCTGGACCAAGGAGGCTGAACCTCTACTTTAAAAAGGTTTCAATGAACGAGTCCGCGACGACGCAACACGCATGCGCAATCGATGTTTGCACCTTGGCGCCAACATTTGACATTTAAAAAATCTTTTCAATATTTAAACAAAGTTTGGTTTTGTTTGCAATATTGTTTTACGTATTATAGTATGAGAGTAGATAATAGTAGTTTATGATACTGTTGCATAATAAGGGTTCTTATAACACGAGTGTGTTTTAAAAAAACGAGCCGTAGGCGAGTTTTTTTATAGTATCACACGAGTGTTATAAGACCAAGTTATGTATAGTGTCATACACTACTTTATCTACTTTCATACTATAATATGTAAAACAATATTGCAAATAAAACGCTGAATATAACAACAAATTTTTAAATGTCAAATGTTGGCGCCAAGGTGCAAATATCGATTGCGCATGCGTGTTGCGTCGTCACGGACTCGTTCATTGAAACCTTTTTAAAGTAGAGGTTCAACCTCCTTGGTCCAGATGGAGGTTGTATAGGTGTATCGTTATGATAAAAAAGTTATATTATGTTACAGGTGTCCATACAAGACCTGTATCGTAATGAAACTTTTTTTTTATTATTTTTGGCCTGTACGTAATGTTTGTCATAAGCATTTTGTTTTCAGTTTTAGAATCTTTGTATTATAGTATTAGAGTAGATAAAGTAGTGTATGACACTGTACATAACTTGGTCTTATAACACTCGTGTGATACTATCACTCATGTTATAAGAACCCTTATTATGCAACAGTATCATAAACTACTATATTAATATATTGGATACACTGTAATATATATGATACACTGTCTTGTATTACATGTTAAGCTTCGAGTTGCCGATTTATATGGACATTTTCTGAAAATAAAAGTTTTTCTTGATAAGGTACTTTTTTTAAGTATCTATCTTTATGACGCAATTGTCTATAATTCATTAGTTTCAAAGTATCAATAGTAGTAGGGATTCGTGGGTTCTGGCGCACTTCCCCCCAACCCAGACCCCTCTCCTCCCTTCCCTTTGTTATTCTCCAAACTCGATCCGACCAGCGTCACCGCCTAAAAAAAAAAAAAAAAAAAAAAAAAAAAAAAAAAAAAAAAAAAAAAAAAAAGTTAAGCACCCCCATTTGGAGCGATTGCGCTGGGTCCCAGCTTCGTATCTCTTACCGTTTCCGAGATACGTTTTTGCTGAACTCAATCCTACTTGATTAACTAATGAACCCCTGTTAATGACACACTCGACTTAAGGCCTTAATGACATGATTCTAATCACCTTTCCCGATGCTTCTCATTAACATATCGATCATGGCTAATTGTTTTTTAGCAATGCTATGTACTCTGTACCTATCTAACATTACCTAAATAATAACAATAATTTATCATGGAAATTATTTCCAAATTTGGAATCTGCTCTTCATCGGTCATTCTCGTGGTACATTTACTATTATTTCATGCTCCTAAACTTATCAACTACGTATGAAAAATATGTTTTATTATTACAAGTAAAAACACCATATTTCTTTGTCTTAAACGTATACTCATTCAATGTTGAAATGCTTTATCAACTACCTGTTACCGCAGTCCATGGTCGAGGACAATGAATTTGTACCATTTTTCACCCCATGCATTCAACATCAAAGCAGTACAGATAATGAATTCGAGATCGATGGGTTGAGAATGATGGTTAATTGCACCTTATGCGTGGAGGAAAGAAATAGTGGACGTTTGGTTGCTGGTTACTCACGCCCATCATCGCCGATTCCGATGGAAGCCGCACCAGTCAACCCCCTCTTGCGGGTTTGGACCGCAGAGGAAGATGAAGAAATCAACGAAATTGTCGCCAATACCGATACCGACATGTGGAATAGGGAATATCGTATTCTCCAACAACCACTTCTCCAACTTTGTTTTAATAAATACGATGTTTGTAACATATATTAAAGAATTGTAAATTAATTAAAGCATTTTTTCTATTTTACTCATCTTATCTACAGGCTACATATTTGGTCATCACTTTGAAAATACGGGACCTTGTCTACACAATTGCAACAATAAAATCTTGGTGATGCATACTATTATTTCATGCACCTAAACTTATCAACTACGTATGACATTTCTCTTTGCTGTATTTCAACCAAGTTAAACGACATGAAACTTTTTAACTTATGTTTTATTATTACAAGTAGATACTCGTTACCATGCGAACACCATATTTCTTTGTCTTAAACGTTTACTCATTCAATATCGAAACGCTTTATCAACAATTTAAACTATTTGATTCCGCAATCGTAATGACTCGCCATTAACTTTGTCAACTATTTCACTAATTTTGTTTTCAGAATCTTAATAACCTTGTTCATTATTTTATCAATTATTTGCTTCCAGTATCATGACAAGTTTTGTTTTCTTGTATAACTACATTTTATCAATTATTGACAAACACATCTAATGATCTGAACTAGTATAAGAACAATCGCATCGTAGCATTTGCTAACAAAGTGCTATCCACTGCCATCGAAAACGTAGACTACTGCTCAAGTCAAGTCAAGACAACCGATATGGATGTGAGTATTATTTATTATCTACATACTTTCATTATGCTTGTTTCTGATTTTGTGACTTGTTTGTCTAAACTATCAACCTTCAGTGTATTCCATAATGTTGATGTGTATTCATTGTTGTACTTACTATTCTTTGTATTCATTGTTATAGCTTACATCTTGCTTTGGTGACAACACCACCGTTGACTGCTAGGAAAACACATTCAAACATTATTACTATCCGACATCTGATGATGACGAGGGCGCATCTGCAACTCCATACCCTATCCAGAAGAGAAACAGATCAGACAGCGAATCTCTGAACGAGTTTTTTGAAGAACCTTCGAATAAGAAAAAAAAGCTACACTACAATCGTCTACTGTGGGGCGAGCAATAAATGACGGGATGTCATACATATTGATATCTATGGCCTGAAAAAATTGGGAAACGTCCCACCATCAGATCATTGGAAACATGCGGAAGTAAGAGTGAAGTACTACAACAAAGCAAAGACTAACCATCACCAACGAACTCGACAGTTAATTTATAATATAACAAAAGAAATTTCATCATCATCTGACTGCAAGAAATATACATTTAAACATAAAGATTGAATCAAAATGATAATTCATATTGGTTGGTACTTGGTCGTCTTGAGCAGTCTTCGATGACAAAAACAACCTCATTAACAACAAAACTTTTATGAAGTAGTGCACGATGTTACAAACTTATCATTAGCTTAATTATTCTTAATCAAGTTATTTCTTCATATAAAAAAAGACATTTAAAATGTTTAAATTTATTAGATATCAATACTCTTCGTTTTAAACTTCGACCTGAACCTATGTATTGCTTGAGTGAGTGTTAATCCTAATAACAATGTCTGAAAATGAGTGCGTTAGTGCTTATCAATGATTGACAAACACATCTCATGATCAGAGCCGGACAGATCAAGAGGTACCTTATTTTGAACGATTGCATATTTGAATATAAGCCAATGAGTAACATCGTTAAAAAGTATTATGACTAACGATACTATCATAGTGGATGTGCAAGGCTTTAAAAATGAAAAAAATGAATTTATATTAAAAGAATTAGTTATCGGCACAAAAGAGCACAATCAAATATTTCTAATAAAACCACCATACCCATTCTCTACTCTGACTCTGGAAGAAAAGAAACGTGTCAAGTGGATAGAAAGAAATAGAGGATACCTTTGGAGTGAGGGGCACATTGATTACATAGAATTTAGAAGATTCATTAAGCCCTACTGCGATAAGCGGAGCATCATAGTGAAAGGTAGAGAAAAAGTTGATTGGGTGCGAGAATTATGTGGACACGAAAACGTTTTTGATATAAGTGATAAAGGTATACCTCATTTAGAAACTTTAAGTGAACTCTATTGTAAAGACATATCTACATATAATTGTTTTAACCATACGAAATATTATGCATTAAGAAATGTTATATGTATTAGAAAATGGATTATAAAAAATAATATATCATTGTATTAACTATTAATAAATAACTGTTCTAATTTATTACCTTTGTTAACATTTATTTGTCTTTAATAATTTCAAGGGTTTTTAAACTAACCTAACCTAACCTAACCTAATTTAGAAACTTTAAGTGAACTCTATTGTAAAGACATATCACAAATCTTACATATTTTTATTACAGATATTAAAACTACTTACAATAAAAAGAATACAATAAATAAAAAAACACATTGCTAATTAAATCATGCTACTTACTTAAACACAATGTATGGTCTGTTAACCATACATAAACGGATTGTTACCGATAGTTTGTTAATTGCTAAATAATCCCGAAAATAGTTAAAGGAGATAAAATGATAAAAATATGTTGTTTGAACGAGTAATTTATTGCTACTGATTTATATTACAATTAAATGCATAGGTATCCGATAACTCACAGCGCTAACGCCGACGACGCGACGTTTGCAAATTATGTAAACATATGGAAATGTACGGGTTTGCTCGTACATATTCCCGGCCAGCATAAGTATAAACAATCAACGAAGTTCAAGAAAATTAATGATGAATTAAAGTAAATAATTAATTACAATTTTTACTTCCCCTTTTTTTTTTGTTTGTTAGTAACAATATACCTTATGTTCTAAGTTAGTAATTAAGAAGATTTAATATAACTTTTGCCTATGTTTCTACTTACATTGTTAGTATATTCTATTTATAAAATATGTTTAATTACATTCTATAAGTATATTCTATTTATAAATTCAAAATAAATTGTTTAACAACAGTCAGTGTGCTATGACAATATTAAAGATATCTTATATTAAAATCTTATATTAAATTAAAGTTTTTTAAAAGCGAGTACGCAACGCTGGAGACGTAGCTCTATTCACTAAACGCACACTTTGCACAGCACTTAAACTTTCATTGTTATCACTCACTAAATTCTCACTGTTCACTGCATTTACACTCACATTCACTGGTACTGCTGAAGAATGAGGTGGGAGAGCAGCCAGCTCTATCTGGGGCAAACTCTCCTCCGGCGCTCGCGGTACTCTCCAGGCGCAGCGGCAACGGAGCCGACGAATCGCTACGACCAATGCTACCGTGCCTGCTATCGCGACGATCCCATAAATCATACTGTAGTGGTGTATATCATGGAAACATATACTTTCTAATGCTATGTTTTCCGCATTTTCCTTCATGCCTTTGATTTTTTCACTCAATTCTGATATATCCTTACTGTAGTCGATTTCAGTAACGTTTAAGGGAATTCGTGGAAGAGATATATTTATTATATGATTGATAGGTGCTATAATTGGTGCATATATTTCTGGGCGAATATTGATTTTATTCGATTGGTCTTTGTGTGCCAATATAGTAAAGTTATCTGTTTTTATGATACAGTCATGATCTAGACTCAATATACCGGCGCTAGACAGCTGTTGTGCGGTAATTTGATCCGCACATATCTCTCGCAATTGACACCGGTCACAACAGAAATAAACGTAATTGTTAATTGTATGACTTTCCAGCCAAATATTTTTACATTTATTTAAAATAGTTTTGCATTTAGAATTTTCTATTTCACAAAACTGTGCGTCCATTTTTAATTGATAAGTAGGTTTCAAAATATGGCATAAGGTAACTTTATCTAAATGTTTACATGACCTCAAATCGCTGTAAGTCATGCTTATAAAACTATCTTTTTTCAAACTAATCGCAACATATTCCGAAATAGGTACTATATTAATCATCATGTCGTTTTTTCTCTGTGGGATTGACATAATTTGATAAATTTCAAAGGTATCTCGACTAATAAGTGGCAGCTGTACTTCAAAAATGAGATAGTCTTGTAACATGCGTGCTTTTACCTTAAACAATTCGTAGAACCTTTGCAAATTCATGTGTACGTCATCAACCGCTAACATGTGATCCTTTGTGAGCTGACTAGCAATGGTACTTAATTCGTCTCGTATTTGTTCGGGAGTGAGTAAATGGGGATTAAATCGCCCGTGATATATGTCAGTTATGGTATCAATAAGCGTGTTTTGAATTGTTTTTAAATTATGTAACAAATTGCTTGCTATTATCGACCCTAATGAGAACTCGTTTATGATGAGAGTAGATTCTGTCCTTTTAGTCAATTCGTTCAATGCCCTTTCTAATTTAATAATATGCTGGTTAATCAGTTTATGTTGCTTGTTGATAGTGTCTGCAGTTCGCTTCAATAGGTTGTTCTCAGCTTCTATAATAGAGGTTTGGTTTTTCCAAAATGAAGCGATGTGTTTTTGATTATCACGCAATTGTTGAATGTCTTTTTTGTAGTTTTCTGCAAACCTTTGATCAAGTACACCGAACAACGAGTTCGCTACGTACCCGACCCCGTCAATGAGCCCACGCCGCTGTCTGATAGTGTCGGCGCGCGGTCCCGACTGCTGACCTAGCATCATGCTGTTGTAGTGCTCAAGGTCGGCGATCCCGTGCTTTAATTGTGTTATTATAATATCACAATGACTTTGTTCTCGTATTACCTTACATGTTTTTTCTAAGTTGTTTGAATAATGCTTGAGTACTGTAATACCATTCCAATAAGGTTCCATTTCGTAATAAATAATGATTTTCCATTCATCCCTTACCAATCGCATGTCACATACCTTATCGAAATATAGTCCCTGATCTTGTCTAAAAGGGGTTGTTCGCAAGGCTTCAGTTGTCGAAATTATTGTTAAAAAAAATAATACATATGATATAGCCATGCTTATAAAGTTAAGTCGCTGAGTTTGTTTTCTCTTTCGAAGAGACCTTTTATTCGACTGTTGTGGTTCCGTAACAATTTTTTGCATTTGCTGTTCTTCAGTTGTTTTAGGTTGATTATTACTCACTGGTAATCTTGATAATTTTGTTATAGGGCGTTTAACAAACCCATTTTTGGTTTTCAGTTTGACTACCCTGACGTATCCGTCCGGTCCAGGATATAATTCAACAATTCTCCCCATTAACCATTTTCCAGGAGGTAAGTGGTCTTCATTGATTAAAACAATGTCATTTAGTTTCATATTATTTTCAGGTTGTTGCCATTTCCCTCTGGTTGATAATTGGGTCAAGTACTCACAATGCCATCTTTTCCATATATCATTGAAAATACGCTGTGTTAGTTGCCACCGAGTTCTTAAATCTCTTTCTGTTTCCACTATTGTTAAAACCGGACCAGATGCCAAAAAGTGAGATGGCGTTAGAAAATCCAGGTCGTCAGGGTCCTCAGATATAGGACAAAGGGGTCTTGAGTTTAGACAGGCCTCTATCTGACTCAACACGGTTGTCATTTCTTCAAAGGTTAACTTCTGCTCGCCTACGACTCTTTTTAAATGATGCTTCATACTTTTAACAGCTGCCTCCCAAAGGCCCCCCGCTGAGGGCCACGAGGGCGCATTAAAGTGCCAATATATCTGCATGTCCGATATAGCTGACATAAATTCGTTATTAAATATATTTTCGAGCTCTTTATATTCTAAGGTAAGTGTTTTATTGGCTCCAACAAAATTTCTTCCGTTGTCACTGTGCATAGTTTATATTCTTCTAATAAATTTCTTTCATAGTTTTTCCAAATAATTTTCTGCAAATGTTGATCTTTTTCTTGAATCCAAATTTGACAAAACATTTTTTCTATGTCCGCTGTAAATGCTATGCGATATTGCCGAAACTTTAAGATAAGGCGCTGTAAGTCATTTTGTAAATTTGGACCTTTATACATTAAATCATTTAAACTTTTACCAGATGTTGTCCTCGAGGAAGCATTAAATACTACTCGTAAAGAGGTAGTGCTGGAATCTTTACGCACCACACAGTGGTGTGGTAAGTAACATTCCGGTTTTGTGTTACTATGACATGGTAGTAAGTGGTTTAATGCTTTGTATTCGTCAATAAATTGTTTATAATCTTGTGCGATCTTATCATTTTTCAAAAATTTTCTCTCTAACTGCTTATACTGTGCTATTGCGATTGATTTCGACTTACCCAAATGTTCTTTAAAATTATTTATGAGCGGAAGACATACCTCATATCTACCATCTTTTAAGCTTTTGGTTGTCGCCTTATAAAATTGAATGCACTCATAATCCTCTGATGATAAGGACGACTGATTTGGAGAAACATCTTCTATCTCCCAAAATCGTTGTATGGCGTCAGTGTCGATTTGAATTACGTTACAGTAAAAACTCTTCATATTTCCACACAGAATCCACCCTAATCGCGTTTCTTGTGCAATAGGTACATTGTTGTTTAATCTACAGATTCCTCCTAACATAATTTGTGAGTATATATCAGCCCCTAATAAAATATCAATATGTTGAGTACCGCGAGCGCCGGAGGAGAGTTTGCCCCAGATAGAGCTGGCTGCTCTCCCACCTCATTCTTCAGCAGTACCAGTGAATGTGAGTGTAAATGCAGTGAACAGTGAGAATTTAGTGAGTATATATCAGCCCCTAACAAAATATCAATATGTCGGCTAATGTAAAATTGCGGGTCCGCTAATTCAATGTTATTCAAATACGACCAGTCAGGTTTAGAAAAGGTATAACTAGGAAGATTTTTTGTAAGGTTTTTCATGATATAAGCATTCGTGTTAAATGAATAAGATCCGTCTAATGAATAACAATTCATGTTAATAGTCCATTTACAGCTGTTGTCCTTGGCACCTATACCCGTAATCAGACCCTTGCATTTGGTCCGTGGCAAACCTAATAGTTGTTCAGCCCTTTCCGATATCAAGGACACCTGTGACCCTTGATCGATAAGTGCACGTAATGTTTGATAAGAGCCATCATGCTTTTGGACTCTAATCATAGCCGTAGAAAGTAATGTATCTGGCATTTCTAACGCCTGGGCCAGGTGCGAATTGCTATCATGATGAATTCTGCTCGATTTTCCAATCGTAGTATCACGCGGCGTGACCTTGTTCGTGTTCGATATTCCCGGTGCTAAGTTGTATTCTTGCTTAACATACGCTTCATGAAGTATCGTATTATGACACTCATTACATTCGCGGCATCTTTTGTTTGAAATGCATTTATTTCCATTGTGGTCGAACAAACAATTAGCGCAGTAATTTAATCTTTCAATTGTTTGTCGCTTAGCTATGGGTGTCATTTGTTGAAATTGTTTACAATAAAATATGCGATGTTCGCCGTTTTTGCATACGAGACAGTTGTTACATGAGCGGAAACTCGGTTTATTAATAGACTGTGGAATAATTTTATTTCCAGAGTACGCTTGTTTATAATTATATGATTTTTGGTAATTATTGTTACGATAATTTGATGGGTAATTTTTATTTTGCTGGACATTTTCTTTTCTTTTTGATGACTCCATTACAGTAAATTTACTTTCTAAGAAAGACAAAAAATCTGCTAAAACAGGCAGCTCTCGGGGATGTTTAAGAGATGCTGTGTACTCGTTGTGCGTTTCTGAGTCCAGTTTTTGGCTCAATATATACACTAATAATGGATCCCAAGTATTGATATTGATACCCATATTTTTTATGGCATTCAGGCACTCCATGGTCGTGTCGTGAATGCGTTTGATAAAATTAACGGTAGGTTGTGACATGCTAGGTAAATTCATTAAAATGCTAATATGCGAATTAAAGATAAGTTTTTGATTATTAAAACGATGATTAAGTATGTCCCAACACACGCTATAATTGTCAGAACTGATATGCAGGTGTTGAACTAAACGTTCCGCTTCACCTCTTAGTTTTGTTTTCAAAAACTGCATTTTTTGGGCATTAGAAAGTGAACGATTGCTATGGATGATCTCGGTAAACAGGTCTTTGAATGATACCCATTGATGATAATTTCCGTTAAAAATCGGTACATCAATCAAAGGGGTAGATTGCTCTCTATGTTTTTCGGACCACAATTTGCTGTTAATTTGCTTCTTAATATCAGCATATATTGATTCGTGAAAGGAGAATGTCTGATCATATCTATCGTCTTTACCCTCGAGTTCACTGTCTAACTCCCAGTGCAATGCATCGATAGCTGACCATCGAGACTCTATCGTTTTTAAAGCATCTTGATATTCCCATTTTTCTGTTAACAATTCAATATTAAAATTCGAAATAGTACGAGAGAAGGCTCTAAAATTGCTAGTTTGCTTTCTCAGCATTTCATCGAGTTTGCTAGAAGTACCTTGCGATTTAAATTTCGGAATGTTATCTAAAATATCTTGAGACCCTTTGTTTGTTGGCCTCGGTAAATTAAGCTGCTCCACCGAGGCTGATGGCGATGGTACCGGGGAAGCCAACGGTGTTGCAGGTCTCAATACAGGTCTTGGCTTATTTAAGATATAGTCTCTAGTGGACATATAAAAATCATGAGCTTTTTGATAATGATTGCCTGTAAAGTAATCATGCGACTCGTCACCGATGTTACACAATAATAAATGATTTCTCTGAAATTCTTTCCAATACTCATCTAAAAGATTAACCTTTTTCTTTATATAATCAGAAGTTTTCCTATCAGCACCGTCTTTTTTAAAATTGCTCAGGAGCTTTTCCATAGCTCCATAAATTTGGCACTGGTTTGCTAATAGGTCTTCCATTTTGACTTGGTAATAACTACGTTAGCGATAAATGGAAAGATCTTTCTTGTTAATTCTGCTTAACTGTGACTGTTGCTGCTCCTCCAAATTGATTTTGCTTCGCTGCTGCTATTCCACCGGAAAACTCACTCGAAACGTCTTTGATAGTACACGTAACTCGCGAGTGATCCCGCTATTTTAGCTCGAAGGACCATAAATTATGTATGGTCTGTTAACCATACATAAACGGATTGTTACCGATAGTTTGTTAATTGCTAAATAATCCCGAAAATAGTTAAAGGAGATAAAATGATAAAAATATGTTGTTTGAACGAGTAATTTATTGCTACTGATTTATATTACAATTAAATGCATAGGTATCCGATAACTCACAGCGCTAACGCCGACGACGCGACGTTTGCAAATTATGTAAACATATGGAAATGTACGGGTTTGCTCGTACACACAAAAAATTTAACATTTTCTTAAACTATAATGACCCCAAGATGATATGTAACAAATTAGGATATTTTTGTGTGAATATCACATGTTTGATTGATCAAAAACGATGCATATTAGAAATCAACCTAACCTAACCTAACCTAACCTAATTTAGAAACTTTAAGTGAACTCTATTGTAAAGACATATCACAAATCTTACATATTTTTATTACAGATATTAAAACTACTTACAATAAAAAGAATACAATAAATAAAAAAACACATTGCTAATTAAATCATGCTACTTACTTAAACACAAAAAAATTAACATTTTCTTAAACTATAATGACCCCAAGATGATATGTAACAAATTAGGATATTTTCGTGTGAATATCACATGTTTGATTGATCAAAAACGATGCATATTAGAAATCAACCTAACCTAACCTAACCTAACCTAATTTAGAAACTTTAAGTGAACTCTATTGTAAAGACATATCACAAATCTTACATATTTTTATTACAGATATTAAAACTACTTACAATAAAAAGAATACAATAAATAAAAAAACACATTGCTAATTAAATCATGCTACTTACTTAAACACAAAAAATTTAACATTTTCTTAAACTATAATGACCCCAAGATGATATGTAACAAATTAGGATATTTTTGTGTGAATATCACATGTTTGATTGATCAAAAACGATGCATATTAGAAATCAACCTAACCTAACCTAACCTAACCTAATTTAGAAACTTTAAGTGAACTCTATTGTAAAGACATATCACAAATCTTACATATTTTTATTACAGATATTAAAACTACTTACAATAAAAAGAATACAATAAATAAAAAAACACATTGCTAATTAAATCATGCTACTTACTTAAACACAAAAAATTTAACATTTTCTTAAACTATAATGACCCCAAGATGATATGTAACAAATTAGGATATTTTTGTGTGAATATCACATGTTTGATTGATCAAAAACGATGCATATTAGAAATCAACCTAACCTAACCTAACCTAATTTAGAAACTTTAAGTGAACTCTATTGTAAAGACATATCTACATATAATTGTTTTAACCATACGAAATATTGTGCATTAAGAAATGTTATATGTATTAGAAAATGGATTATAAAAAATAATATATCATTGTATTGACTATTAATAAATAACTGGTCTAATTTATGACCTTTGTTAACATTTACTTGTTTTTATTAATTTCAAGGTTTTTAAAATAAAGATCAAAATAAATTTAAACATATTTATTACACAAACTTAAAACAGGTCACAAGTAAGTACATCATTTATTATCAAATCAATATAAAGGACTACATATAATTGACATTGTTCAAATTGTAAAGTTAGAAATTTTGAATACAAACTTGAACATTTTTCAAAAATTTGACACAAATCCTGTTTTTCCACTGCCACTAGGCCCAGCCTCTATACAAGTTAATAGATTGTTAAAATGAATCATTGTTACGTCTTACTATAAGAACGATTAATTGGGCAGTGCATAAGAAAGGAAAGCTGACTTCAATTTACAATTACAATTTTAATAAAAAAGATATAATTAGTAGGCAAATACATACAAAATTACATTGGTAATAAGATCATTTCTGATACACGATTTCTTTATACATTAAAAAAAATATATATATTACTCCTCGTGCGAAGTCTCGACTTCGCACGGGTGGACAAAATTCTTAAATTTTTTTCTAGCATTAAATATAGCCTATGTTACTTAGGGAGAATGTAGCTTTCCAACGGTGAAAGAATTTTTGAAATCCGCTTATTAGTTTTTCATTTTATTCATTGCAACCATACAAAATACAAAAAAAACAAATCTTTCCTCTTTATAATATTAGTGTAGATGTAGATAGAAGTCAAAAAGATTGTTCATAATTATATGTGAAACACTATAAAACTAAAATAACACAACATTAAAAACATGCATAAAACACAAATCTTACATATTTTTATTACAGATATTAAAACTACTTACAATAAAAAGAATACTATAAATAAAAAAAACACATTGCTAATTAAATCATGCTATTTACTTAAACACAAAAAAATTAACATTTTCTTAAACTATATTGACCCCAAGCTAAAGTGTCTGTTGAGTTAGGTAAAAGGCATCGTTTTGTATCCATTATAAGATAAACCAACTTTGGATATTTTTGTGTGAATATCACATGTTTGATTGATCAAAAACGATGCATATTGGAAATCAAAACATTTTTTTTTTCAGTAAACAATTCTTATAATCGTCCATAGTATATTTTTTTGTTGTACATTTATTGACAACTTTAGCCTTAGCCATAACTTTGTTTTCTACATTCATTACATACATTTTTGATCTTAAACCAACAAATTCCCTAAGTTTTTTTTTCCATTATTTTCATCTTTAAAATAACCGATTTTTTTATTTATCTGAGGGAAACCATGTGGATTATCAGCTGAATAATCGGAAGTATCGAAGTATGAATATAAATCTTGTTTTATATCAACATAAAAATCATTAGTAAAAATTTGATACACGAGGCTGTCGGTATCTGTATACAATAATTTTATATTTTCTCTAAATTTAGCTTTCATATAGTTATAGTGAAAGTTATATATTAAAATTTTTGATAAATCTAAAATACTAAAACCTAAAAAATATATATTGGTTTATCATAAATTATGTTGGTTTTTTTAACTGTATAGCTACAAGGTTTTCGCAAAATATAGCTAAACTGTAAAAATCAGGGCGAGCAATAAGGCTTTCCGCACCTTGACTTTTACCTATATATTTCCAATGAGTTAATAATAATTTCAAATTAACACCTTTATCGACATTTACCATTGTTTTACTGAAAACAGAGTTATTCATCAATTTGTAAAGTCTTTTTCAAATTATGATTTTTGCTCTCTCTCTTAATTGTATATTTTGTAACCACGATCCTCGATTGAATTTTAACACTATGAATTTTTATTCGCAACCTTAAGCAAAGCAAAAGATTTTGAAAATGAATAACATTTCTTTTATTATTTATATTGGCTATTTTTTACTATTTCCTGGTGTACAAATATTTCCTGGGTAAAGAGGAAGATCGGAATGAAGGTCGTGTAAATTATCGGAATAGTCTAAATCTACTTCTATTATGTTACCTACATCTGATGTTGGTGAAATATCAGAATTCACATTTGTGTAAGTCCATTCAAAACTACCATATGGAAGGTATTGAGACATCGCCCAACCATAAAGATTGTTTGTATCTAGATAAGTTAAAAAGGACACAGGTAGATTGTCGTCAAAATCATCTAAATATTTATTATTAGCTTCCGCATATCTATTACTACACCGAGAAATACCACCTCTTAAACCACACTTTATAAAAGCTATCATTTCAATATCACTCAAAAGTTCAAATTCAATTTGAGTTTGTTTTAACATAGCATCCCAACTAAGCCCGGGTAAAGTGTAATAATGTGCAGGATCTTAACGATATGTACTAATACAAATATCGCGAAAATTTTCAAAAATGTCTGTTAAAAGCAAAACATCCGTTTTGAGATATAAATTAGAGTAATTACTCTAATTTAATTCATTTGATATTTGTATTAGTACATATCGCTAAGATCCTGCACATTATTACACTTTACCCGGGCTTAGTTGGGATGCTATGTTAAAACAAACTCAAATTGAATTTGAACTTTTGAGTGATATTGAAATGATAGCTTTTATAAAGTGTGGTTTAAGAGGTGGTATTTCTCGGTGTAGTAATAGATATGCGGAAGCTAATAATAAATATTTAGATGATTTTGACGACAATCTACCTGTGTCCTTTTTAACTTATCTAGATACAAACAATCTTTATGGTTGGGCGATGTCTCAATACCTTCCATATGGTAGTTTTGAATGGACTTACACAAATGTGAATTCTGATATTTCACCAACATCAGATGTAGGTAACATAATAGAAGTAGATTTAGACTATTCCGATAATTTACACGACCTTCATTCCGATCTTCCTCTTTACCCAGAAAATATTTGTATACCAGGAAATAGTAAAAAATAGCCAATATAAATAATAAAAGAAATGTTATTCATTTTCAAAATCTTTTGCTTTGCTTAAGGTTGCGAATAAAAATTCATAGTGTTAAAATTCAATCGAGGATCGTGGTTACAAAATATACAATTAAGAGAGAGAGCAAAAATCATAATTCGAAAAAGACTTTACAAATTGATGAATAACTCTGTTTTCAGTAAAACAATGGTAAATGTCGATAAAGGTGTTAATTTGAAATTATTATTAACTCATTGGAAATATATAGGTAAAAGTCAAGGTGCGGAAAGCCTTATTGCTCGCCCTGATTTTTACAGTTTAGCTATATTTTGCGAAAACCTTGTAGCTATACAGTTAAAAAAACCAACATAATTTATGATAAACCAATATATATTTTTTAGGTTTTAGTATTTTAGATTTATCAAAAATTTTAATATATAACTTTCACTATAACTATATGAAAGCTAAATTTAGAGAAAATATAAAATTATTGTATACAGATACCGACAGCCTCGTGTATCAAATTTTTACTAATGATTTTTATGTTGATATAAAACAAGATTTATATTCATACTTCGATACTTCCGATTATTCAGCTGATAATCCACATGGTTTCCCTCAGATAAATAAAAAAATCGGTTATTTTAAAGATGAAAATAATGGAAAAAAAAACTTAGGGAATTTGTTGGTTTAAGATCAAAAATGTATGTAATGAATGTAGAAAACAAAGTTATGGTTAAGGCTAAAGTTGTCAATAAATGTACAACAAAAAAATATACTATGGACGATTATAAGAATTGTTTACTGAAAAAAAAAATGTTTTGATTTCCAATATGCATCGTTTTTGATCAAGCAAACATGTGATATTCACACAAAAATATCCAAAGTTGGTTTATCTTATAATGGATACAAAACGATGCCTTTACCTAACTCAACAGACACTTTAGCTTGGGGTCAATATAGTTTAAGAAAATGTTAATTTTTTTGTGTTTAAGTAAATAGCATGATTTAATTAGCAATGTGTTTTTTTTATTTATAGTATTTTTTTATTGTAAGTAGTTTTAATATATGTAATAAAAATATGTAAGATTTGTGTTTTATGCATGTTTTTAATGTTGTGTTATTTTAGTTTTATAGTGTTTCACATATAATTATGAACAATCTTTTTGACTTCTATCTACATCTACACTAATATTATAAAGAGGAAAGATTTGTTTTTTTTGTATTTTGTATGGTTGCAATGAATAAAATGAAAAACTACTAAGCGGATTTCAAAAATTCTTTCACCGTTGGAAAGCTACATTCTCCCTAAGTAACATAGACTATATTTAATGCTAGAAAAAAATTTAAGAATTTTGTCCACCCGTGCGAAGTCGAGACTTCGCACGAGGAGTAATATATATATTTTTTTTAATGTATAAAGAAATCGTGTATCAGAAATGATCTTATTACCAATGTAATTTTGTATGTATTTGTCTACTAATTATATCTTTTTTATTATAATTGTAATTGTAAATTGTAGTCAGCTTTCCTTTCTTATGCACTGCCCAATTAATCGTTCTTATAGTAAGACGTAACAATGATTCATTTTAACAATCTATTAACTTGTATAGAGGCTGGGCCTAGTGGCAGTGGAAAAACAGGATTTGTGTCAAATTTTTGAAAAATGTTCAAGTTTGTATTCAAAATTTCTAACTTTACAATTTGAACAATGTCAATTATATGTAGTCCTTTATATTGATTTGATAATATATGATGTACTTACTTGTGACCTGTTTTAAGTTTGTGTAATAAATATGTTTAAATTTATTTTGATCTTTATTTTAAAAACCTTGAAATTAATAAAAACAAGTAAATGTTAACAAAGGTCATAAATTAGACCAGTTATTTATTAATAGTCAATACAATGATATATTATTTTTTATAATCCATTTTCTAATACATATAAGATTTCTTAATGCACAATATTTCGTATGGTTAAAACAATTATATGTAGATATGTCTTTACAATAGAGTTCACTTAAAGTTTCTAAATTAGGTTAGGTTAGGTTAGGTTAAGTTGATTTCTAATATGCATCGTTTTTGATCAATCAAACATGTGATATTCACACAAAAATATCCTAATTTGTTACATATCATCTTGGGGTCATTATAGTTTAAGAAAATGTTAAATTTTTTGTGTTTAAGTAAGTAGCATGATTTAATTAGCAATGTGTTTTTTTATTTATTGTATTCTTTTTATTGTAAGTAGTTTTAATATCTGTAATAAAAATATGTAAGATTTGTGATATGTCTTTACAATAGAGTTCACTTAAAGTTTCTAAATTAGGTTAGGTTAGGTTAGGTTGATTTCTAATATGCATCGTTTTTGATCAATCAAACATGTGATATTCACACAAAAATATCCTAATTTGTTACATATCATCTTGGGGTCATTATAGTTTAAGAAAATGTTAATTTTTTTGTGTTTAAGTAAGTAGCATGATTTAATTAGCAATGTGTTTTTTTATTTATTGTATTCTTTTTATTGTAAGTAGTTTTAATATCTGTAATAAAAATATGTAAGATTTGTGATATGTCTTTACAATAGAGTTCACTTAAAGTTTCTAAATTAGGTTAGGTTAGGTTTTTTTTTTTTTTTTTTTTTTATATCTGATTTTTAGTAATTTTGGGACTACTGTTTCACAAGTGTACATATTTTTGAATTTCTGGTAGATATTTATTCTGATGTCAGTGTTTCAGGGGTCAGCGCCAGAGATACGCTTCGCCCTAAAGCAAAGACAGGGAAAGAAAGAGAGGTTAGAAAGAATGAGGGACAGAATGACAGAAAAGAAAGAGAAATAAGAAGGAAATAGAACAGAAGGCAGCTTCAGGTGAAGCTAATATTATGCTTCTTTGGAAGTATGAGTTATTGTAAAACTTTCGACGTTCTTAAGTATAACTATTAAATTGCTGGAGATTTTGTTACTATTGAGAGAGAACCTATTTATTTGTGAAATATGGTGAATAAATTGTAATAGTAGTTTGACCAGAAGAGTTGAATAGAGAGAGCAGGCGTTCTTATATTTAGTTGTCGCAGCCATAATCGACTTTTGCCTCAATACGGCGCTGCATGGCTCGTACTCTGGGGCAGATTTGTGATAGGGGTGAGTGTTTTGTATCCTGTGAGAGTTTGTATTTGGTGTTGTGTGCTACGCAATTATTACATATGGGAGATTCGTTTTTGTGGGGACAGTTCCCATCAGCGTGAGTGTTGCAGCCGCAGTGGTCGGTTAGGTTAGGTTAGGTTAGGTTGATTTCTAATATGCATCGTTTTTGATCAATCAAACATGTGATATTCACACAAAAATATCCTAATTTGTTACATATCATCTTGGGGTCATTATAGTTTAAGAAAATGTTAAATTTTTTGTGTTTAAGTAAGTAGCATGATTTAATTAGCAATGTGTTTTTTTATTTATTGTATTCTTTTTATTGTAAGTAGTTTTAATATCTGTAATAAAAATATGTAAGATTTGTGATATGTCTTTACAATAGAGTTCACTTAAAGTTTCTAAATTAGGTTAGGTTAGGTTAGGTTAGTTTAAAAACCCTTGAAATTATTAAAGACAAATAAATGTTAACAAAGGTAATAAATTAGAACAGTTATTTATTAATAGTCAATACAATGATATATTATTTTTTATAATCCATTTTCTAATACATATAACATTTCTTAATGCATAATATTTCGTATGGTTAAAACAATTATATGTAGATATGTCTTTACAATAGAGTTCACTTAAAGTTTCTAAATGAGGTATACCTTTATCACTTATATCAAAAACGTTTTCGTGTCCACATAATTCTCGCACCCAATCAACTTTTTCTCTACCTTTCACTATGATGCTCCGCTTATCACAGTAGGGCTTAATGAATCTTCTAAATTCTATGTAATCAATGTGCCCCTCACTCCAAAGGTATCCTCTATTTCTTTCTATCCACTTGACACGTTTCTTTTCTTCCAGAGTCAGAGTAGAGAATGGGTATGGTGGTTTTATTAGAAATATTTGATTGTGCTCTTTTGTGCCGATAACTAATTCTTTTAATATAAATTCATTTTTTTCATTTTTAAAGCCTTGCACATCCACTATGATAGTATCGTTAGTCATAATACTTTTTAACGATGTTACTCATTGGCTTATATTCAAATATGCAATCGTTCAAAATAAGGTACCTCTTGATCTGTCCGGCTCTGATCATGAGATGTGTTTGTCAATCATTGATAAGCACTAACGCACTCATTTTCAGACATTGTTATTAGGATTAACACTCACTCAAGCAATACATAGGTTCAGGTCGAAGTTTACAACGAAGAGTATTGATATCTAATAAATTTAAACATTTTAAATGTCTTTTTTTATATGAAGAAATAACTTGATTAAGAATAATTAAGCTAATGATAAGTTTGTAACATCGTGCACTACTTCATAAAAGTTTTGTTGTTAATGAGGTTGTTTTTGTCATCGAAGACTGCTCAAGACGACCAAGTACCAACCAATATGAATTATCATTTTGATTCAATCTTTATGTTTAAATGTATATTTCTTGCAGTCAGATGATGATGAAATTTCTTTTGTTATATTATAAATTAACTGTCGAGTTCGTTGGTGATGGTTAGTCTTTGCTTTGTTGTAGTACTTCACTCTTACTTCCGCATGTTTCCAATGATCTGATGGTGGGACGTTTCCCAATTTTTTCAGGCCATAGATATCAATATGTATGACATCCCGTCATTTATTGCTCGCCCCACAGTAGACGATTGTAGTGTAGCTTTTTTTTCTTATTCGAAGGTTCTTCAAAAAACTCGTTCAGAGATTCGCTGTCTGATCTGTTTCTCTTCTGGATAGGGTATGGAGTTGCAGATGCGCCCTCGTCATCATCAGATGTCGGATAGTAATAATGTTTGAATGTGTTTTCCTAGCAGTCAACGGTGGTGTTGTCACCAAAGCAAGATGTAAGCTATAACAATGAATACAAAGAATAGTAAGTACAACAATGAATACACATCAACATTATGGAATACACTGAAGGTTGATAGTTTAGACAAACAAGTCACAAAATCAGAAACAAGCATAATGAAAGTATGTAGATAATAAATAATACTCACATCCATATCGGTTGTCTTGACTTGACTTGAGCAGTAGTCTACGTTTTCGATGGCAGTGGATAGCACTTTGTTAGCAAATGCTACGATGCGATTGTTCTTATACTAGTTCAGATCATTAGATGTGTTTGTCAATAATTGATAAAATGTAGTTATACAAGAAAACAAAACTTGTCATGATACTGGAAGCAAATAATTGATAAAATAATGAACAAGGTTATTAAGATTCTGAAAACAAAATTAGTGAAATAGTTGACAAAGTTAATGGCGAGTCATTACGATTGCGGAATCAAATAGTTTAAATTGTTGATAAAGCGTTTCGATATTGAATGAGTAAACGTTTAAGACAAAGAAATATGGTGTTCGCATGGTAACGAGTATCTACTTGTAATAATAAAACATAAGTTAAAAAGTTTCATGTCGTTTAACTTGGTTGAAATACAGCAAAGAGAAATGTCATACGTAGTTGATAAGTTTAGGTGCATGAAATAATAGTATGCATCACCAAGATTTTATTGTTGCAATTGTGTAGACAAGGTCCCGTATTTTCAAAGTGATGACCAAATATGTAGCCTGTAGATAAGATGAGTAAAATAGAAAAAATGCTTTAATTAATTTACAATTCTTTAATATATGTTACAAACATCGTATTTATTAAAACAAAGTTGGAGAAGTGGTTGTTGGAGAATACGATATTCCCTATTCCACATGTCGGTATCGGTATTGGCGACAATTTCGTTGATTTCTTCATCTTCCTCTGCGGTCCAATCCCGCAAGAGGGGGTTGACTGGTGCGGCTTCCATCGGAATCGGCGATGATGGGCGTGAGTAACCAGCAACCAAACGTCCACTATTTCTTTCCTCCACGCATAAGGTGCAATTAACCATCATTCTCAACCCATCGATCTCGAATTCATTATCTGTACTGCTTTGATGTTGAATGCATGGGGTGAAAAATGGTACAAATTCATTGTCCTCGACCATGGACTGCGGTAACAGGTAGTTGATAAAGCATTTCAATATTGAATGAGTATACGTTTAAGACAAAGAAATATGGTGTTTTTACTTGTAATAATAAAACATAATTTTAAACATATTTTTCATACGTAGTTGATAAGTTTAGGAGCATGAAATAATAGTAAATGTACCACGAGAATGACCGATGAAGAGCAGATTCCAAATTTGGAAATAATTTCCATGATAAATTATTGTTATTATTTAGGTAATGTTAGATAGGTACAGAGTACATAGCATTGCTAAAAAACAATTAGCCATGATCGATATGTTAATGAGAAGCATCGGGGAAGGTGATTAGAATCATGTCATTAAGGCCTTAAGTCGAGTGTGTCATTAACAGGGGTTCATTAGTTAATCAAGTAGGATTAAGTTCAGCAAAAACGTATCTCGGAAACGGTAAGAGACACGAAGCTGGGACCCAGCGCAATCGCTCCAAATGGGGGTGCTTACCTTTTTTTTTTTTTTTTTTTTTTTTTTTTTTTTTTTTTTTTTTTTTTTTTTAGGCGGTGACGCTGGTCGGATCGAGTTTGGAGAATACCAAAGGGAAGGGAGGAGAGGGGTCTGGGTTGGGGGGAAGTGCGCCAGAACCCACGAATCCCTACTACTATCAATTCTGCTTAATGTAAAAAAGTATTAATATTACATTTTTCAATATCAAAGTAAGAGCTAAGTGCGGAAAAAATCATCTTCATAGGTAAGAACCTAGTATTCCAAATGTTTACATTAACTTAAACAAAACATATTTCACTCTTATTCCTAATCTTGAGATCTCTGGATCTGAAAAATTGGAAGCACTAGATATTTTTTTTTATTGAGTTACTCTTCACAAAGGTTATAATGAGTGTAAACATAGAAAGGCTATTTACAGTTAATTGCAGAAATCTTTGAGAGAGTCTGGTGTCTGAACTAGGCTGTAAGCCTATGGGGCAGATCTCCAGGACCCTGATGGATAGTGATGGTACATCGCAGTGCTTTTTAGCTTTGGGTATACCCATGCATACGCTCCGTGCGTTATGGTCCGACGATCTGCGGCGGGTCAACAAGAAAAAATCTCTTTCAGATTAAAGACAGGATTGTTTTTAGGGCTTGCGTACATTCTTTGCAAAGGTGTGTGAAGTGGAGGTAACATAAATTTTAAATTATATAAAATATATGATATTATTATACAAAAGCTAGCATGCAATAGGAATTTCAGAGGAGGGAGGGAGATTACCTAAGTCTAATATTCCTAATAAGGAATATTAGACTTGGGTAGAAATACCACTAGAAATGACAAAGGTTTCATTAATTCTCACTAGTTCCTTCTGCCATAATAAAATATGAAGTTTCACCGGGTTGAGTCATTAACATTTTTAATATAAATTTAGCTTTTAATTAAGTTTCGCAAGGGAGGCGTAATATTTCACAGCCGGATTGCCAACAGTTGACACCGCAGCTTGGTGTGGCAGCAAATTTAATGAGTGGCTTGATAGCAAAGCATTTTACAGTTTTATTAATTTGTGGTTTGCAAATTAAAAATACTGGAAAAGTGAAACTCAGTTACTAATTGCTAAATGACCCATTTCTTTTTGAAGAACGTCTGTTGGAAGGGGCAGATGCTCGTCTGATAAGAACGAGCCTTTGTACCAGAGTCATGGGTATTATTATATATTTCTATGAATATTACATATCTATGTATGTATTTCCATTACCCTAGAATCCATAATACAAGCTTTACAAGCTTTTGGTCTAGGTTGTTTGGTGTAAATGTAAGAAATATTTTTATTATTAATTATTCCCTTTGAGAAATTTTTTGACATCCATAATTGCAAGAAAATATGAACTGGAAATGATTTGTTAGTTCCTATTCAAAACCACATATAATGAAATGTAACGCAGACTCGCAATAAGCAAAATGTATTGTTTAGATAAAAAATATATAGACCTTTAGGGTTTACATTAGTTAAGGTGTTATAAAATAACGATTACAGGAGTAAGTCGGTCAAAGGGCCGCTATATAGTACTTGAGAGAGGTACCACTAAAACGTTTCTCGATAAGAATTTGATAATCATAGATTTTATAAGAATTTAAAAAACATATACTTAAAAACGACGTTGACTGTCCTATTTAAAACATGAATATAGGCATTAAAACACAAATTTTAGCTAAGTTTTACTGCCGTCATTTGACTTCAACCCAACTCGCGATTCCAATTGGACCACACCATAAACTCTGCGGTAGATTTATTTCGATGAACTCACTGTACAATTGATTGCAGTAATATTGTGTGAAGATTTAAAAGGGAACCCGCTCAGATTTACGTAGTGGTTACAATTGGGTCTCCCCAGTCAGTTCTTTATAAGCAATTGGCAACTTATCAAGTGTCCACAGAGTCGAGATTGATTTATCAATGTTTTTTTTTATAAAATTCAAGCTACACATTTTTAATGTAAAATGATCTTTATTACAACGACATAAATTAGGTCCAAACGTCAAAGTGTTGACGTGATGAATAAAGTACTGTGTTTGAAAACGTATGTAATTTAATCGTATTTTATACTGATATTTTTAAGGAGACTCGACAAAACGGATAATTTTTGACGTGATCGTTATCACGTCGAGTCTTATAAATCGATGGACGCCGGCTGCACGCACGAAAAAGCATGCCTCCCTGTCACGTTACCTCATTGTCATGTTTCGTCAATGTCACGTTCCGCCTGAGCCGAGCGTGCAAGCGTCACCATACATAATCTGCAAAACTCAATATTATTCTATAATCATAATAATAGCAGTGTTGTGGTTTCATTACATAGCTGATACGACAAAGTCAACAAGAATCTGTTTTTATATAAGTATACTTAAATCCACAGAATACAGAACAAACCAGAAACCGCGAACGCGCCTTATACTGAAGCCACACGAACTACTCTAAAAGAGAGTAGTTTGAAATTTGGAAGACTAGTCTATCTGTGACCACCGTGTGACGCACATCTCAAAAATTATTTCAGTTTTTAATTAATAATGACGTCTTGTGCTGTTCCCACCTGCTTGAATGCAGTTGGAAAAATAGAAATACAAGATAGGTTCACATTTCATGTGTTAGTAGCGCATATGCATCAAATTTTGTTTATATTATGAAGTTTTTTTACTTGTTCAAATTGTAAACAATTTGGGCGAGTCCATTTTAATAAAATGGACTCGCCCAAATAGAATGTTGTCAGTTTTGCTGGATTTTTCCCTTCTTTCACTGGTTTATTAAGTAGGATAAAAAAAAATTATGTCTATAAAATAATTTAATGTTTAATTTTATTACAAAATGTATAAATACATATTCATTAATTTAGTGTCAAAATATTTATGTTATAAATAGGATATTACACCTTTTTTTGAAAACTAATAAAAACATATGCTTAAGTCGTAATGACCCAGTAGATTTTTTATTTTAGTTTTATTGATCCGAAAAATGCCATTAATTCTTATTTTATTTATGATTTAGAAATCACGCGTGGAAACGCTAGCATTAAACAATACAATTTTACGAAAAGCCAATAATTTGAAAATAATGAGTTGTAATATATCTTTGGTGTCTTTTGGTGTAGTGTTTTTATAAAAATGTTTTGTGTTAAAACTATTCTCATTATTAAAAGTGATATTTCAAATTCCCCGCTTATATCACTCACTATAAGAGCAAAGTGGGTTAAAATTATAAGACACGCTCGGTTAGCTGAAATCTGGAAACCTTATATGTAAAAGTGTTATTTGTTCAAAACATTTTAAAGATGATTGTTTTTATGACACAAAATGTGGTTTTAAAAAATTACGCAAAGGATATGTTCCAAATTATACGTTATATCGCCGAAACCGTTTACAGCCACGTTGGAGGACGCTTTTAAGCTTTAATTTGGAGATCCTTGGGGAAGATCAGCAGAGGACGTCTCTCGACTGACATGATTATGTATTTAGTTCTTACACTTCCGCGCACCTTCAAATGATGATGATGACTATGTTAGAACTATGGTTGTTACTTTTTAAAACTGTAAATATAATATAGTAAAGGTTTTAACTGTTGTTGATTTTGCATGTTAGAGTGATAAATAGTAGTTTATTTATGTTGTGTAAACTTTCGTTAGTTTTGCTCAGTAAAATGCTAAATGTTTTTTTTATATATTGTAGTAAACAAGCTCTTCACGTAATTTCATTTATTAACAAAGACTGATTATCTTAATACCTAACTTTAATTATAAATAGAATCTAAACAAAAAATTAAAAAATAGTGACAGAAAACAAAATATAAACATGTTGATTAATTATGGTAAATTGAATTTAATTTTTATCTATCTTTACTAGTTCCTGTAATTTTTGATAGTGTTTTTAACGAAATAATGCATGATCTTATTCAATTAACCTGAACTTGATCGCTCATAACTAGGTAAATAAATTTAAAAAATACCTAAATAATACGAAAATATCGAGAACCAGGTTTTGAAAATTTTAATACGGTATAAATACCGGTATTGTTAATAGTACCAAAACCGCCATGTCCTATATGTAAATAAAGACATATTTTTAGAAAATAACGTGTTGTATTTCACTAAAGGGTTTTGACGTGACAACGTCTTATAAATTGGTTTGCCGGGTGACACTTCAAGAAACTGCGTTACGCTCCGCTCACGTTATGCGCTTACAATGAGAGCGAGTGAGAGGCACGCGTCCCTTCCACTCGGGCATGGTTAGCCCGCCTAAGAGCGAGAGAGACAGACATAAAAAGTGGAAGGGACGCGTGCCTGTAAATTAATGTTTTAAATATAATTCTTTGTATAAATAAATGTTTTAAATTTTTACTATTATTTCATCTTTCTTCCTACTATACGAATGAATATTCACATTAAAATTATTTTACCACTCAAAGTCGTTGTCACGTAAAACTTTCGCCCGTATACCGACTTTACAGGCAACCAACCAGTTTTTTTTATGCATAATAGTATATTAATATTTATGTAACAGTATAATTGTAATAGTGATATGTTCACACAAAAATATTATTCGGACAGCATTATTTTGAAATATGAATTTTAATTTACCCTACAATAAGCGAACTCTCCCTAAGCTAGCATCATTTTACGGGGGGGAAGTATGAGGAATGCGGGGGTTGTCAATTGTTTTTGGACTCAGTGAGTGGCATATGTTATCGACTCTAGGCTCCTTCTGGTTTATTCTGTATTCTGAGTTTAAATCTTACCTTATTTGATTGTTAATATACAATATCGTTTTTAGAGTTATGTGCGGTCTTAGTTACCTCAAAGACAGCGGCGAAATAAACAAAAACGTATTTCAATGAATATTTTCTTCATACTATGTCTAGAATTGTTAACAGATACTAATTCCTTAAGTGTAGTTATTATCACGAGACCTTGAAAGGCAAAGAAACGATAATTTAAGAAACAAAGTGGCAATGAATCGATTTATTTATTATTGCGTAGTTGTTTTATGAACTATGTGAACTTCTTTGAGTTCGAAAGCACATTATAATCATTGTTTGGACTAGCGGCTCGTCCCGGCTTCGCAAGGGTGGACAAAATTCTTTAAATTTTTTCTATTATTATAATAAATATTTTCCGTTAGCGCCATCTAGCGTCCGGTAGACGAACTACTTGCGGTTAACGTGTTGCTATGGTAACGTTATTGATACAATGGAAAAAGAGCGGGAAAAAGAGCGGATAGACAAACAACAAATTTGTGATCTTAGATTATAGACTAGCGGCCCGTCCCGGCTTCGCACGGGTGGACAAAATTCTTATTTTTTTTTCTATTATTAAATATTTTTCCGTTAGCGCCATCTAGCGTCCGATAGACGAACTACTTGCGGTTAACGCGTTGCTCTGGTAACGTTATTGATACAATGGAAAAAGAGCGGGAATAAGAGCGGACAAACAAACAACAAATTTATGTTTTAATTTGATTTTTTGCATTCACAATGCAATATTTCTATAAGATATAAAATACGTGTGTAAAAAACAACTACGCCTCCGAGCCCTCAGATGGGATTCGAACCCATGACCTTTCGCTATCCGGGCGACTGCTCTGACCGCTGAGCTACCGAGACGCTGGCAAACGTGTCGAATTTTACAAACGTATTTCAACTTCAACAAATTTATGATCTTAGATTATAGATTTGAAGTTTGTGTCACCCCCGCTAAGTCAAGCCATTGAATGGTCGTGGTGAAGGTCAATGATAAATATGCGACTTACTTTAAAATATAATATCACTCCTTTTCCCGCACAGATTTTGACTTCCCACGATTCAGACATACATCTCTGGCTTCTTCAACTCTTATCAGGTTTTTCATTCAGGCTCGACGGTCAAGGGGACTCTTAACCTGACCTATTTCAGGACACACTCTATTTGTTCGTAAAACAAAAATGTGTAGCTTTTACTAATGGATATGGACTTCCGCCAGGTAACGCCTGATTATATCAAAAGCTCTATTTGGTCCCAAAAAAGTTTGAACTTTTTAAAATTACATTGAAATAAAGCTACTTAGTGCGCATTTTTTCCTGTTTCTAGGGTTCCATACACAAAAACGAAAAACGGAACACTTAAATACGACTTCATCGTACGTCTGTCTGTCAAGGCACTTTTTCTCAGAAATGCATGGAGGCATCAAGTAGAAATTATCTAATACTTAGCTTTTTCATCCCTGAAATTAAATGAAAAAATCAAACTTTTAAGTCACGCTAACAAAAAAAAGAACGGCCGTACGTTTATGCCCCGTTTATGCTGCATATTTTGACACTTTCAAGTGAATCAAATCCTATTAGGTTGACTTTAAATCATGTTATTTGGCAATAAGCAATATTATGTAGTAAAAGCACAAATCCGAAAACTATACGTTTGTATTTACATCACAAGAAAACCTTACATATCAATTTTCTTATAAGTTTGTACGGAATTCTCGGTGCGCTAGTCTGACTCGCACTTTTCCAGTTCTTATATTTAGTTTGACGTATTGACTCCATTATATTAGCTGCATTTATCACAGGCTGTCATAATGAATATAAGAGACGCGGAAATGTAACAACTAAATATAACTTGTGAGTCTATATTCCTATATCCATGTCTAGATATATATCAAATACTATTCACTGATATAAAATTCTAGTATTTACGGACCTTTCCTTGCTTTTTATCACAAAACGTCTTTGTATTGGACGTTTTTATATCACAGAAGACAACATTTAGATAGTAAAACTGCAATAATAGTATTTCACAATTCCAATATTTCCACAAAGGACTCGCCAGCATCTCTTCGATATCGGAAAAATATTCCTTTGATGTGAAAATTGCTTGAATGAAATTGGAATTGTTATTCCATAGTGCATTTCAGATATAAATTCCAAATTTTCCAATGTAAATTCGCACTAAGGCCTTAGTATCCTGAACACGTGTATGAAACACAAAAGACGTGTCATGTTAATAAAAATGAAGCATAGCTTAAGACGTGACCTATTTGAGATACTCATTAAAACATGTAAATATTTTGACGTGACAACGTCTTATAAATTGGTTTGCTGGGTGACACTTCAAGAAACTGCGTTACGCTCCGCTCACGTTATGCGCTTACAATGAGAGCGAGTGAGAGGCACGCGTCCCTTCCACTCGGGCATGGTTAGCCCGCCTAAGAGCGAGAGAGACAGACATAAAAAGTGGAAGGGACGCGTGCCTGTAAATTAATGTTTTAAATATAATTCTTTGTATAAATAAATGTTTTAAATTTTTACTATTATTTCATCTTTCTTCCTACTATACGAATGAATATTCACATTAAAATTATTTTACCACTCAAAGTCGTTGTCACGTAAAACTTTCGCCCGTATACCGACTTTACAGGCAACCAACCAGTTTTTTTTATGCATAATAGTATATTAATATTTATGTAACAGTATAATTGTAATAGTGATATGTTCACACAAAAATATTATTCGGACAGCATTATTTTGAAATATGAATTTTAATTTACCCTACAATAAGCGAACTCTCCCTAAGCTAGCATCATTTTACGGGGGGGAAGTATGAGGAATGCGGGGGTTGTCAATTGTTTTTGGACTCAGTGAGTGGCATATGTTATCGACTCTAGGCTCCTTCTGGTTTATTCTGTATTCTGAGTTTAAATCTTACCTTATTTGATTGTTAATATACAATATCGTTTTTAGAGTTATGTGCGGTCTTAGTTACCTCAAAGACAGCGGCGAAATAAACAAAAACGTATTTCAATGAATATTTTCTTCATACTATGTCTAGAATTGTTAACAGATACTAATTCCTTAAGTGTAGTTATTATCACGAGACCTTGAAAGGCAAAGAAACGATAATTTAAGAAACAAAGTGGCAATGAATCGCATGAAATATGCGACTTACTTTAAAATATAATGTCACTCCTTTTCCCGCACAGATTTTGACTTCCCACGATTCTGACATACATCTCTGGCTTCTTCAACTCTTATCAGGTTTTTCATTCAGGCTCGACGGTCAAGGGGACTCTTAACCTGACCTATTTCAGGACACACTCTATTTGTTCGTAAAACAAAAATGTGTAGCTTTTACTAATGGATATGGACTTCCGCCAGGTAACGCCTGATTATATCAAAAGCTCTATTTGGTCCCAAAAAAGTTTGAACTTTTTAAAATTACATTGAAATAAAGCTACTTAGTGCGCATTTTTTCCTGTTTCTAGGGTTCCATACACAAAAACGAAAAACGGAACACTTAAATACGACTTCATCGTACGTCTGTCTGTCAAGGCACTTTTTCTCAGAAATGCATGGAGGCATCAAGTAGAAATTATCTAATACTTAGCTTTTTCATCCCTGAAATTAAATGAAAAAATCAAACTTTTAAGTCACGCTAACAAAAAAAAGAACGGCCGTACGTTTATGCCCCGTTTATGCTGCATATTTTGACACTTTCAAGTGAATCAAATCCTATTAGGTTGACTTTAAATCATGTTATTTGGCAATAAGCAATATTATGTAGTAAAAGCACAAATCCGAAAACTATACGTTTGTATTTACATCACAAGAAAACCTTACATATCAATTTTCTTATAAGTTTGTACGGAATTCTCGGTGCGCTAGTCTGACTCGCACTTTTCCAGTTCTTATATTTAGTTTGACGTATTGACTCCATTATATTAGCTGCATTTATCACAGGCTGTCATAATGAATATAAGAGACGCGGAAATGTAACAACTAAATATAACTTGTGAGTCTATATTCCTATATCCATGTCTAGATATATATCAAATACTATTCACTGATATAAAATTCTAGTATTTACGGACCTTTCCTTGCTTTTTATCACAAAACGTCTTTGTATTGGACGTTTTTATATCACAGAAGACAACATTTAGATAGTAAAACTGCAATAATAGTATTTCACAATTCCAATATTTCCACAAAGGACTCGCCAGCATCTCTTCGATATCGGAAAAATATTCCTTTGATGTGAAAATTGCTTGAATGAAATTGGAATTGTTATTCCATAGTGCATTTCAGATATAAATTCCAAATTTTCCAATGTAAATTCGCACTAAGGCCTTAGTATCCTGAACACGTGTATGAAACACAAAAGACGTGTCATGTTAATAAAAATGAAGCATAGCTTAAGACGTGACCTATTTGAGATACTCATTAAAACATGTAAATATTTTGACGTGACAACGTCTTATAAATTGGTTTGCTGGGTGACACTTCAAGAAACTGCGTTACGCTCCGCTCACGTTATGCGCTTACAATGAGAGCGAGTGAGAGGCACGCGTCCCTTCCACTCGGGCATGGTTAGCCCGCCTAAGAGCGAGAGAGACAGACATAAAAAGTGGAAGGGACGCGTGCCTATAAATTAATGTTTTAAATATAATTCTTTGTATAAATAAATGTTTTAAATTGTTACTATTATTTCATCCTTCTTCCTACTATACGAATGAATATTCACATTAAAATTATTTTACCACTCAAAGTCGTTGTCACGTAAAACTTTCGCCCGTATACCGACTTAACAGGCAACCAACCAGTTTTTTACAAAGGTGCTTATTCAGCTTCAGCTGCTCCACCAACAAATTATGTGAAACTTATCAATACCAAGAAACAGGATTATATCATCTGATGTATATTGTATATAAATAATGATCCGCCATGTTGTGTAAACAATATTATGTTACATAATGATAAAAATATCATACCGTCAACCATTTACGTTAATTACTACAGAGCTCGTTATAATTAACGACTGAAATTTTAGGTATAATTTTGTAGGCGTAACTGGCCCTAAAAATTTTCTTTGTATAGGTATAACATATTAAATGAAAAGAGAAGAGCGTTATTCATTTTTTTTAAATACTTTTAACGCATTATTACTTTTTCTGTTAACCCCTAGTAAGTTAAAAGGTGGTGTTCCGTTTGGTTCGTAGTAAATTGGCGAGAAGAATTGCAGAAAAATCGACTATCGTCCAACCCAAATAGTTCCCACTCATGTTAGAAATCTGTTTAATCTAATTGTAAAATATAACAATATTTAATTCCGCAATAAATCATATTTTAAACTAACTTGTCAATTATAAGTTGTTATTATGATCTTTTTGGTATAAGACGCCATATTGGTGCCGACTACGAGGTTGGAAGCAGTGGCGTGGCGTGGCAGTGATTGTGATCGGTGTATTGTAAATTAAGATTAACATAAGGCAATAATAAACAGGTACTCTTACTACTTCTGGACTTTTATTAGTTCAGAAGTGGGATTGGCCGCTAAATGCCCACACAGGTTTGCGAAAACAACCAAAGGTAAGGTGCACTTTTTATCTTTCTTTTGAATCTATATCGAAGTTGAAATTTAACCAGTCCTGACCATATTTACGGTTATCTGAATTAAATGGATAGATAGATATCTATCCACACATATTTGTGGACAGTAATAACAAGGCGAATTAATAATAGGGCAATATAGTATCTTTAGGTCAATGTTACATAATGGTTGGCGCTGCGAATAATAAAAATGTAAGTTTAGTTCATTCATTTCCTTTAAAGAACAACAGATGAAGATTAAGGTGACATAAGATACATACCACAGAATTACAAGGTCTCTAAACTTTTGCACTTAGTTTTATGAAAACTTGTACGACATAGATTAATTATATTACTGGTTTATATATAAATGACTTGAGGTTATTAATATGTAAGGACGCATTACACTATAGTTTTCTTTTATAATTTTTGTTCCTTTGGACCAGTTCGAAGGGCCGTTTTGTATCACTCATTATATATATTTAAATATTTTAAATATTTACGAAATGTTTTATGGATAAGTACTGAAGATAAAATAAAAAGACTTTTGGAAATAAATGATAAGCACCTGGTTAGGAACTATCAGTGGTGATTGAGTTTTATTGGAGTAAATAAAACTCAACTTTAAAGCCATTTATATTTGGGTTCAACTGATATATCAAGTTATTAAAAAAAAAAAAAAAATTGTAAAAAAAAAAACCGCTTACGGAATGCTAAGGTGATGTGGTTTTTATTGACCACTGTTGGCGTGACTTACTGATTCTTATTATTACTGTACTGAAAGTTCAGGGTGTTAAGTCCCGTTGTTGATGATTATAGATTATAGTTGTTCTATTAGTTATTCAATCCCTTGTTTGGTATTGGTATTATAAAATTTACGTTGTTGGAAATTCAGCGAAATTTATCCATGACATTGTTATGCAACTTCTTAAAGGAAATAAGGTTGCATAATGTCAGTCCTGAGTTGCAATTATTGTGTTACTATTTTTAATATCGGTTTACGAATTTTATGACTCCGAACATTTACGAGTTGTGATTGATGACATACAACTTTATAAATACGCAAATTTTTCTAGGTTCTTACAAAACTAACGTTTTTAATAATAGTATTTTTTTGCAGATTAAAAGCTTATATCGGTTTTCACCATTTTATTCCTTTTGTTTAATCCTTATTCTACCCTACCTATCTGTGATTACGTAAAAGTAAGTCGTGAACCTATTCAACGGATTGCAACTATACATAATGTCCGAACATTGTATCACACCGCCCTTACCTAATGAAACTAATTATAATAATATAGTAGCTGACCGAATACAATGTCATAATAGCGGGAGAACTAGTACTATGGCTTCTAACAGTTTTCGTAGCAGTAAAAGGAGATGCCGTGCTCGGGAAGTAAGTGACAGCTCACTGTCTAGGAGTCGAAAACGGTCCCATTCAAGGCAGCGGCGATACGCACGCAAGCGCTCTCGATGCCGTCGCCCTCGGCGGACGTACTCAAGCAGTACGGTCACAAGTAGTTCAGAACGAAGCGGATATTCACACATGAGTAAGAGTGATAGTCACGGTTGGGATAAATCTAAACTTTCTGCATCTCGTTCGTCAGTCAAGAAGCGTAAGCACCGGCATCGTAGTCGAACCCTAGACGTATCTTTATCTGGGACAAATAATTTACACCAAAATCGTCATGAGTTTATTGGGAATACAGCAAATTCTACTATTCATACGAATTCTGATCAATCCCTGTTACAAGCATTAGTTACAGCGTTGAAAAGAGATAGTACATCGGCTACAGTAGGCACACATATTCAGGGTGCGCAGAACATTATAACTGATTTTGATCCAAGTTGTAAATCTCTGACTATGAGAGACTGGCTAGTGAAAATTAATGAATCCGCAGCAATTTATGGCTGGAACGAGAGACAAACCATCTTTTATGCTTTACCTAAACGGGTCTTGCCAAAAAATGGTATGAGGGGCTTACTAGTGTAAAATTCACTTGGATTGAGTGGCAAGATAAATTGTTAAAGGCCTTCCCTTCTGATGTTAACTATGGGGATCTATTATCCGAAATGTTAAACCGTAGAAGTAGGAGAAATGAAACATTAGTTGAGTATTATTACGATAAAATTATGCTAATTAATCGTTGTAAATTGCAAGGGAAACAGGCTGTTGATTGCCTTATACACGGAATTTATGATTATCACATAAAGATGAATATACAAGCGGCTCAATATGACGATCCTGAATCCGTTTTAAATTATTTAAGAAATATTCCATCAAAGTCAACTAACGAATCTTTCGCAACTCGACGTCAATTATCTGATATACGTGAACAACGAAATTATGATTCTCAGTTTAAAAGATCAGTCCCGATCGCGAATAGAAAAACGTCAAATAATATTATTTGTTATAACTGTCAGGAACCAGGACACACTGTAGCCAGATGTACTAAAGAAATAATTAAGTGCGAAAAGTGTAGGCGTCACGGTCACTCAGAGGCAAATTGCAACTTTAATTCTAACAAGAGAACAAGTGAAAGAAATAACTTAGGCAGCGTGGAACCAGTCACAAAAAAGATTCTCAGTATAGACCAAAACAAGAATTATAACAGCAAATATTTCAAACAGGTAAAGGTTAACGAAAAAGAAATGACTGGATACATCGACTTTGGAAGCGAATGTACACTCATTAGTGTAGAACAATGCAAAAACCTAGGTATACAGTTAGAGACACATGGTTTACCTTCCGTGCGCGGGTTTGGCAATAAAGCTATAAGTCCTATTGGTAAAGCTAAAATTCGCATTGTAGTAGATTTAGTTGATGTTAATCTTGAAGCATATGCTGTATTGGCAGAACTTCTTCCCACTGATATTTTATTTGGACAAACCCTTACAGAAATTCCGACCGTTCGAGCATACAAAACCGATAAAATGCTTACATTATATCAGGTAACGGCCAATAAGACCAATTCTTTGATTTTAAAACTAACTCAAGACTGCACAATTCAAAAATATACTATAGTTGAGGTTAATAGTGCATCTAACTATACTGGTTTTCCAAGTATCATGTCAAACAGTCGGCAGGAAAACGGTTCAGACTATTTAATTTTACCGGGTCTTTACCCTATCAATAATGGATATGGACTTATAGTAGTCGTAGGATTACTTGAAAACAACATCTTACTATGCAAAGACAAAATTTTGGCTACAGGTATAGGCGTACCACAGTCAATAGTAACCGATGAAAATATTAATCAAAGTTATTTATTGAACGTAAGATCCCTTTCCACCGAACATATTCCAATAGTTGATAGTAAAATAAATGTTGAGTCGAACGTTGATTCTAAAATTAAAGATCAATTGGTCGAGCTAATAAATAGTTACCGAACTTGTTTTGCGTTAACGTCTAGTGAGTTAGGTAAAACAAGCGTTACGGAAATGCGAATACGGTTAAATGATCCTACCCCCGTTGCATATCGTCCATACCGTCACTCTTTATCTGAAAGGGAAAATGTTAAACAAATTATTAATGAACTTTTGTCAAACAATATTATACGCGAATCGAACTCCGAATACTCAAGTCCAATTTTACTTGTAGCAAAAAAAAATGGCGACCAACGTTTATGCGTCGACTTTCGAGCTTTAAATAGGAAAACCATTAAAGACAAATATCCTATGCCAATCATTGAAGATCAAATAGATAGTTTACAAGGGCAAAAGTTTTTCACCACCTTAGACTTGACTCAAGGTTATCATCAAATCCCTATGGCGGAAGAATCACGACACCTGACTGCATTCGTTACGCCGGATGGACATTTTGAGTATAACAGAATGCCATTCGGATTAACGAACGCACCGGCGGTTTTTCAAAAAATGATACAATCATTGTTAAATAAGCGCAAAATACCGGGTGTCGTTGCATACATGGATGACATTGTAATAGGGTCAAAAACGGTCGAAGAGGGTTTTGAGAAGCTGAAATGCGTTTTCGAACTATTACTAGAAGCTAATTTGACGTTAAATATTGACAAGTGCAATTTTTTTAAAACTACCATAGAGTATTTAGGTTTTGAAATATCAGGAGACGGAGTTCGACCCGGCACCCGAAAAATTGACGCAGTCGTGGCTTTTCCCACTCCACGGAATGTGCACGAGGTTAGGCAATTCGTCGGGTTAGCCAGTTTTTTTAGGAAATTTGTAAAAAAATTTGCGACCATAGCTCGGCCACTCACACGTTTGACTAAGGCCGACGTTAGCTGGAAGTGGAGCGATGAGCAAAGTCAGGCATTTTCTCAGATTAAAGAAAGTCTTACAACTAGACCAGTTTTAACAATATATAACCCGAAACATCTTACTGAATTGCACACGGATGCAAGTAAGTTAGGAGTTGGTGGTGTTTTATTACAGCGTGAACATGAAAAAGCACCTCTCAAGGCAGTGGCTTTCTTTAGTCGGCAAACAACAGCTGAAGAGCAGCATTTACACTCGTTTGAACTTGAAACGCTCGCAGTAGTAATGTCATTGAATCGG
Organism: Calamotropha paludella; assembly: GCA_927399485.1. Classification (NCBI taxonomy): domain Eukaryota; kingdom Metazoa; phylum Arthropoda; class Insecta; order Lepidoptera; family Crambidae; genus Calamotropha; species Calamotropha paludella. The sequence continues at coordinate 14,840,953 of OV656824.1, read as the reverse complement.
TTTCGAGTCTACTTAATAGGAATATCGTTTAAAGTTGTTACCGATTGTAACGCTCTTCGAACGACTTTAACAAAACGTGATCTGGTACCTCGCATAGCGCGATGGTGGCTGATGGTGCAGGATTATGATTTCACGGTAGAGTATCGTCCGGGGACCCGAATGCAACACGCCGACTCTCTGAGTAGAAACCCATTACCTGCCGTTGACGATGAATTTTCTGACATGATGGTTGTGAGCATTCAAGATGAGCATTCCTTACTAACAGTTCAACTTAGTGACCCTCGTTTAAAACTTATAAAGTGCGTACTAGACAAGAATTGTACTGAAGCTAAGGATGTTAGTAACAATTTTGTTCTCAAAGATGGGAAAGTCTATAGGAAAATAGGTACGGAAATAAAATATGCAGTTCCACGGGATGCACGTTGGAAGATATGTCAGCTGTGTCATGATGAGAGCGGGCATTTCTCTTTCGATAAAACTATAGAGAAAATGAGAAGAGACTACTGGTTTCCGGGCATGGCACGATTTGTTAGAAAATACGTACGTGCATGTATTCCATGTGCTTATGCAAAGGAGCCTTCGGGAAAGAAACAAGGTTACCTTCACCCTATCCCGAAACCTAACATACCCTTTGAATGTATTCATATAGATCATTTGGGCCCTTTCGTAAAAAGTAAAACCGGCAATACCGATATTTTGGGAATTATTGACTCGTTTACCAAATTTATAGTTTTACGTGCTGTACGAAATACTAAAAGCAGAACAACCATTCAAGTATTGCGTGATTTTATTGCTCTATTTGGATCGCCTAAAGTTGTAATATCCGATCGGGGAACAAGTTTTACCTCCGGCGAGTTTGCTAAATTTATAGAACAAAACCAAATAAAGCACATAAAGAATGCCGTTGCTACACCACCACGCGCAAACGGCCAAATAGAGCGATACAATCGCTCAGTACTTAGTTCTCTTATGGCCTTGACCATTAATAAAGACGATCGTAATTGGGATGTTGTTGTGAATAAAGTTCAATGGAGTTTGAATAATACAATAAACAAAGCAATAGGCAAGACCCCAGTGCAGGTCGTTTTCGGTAAAGAAACGGTAAATTTGTCTGAAAGTCATTTGCATGATATTTCTAGTAACCTCATGACGACCGCTAATATTGATGAAGTACGTAAAGAAGCTTCAGCTAGCATAGAAAAACAACAACAGACAATGAAGACGAGGTTCGATAAAAAGAGACGGGTCGCAGATACATATAAGTTAGGGGAGTTAGTAATGGTGTTAAAACACAACCGCAATGTTGGTGATAGTAATAAGTTGGTACCGCCTTATAGCGGACCTTACAAAATTTCCGCTGTTTTGGGTAATGATCGTTATGAAGTGTGTAGTATTCATGGGTTTTCCTCTAGGAAATATAAAAACGTATATTCAGCGGATAAAATGAAGCGATGGATACAAATCGGTACAAAAGTTAACTCTCAGTCAGAATCAGAAGATGATAATGAAACATCTGAATATGAATAATTTACTTCTTTAATATATATTTATCTAGATCTTTAATATAATCATAATTTAAGTTGCAATCCCAGTCTTCCTATTCCGAGTCTAAGTTGGTATTCCTACATCCTGTACCCCTTAAAATTAACCGAATAAGCAGAAGAAGATATCCGAGGTCAAAATATACTGCAAGCTGCGATGGTAATCTTTAACTAAGGAAACTCAAATCGGAACAAGGCCGATGCACCCTGTGAGTGTACGCGGTAACACAATAAGCTAAGATAAGGCCGATGCACCCTGTGAGTGTACGCGGTAACCCAAACATCTATTCGTAAGATAAGGCCGATGCACCCTGTGAGTGTACGCGGTAACGCAACAATCTAAGATAAGTCCGATGCACCCTGTGAGTGTACGCGGTAGCCCAAACATCTATTCGTAAGATAAGGCCGATGCACCCTGTGAGTGTACGCGGTAATGCAACAATCTAAGATAAGGCCGATGCACCCGGTGAGTGTACGCGGTAATATCCATACAACAGTGAATTCAATCCAACATTGTGTTGCTGGCGTGAGACCGATGCACCCTGTGAGTGCACTCGGTAATTCAACAAGATCTTGGACTGATGCTGACGCACCGTGTGAGTGTACATGGTGACAAAATATGTCCATCGATACCACCATCTACGAACTGACAAACCATTGGGAGTTCTATTGTTTCGGATGAAAATATTAAGTGCAATGGTGTGAAGCTGTGATGGTTTGAAGTGTAACGCTACGATTTGTCGTTGAATAATAATATAATTTGATGAATTGATGAGTTTAATGAGTTAAATAATAATGAATTAATTAGGTTAATGTTTAGTAACTTACGTGTTGATTGGTTCTTTGAAATTATTTAAATTGTCAGTAATTGTCATTGCCAAATGCCAGTAATTGCCAGACAATATGTCAGTAACAAAACGATAATAAGATTTTCCCGCTTAGATGTGTTCCGTTCTTTACTTATTACTTTATTGTATATTTACAATCAATTGTCAAGGGTTTTAAGTTTGAATGAGGTCATTCAACTACTGAGGATGGCCGAAGAGGCTTACTTAAAATTTATATATCGTAGAAAACTTTTCACTAATCGCCACTTGTTTGTATGGCATTTTTTTTCGTTAAATGTAATTGTTGATTCTGAATTTAATTGTTGACAAAACTATTTTTGTATCATTGAATATAGAGTTTACTGTAAATCATTGTTAAATGCAAATTTCAATGCATGCCTGTGGTCAGGCATATGTCAGGATGGCCGACTGTTAGAAATCTGTTTAATCTAATTGTAAAATATAACAATATTTAATTCCGCAATAAATCATATTTTAAACTAACTTGTCAATTATAAGTTGTTATTATGATCTTTTTGGTATAAGACGCCATATTGGTGCCGACTACGAGGTTGGAAGCAGTGGCGTGGCGTGGCAGTGATTGTGATCGGTGTATTGTAAATTAAGATTAACATAAGGCAATAATAAACAGGTACTCTTACTACTTCTGGACTTTTATCACTCAAAATCACTCATTAATATTTATCTAGCTATCAATGGAATCGATACTATTGACAGTGACGTATCATACAATGCTTTTAATAGTATAGAATTATTTTCACTATCGGTAACGAGAAATTCACTAGTTCCCACGTTTTTCTTAGGTCGCTTTCTTGTCTGTCGTCTTGTCTGTCCGGTTGGAATCTTGTATCTCAATTTTGAGGCACTTCCCGACCACCTAGCGAGTTGAAACTTTCTGGGTAGCTCAGTACCCGATGATAATGCACGCTTAAACAACTTTCAACTTTCTAGGTGCACTTTCAGGTCAACTTTCGGCAACTTTCACTTTTGTATGGGGCTCATCCGATTGTTGCGTAACACATGGTTACTTTTTTGAGTTAATAATTAAAAAGAATAAAATAATAATACTAGATTTAAAAATCTAAAAATCCCAGTGACCAAAAAATAATAAAATAACCCGGCGGGGCCAAGCGAGGGGCAACTCAAAACGTGGGAGCGCATCTTTACAAATACTCTCAACATCTATGCATATCATACATCTCATTACATCTCCATAAGTAACATGCGCCCCCACGTTTTGAGTGGCCCCTCGCTTGGCCCCGCCGGGTTATTTTATTCTCTTTTGGTCACGGAAAAACGTGGGATTTTTAGATTTTAAAATCTAGTATTATTTTCTACCGATAGTAGCATGAAAATACATCAAATTATTGATAGTATTTTAAGACACTTTACTCGATACCATCTATAGACAAAATTGATTTTCAGGTAACGCGAACCAATGAGCTACCACCGCCTTAATTACAATAATTACAATATGATAAAACTAAGAATTGCAATGCTATGCATATACATTTTTTGGTTATATGTGTTTCATAATATGTATTTTCTTTTAATATGTATTAGTATTTATTTTATTCCCCTCAAATTACTGAATAATGAATAGCTTACATGTATCAAATTTAACATCAGAATATGAATAGGACACCTATTACAGATTCACACTAATGTAGGTACATAATATTGTGTCCTACAAAATATTGTTCGCACTGATAACAGAAGAAAGTAAGTAATAATATTTCTAATACGGAAACAACCAGAGTTGTGACATATTTGAAATACTTGTATTTAAAATACAAATACAAAATACAAAATACGTATTTTAGATTTTGTACTTAAGTACTTTTTTTAAAAAGTATTTTGTATTTTATTTGAAATACTATTCGAGACGTATTTTGTATTTGTAAAATGGTTTGTAAAATACAAAATACTTTTTTATTCTTAGCTTTATTTTTCTAAAGCATTCCGCGATTCAGTAAAAACAAAAAATGGCCACTAGTGGCGCGGCAGCTCTGAAAGTTTATGCGCAAAATGACAAATGAAACAAAACGCATATAAAACCTGACCAATAATATATGAGGGACCCCTCTTGACAATCCTCAAAGTCACTGTTACGTTTTGCAGTGTTGGCAGCTATTTCATTATTTCTGTGTTGTTCGCTCGAAATGTCTTTAAAAAAATGCCAAAACAAATTGTATTTAAACAATATGCCGTGTAGGCAATAATACGTTATTTTAACGATTCGTATTTAAGTGATTATGAGTGTATAAATGTATAAATGACAAATAAAAATACAGAAATAGAAAAATATATTTATAAAAAACCGGTACGTACACAGCACTACAAAAAAGATGTCATTGTGGGCATTGTGGCAAGTATGTAATATAAATATAAGCTTCGATCATATCATAAGTTAATTTGGTCCTTTTGTGTGCTAATTGACATTTTAATCTATTCTATGTTAATAAAAATCTTTAGATTTCAAAATTGTTTACTGTACAACTATAATAATAGTAAAAACATTTAAATCGGACTGTGACGTTTTTTTTATTTAGCACCATTTTTTTAAGACTGCTCGTTTTTAGTACATTTCGACATAGTTTTAGCACTAAATGAAATTCAGAGTTGGTAACACTGTTTACATGTCATTACGCCGTACGCGCCTTTTCCATTTCATTTTGCCTCGGTTACGTTTTATATCTAACCTAACGCCGACAGTTACTATTTATTAATACAAGTAGTGTTTGTATTGTAACTGTTTGTTATCAAAAATATATTATCTATTAAGTACAGAGTTGGATTTGGTGTGCTACTTAATACTTTATATTAAATATTAATCAGTGATTGCTTGCCCAATGTTGGAATTGGAATTTTAATGCAAAATGTAAGTACCTAAACATTGACTCAAAAAGTTCTATACAAAATTTGATATTAACTTTAACATTAAAGTTTTTACAGTTTCCAAATATTCTCAATCAGTAACAATAATAACAATTGTAAAAAATACATACCTATAACCTAACCTAAATTAATGTTGGTTGTGACTTTGACTCGTTTTGTTTTGATGCCGGTTAATTTGCCGACATTTTTTGTTATGTGAAACGGCTTATTTCTTTTGTTTCTGTAAATGTAAGATCTGTCAAAGGTGTTTATTTGTTTAATACTTATTTTATTTTAATCTCTATTTCAGGGACGATGATAACCTCAATTATCCATTTATATTGAGGCATTGTTGCAAAGACGTTAAGAAGGATGATGGACACGAAGTAAATATATCTGCTGTTTGTAAAAAATGCTCCAAAAAATTAAAAGGCAGTGTGAACGCGACTACAAACTTCTTAAAGCATATAAAAGTAAGTACTTATTTACTTAAACATAATAACTTATAGGTGCATAGTGTGCATACATATCCTCACGTCTGTAATCTGTAATCCATAACAACAGAGCACACGAATCACGAAATATGAACATAATAGGCTTGCTTTAATGCAGCACTTTTTGCAGGTTTAAAGAATAATGTTGGGTTATAATTAGCTTTGACCTGCTTTAAAATATCTGTCGACGTCACACACCACCGTTGTAGTAACATAATAAAACGCGATTTATATTTCTTTCCTTATTCAGTTATTATGGTTATTTTAATTTTTTTTTTTTTTTAGAGAAAAGGCCACGAAGATCTACTAAATGAGTATGAGGAATTGAAACCCCAACATAGTAAGAAAAGAAGATGTGACATTACTGAATCTGAGTCAGGCAATGGTGCAAGTACTAGTATGAAGAAAATAAAATTAAAACAAACTACTCTTTCAAACATTTCAACAAAGTCAATTAATTTGGATAAATTAATTGTGAACTTCATTATTGATACGATGTCACCTATCTCAATTGTTGAAAATAAGTCATTCCGAGCACTTATCGAAGGTGCTCAACAACTGTCAACTCCGCCAAAAGTAATGTGCCGCCGGACATGCAATAACAAAATTAGTAACACATACATAGAATATAAAGAAAATTTGAAACAGACATTGAAAACAGTTGATTATGTTTGTACCACCGCTGATATTTGGTCCTCATCCAAAAGAAGTTATTTAGGTATGACAGTACATTGGATTGATGCTACCACATTTGCAAGAAATAGCTCACCACTCGCCTGCAGAAGATTTAAGGGATCACATACCTTTGACAGGATAGCAGAACTCATTATTGATATTCATTCTGAATATGATTTAAGGCTACCTAAAATAACAAAAACTGTAACCGATAATGGTTCAAACATGGTAAAAGCTTTCAAAATATTCGGAAAGCCAGACTTACCAGACTCAGAATGTACTGGAATTTTAAATGTAGATGACTTTCTTGATAAAAATAATGAGCAAAGTAATGATGATATGGATGAAGATGAAATGTTATTGTTGAAAGAGTTTCCGGAATCCAATGATAGTGATATATATCAACTGCCCAACCATGAGCGATGTGCCACACACACTTTGCATTTAATACCTTCTCGGGACATAGACAAAGCCAGAAGTAACAATAACTCATACCGAAAAGTACATGATGCGGCCATGGCTAAATGTCAGGCTGTTTGGAATTTATGTGCTAGGTCTCCGAAAGCTTGTGAAACTTACTTGGAAATCACTGGTAAATCTCCAACAAGCCCCTGTCCAACCAGGTGGAATTCCTATTATGATTGCATAATTGATATCCTGAAAGTCCAAGAAACCATCAATGAAGTTCTGAGAAAACTAGAATTGGCCGTCTTAAAAGAGATGGAAGTACAGTTTTTGATTGAGTATATTCGCACATCTAAGCCCATAGCTGAAGCCATTCGGAGCTTAGAAGGCGACAAGGAGACTTTTTATGGATGCCTGCAGCCAGAATTGTATCGAATGCAAAAAATGTTGGACTTATTAAAGCAAGAAAATCCAGTATATTGTGGTGGTTTAGTTGATACAATTAAAGAAAGTATAGAAAATCGGTTTGAAAAATATAAGTTGCATGACACTCGTGCCAAACACAGCATTTTAGCAGCTGTGTCATATCCCTTCTTCAAGTTAAAGTGGGTACCAAGAGCTGAAAAGGAGTATGTGAAGGAATTGTTTATTGCGGAAGTGCGAAGATTCAAACACGACGATTTTAAAAGTGTACACCCACAAACATCAACATTGAAAAAGAAGCAAAAAAGTGAGTCTTACTATATGTTCAATGATTCAGACTCCTCGGCAACCTCTACAGATGGCAACAGCAGCACCTGCACTGATTTGGAGACCCTCCAATATTTAAGAGATGAAGACACAAGTCTGAATATCCTCAACACATATCCAACTATAAAAAAAGTTTTTTTACGGTACAACACTTGTCTCCCGAGTTCAGCACCAGTGGAAAGGCTATTTTCGTATGGTGGTATGATTATGCGTCCACACAGACGCAACATGTCAGATGCTCTTTTTGAAGAGCTTGTGATTTTAAAATCTTTAATAAATAGAGAAAACCAGTAATTTTACCATAAAGTATTTTATTTCAATAAAGTATTTTGAAAATACATATTTTGTATTTAGTATTTAAATACAAAAGGCAAAAGTATTTTGTATCTTGCATTTGAAATACTATATTAAAAAAGTATTTGCATTTTGTATTTAAATACTTTTCGAAAAGTATTTTGTACATCTCTGGAAACAACTGAATGTGATTTCAATAAATAATCTGGTAAGATTACGACTGATCGAGTTACAGGATTAGGTAGGTATTATGTATTGATGAATAAGAAATTGCATTGTGGATATATATTGCTTTTACATATTATCTCTATAAATATAATGTCTGTTATCGTTATTCAATTCATATTTGTCATAATTATTTTTGCCATAATCCCGATGCTTGGCAAGCTGACTGGAGATATCAGAAAAATACCACAATAAAATGCTGTGGCCCATTTTCTGGTCGACGAAAAGTGTATCGCGATTACATTTAAGATAATTTATGACATTATTGCCTTTTATGAAACCCTTTAATTCTAACAATTATGATTGAATTCTTAGCTTTTAACATGATTTTATTAACTTCACTTGTACGTTTGTTTATTTCTTTGAAAGTATATATATTTATTTGGAATCTTCTAACGCGATTTTCACCTACTTCAAAATAATTAATTTGAAATTTTGCACACTTATCACAGACCAATGACAATATAAAAGTAAAAAAAATGGTTTATTAAAACAGCGTGATTTTTAGTTTCTTTAATTATATATATATATATTTTTAGTAAACTTCATATGTTCAGTTTCTTTTTTTTTCGATATAAAAATTTAACAGCTATGCTTAAATAATAAAAAATATAACAATAATTTATGTATAAATATCTTTGTGTGTTTGAGATGACGCTGTAAACTTGAATGAACAAATTAATAAATAAAGTGTATTTTTTTAAATATTCTTAGTCAAATTTTTATACAACAATATAAATATGAGAAACGATAGCTATGTGTAAAATGTATGCCTGCTTTTATTCACTGATTTAGCCGGATTTAACTCAAAGCTTTACAGTGTAGTGCGAATTTTGTATTCTCAGAATATTTACCATTGTTTACGAGCGCACGTGCCAAGTTTCATGGAACCGCTACGGTAAGCGTAAATCATTAAACCGATTAAGTTGAATGTTTTACATTCGAACAAAACAATTTTCTTTTTTAATATTTTGATATTTAAATCGCTCAAAATATATACACAATTAGATAAAAAATAACGTTGAAAAAATCATCTGCCTTATATTATGGTAATCGAACCAATGCCTTACTCTACGAGTATCTGGGCGGATGTTGGATCTATGGTTGCATTTAGATTTTTTGGCTTCTTCTTATTTAACCTTTCGTGAATCATGTGGGGTTTATCAGACCCCAGTGACACAAAAATCCTTGTAACTCTTTAAAAATTCGGGCGGCTTTTTTGACACTTTGAGTAGCTGAATTTGCGACGTTGCTCAACTGCTGGGCGACAAAGGTTTAGTAATCATATCGCCGACACAGTAAACAGACATGCGCAAAATGCGTACAGGTCTCAAAGGCCCCACGTAGTTTGTGACGTCGTCTAAAAACTAAAAGTTATTTTAGTATGAAACACTGTTTTTTTAGAACATTCGATTTATTTATATGCCTTATAATGTCGATTTTTTTAATTAATGATACATGATAAGAGTTTTATTACTTTTTATATTGTGGAAGAAGACTTTAGTACAACTTTCACATCACATCCACATTCCATCTATGTTTTATTCCACATCTATGTTTTAGTTTAAAAAATATTCCTGTGTCTTTTTCTTAGTTCTAAAAGATTACAATGTTGATTATTCAGTTTGAGTTTTTTTTATTATTACACTTTCATAGACAGAAGATCATATTTTTAAATAAATTAAATAGACATTAATAAATAATGAATTCCTTACCCTGACAATTCTTGGGGTCTGATAAACCCCACATGGTTTGCGATGTAACTTTTATGAACGTGGTTCACAGTTAGATGTTAAATAATCCAAGGTTAAGTAATCCAATCCAAGCGATCTATATGGTATATCTATCCTTTAGAGTTCCAAACCTTAGTTTTACTGTTACTTATTAAGCATTGCAAATTTTTCGAGAACGTGAAATTAAAGTATTTATTATAAAAATAACATCAGTAATTTTAGAATTTCAGGAAAATTTCTTTACCATCAAATGAAACAGCTCATTTATTTTATTAGGTCTCAATTAAGATTTATTTGGCTGAATATACTATGTAGTAATACTGAATATCAGTAATATAATCTATTCATTCGTTCTACTGAACAGCTGAATTTCTCATCAGGTTTTATAATGGTCTTGTTTTCCAACTGTGAAAAGTTGAATTTTTCACGGATAACTTCTTCTGAACAAACCGTAGCAGGTGTAATAAATCATTCAGATGTTCAGTACCCACTGAAAAGGACTTTGAAAGAAACCGTATCTGCGGAAGTAAAACTTTAATCTTTAGAAAGTTAGACGGCTGTCTGTAAGCTTGGCATATCAAAATATAGGTTATTTTTAAGTAGCTTCACTTCAAGAGAAATAATGGTTGTGTTACAGCTGCCTATTGAGAAGTGTTTTGTATAGGGCTGGTATTCTTTAATGACGATAAAATAGAAGAAACAGGATTAACAGCAAAACCATGTATTCCTCGGTTTAGTGGCGGAAGACGAGAGCAAGACGATGTTGCCACATGACAGTTAAACTTATCCTAATTATAATGTTGCAAGTATAGTAAGAGACTACTCCCAACAGGGTGGTGGTTCAGTGTTTTGGAAGCGTCGTAGATTGTTAATTCGCAATACCACGCTTTTTGCTATGAGATATGAGTCAAGTTATGAGATAAGTGATAAAATATGTTATCTTTATCGCCTTCATGCTTCGGAATTCAAATGTAGGTTAGTCTCGGTTAACTTAGCAGTCACTCTCACCCTCAATGTCGGACTTATTAATAATAATAATTGTTAACTCAAACTATTTTTTAGTAGTCCGAAAATAAGCAAAGTATCCATAACACAAGCTTTATATTGCTTACTTTGGTCTAGGCTAATTGCTGTGAATTTAAGCAACATTATTATTATTAGATGAATATATAAATGTGTAGAGTAACTATAACTTGGGAACAAATGCTTATATACATATGCTCCTAAGTAGCTTATATTCAGATGTAAAAGTCAATTAGAATAGACTATGATAATTAAATCATATAGGTATGCCAATATCATATACATTTATTTCATCGGCCTCAAAGTAGTCACTGTTGTTTACTTTTATTTATATAACTTGTCTGTGTTTCATAGTATTTACAGTTAAATAACAATTACCACAGAATTTTATACCCTTTGCGTTGGTTTTAAAGTTAAAAACTGTCGAGTTGAGAAACAGCTAAGTGGGAACTTTTATTTTGCTTTAACAGTAAGATGACAAAAAGCTTTGTGAGTAGTAAAATAGAGTGGAAAATTCGTTTCTCCACGTTACTTTGTTATTTTTCCCAGACAATTATATAAATTAAGGAGAGATTGTATTATAAACAATAAATAATGGATATAATAACATTTTGTTTAAATTTATGGTAAACAACCTTGTAGAAAAGTGGACTGTATATTTGTGGGCTGGTGGTGAAAGGGCGGCGTAAATTAAAGATGATTTCACTATAAAACGGTTATATTCTTGAGATTATAGAAAAACACAAAATTGTACACGGCACCCGCGACATCCATTCGTAGAAGAAGGAAGCAACAACAAGTGTTGCTATATTACAAATTTCTTAATTACCATTTAAATGTTGGTATACTGTTGCCAACAAACCTAACACAATATGTTAAAAAATAATCCCAATTCAAGTTGCAAAATGAACCATTTTTTTTATATGGAAGTAATTTTATAATTTTTATATTTTATGCATTTTCAATGCGATCTTATAAGATAATTTTTTTATAATAGAAAAATATATGGAAGTAATATTTATTTCATAGAATAAATAACATTGAAGTGTAGGCTACTATAAAATTTATAACTTCTTCCCTTTCTCTTCATTTGGAGTAAGGTAATTTTATGTAATTACATTTTAGGTAGCTGAAATCACTAATTAGGAATAAATGTACGACTCCATTCGTCTAATGATGTTTGATCTAGGGAAAGCTAATTGACAGGAATAATTTAACAACACTATTACATATTATATGAGGGATGAATATATATTTAGAGGCGCTTGTTTACTAATATCAGATAAGAATGCTATATTTTTTTGTTATTAAGGCATTTAATTGCTATTTTTTTATATCTAAAGAAATTATTACTAGAAAAAATTCAAGTTGTTTTAGGTCTCAGGCAGAACACCACATTTTTTCTTTATCCGAGCTTGTTGAGCTACCGACGTTTAAAAAAACAAATGAAGAATAAAAAAAGAATGTGTTCAATTCACACGTGGTAGCATAAAACCTTCGATTTTGGTTTCAATGAGACGAATGTAAAATTTCGGGAAGAGGATAATTGTCGGTTTCAGTAATGATGATGGTGATACAAAGTTAGATAATTATTTTGCATTTTATTCTTATATATTACATAGATTTATATTCTTATATATTCAGAGCTTACATTTTCGATAAATGATACAAGAGGTTTATGGTAACTAAAATACATACCACTAACATAAGAGACACTGTATAATTCTTCCTATCTCATTTTCTCATACCTTAAATCTTATGAATTTATGAGTCTGTCTCTTTTTAGTGTCGTTTTCACAACGATGCTAAAGATTTTTTTTCCCTTCAATAACTGATTTATTTATATATTAATGTTACACGCTGTGGATATTGGATAATCAAAATGAAAATAAATAATTTTATCCCAGGTTTATTTAGATAAACGACACAGTATAAAATATATTGTCGTCGCAGAATATTCCAATATACCACGCAGCGTGCGGGAACCACACACAGTGGTCAAATAACTCGCTGAGGTTGCTTCTTAAATCAATTAGACTAAAAATGCACGGGAACTAAGAATAGGGATTTTAGCGGTATCCGAATAGAGTGTTCTGAACCCTGTTTTTCATTACTGTTTTAAAAGTGAAACAGAAAGAAACTGTATTATTATTTGAATGTTTTTTAGAAAATACCGGTTCATAAGTGTTAATATCTGTTACAGTCAATAAGGTTCACATTGGCATAACTATGCGACAGCTCATTAATGATTTGGGTACTTTGAAATGCCTATGTTGGTGTACTGTGTATACACATAGACAGTTAAACGTAAAACAGTTTCTAACAAATTGGTAACAGAAAACATTATATCTGTTACACTTTTATAAGTGTTCGACGCAAAATAGGTTTAAAACACCCAAATAAGTGATACAGGAATAATTCTGTAACAGATTCAATGTGTAACCCTTATGAACGTGTATCCTTATAAAGATGTTTTTGAATCCCTGACTAAGAAGAAGCAGTCACGAACGTTTCAGATTCGCCGCGTCAAGTTGACATAAATCGAGACTTCTACAATTTCTGCAAGCCCTCTCACTCACTCGCCTGTGCGGTATTGCCCGCGCTCGTTATCTTTTTCATTCACCACGGCTATTTTTTCGTTAGATTTTATAAACAAATTCAAGTTTATTCATGCTTCGGAAGGTCGTTAAGCTATCGGTTCACAGGTTCACATAACTTTAGTTGTTAAATGAACGTGAACATTAATCAACTTTCCGATTAGCACAATCTAAAAGTTGATAAACCTGGTTTTCCAGGTGAACAAACTTTTAACTTTTTTTGTAAGCCCTTTGTTAAAATCAACGCAGCGGTCGGGCTAACGACTACAATGAACTTGGGATAATAAATTGTCGATGCCTAGATAACTCTTTGTATAACGGGTGACCACCGCGGTATTCATTGGAAGGGTCGTAAAGGGGGTTACTCCAAAATTGTAACAAGTTAGAAACTCAATTAAATTTAATAGTGTACCTCGGTTCCTTCGTTAGCAAGTAGTAACCCTTTTGGAAGGGATTATACAAGTTAGAGAGCTTACACACAGCTGCTTTTCTATGGTTGATAATTCGATTTAACTGGTATCCTAATGCCTGGGTCTTTGTAGATGCCCCACTTTTCAGAGGACGGCTTGAACATCTACGAATTAAATCCCTTAGTGACATCCTTGCTCCGCATATCATGCGTCACCTTATTTACAACCCGATCCACCTACGTCAAGAATTTCCACTCTCACCCAATGCTCGTCGGTAAACTTGCAGCGGAGGTTTAAGACTTAATTCGGTCATACTGTACTTGTCAAATTGTTTAATGAGCATAGCATTATAATTATAGCATAAACGAGCATGACACCCCTCCAACAGCAGTCATAATCATCGGATTATTTCCTATTGATAAAAACACCGAACGTCGAATGAGTTTGTGGAGTTACAAGGCTTTAATGCCCCTTCAGCCAAAAAAACAAAACTCAAGAGTTCGGCCCTAGCGTATATCTTGCCGCGTGACTCCGTGTTGCAGGAGCCGCGGAAACTGGCTCTGGAGACGTAAGACGGGCCTTTTTAAGACCACGACGGCTTCTAGCTTAGTCCAAGAAGCTCAGCCACCAAGCCGCCTTCGCGATGATAGTATAGAGCCACTCACGCCGGTCTTGGTTTACGCTTTGCATATTGCTTGTTATAATATTAATATAATCTTCGCGGTTTATGCTATAAAATTAACTTGCATTGTATTCCTGCAACTTTGTTTAATTAATGCCAGTGCCTACGCTCTGTGTTATTACACATTATAGCTGTTGCATTTAACAACATTATCCTCAAATCATTTCATGTGACTGCAATTACTATTGCTTTGACCTACCACTATAGCCAAGAGATTATCCGATAACCTCGGATGTCATCAGATGAGTGGGGATCGATCTTTGACTATCCAGAAACTTCATAATTATTGGTAAATCTCGCCATTGAATTCTTTATAGGTGGAGATCCGATCCGAGCAACGCAGCTCCAAATAATGGCGTAGCAACTAATGCTACAGCGCCATTATCACCGTGTCAGTTACGCTACGTTCTGAAGATTCTTCATATATTACCATATTTTATTATAATTTCGCGATTCTTTGAACTCCATCCTAATACAATTCTTACAACTCTTTTGCAAAAAAAAGATAGTGACCATCATGTTTTATCATTTTTCTTCACAAAAATTACAAACGTGTAGAAGCTATAGTCATTTTGCCGATCAAATGCTAGTGTGAAAGTTCTTTAGCCTTTTCTGAAATAGTTTACTGAGGGTTCATTAGAAACGTACAGATGTCCAAGTTGGGTTGATCCAACTTCATTCTGGCAAATAGCTTTCGACATAGTTATTCGGTATGAGCTGAAGTTTCGATTAGCTCCTTTTAAGTTGGGAACCTAAACGACCCTTGTGCTTGTCGGACCTAATTATAAAGCCTCCCTGCTTGCTGTTCGGTTTTGGAATTGCTAGAAAACTTTTTCAACGAGACCTTTCTCTATAGGCCAGAATACCAGCATCACGTGTCGCCGCAACAACACAAGCTAGAGCAGCGAACTGATTAGCCAATTTTATATTTTTTATAGAAGATAACATTATTTTATGTGATATGAACGTATTATTTTAGAAAAAAATCATTTTTTTATAAATGGCAATATATATATATATAATATAATTTTATAATAAACATCCAGGCTTTGCACTATTTCTCGACAGATACGTTTGTGTAGGCGATGATAAGAAATTCAAAAACTTTAATTCATCTATTGCTTCTGAAATTTTTTCCCAAGAGCATTACACAGCGTGTAAAAAAAGGTTAGTTGAAAAGTAGACATGAATGGTATAAGTTTTAAAGCGAAAGTGTTAAAATTGTGTTTGGAATGTAAAGCTATTTATTTGTGATTTTTTTAAAGTTTTATTTTAACTTAATATAGTTTTAACTGTAATCGGAAAAATCTACTTGTACAAATGATACACTGTAGGTTTTAAATTTTAAATTAAAGAGTGACCTTTTTGGATACGCTAATGCGTTGTTGATTGTACGCAAGTAACTTTCCTTTTTAATTATAGCATTACGTCGTCTAAATAGTCGTCATTAGTTTTCACGATTTTTGATAGTATTTTACGATCCTTAAAAAAGTTTTATGCTTTAATCGTAATGGATTCTTGTTCGGGGGTCCATTACAAATACAAACATTACAAAAGTGGCTGGAGTTCCCTCTTAAGCTAACTTGCCAGTGTTAAAAAAATATTTAATTATGTATTTATTTATTGGACCAACAAGACCATCACTTATAACAGGCATATAAATCATGTCTATAAGACACATTTCAAAGTGACGCCTTAATTAAAGGCTGCCTCAACACGCACAAAAATGTTAAGCAAGCTAACATATAATTCAAATAACAGACCATAAAAGAAATTGAAAAAAATAACTGATTAATAAATTGAAAATGGCAGCTGCACATGTTATATAATAAATTTTACCAGTACAATTAAAGTTAACATTATTACCACATTTATTTGTGTGTACATCCGGCGTGTTTATATGTGTGTGTGTCCTTTTCCAAATGGCAAATCGTGCTTTATTTATTTAAATGTTTTTTTGTAAAATAAATTACGAAAATTTGCTGAACAATAATAAAAAGATCTAACATACTATTTGTGAATATATAATGTAAATACGAATTGATAAAAGGGTTGCCGTAATTGGAAAGAGAAGGTAAATAAATATTCGAGATTTCTGGTTGATAGAAATTTCTCGTGTAGTTATCAAATTTTCATATGAAAGGTTTTTTAACGTAGTATTCGATTGTATCGGTTATTAAATTTTAATGCTAATTTGTTTTTTATTTTTTTTTATTAAAATTAGAAATAAAAGAGCTTTTAAATAAAAAAAAATATAACTTATTTATCTATTAGCCCAGAATACCAGATTACCTTGATGTAATACTCAATACATTAACAAAAACATTATTAACAAAAAGAATTATAAAATATTTGTCAAACTTAATGGCGTACATTACTTTGTGTTAACAGAAGAAACACGAATAAACATGCCGTTCAAAGATTAAACTAGAGTCGACTCGAAACTACTAATTATAAAAGATGTTACCCCTCTATGCTTTTTAGCTGCTGTTGTTGTGAAATTATAATAATACTGTTTATATTAATTGTGTATGGTAGCGATGTATGTTATTAACACGCCTTTATTAGCTTCACTTGTAACTATGTAAGAAAATACTGGAATCTTAATTTGACCCACTTTCCGATCTTTGATTAGGATGAAATTTTGCACACGCTCTGAGTTCTGATGACAATACATAACTAGCTAAGAAACGTCATTACAAATCAAATATGGCGGCCTCCCCAAGATGGCGAACTGGCTGTTTGAAATGCACTTCCATGATATGGGTATCAAATGAAAGGGTTTGCTGTCAGGAATACGAAAAAGCGTGTTTTTTTGTTTTTTAAACTATATTTTTATTTTAAATGTCTATACTTCTGTTCTTTAACAGAGCAATTGCTTTCGCTCGCTTCTTGTCAGTTAAAAGACGCCTTGAATGAGTGATGGGTGAAAATATATTTGGACTATTAAAAAAAACTTATTTGAAGTGAATTTGAATAAAATTTATCTTCATTTGTTCATTCATGTAACTACTCAAGTTAATTTTGATTATTTTCTATATATACTACAATAGTAATATTAAATCTTATTTTTTCTCATCACAAACTCTTAGTTTAAGCCTTATCAATATTAATCTTACCTAAGTTTGTGGGACTGATGCCCGAAATTGGTAAATCAGGGGACTTTGTATCTTTTACGTAGATTTATCTTTATTTCTTTTTTTTACTATTTTATATTCGTCATATAAAATCTATAAAAC
Organism: Calamotropha paludella; assembly: GCA_927399485.1. Classification (NCBI taxonomy): domain Eukaryota; kingdom Metazoa; phylum Arthropoda; class Insecta; order Lepidoptera; family Crambidae; genus Calamotropha; species Calamotropha paludella. The sequence goes on along the minus strand of OV656824.1, from coordinate 14,823,160 downwards.
ATTTTATACTGCAAAACCGAGGTCTCAACGAAGTTAACTTTATTTTAAGGAGATTACAGTCTTAATCTTGAATACGTTTTTTTTAAAAGCATATCAAAGAATTACTTATACTATACTATATACTATATAGTTACTAAGATAAACTAAGAACGACAGGTTCTTCATTCTTTACTGGTGGTGTCCGGACGACTTTAAGCGGTTATTTTGCGTCTGGAAGGTGTCGGCTCAATCCAGCCATCCCAGCTCTGCCAGGAACGCTCCAAGCGCCTTCACTTTGATGATGATATCCCGGAGACTGCACTGCGAGCCGGCATGTTTGAATGACAATTCTATTAATATGAGTAAACAAAACTTTTCAGAAAGTATTCACACAAACCCGAAAGTTAATAGGTGAACTAAAAGAATAAAACATATGCAAAAAAAAATCCTTGTAACACATTTCGGCTTAGGCATAAGAAATATTGATGGTTATATTTATTCAATTGGAAAGGGTCTCGCAAAACGGACCTACGACAGGTGGGATTTGAGGTTGGATGAGCAAATATTGGGACAACATACTTTTCGACAAATTTGAAGAGTAATCCAATCCTGAATTGGCATAAATAGTAAAATACTGTATCCTTAGGATATTTAAGAGATGTATATTAAAAAAAACAATAAAATATTATAAATCATAATGGAAGCTATATCTTATTAATTGCTATTATTATATATTTTTAATGCATAAACATTTATTTGATGTATTATTATCATATTATCTACACAACTATATAAATCTGTAGGCTATGTCATTTATTTTTTTTGGACAAATTTTATTATAAATATACTATCTGGTACAAATTTTACTATTTTTTTATATTTTTTGTGTCCAGCTGTTTATCTTTAGTCCTTCTATAAGTCAAGAATGCGTCGATTGATTTCAATGAAATTTGGTATATGGTAAGAACATATGACTGTGCAAATGATAGGCTCTATATGATATTGCTACAATTTTTATAGTTCTAACTAATGTTATAAATACAATAGTGAGTTTATTATTACACTTTCACGCCTTCGTCAACTATTCAATCGATCACTATGAAATTTTGCAAACACTTTGCCAGGGGTACAGAAAAGCACATAAGGTACCATTTATACAGAAAATAAGACTGTTCCAGAGGGATAGAAGTATAACGTTTAATTTGTAGTCTAAATAAACGCGAGAAAAATCGCGTAATAGGAGAGTTTGGGGACTTCATCGGTGCTTTTAATGGACTTTTAATGTGCCCGTAGTTAAAAATTATTACAAGTAAATTTTAGATATATTTATTATTTTATATATTACTAGCTGACCCGGTAACGCGTTGCTATGGTAACGCGTTGCTACGGTAACGCGATGCTATGGTAACGTTAATCGATACAATGGAAAAAGAGCGGACAGACAAACACACAAACAACAAATTTGTGTTCTTAGAGTATAATAGCGGCCCGTCCCGGCTTCGCACGGGTGGACAAAATTCTTTAATTTTTTTCTATTATTAAATATTTTTCAGTTAGCGCCATCTAGCGCCCGGTAGACGAACTACTTGCGGTTAACGCGTTGCTATGGTAACGTTATTGATACAATGGAAAAAGAGCGGACAGACAAACACACAAACCACTGTGATCTTAGATTATAGATTTGCTAACATCCGCGATCGAGTGACTCGCATACCGGTTTTTATGGTAACGGCATTTCGAGGTCCTGGGTTCGATCCCCGGCCGAGTTAATGTAGGAAACTAGCTTGTATATGTTGGCTCTGGTCTAAGTGTTGCAGTACCGTAGTTATATCTAAATTCCATAACACAACTGCTTTAGCTACTTAACTTGGGTTCAGAACAATGTATGTGATGTGATGATGTCTAATTCTTTTTTTCTTTCTTAATGGCTTGCATAATTTGTGCATTTAGCTAGTGTCCAGTAAGTATAATCTTTCTTCTATGTTCTTGAGTAATTTCCTAGATTTCAGTAAAGAAGTGGGGTTTTACTGAAACCTCCTCGTGGCCTTCTTGAGAGAGCGCGAAAAGACACCTTCCAACCTGTTTTGTTTCACTTGCCAATACTCATGCATATTCAGAAACACTCAGTGGTTAATAACCATCCATTATTACACACTAATATCAACCACAACACAAAATTTAACAAGAAAGCCAAAACCATTAAAGTGACGCTTCGCGCTCCCGCCAGAAAGTTCTGTTGTCTAATATTTATATACATATTTATAGAACTATTGATAATTGCTGGCGAAGGGGTTTACTTGTAGACTATCAATTTGCTCTAATCTGCGTCAGCCTTTTCTGTTACACACAATAAATTAAGTTCAAATATCTATAAAATTGTCATAATATAGTTATTTATTGAAATCCCTTGAGCTATTTTAGTCTCTATTTTTAGAAGACCGAACATTCTAAAATTTATGGAAAGATTTTGCGCAATTTTTTTTGTCTTTCTTGTAAAATTGTGGAAAATATAATTTCATGTGGTAAGCATAATGGATGCATTAAAACTTTTTTCATCTTATTATTAAAACTTATTACTTTTTAATTATGAAAAGACATAATGATTTTATGCAAACTTATTTCTAAGTAATTACATTTCGTTCTTAATAATTAGACAAAAACAAACTTACAATTATACGAAAGATAACAGAAAAACATCTTAATATATAAAAATCCAGTGTCACAATGTATGTTCCCAGTGAACTTTTCACCAACTCAACCGATTTTGATCAAACTTCGTAACTATCTGTTATTTGATCTAACTTAAAAGATAGGATAGGTTTTATTTCGTAGTACCGGGGCAGCTAGTACTATAATAAACTTGGAGAACTACGTTTTAAAAATACATGTAGAGTCCATGATATATTTACATTTTTTTCAATCTATATTAATATTACGACGGGAAAATATTAAAATGTATTTTGAACTTTAGCAAGTAAATTGCATTTACATATTCGCCCGTAGCAAAAGCTATTTATCTTCAAACATTTTTTTAACATTTGTAACCTTTGAAGATTCATGATAAAAAGAGTGAGGTGCTTCATAAAAAAGTTGATCAGTTGTATGATACGAAGATAGATCGTTATTTACTCATTTTGGTATCTATATTCTCAAACCTTTCATCTTAACCTTTTACATTCCATTATAAACACATCAACGCCGTCTAAAGATATTTTGATTTTCTAAATTTACTCAAATTTGTTTTTTGTAACATATAACATGTATTACATTTTTATAAAACCTATTTATCAAACTATACTTTAAAATAAAACAAATTTTTATTTTTAGGTAAATAAAGACAAAAAGTGAAATAATGTTCAAGCTAACGATGAGTGTTTCTTTTAAGAAAAACAAAAATAAAGAATAATTATCAGATTTTTTGAAAAATTAGACTGTAAAACTACCCATGACGTTAATGAGGGTTCTGCAACGGTTTTTCATGAGGTTATCAATGTATTGGAGTATGTCCCACAAGTGTTCCATGGGATTTAGATCTGACGATTGCGCGGGCCAGTCTAACACCGACACGTCGCGCTCCTGCAGCCACCTGGTTACCACACGTGCTGTGTGCGGACGGGCGTTGTCGTGCATGAGCGTGAAATCTTGGCCCATTTGTATTAGATGGGAATAAATTATGGGAACTAGCACCTCATTACGGTATTTTTCTGGTCCAAACGAGGTCTGTTCTTCAACCAATACGAATTCCTACCTAAACCATAATTGTTCCGCCGTTGTATGGATGGATTTCCTGAGGGTGTTGCGGACGGTTTTCACGACCAGGAGCTCGCCGTATACGTACTCTTACTGAATCAGGATGAAAACCGTATCGAGATTCATCCTTAAATAACACTACAGACCACTTGTTATCTTCCCAGAACAATGTTCCCGTGCCCACTCAAATCATCTTCCACGATTTCCTCTGCGTAGTGCTGGAGTACGAAGCGGTCTGCGAGCATGGAGGAGGACGAGCTAACTTCGTGTAGTCTTCTCCCCACAGTTTGGTCACTCACAAGGAACTGTTACTCTGACTGGAGCTTTTGAACCTATTGCATGGCTGTAACGTTTAGTTGTCATCTTGCGGTCACATGCTTAAATTGGTCCTGTCATTGAGTAGTTATGCGTTTCCCGCCGGGGTGCCTTTCACCCACTTCACCAGTGGCTTGATAACATGACCACAATCCTGGTATCACGTTTTGTCTTGTTCCAATCTCCTCGGCAATACTCCGTTGAGTAGCCCCAGCTTGGAGCATACTTACTGCCCTTAACATTTCGTTTCTCGTTAAATGGCACCGCTGCATGATGCTGCATAAATTCGAAATTAACCAATATTTTTAATAACACTTTAATTTGGTACAATAAATAGAAATAAATAGGACAGGTAAATTGGAATCTTCATACTTTACTACAAATTCTGTCGCGAAAATCTTTTGTTTCAAATGATTTTTTCAAATTCATATTTGAAATCATTCAATAAGTTCTACAAACTAAATTTTTAATAAAAAGATTTATAATCCTGCCAGTATTTTCTGAATTTTCGAACTTTATATAAAACTAGCTGTCCCGGCCACGCGTTGCTGTGCCGACTGCAGTGCCATCTGCCGGACTGATTTGTGAATCTAAACCATTCTCAGATCCCCTAGAACACACACAAAAAAATTCATTCAAATCGGTCCAGCCGTTTAGGAGGAGTTCAGTGACATACACACTCACAGAAGAATTATATATATAAAGATATCCCTAGACGGTGTTGATGTGTGTGTCTTAGCATATTTCAGAGCTTGTCTCCAACACTTTGTTCTACTTTTAGTGTAAAATATTTTTGAGATTAGATGCGCTAAGTCACCTTATAATTACGGTCCAAATTATGTTAATAGCTTAGTTCTACCACTTTCGCGTTTCTTACAAATTTAAAATAAAAGCATTTTCACCGGAACAATAACGCTTTTAATTTTCTGATGTTTCCACTCTTTTACAGTAGCTGTGACCCCAACATCACTGTCATTTTGTGACACGTTAGCATCAAATACAAAAAAAAATAATTCAAACGCATTATAGATCCGGTAAAAGATAGTTTATTTAATAGATGACAGATAAGCGAGAAAAACAACAAAATTGTTCAATTAAATGATGTTCATAATTTTTAGTTCCCTCCAATCTGTGTATTACATGGAAGACAGATGAGCTAATTATTTTGATGACAAATACGAGATTATCAAAAAACATATCGATCACTTTTGCCGTCCTACTAATTCATACACATAAAGGTAAGTATTGCAAATTAATTGCCAAAAAAAATACTATCATACTCAAGGCAAGAGAAAAACATACTATAACAAAACCAGAGAACTGTTTTAAAAAATACATGTCTTTACATGAGATCACGCAGAGTTCATGATATATGAGCATGATAAAGAGTAACATACTCCATAATACGTTGATCAACTGTATAATACGTAGTTAGGTTGTTCATATTCATCTATATTGTCAAAAATTTCGTCAAAAACTTTCATATTTCAATATATCAGAAAATTTTGAAAATTTCGTTTGTCTTTAACACGCTTTATTCTACTTTTAGTGGACAGTACATTTAATACTTGATGAGCTAAGTCATCTCATAGTTTCGACCTGAACTATGTTAACAGTTGACAGATAAATGACAAAAACAACAAAAACTTAAGCTAAAAGATGTTGACACAGTTTCTCAGTTCTCTCCAGCCTGTATTAAATGGAAGATGGATGAGCTCATCATTATGATGACATAAAAGGAGATTATCTAAAATATATCAATCACTTTTTCCTTCTTTCTTATTCCTATACATCATGAGTTGGTTCAGTGTTGCAAGTAAGCAAAGTTAATTTTGCGAGACGTCAAAACATACCTGTTTTTGTCATTCAATTTTGCTTGTTAGTTACGTAACGGGTGACAGAAACACGAATTTGCTGGTCCTCCATTTTCCTTAACTTCGTTTGGAGGCATAAAAACGGCAAAAGGTGATTACGTCTCTTCCTACACAACCTGACCAGCCCGATGGTACATCCGTGAATGGCTTAAGTTATAAGCGCATGTGAAAAGATTTTGTTTAAAAAGAAAAATACTTTTATCTTCCGCTCGGTGTAACGGTTGTGAACCTATTTTCTGTGTTAATGGTCCCGATTTTAATTCCAGATATATATTTGTAAAATGAGTACCACCATTTGTTTCCGAATCAAAGTCGTCTATATAACTCATTTATGTATTCTAGACAATACCTGCCAACTTTACCAAATCAGTTCATCTGCCTTTTACGCTTTGTAGAGATAATTATTATACACCTATAATGATAAAACCGCATCCAAATCCCACACTACCAAACTATAAAGCACCTAAGCATGCATTTGGGTCGAAGACTTACAGATCAAAAGAGAAAAATATATGTTGGTACCAACCAAAAGAGATGGGAACAACGCAAAGTACAGGCAGAGGTTTTTATCGGTTTCTCGGTGGGAATTTAGCAAAGACAACAAACTCCTCATCTACAAGACAATCCTGAAGACGATTTGGACATTTGAATACAATTGTGGAGATTAGCAGCTGTTTTACCTGCCAAGAAGCATACATCTCATCTGCCTATGGTCGAAACACAGGAGAATAATTAAAAATAAAATGTTTTCTTTATGTCATATAGTACCCATACCACAAATTCTAGTTAGTTTGTGACTAACTTAATTATTTTAAATTTTCATGGCCACTTACATTAGTATTACTTATAATGGAATTATTCCTTATTTTTATTTTATTTATGGTGATCCGATATTGCGACTCAGTTGCATGTGCCATCACATTGAGGAACTGATGTTAAAAAAAGTGTGCCGAAATATCAAAGTCTCGTAAATAAAAAAAAATGGTAATAATCGCGTTATAATTCATACTAATAAAATAATTGTTCTGAGTTGTCCGAAATTAATTTATGAATAACATTTATTACTTATAAAAATATATAACGTTATGAAGCATCATAAGGTTTCTGAGATTCGTCGATTTATTATGTATCTGCCTTCTTATCAGTCTCACCCAGTCGAGCCTTTAATACCCTAATACTTTTAAAGATAAAAAAGCACTTAATAATTTTAAGGAGTTCCTTAAGTGTCCCTTCACACCCCATTCACAAAGATTTGATGTTCAAAAGTATTTTAGTATTTTATTTCCGAAAATTTATAACCCGTCCATTTTCAAAGCCAGGGTGAATAGGCACCTTCTGGGTTAGCTCGTTCCGTCGTAGATTCTGTATTGACCCCCGGGCTTGATTGGGATCAAGAGCTAACCCATGCTAAATAAAAAAAATCATTTACTTATATTAAAAAGAAAATTGACTTAACGCGTAATCTTTTTTTTCATATCTCACGTCTTACCATAGCTAAATGATAACACAATTCTATACACACGAAACAAAGAACAAAGACGATAATCGCATGGGTCATTAAAATGTTATAATTAGGTACTTAATAATCGTGTTTAAAGTTTGTATCGCCTGTAAAGTTTTTTCCCTTTTATTAGGGAAATTGATAGACAGATGTTGATTTATTACCCTTAGAATCGCTTCCGCTTTTCACTCGCACCCCACCAAAAGTTTCAACCCCATGTGTTTTAGATTCGGGGCACGCATGTTCACACGAGTTGAGAGAACGTCTACTAAGGAGAACGTGATCTCGCAGAGTTAACTTTGTTTAACAGGCCCCCAAGAAACTGTTGATAGAAGTAATTGCAAACTTGGGAAGGTCGAATTAGGGTGAACATAAAATATGTATCTTATCTATGTTCCATTTCAATTTTGGACTTGATTCAAAAAAACATTCCTGAGTGTTGTTTGATAACAACACTCAGGAATGTTTTTTTTGTAATTGTTATTAGTTTTTATACATCTTATAGTAGTATATAAAAGTTATTTTAATAAAACAAACAAGAAAGAAACACACTGGCCTTGCCGAGTTTCTTCTGGCTTGTTCTCGGTAGGTCTTCTTGCGTGGGATTTACAAAGTCATGGCGTTGCTGTCGACGTAAATACACAAGGTGTCGTGTTTTCACCTTTTAAAATTACATGTTATTCAAATTAACTAGTTGCGGAATACTAAAGTTATGAAATAAAAACCAATAGAAACTTTTGTGAGCTGTGTTTTTACACAAATAAAATAACTGTCAATAAAAATTAAACTTTAAATAATATGCTCAGTTTAAATTGATTGCAAGCGTATATAAAAGGTTTGTAAATCTACGGCGGAAAATTGTCAACGGAGAAGAAAGAGACGAAAAACTCATCAAGAGTTCTATTTTTGTTTGTCTTTTGTTTCATACACAGTTTTAAAAGTTGCGTGTAATGTCCAATTACATACAATCTTTTCATATCCAACATCAATCCTAGAGCAAATAGAAATAAGTTTATGAGTTAAAAATAGTTGTTGATGGTGTTAGTTATCCAGCTTTGTTAGTTAGTTTACGAGAGCCAATAACAGTAAGTAAGATAATATAAGAGAGTTTTTCTTTTACAGTTAGTATGTGGATAAATTGTGTTGCGTTTCGACCTTCCATAGTTAATAAAATATTTTTTTTGGATTAACAATAAAAAAATATAGTTTTTCATTTAAAACGCTCAAATTTCTTCTTAAAATTAACCTTTTTAAATCTTAAAATAAAATTTTGCTAACCGGGCTAAGTGGGCAATGTAATTAGCAATATAAGGTACTTTAACAAAACAAAAAAAGTATATACTATCGATGCTGTTGTCTGAGAAGAATTTACATGCAGTCATGTAAATTCTTCTCAGACAGAAAGACGAGACAGAAAGCGGGGTCAGATAGACGACCCCGCTTCTGAAATTGCCGCAGCTTATATGCGGTAGAAGGAGTCCTGTTCTCGGTTCTACAATCAAGTGGGTGAATAAGCTTTGTTCATTAATTGGGTGAATTAGCTTTGTTCATGGATAATAAAATTATCAGCTCTAATTATAAATTAATAAAACTTTTCTTTATAAAACTCCGTTTTAAAAACTACAGAGGTGAACTTAGACATCAAGAATTTATACAGAATTTTATTTGCATTTTCAGAGCCGGTTCTAAGATACGCGAAATATACTAATTACAAATGCTTGTATAAAATATAAATTTACATTTATTTACGCATTCACATTTCAAGCTAAGGTTTCTCTCGACGGCTATTGGAAATTAATTACATATTTAGCGACTAATATTCTAATGACTATATTGATCGCATTGTATAATCTCGTCGATGTATTATTAACTAGAATCCAAGTATACGCACATAGTTAACACCAGAATTTAGCTATGAGGATATAAACGAAAGCATTAAATGGGAATTGCCGTATTCACGTGTCTGCTTTGGTTTGTACCAAACATGTTAGTGTGATTATCTGAAATATATTATTATAAATATTAATAACAATAAACAAATATAATAAGAATACAGGTTACATTGTTTGTAAATCTTTCGTATGTAATTGTTTCAAATATTTTTTAAATATCTCTTTCAGTCTTTGGTGTTACAAAGTGCAAAGAAATAGCACCTAAATAAAATAGCCCAATAATATCTTCTCTTGAAAAGATTCAAGATTCAATGCCGTAGTTCATGGATAATTATTAAAATCTTCAGTCTATAATGCTCTAAAATCATTAAGAAGTCGTTGAATAAGCCTAGTGTACCCCCGGAAGTATTAACATACCCCTCGAGTCAAAGTTTGGAAACTAATGGTTAGCGCGAGCTGATTATTCGCCGATACAAGTTAGCTAGTTAGGAGTTTGCAGTATTATCTTTACGGTTGTTATTGGAGCATCTCCGCTGGTGACTTCATCCGTCTAATCTAAGTTTTAGAAACATGATAAGCTGTTATATTGTTTGATGAATTGACTTTGAATTAAGAGCGGTGGATGTGAAAATTATGAGGATTATGCAGGGATAACCTTCTTTGTGTGGAATAGACACGAAATAGATATAGTTTCGTAAATTATAATGGTTGTGCGGGCGATTCAAAATTAGTGGACTATGTTGCGGTATGAGAAAATTAATGTCGATAACAATATGAGAGGAAGATGAAGTGGCACGATACCTTGACCGCCACGTGGGGTGAGATGCTGAAGGCTGCCGGGATCGTCCCTGGGCTATGCTGTTCCTTATTGTTATGCACACGAAAACCCCATCACATATAACTAAGTTTGTTGTAGATGTTTGCGGATATGCCACTTGTTCATTTTCAAATTGCGGAACTCCGCTCATCAGTCCCTTTCTTTTTGAAGTGATAACGTCTTATTAATCGATAAACGCCGGCTGCACGCACGAAAAAGTGTAACGTTCCGCCTGAGCCGAGCGTGCAAGCGAGAGCGCGGAACAAGCGATAGAGAGGCACGATCGGCCTAAGCGTTCGACTTGTGGCGCATCTATCTCTCTTCCACTTCATGAAGTAAAAAGTTAATGTGGTTTCCATTGTTTATTACAACAACTTGATGTTAATTTATCGAAAAAATAATAATTTTCAATTAACTCATTCTTTGTATTATACAAAATAATGATAATTCAGTGATAATAATTCAATTCAATTCATAAAAGTATGCAACTTTTCAACAATGTTCTCTTATGACGCTATCACGTAAAATTGTCATCCGTTAACTGACTTTAGAGACAAAAATTTCTAATTTTTATTATGTCCGCATGTTGGCCACATTGCAGTATGATATGACACCGATAGATGGCGCAGTCGTCTCGCTCTTCCATACGCGAGACAAGATATGTGCGAAAGGGCAATGGAATAATGAAAGTGACACTAGGAGTGTCAACCAAACTAATAAAAATTACAAAAAAATAGAAATAAATGACGCGGCCGATTTGAATTTAATACGCGCGCAACCATATGATATAATATTATTTTATACAAAACTTGTTCGGAAAGTATGTTGATACTTGTGCAAGAACGAGAGAGAAGGTAATATATAGAATATAAAGAATAGTCTTAATTTTTATACAAAACTTTAATATGATACAATAATTATCCTGATTTCATGCAATGGAAAAGTGAGATAAATGCGTCTTTATCTTCCTAAAAAGTTATTAAAAAAATAATTTAATTTATTTTTCTCGTAGATGTACGCGAGTGTACGAACTCGCGAGGAAGTGTGATTCCCAATACCGGGTGCTTTTAATACAGCATCTTCGTTGGAAATTAATCACCTTCTCCTTTCTATGAATAAGTATTATCATTTGACAACATAACACATATTCAAAAACAAAAACTGTCAACAAAGAAAAAGAAAACCTTTGTGGTCGCGTGGCTCGCTTACCAGTTTTCTCTGAGACGTCTCCCCGAGGGCCCAGGTTCGGTCTCTGACTGGGCCAGTGTTTTCCACATTAATACAAAGGACAAGTAGATATTACATTTCCGCGCCAAATCTAAATACAACCAATTTAACCGAATTTAAAACGCTAAACGCGTCGTTTTCTTGTAGTTTTATTGTTTTTTTTCCGTTTTCACTTCTTTACAGGATCGTGATCACTGGCTGTCTAAGGTAATCGACGTCATGCATGTACTACTATTATCTTCTAATATTTTAATCGGACATGCTCCTAATTGATATATTATATATAAAATAGTTTGCTATAATTTACATTTTATGTTAAAAAATAAAACAAAAAAATATTTGTATAAATTAACAGTGACCTAGTCAGCTTAGTAGATAAACCCGTTGTATTGATTTCTGCTAAACCCAGTAGTAAGGTACTATTTATAATTCAGTACCAAAGTGAGCGACAGACAAAGTTAAATACAATTATTTTTTTCATATTAGCTCAATTCACAATAATTTCATTTTATTATTGGAGTTCTTAACCGATTTTATTATATTTGGATAGTATCAAATCAACACATTTAGGACTAGATTGTGACGGAGCCGTCGGTAACGACCTATTTTCAAATTTTTCCCTAAATTATAGATTCATATAATTATTGTATTAAAATATTTTCAGGAGAGTCGACTAGAATTTTTAAATTTACGAGTAATTTTATGACTATTATATCAACAAAGTAAAGTGTAACAATTTAGTTGTACGCTACTTGAATATTGAAAATCAACCATATAATAAGTAAACGTGTCCCCTTTCACAATAAATAGAGAATAATATCATTACAAAGATAGGAAGTTGAAATGGCTGAATAGGGTACTTCCGAGGTCTTAGTTTGTGGCGTTAAGTGTAAGCTCCGGGAGCTTGGATACAAGGAGAGGACAAGGTAGGTAGCGGAAAGCGATAGCGATATATATGTCACCGTACATTTGTAAATACCGTTAAATTATAATCTATCTCGCGAGATTGTAAACTATCGAAAGATTGTGAACCGTAACATACTGCTTACAGTTACCTAACCACAAGGTTAGGTTAGGATAGGTTAGATATTTTATAATCTGCAAAAAACCCGAAAAATAAAACCACCACCACCACTACTACCAGCTACAATTTTTAAAATTTTATAATGTGGTATATGTGCACAGTTGACTTGATGTCAATACACTATACACATTAAAGCATGGACTGCATTTTGGGGCTAACGCTTGATGTGATTTCGATCGTACATACAGTTATGAGCATGGGAATATTTGGATTCCAAAATACACAAAAGTTATTTTCAAATCTATTAAAATAACTTTAGATAGATATAAAAACGCAAAATCTCAAGAGTGTTATATTCTGTTGTATGTTAAGTATTGTGGACAGTATATAAATGAAGTTTATTAATATTGTTTGCACACACAAATTTACTAATTTAAAAATGGGTGTATAATCTTATTATTAAAAAAATACTACTAATGGAGTAGGATAATGAATAAAAAAGAAAATTGTAACTAGCGGTGAAGCATTATTGTCAGATTGCGATACTTGAGCGAAGATTTTATTTATTTATTTATTTTATTTATTTATTTAATTAACTACAACGGCAACACCACTTACAGTAATTAACAATAGTAAAAAACAAAAGGTATTATAAAATAAAATAAGCAAATATATAAAAGCAGTCATAAACAGGTTGACTCTGGTTGAAAGTCTTCACAATAGGAAAGACAGCGTTTTAAAATAACCTGCCAATCATCTACAAACACATCACACTCGGGTTGGTCAGCAAGGAAAGAATTAATTTCTATCAGTATGCGGCAAAGAGGAGACTGCGCACGCGCCGCTGTGCGGGTGCGCGGCGTCACGAACAAGTGCCGGGGCCGCCCAGCGCGTCGTCGTGTGTACCGTTCAGGAACATATAGTCTACACAACTGGTTGGTATCTCAAGGTTGTCAATACTGCCACGTAAAACCTTCAAACCGGTTAAAATTTGGTTTGCTGCCCTACGCGTCCTAAGGGAATTAAAGCCAAGAGTACCTAGAAGAAATAAGGTCGGATATAAATGAGGATAATACGTGTGATAGCGCTTGTATAAATACCTGAGGAATGCCTTCTGTACTTTCTCGAGCATAAGAGTATAAGTACTTTCATGGGGATGCCAGACAAAGCTACAAGCTTCGATTTTATTACGTACAAGTGCGTAATAAAGAAGCTTAATTAATTGAGGACTTCTAAAATCTCGAGAATTTCGTAGAACGAAACCTAGACGTCTGAAACTTTCTTTTACTATGGATATTATGTGATTATGAAATGTTAGTTTGGAATCAAATATTATACCCAGGTCCTTGGTTGATTCCACGCGCGTAAGATTGTCATCACCGAGTACATATTGATGACATGTTTTAACATGCTTTCTTCCAAAGGTCAAAACACAACACTTTTTATTATTAAAAAGCGTCATATTTCTTTTAGCCCATTCATACACGGAGTCGATATCATGTTGTAGTAATTGACAGTCAACATCGTTCTTAATTTCTAAGGCTAACTTTAGGTCGTCTGCATACATAATGCATTTCGCATTTTTAACCACCTTCACGAGGTCGTTGATCATGATCAAAAACAAAAGAGGACCAAGTATAGAATCCTGGCTTACTCCAGAACGCGTGTGATAAGTTTTGGACTCAAAACAGCCGTATTTTACATACTGTTGACGATCACGAAGATAATCTGCAAATAAATTTAGTAAACGCGGAGCAAATCCAATGTCTTTCAGTTTACCTAAGAGAATATCGTTATCAACCTTATCAAACGCCTTCTGGAAATCAAAATATACTACATCGACTTCATGGCCATTATCCATACCATTTGAAATGTATTCCACGCTAGTAAGAAGATTGGTTTCAACTGATTTTGCTTTTCTGAAGCCATGCTGCTCATTGCAGAGGTAGGTGTTGACTTGCATATAGATTTCGTCATGCACAATGCGTTCAAATAATTTAGCTGGAGCTGGTAGAACTGCTATAGGACGATGGTTTTCAATGGCTAAATTGCCGCCAGATTTTAGAATAGGCGTCACGCGTGATATTTTCCATTGAGCTGGATACTCACCGGATTGAATAGCAGTATTTATAATATGGTACAGAGGCTTGACAAGTTCAGTTTTGAATATTTTTAGAAGTAACGGTGGAACACCGTCAGGTCCAGGTGAACCATCCACTTTTATTTTATTAATGGCATGGCTAACATCACGGTCTTTGATACCAGCAATGTCTATGTAAGCACTATCTATCTGGCTTGTAGAATTTGTCGTTGACTTAATATTTTTACTATTTAATAAAGGACTACTACATTGAAAAACGCTAGAGAAAAACTCTGCAAAAGCTTCAGCCGCTTTTACGCCACTGTAAGACATACCATTACGCGATACATCAGATTCAAATCCACCTCTACACCGAAGACTAGAAACGTGCTTCCAAAATTGTTTTGGCTTGATCTTTAAGTTCTTCTCAATTCGTTGAATATAGGATTGATATGCTACATCAATGCGTTTTTTAAGACTAGCTCTAATATCAGAAAAAGATTTTCTTAAGTCTTCTATCTTTTCTCGTTTCCAGGCTCGGTGTAGTTGTGTTTTGCGTTTGATATCACGTATGATATCACGGTCAAACCATGCTGGATAACGGTTACTAAAATTATTCGACCTTACTTTTCTAGGTACAGCGAAATCGAATATTTTATATATAATTTCATAAAAGTTGTTCGTGGCAGAAGCAACATCCTTGGTATTTATGACAGGACTCCAATCTGTTTTGGAAAGAAGCTCAGCAATTTGGGAATAGTCAGCCTTGGTAAAATTCCAATCTTTGGAACGACAAATATTACTAGGTTCGAGTTTAGAAGAAGAATATTTACGTAATGAGAGTTTAGAGGAGATATCTAGAGGAGGATGATATGTGTCTGCAGGAACAATACCTTCTATATGAGATATGTCAACCTTAGTTGTATTAGCACATTCCTGAACCAAAACAACATCTAGTTTACTTCCATGGCTATTGAAGATTTCATTCATCTCTCTCAGACCACAGTATGAGAGAAAATAGTAGTAATAATTATTTACATTGACAGAGGCACTATTTAAATTGATGTCACCTAAAATCATGACGTGGCCTTTTAAATTATGTATTATATTTTCTACTTTACAGAACCAGTTAAAATATACATCGTCTTTAGACGTTGGACTTATGTACACTACACAAATAAATACGGTTTCACCGTGTAAAGAGAACGAGGTCCACAGATCTTCACCATGTTCCGTCTCAAGATCTTTACAGCGCTGTAAAGTAATACCAGCACGCGCCGCAAGTAGAACACCACCTCCTAGTGTACTGCGATCACGTCGCTGAATAGTCCATCCACCACATACGACTTCAGTATCCGCGATAGATTCGTCTAAAAATGTTTCGGTAATTCCTATAAAAAGTATTCACTAACTTTTCTCTTGTTATTTTGCTGCTTTCTTAATATGTAGAGTAAGTGAGTTTCAGTGTCACATAGAACCTAAATCATTAATAAGTATGAGATAAAACCGTTAGAAATACGAGAAAGGTTTGTTATCTGAACGAAGAATTCGATTATGCTTAACTCCTAGGAGTAATATCTAGATATTGGAATTTACTTTTCATGTTCTTAAAAGTTAATGGATCTCTGAAAATAGACGCGTCGTAGAAATATTACATCACGATATTGATAAATTATTAGCCAGAAAAGCTTCTTAAGATGTGACGCAATATGATCTTCGTTAATATACAAAGACAAAAAATTTTACTGATTTAAGTAAACAGATGGTGATCTCTTTTTTTAGAATGTCTTAGTATTATCAAGTCAATCATAGAAAGTTTGTTTTTGAACTGAAAAATAACTTCCGGTGGTATAAAGATAAATTTCTTTAATTATTCTTATAAAAAAGACGCATAAAAATAGTTTGTCGAATTCGGAAAACTCAGTGAACTTTCTATTATCTTACGATACATCTTGGGTTGGTTTCTTTATTCTTGGTATGTTTCATTGGATGGAACACATCAGTGTTCCACACACTGATGCAAAATTAATTTAACCATTGAGGACTAACTTTCCCAAGCTTGATAACTGACTGAATGGCGTCACTGGAGTCACTAACATTGCTTGAGCTGATCAAGATATCTTAGTCAAGATGTAAAATACGCATGATAGAAATACACCACGCCTCCGAGCCCTCAGGTAGGATTCAAACCCACGACCTTTCGCTATCCGGGCGAGTGCTCGCCGGGCCGGGCGTCTCAGTAGCTTTGCGGTCAGAGCACTCGCCCGAATAGCGAAAGGTTATACATAGGTTCGAATCCTACCTGAGGGCTCGAAGGCGTGGTCATCTTTTACATGCGTATCTTATGGAAATTTGGCATTGTGAATGCAAAAAATAAAATGAAAAAATAAAAATAGCTGGATCCATCTTAATCGATTGTTTAATATTTGTAAAAAATATTACTTTCGATGTTGAAGGTAGTTAGCGTTTAACATTGATAGAACGATACTAGCTCATAGTACATAGATGAAATACGTTTGTAAATTTCGACGCGTTTACAAGCGTCTCGGTAGTTGCTAGATAGCGGTCAGAACACTAGCTATATAAATAAAATATGTTTATTGTATTTTACTTTGATTTATTAAAATAAAATAATAACAATAATAAAATAAAATTTGCTAATACTATCTTAGGACTTATCTCGTAACAATTAACTACGTCTGTATTGATGCCCGCCCCCACCTACCCCTTACTCCACAAGAGATCTGCCAGTTGTATGATTATATATCTTATAGCAGTTGATATTTTACAGCATTAACTAGTGACGAGTTCCAATAACTTGAGTGAACAACGTAGAATTTTTCATTAAAAACTTTTAACCCCTTTTCATCCTCTTCACCGTTTTAATATTGTACCGTTTTAGTAACGATATTGTAAAACGTTGAAGCAAGTGCCCATTTATTTTCTAACGTTAGCAAATATACTGTTATTATAAACCTCAAAAATTTTCTTCCCTCTTTCACAACCTTGAGATACGATTGTTTTTTAATTGAATTACGTTTAAAAGATCCTTAATCGTTCGTGCTTCTTAATTAATAATAAACGGGCTTAAAATAATAAAAAAATCTGCTTCAATTCCACCTTGTTAGAGGTGTTATTTTAAAAAAAATACGATATATAAGAACAATTTTTTACTCAAAATCCCCGATATTAAAGTTAACGCTTCTTCCTTTAATAAATATCCAGTTTTTATAGAAAGTATCGACCCCTTTTTAACCAACTTGAGGGTGGAATTTATTGAATGAATATTCCCATGTAAATCCTTATTACTAAGAGCACATATATTAAATATCATGCCTCTTACTTTAAAAATAACATATTTCATACATTAATACATCCCCGATTGCACCCTTTTAAGGATCGAAATTTTAAATCTCTAGGTTTAGGCTGTGATACGTCAATAAGTCTTTCAATAAGGACAAAGAATTTTATATACAGATAAAAAAGGGAAGTAGGCGGAATACATAGCTACCTTGAGGTTTACGTATATCGTCCTATAAAGAGGAGACCCCTACTCCACAAAAAGGTACTAAAATGATAAGAACCACTTTAAACCATCTGGATGGTACCTCAACAGAAGTGGTGACCGGAGATTTCTTTTATAATATTTATTTACTTTTCCTCTATGCTCACCCTTATTTAAGTGAGTGAGTGTTGACCCCGATAAGTGGATATTGTGTAATAATGGACTACTCCGTATCCATAGGATGAATACCCCAAATTAACCTATTTATTAAGGGATTCACTGTTCTTTTCTTTTAGTTTGCTTAACATTGCCGTAAATTCAATTCAAGAATATAATGTTTGTTTTGGCAAAACGGGAATTACTAATGTTTCTTTGTTCTTTCGTCTATAATCTAAGAACACAAATTTGTTGTTTGTGTGTTTGTCTGTCCGCTCTTTTTTCCAGCTCTTTTTCCATTGTATAAATTAACGTTACCATAGCAACGCGTTACCGAGTCAGCTAGTCTATAATCTAAGAACACAAATTTGTTGTCTGTGTGTCTGTCTGTCCGCTCTTTTTCCCGCTCTTTGCCATTGTATCAATTAACGTTACCATAGCAACGCGTTACCGGGTCAGCTAGTATATTTAAAGATTATATCATGAATCGGCGGGCATAGCTTCTATTATTCAGACAATTAACCATTGGACTACCGAGGTATGACTTTTGCTGTTAGAAAAAAAATCCATACTAATATTATAAATTCTAAATAAACTCTCGCTGTCTCTTTGTAATGTTATTAGGGAGAAACAGCTGAATTGATTTTGATGAAATTTGCTTTGAATATTGGCTGAATTCTGGGAAGGCAACTTCTTCTAAGAAAAATATCATAAATTCGTTCGCGATATAAGTAAGATATTTACTAATTATGTCGCTAGCTTATGAGTGATTAAAGTTAATTGAATGACATCGACAACCTAACGACATGAATAGTATTTGTTTATTACATATTTTTAAATTATATCGCATGGCAAGATTGCCACAATTGCCTTCTGTTTACTAAAATCCATCAAACCTATTAAAATTTTGTACTAGGAAGAAAAATTTTCAGGAGTCAGTCGACAGTATTGAGACAAATAATTTTTTTTAGTCAAAATTTCAATAGACTCATTTGTTATTTCATTATATTATTAAGACAGACTAGCGGCCCGTCCCGGCTTCGCACGGGTGGACAAAATTCTTTAATTTTTTTCTATTATTAAATATTTTTCCGTTAGCGCCATCTAGCGTCCGGTAGACGAACTACTTGCGATTAACGCGTTGCTATGGTAACGCATACACAATGGAAAAAGAGTGGGGAAAAGAGTGGACAGACAAACACACAAACCACTGTGTTCTTAGATTATAGATTCATAACTATCGGACATAATGTGAAGCAAATCTAGCAATTAAATACTTAAATAATAAACATAAACTTATACATTTATATTACCTCTAAACAGTTGGTGGTTTATGAACAGTAAAGTTTTCCCTCATCATTAAAATAAATTAAATTATTAATAAAAGTTTAAGAACTATCGGTCTTTATAAATTTATATAAAATGCCACCTCATCAGGCAATCACTCTCTAAGTTTTGAGTTTTATGTGATTTTAATTTTGCAATTTGTATATACGAGTATGTCAGTATTACAAAAATATTTAAGAACATATATTTTTTACAATAGTACTTATATTCATTATTTTTGAAATAATTTATCATATAAGATAGCATTGAAAAAAGCAAAATATATAAAAACAATAAAAAAATATTGTCTATTTCATTTTAATCGATTGTCCAAACATTTGTAAAAATTTTCGAATTCGAGAGGATGTTCCTCTCATTGATGAGACAACGCTGGCCTACAGCGTAAAAAGGAGAAAAATACTAGAAAATTTCGACGGTTGTTTACAAGGTTCTGTAGCCTTCGATTTCCGCCTAAGAATTTAACTGTGAGCCGAGACGATTTTTTCTAGTATTTCTATTCAACTAATTTAACATTATATTGTTTGTGATAAATATAGCATATTGCATAGATGGAAGGTGAGGTTGAGAAACACACATTTATCTAATATGTCAACATACAACTATATAGATCATTATAGAGTCTACGCAACTAATAAATTAATTTACGCCCTATTAGTAATAAACATATATTATACTTATAATAATGTAAAAATATGTAATTAAAAAAATACTATTCATGTCGTTAGATTTTCGATCTCATTCAATTAACTTTAATCACTCATAAGCTAGCGACATAATTAGGTTAGATCTTACTTATATCGCGAACGAATTTATGATATTTTTCTTAGAAAAGGTTGCCTTCCCAGAATTCAGCCAATATACAAAACAAATTTCATCAAAGTCAATTCAGTTGTTTCGCCGTAATAACATGACAAAGAGACAGAGAGAGTTATTTTGCATTTATAATATTAGTATGGAGTTTTTTATTCTAACAGCAAAAATCACACCTCGGTGGTCCAATGGTTAATTGTCTGAATAATAGAAGATGTGACCGAGGTATGAGTTTTGCTGTTAGAATAAAAAAGTCCATACTAATATTATAAAATCATTACATGCATACCTTCCTATGTCGTCCGATTCCTGATATAATCTAATATGTCAACATACATATATATAGATCATTATAGAGTTTACGCAACTAATAAATTAATTTACGCCCTATTAGTAATAAACTTATATTATACTTATTATACTTATAATATAAGTTTATTACTAATTAGGCAAGGTTCTGAAGATACTGGCAGCGTTCCCCCATTGAATAGCTAGGCTAATTCTTTGTCCAAGGTGGCTGCCTGTTCTTCGGTCTCCTGTGATGTCGACTAACGTTTTTGCTATTTCTTTAAAAAGCCTTTGCTTTGTATGTCAAGTAAATTTGCAAGCATTTTTTGTGAATGTATGTCGTTGCTCCTCTTGAGTTTCTTACGCCCATTGTTTCACGCGCTTCAAAGAAACTTATTTTGGTCATTGATTGCACCTATCAGTGGAAATATTCATAATCTATCGGAGGACATTTAAAACAATATTAACACAGAACCAAACTATCATCCGAAATTTTGATCCCACCATTTCTTTAAAAGTCAAATATCTGATATGACTCTGTTGAGCTTCAAATCCGTTGCTGCAATTCAAATCGCGAATCATAAATCTCGCATCTATCCGAAGAAAAGACTCATTTTTCATTTTAAATAACTTCATGAATCTTTCCTGTTTACGTCGATTGTAACTTACAGACAACTTTAAGGGTTATGAAAAATAAAACTGAGAATAAATGCAAGGAGATCCAAAAACATTATAATGACAAACTGGATTATATATTTCTCTTTAATAATTATTTGAAACTTTAAAAACATTCGATGTTGTAGATAGCTGTACCTAAAACATGAAGATACGTCGTTGATCTTAGCTTAAGAAATAATTGGAAGAAATCGACGGCTCTGTCAAGATTAAGCTTAATGGAAAAAGTATTCGCCCGGATAGCGAGGAATGCCGGTTCGCACCAAGCAATAATTCTAATAATTTCTTTATCTATATAAATATAGTTTAAAAATGTTTTATTAAAGAATACATAAAAAACATCATCATATGCCCGTTTAGTTAAATAAATGCTTGTAGTAAGTTTCCTACTCGATTCGATTGGGTCAAAGCTAACATCCGAACATCCGAATGGCTTACAGCTAATTTGATATATCAGGTCTTACATCAACTTTTAACAAATTATTCAAATACATTCACTTTAAGTTAATACATAAATATTAGAAAACACCACATACATTGTTCTGAACCCAAGTTAAGTAGCTAAAGCACTTGTGTTATGGAATCCAGAAACAATGACGGTACCACCACACCCAAACCCGAGCCAATATAGAAAAGTTCGCTTACCAACATTAAGTCGTCTCGAACCAGGGGCCTCGGAGATCGTCAATACATGGATTTCTTTTTTATTTTATTAATTTAAATATATATATTTAACTAGCGGCCCGTCCTGGCTTCGCACGGTTGGACAAAATTCATTATTTTTTCTATTATTAAATATTTTTCCGTTAGTGCCATCTAGCGTCCGGTAGACGAACTACTTGCGGTTAACGCGTTGCTATGGTAACGTTTATACAAGGGGGAGCGGGGAAAAGTGCAGACAGACAAACAACAAATTTGTTATTATAGATTATAGATTTAAAAATGACTCGCTATTGTATCACTAATGAATTAACAGACGACAAATGTCTTTGGTTCTGTTCTGTTCAGTAATTTATAACATCTTGTTATGATAAATAATGCACTCAGGTTTGCGACTCGGTTTAAGTTGTAAATTAACATCGCATCGCTGACGGCGCTGAAAGCATTAATCGGTTTCAGGGCATAACGAATAATTTAAGCTAAACCTTTGCTCGAATTCAAAATTTCTCTAATGTCACGTGTCTTAAATACATCTAAAATCAATAAAGGCCTATCAAAAGTTAATAAATATATCACTTTAAACAGTGTTAAAAGAATCTTATTTATCATGTAAACATGGCTCCTAAAACCTCAGATTTGAACAAAAATATAACAATATTTTTTTTTTGGTATTCGTAACTTGTTTCATTTGCACTCAGTGTGTGGAAGCAAAATGGTAAAAACGAAATAGAGTTAATAAGTTATGGCGCTTTTAAAAAAACTATTTTAATTTAAAGTAAATTATATTCTCATTTGCATTTAATTTCTCTTCATTACGTATAATCAAGATTTAAAATTTGATTTGATATTTTTCTAAAAAAACTAAAGCAAACTTACCACAAATTTATATACGCTTTACGGGAGTTAATTAAACTTAAATTTACAGCACTGACGTGGCACTACTTAGCCATGTAGCTTAATTAAAGTTAGTAATATACAATTAATTTAGTGGGTTATAGTTTTATACTTATATCGAAAACGCCGTTAATTTTGGAGAAAACATGTAAGATGCGAAGAAGGTTCTAAAGCTTTAATATCTTGATACCACGTATTCGTATATTGGAGATGTGTAAATTTATGAGAAAAAGGTCACATTTTTACATACACATTTCTTAATTTAATTTTCAGTTTAAGATCTAATTAAATTAGACATACTGTGGTAGGTCGAGAATTCTGTTGTCCTTATCTCATTTAAATACAATTGAAAATATTTCATCCTTTTGCATTTATGGAAAAGAAAAACAAATTGTGAAGTTTTCAACTTTCATACTCGCTTACATAAGAAGAACCACCGAACTACTACATGGAACTACTTCCGTGACGATAGCGCATACAACTAAGCCGCAATATTGGAGTCTCAAAAAGAAAAAAGCATGGAAATAATGCTGTTATATTTTATAATAACTCCTGACGTATTGAAGAAGGGAAAAGAATCATTTTTTAATAAAAAAAATATAAATTAAATATATTATTATTTTAATAGATGCCAGTCAGCATAGTCCAATCGGTTTATTCATTTAGCTGTTGAACTTTTAGTCCAGTCATTACGTCGGAAAAATCGGGAAATAAATGAAAATGAACCGAGAAAGCCAAATTTTGGATATTACGTGGGGGATGGCAAGAAAAGCTTAAGTTCAAATTGTCGACCAAAATAACCTTGTGCAATTTCCGCCATCTTGAAAAAACCCTTAAATTCAGTTTTTTCATTATAACTCGGTTCGCCGTTGAGATACGAAAATTTTTATAGAATACTTTTTTGTTGCTCTTTTCGCGATCTACAATTAAGGTCCCATGCATTTTTCACGTATCGATCGTCGTTTTCGAGATATCGATCAAAAATAACAAAAATTTGGGGAGAATTTTTAAATTCGCCGTTATTTTGCAAATACCGGGATAAAAGTAGAACAGGCTTTTGAGGATGCTGACACTCTCATCGTAACCACAGCAATTAAAGAAGCATCGCTCCATGACTCTGTGGAAATCGTTGGCGAAGATATCGATCTTTTGGTCCTAATTTGCGGACTTGAATGGAGAAAAAAAATATTTTCTTCCACAAACCAGCCAAAGGCAAAACACCGGCAAAAGTGTACTCTCCAAATTGTTTCAAGTATGATAAGTCTGTTCTTGAGAACATTCTTTTCATCCATGCTTTCAGCGGTTGTGACACCACGTCATCTTTTTATAACATTGGAAAGTCGAAGTTCATCAGCACCCTCGAGAAGAATCCGAACCTCCGGTCATCGGTAGAATTATTCAAGCAAGAAAAGGTCGATCCGGAGATGCTAGCTTGCGCGGGAAAGCTGTTCCTTATCGCTCTTTATGGTGGTCGTAAAGAGGACACGACGATGGATATTTTGCGATTCCATCGCTTCGCAAAATCAATGACGACAAGCAAGACGAATAATCTTTCACTGCTCCCACCAACGGAAAGTGCAGTCCGCCAACACGTTTTCCGGACATATTTACGAGTACAAACGTGGCTCGGAATTTTTAAAGATCCTCATGAATGGGGTTGGCGACAAACAAATAACGGGCTCGAACCAATTTGCACCACAGCCGCACCCGCTCCACCTGAACTTTTGAAACTCATTTCGTGCAAATGCAAAGGAAAGTGTGGAGCTACTTGTGGCTGCAGGAAAGCAGGAATCCATTGCTCCGTTATTTGCCTGCACTGCAGTGGACAGACATGTGACAATGTCGCCAGAGTCGAAATTTTATTCAACGACGATCACGACGATGACGATGATTACGATTTTTCGACCGTCACAACATCATTTCCTGCGATTGAAGAGGTTTCACGATTCGAAGAGTCTACGGAGGAGGAACTTGAACAGCCAGGATCATCCAAACGACGAAAAACGTGTGAAAAAAATTACCACTTGTAATCATTATGTTTGCTGCATAAAAATTATTTCATCAATAAATTTCATGTATTTGATTTCTAATTTGTAAATAGCGAAAAAAGTAAATAGTGAAAAAAAAAAATTCTCCCCAAATTTTTGATATTTTTGATCGATATCTCGAAAACGACGATCGATACGTGAAAAATGCATGGGACCTTAATTGTAGATCGCGAGAAGAGCAACAAAAAAGTATTCTATAAAAAATTTCGTATCTCAACGGGGAATCGAGTTAAACTGAATTTAAGGGTTTTTTCAAGATGCGGAAATTGCACAAGGTTATTTTGGTCGACAATTTGAACTTAAGCTTTTCTAGCCACCCCCCACGTGATATCCAAAATTTGGCTTTCTCGGTTCATTTTCGCTTTTAAATGTATATAATGACTGGACTATTTCGCATTTGGTCATTGAAATGGAAGATATATTTTCCGCACACCGAAACGCGTCAACGTAAAAAATGAAACTAACATTACATGTGGTTTTTACAGTTGGGACTCGTGAGTATTCCTGTCAACACCGCACTTGAAAAGGACTCGAATGAACAAATAAGTGTATTTTGATAACCGAAAAACACGGTTTTACTTAATTTTTATTGAGTTGTAATTGATGTAACAATTTACTATATCAACATACGAAGTGATTAGACGTTATTGATTCTAGGAGAGTTTAGTAACTCAAGGTTAGATACGAACATGATACTATATTAAAAGGCCATTAGTCTAATTTTTCTGTCGATTGATCGCTCCATCCCTGAGCAGTATTTCCGATACATTTCAAGTCAAAGAAGTTTGTTAATTTTCCCACTATTGGAGCAGATAACTTTTTATGATGAAATCACCGTATTGAGTATAGATCTTATCACGTGGGCCTAATACGGATTGGTGGATGTTAATAACTGTCGATGCATCCGGGTTCAATGGCTCAACGTGGCTTTCGTTTTAATTAATCAAATTATACATATTTCTCAGAATATGGTTACATGGAAACTTAGTAAATTACATCCAATTGTATTCTATTGATCATGTCAATATGCAAATGTTGTTTAAGTGTATTCCTTAATATCATAAAACTGGGCATAATTTCAGTAAAGATTTCAGGATATAAGAATTACGATTGCTCACTGGTTTTAGTTTAGTTTATATATATTTATCATGAATATATTCACTTATAGTTTATTACAAATATAATTATTAATATATCCCTTTTAAATTTGAAGAAAGTCATGCTTTTTTTTTATCAGGAAGTTTGTTAAATATCTGTATTGCTATACAATATGCGATTTTCGAAAATTCACTTTCATCACGAAGAAATTTGAGATACGAATTTCTATCAGAAAATCAGCTTATCTTTGGAAATCATTAGCCGAACGCGAGAACCGTTGCGCCACGGATTTCCACGAATTATAACAATATTATCACCTATTGAATAGTATTAATAAGCTTTACTAATATAGCGACTTCAAAAAACATAAGAGAGAGTCACGTGATGCAATAAGTTTTAATTGAATTTCATAATCGTATCAAAGGGTAGCTTTATGTAAAACATCAGCCTAAATATGTTCGATTGAATTCCGAAAATGGTTCGGAAAATTGTTATGAAGTATTTTATTACGGGACGGGTGAACGGTTGAAGGGGGTGAAAACAAATCCCTTGCTTAATGAACCGATAGAATAATTTTAAGGTATCATTTATCCCTACGATGGATTTAAACTTTTTTGTTATTTTTTTTTATAAAGTAGAACAAAGGAATCCTTTTTGTGAAAACATAATTGATGTGTTATTTTTGATGCCGAATGGGCAAGAACTCCGGATAATGGTTGGTTATTGTTGTTTGTTGTTTTAAACTTAATTCATATTTATTTAAAAAAGGTTTTATTTGTTAAGGATGGGATAATAATTTACGCTTCCATACCTACTGTAAGTAATTAACTTAATTTAGATTTATTAAATGGCGAGTAAAAAATGTTTGATTGAAAACGACTGTCACAAAAAAAACACAACAAAAAAAAACACACTATTACGAGGGCAGATCAAAAAGTCCGCGAATTTTTTCCCGCCTCTTAATTGAAATGGCAACACTGCTCCTGACAACAGGTAACT
The DNA here is from genome assembly GCA_927399485.1 of Calamotropha paludella. Taxonomy (NCBI): domain Eukaryota; kingdom Metazoa; phylum Arthropoda; class Insecta; order Lepidoptera; family Crambidae; genus Calamotropha; species Calamotropha paludella. Next base: position 14,796,221 of record OV656824.1, on the reverse strand, counting down.
GTTAGTTGATTCCTGTCAAAATGTGAACAAGCTGCGTCACTTAGTTTGTGTTTGGCAGCCGTTGATAGCAGACTACAGCTCGTTTTGATAAAATATCGAAAAACCATCACTCAAAATAAGGCTAAGCTTGATAAATATTATGGGGACTCTGCAACATCTGACAGTGGTCTACTGAATTCGATGTGGCCGCATAAGCACGGACGATGCCGAACGTTCTGGACGCCCAGTTGAGGTCTCCACATCCGAAACAATTGAAAAAATCACGATATGGTTTTAGCCGATCGGAGATTGAAAGTGAGAGAGATTGTGGAAGCTATAGACATCTCACATGGTTCACTGGTTTCAATTTTGAATGAACACTTGGGTATGAGAAAGGTTCCCGCAAGATGGGTGTCGCGTTTGCTCCCAATCGACCACAAATGCAACCGTGTGACAATTTCGCAGGAATATTTGGCGTTGTTCAACCGCAATACGGACGAGTTTTTGCACTGTTTCGTAACCGTGGACGAAACGTGGATCCACCACAACACACCGGAGATCAAATAGCAGTGGGTTTCTCGGGGTGAGTCGGCGCCAAAAAAAGGCAAAGGTGGGTTTGTCAGTCAATAAAGTTTTTTGGGATGCACGCGGTATGATCCACATTGACTACCTTCAAAGGGGGAAAACAATCAATGGCGAATATTATACTGATTTATTGCGTCGATTTAATGAGAAATTGAAAAAAAGCGACCAGATTTGGTCAAGAAAAAAGTTCTTTTCCACCAGGACAATGCAAAGGTACACACATGTGAAGTTTCCATAGCAAAAAAATCATGAATTGGGCTACGAATTGCTCCCTCATCCGCCCTTTTCTCCAGATTTACACCCATTTATTTAGTCACCCCGAGTGACTATTTCTTGTTCCCAAACTTGAAAAAATGGCTCGGCGGAAAGAGATTTGACTCCAACGATGAAATCATCTCACAAACAAATGCTTATTTTTTTGACCTCGACAAATCATATTTTTTCGAAAGGGATAATAAATTGGAAAACGTTGGACTTAGTGTAATGAACTCATGGTCTAACATAGCCTATGTTGAAAAATAAGATAACTTTTTATCTAAAAACCTGTGTTTCATTCAAAAAGTCAGGAACTCGTACTTATGTCTTTATATAAACGGTTGTAGTGACAGTTGGTAAATTACCCATTTAAAGTGTTTGTTTAGCTCATTTTGTATATACATATACTTGTATTATTAAACACAAATTCCTTTACATACTTCCTCACGGAGAGGCAAAGGGCTCTTTGGAATATTTTAAGCTTACGGACACTCATTTCCGTCGCGAATTCTCAACTATGTTAAACAATTCGGTCTCAAGATTTCGCCAAGTATTATAATTCTTTGATGTCAACTCTACGCCATTGTGAAATCTTTGATGGTGAATATTTTTAAACATGGGGTTCGGTAATTTATTCTTTACTGATTGTAAAACGAGGGGATAGTAAAAATTCATAATATATAATCCTCAAGATTTTCTACATAAAAACATGTTTATTATTTTTAAGAGTTATTTTCCATTGTTCATTGTTAGAACAAAGACATTTTGAAGTTAATAACATTTCTATTTATTATGTATACGAAGAAATGAAATATTTTAAAGTATTTGTGTTGCTTTAAGAACAACTTAGGAATAATTAAGAAATAACTCAGGCTGATTTTATTCACGTGTAAGCAAAAAAAAAGCGTCGCAAAGCACTCCCGGCACAGATGGTTATTGATATTAATACGATTTAATAAGATACATATTTTTAAACCTATATTTAACTCCTACGAATTAGTTTCAACCGTATTGTATGCCTAGTCTGTCTCTGAAATAGACTGATTTACTACCATGTCATGGCAACCATTGTGTTATAGCGATAATAAATGTACGCAATAATTAATGCGACATAGTGCGGAAGTGATAATGTAGTCTGCACCATTAACCTCCAAAATTATATACCGAACGCATAAACCACTTGCGCCATACAGCCCCTATCTCTACTATATAAAAGAAGGACTTTGTGAGTTTGTTACCGTATATAGTTACCATAATTACCATAAGCCTAAGTATAATAGTTTTTATAATCAATCAACGTTACCATAGCAACGCGTGGCCGGTTTATACCAGCAACGCGTGGTCGGGTTATACCAGCAACGCGTGGCCAGGTAAGCTAGTCTCTACTATAGAACTAGTCTCTAATATAGAATATATTTATATATAAAAGTAGAACTTTGTGGGTTTGTTACCATAGTTACCATAGGCCTAAGAATAACAGTTTTTATAATCAATTAACGTTACCATAGCAACGCGTGGCCGGGTTAGCTAGTTAGTATATGAATAAATTAATAAATTTCGTACGATTGGCAACAATTATTTAGCCCCGAACTAAGCAGAATTTGTACTATAGTAATGTACATATATCCAGCTCGAAGGATCACTAAAATCCTTGCTTTCATATTCATATTCATATTCTTTATTGCAAGCCACATGTTTTAGTACAGGTATACAAAGGTACTTATCTCTAGAGTTGCATGTGACACCCTGTAAGGGCGTAGCAATATAAACTTAACCTAGAGAACAAATTTTTGTAATAAATTCACAATTAACAATCAATAATAATCCAAACAATAATAAATTAAACTTTTCTTTTAAATAATTATAGCTCAACATAAAAATAAAGATTAATACCATTCCCTTAAATTTTAGTTAATAATTTCATTATATTACTCACAAATTATTATCGTTAAAGAATTCCAATATATTATAATAGCTTTTTTTAAATGCTTTAATTTTTTTTCAAAAGTGGCATATTTTTCAGATTCTTTTAATTTATTGGGGATGTGATTATAAATTTTTATTAGCATACAGTGTGGCGAGTCTGCGACTATTTTTAACCTGGTGAAAGGAAGTTTTAATTTATTTCGGTAGCGGTCATTTCTCCTTTTTAGGGTAATCGGTGAGAACAATTCTAAATGTTTTTTGACAAACCTACAGGCTTCAAAAATATATAAACATGTAACGGTTAATACATTTAATTCTTGGAAATAAGGTTTGCAAGAGTCAGTCTGATCTATATTGCAAAGTATTCTGATGCATTTTTTCTGGAGGACAAATATATCATTAATTTTGGTACAGTTTCCCCAAAGAATAATTCCATAAGCCAAATTAGAATGGGCAAATGCATAATATGCCGAGAGCGCAGTGGTAAGATTAGTTTCACGTTTTAACAGCCTAAGTGCATAAACGAAAGAAGACAAACGGCTCGATAGTTTTAGGACATGTGATTTCCAATTCAAATGCGCATCTATTTCTATTCCTAGCATGGTGGCCGAATCTACTGTTTCCAAGGTATTTGTTTTAAATTGGTAATTGAGATCTAGTGCAGTTTTTTGATAGGGTCTAAATTGTAATAATTTAGTCTTTTTAAGATTTAGCTGTAAATTGTTCTGATCTAACCACTTTGTAGTAGAGTTCAATATTTCGTCCAAGTCTGTTTTAAGTGTGTCAGAGTTTGTACAAGGTAAGCTTTATATCTTGACTGCTAATGATACGGTTCACTATATCTTCAATAATAGGAGATGAAGAAAAGTATTATGTGTTTATTAAGTGTCTTCACAATTATAAAAACGGCTATTAATTAATGCTGACGTGTAATGCGATCGATGACAAAAAGTGAACTAAATTGTAATAAAATAATTCATTTATACAGGTGCTAGACTAGTTCGTATTATCGTGCGCTTGAATAACAATACAGGTACTACTCGTAAATAACGTATACAATATATAAATAAGTATGTAGATAGTCTAGACTCGGGAACAAATACTTGTGTATTATATTCATACTAGCTGACCCGGCAAACGTTGTTTTGCCATGTATATTATTTCTAGATTTTTTTTTAATTAATAAATAAAAAATAGGGGTTGATCGTAAAGGGGTTAAAATTTAGGGTTGTATGTATTTTTGTATGATGTATCATAAAAAAAAAATGTTGTCCAAAAAAATTAAAAATATTAAGGGTGGACCCTTAACATTTAGGAGGATGAAAAATAGATGTTGTCCGATTTTCCACCCTAGATTCACGAAAATCAGTCGAGCCCTTACGGAGTAGTTCAATAACGCACACCGAGACACGAGAATTTTATATATTAGACTAACTTTTACCCGCGGCTTCGCCCGCATTTAATATAATATTTTTTTCTATAAAAAGTATCCTATATTACTTCTAATACCTCCAAGAATATATGTACGAAGTTTCATGATGATCGGTTTAGTAGTTTTTGCGGGAAAGCATAACAAACAAACTTACATTGACATTTATAATATTAGTAGGGATTATGATACAAACAGTAAAAATAATACCTATTTGCTTAAAGATATAAACAATGTAATATTATATAATGTATTTTTAACGATGGCAATACACCTTGCAAAGGTAATAAAAAATGGGAAAATAAAAGCAAAACAAAAGTGTACATAAGGAAAACGATTTTTATTGGTTCATCTATAAAAGATTATGGTACTTCACTTAAGGACCCTCATCAAAAAGTCCATAATTTAAGGCACGCACTTTCATATCTATAACATCGCCTTTATGATTTAATAAGGGAGAGCCGTAAATATTAAAAGCACCAAAGCTAAATAGCTACTATTGACTTTATACCTAGTAAAAAAATTAACTATTCCATTGTAGAAGACATTTTAAAGTATTCATTTCAAAATTAAAATTTCATTTGTAGTTAATATCAATGTTGTGGTGTCCTCGATTACTGTCAGGGTATCCATTAAATGAAAGCAGTCAGTAGTTTCACCAAGCGGCACACGCACGTCCGCACCGGCCGACGGTCGAGCGAGCAATGCCCCTCTACCGCTGTAGGCCGTGCGTACGGGCGTGTGTCGCTTGCACTTTATTAATACGTCACACCTCTTCCTTTTCAATTGATTCGAATAATTTGAGACAATGAAAAATAATTAAAATCCATTTATGTAATTAATATTCTTAAATAGTATATCTTGAATTGTTATTGAACTAAGAAGTTTTTTTTTTGAAATTATGTTTTATTACTTGCAGCTAAATACTCTAATCTTACGTGTCCTCTATTTTTCTTTGAATACGCCACTCTCCTTTTATCTTTTTTTAGGTGTATCAGTTTTTTTTACATTAATTTATTTAGTTTTCGTCGAATCATCAGCTTACAATATTGTTTCATTACAAGCTATATAACTTAAAAAGCTAACAAAGGATTCACACGGAAAAATTGGTCTAGGTATTACTAAAGTGAGCTCACTCAGTGTGTGAACCCACGAACCCCTATTGAAGTATCTGAATGCCAACTACCCTATTAAGATAAATGATTGTGAATGATAAAATGTCGTTTTATACGGTTATCTTCTAATTAGGGAGTCACAAATTAATAAAACAATATATATAATTATATATTTATAGCATCATGCAGTGCATATTCAGGAGATGACAATTTTGTTTTATTTAAGTTTCTCTCTAAGTTATCTTAGAGACCAATTTAATTAACCAATTAAGGGTTTTATTCAATATATTGTTACGTCATCAACGAACAAAATACACGGTTCATTCATAACCTTCGGCAGGTCCATTATGTAAACTAAAAACAAGAGAGTCTTAGGCACTCCCTTGTGATGTTAAGGCATTATTATTTTTAATATCAAATCGAACTCTATAAACTTTTCTACTCATATGATTATAATATTCGATTTGAACATATTGCTGTCTATCTTTTAAATAAGAGATAAACCATTTGTGAGCTGTATTTGGGATACAATCAGTTTATTAATATTTATGTTGCACACGGTCATACGCCTTGTACATACATATGTAGCAATATTCGAATAGCATATTTTTATTATCTTTTGAATGTATTTGAGAAAAGCTAATAAAGTTGACTGACTGTAATTATTTAGGTCACTCTTTTGGTTATTCTCATGTAATGGTAATCACTGTTGTTTTTGGATGAGTCAGGATAAACTTCTACTTGCAAAGATTGATTGACCGTGAAATAGAAGGTAAGTTCGACCACACATTCACAATCAAATGTGAGCGTAGTTCATCAAAACCGTCACTTCTATATTTTTATTTAGTTATTAAATTCTCACTACGATTACATTTTACACTACTGAGTCTACTACCAGTTCGGAAATTGGGAGGCCCTTCCGAGAAGAACTGGCGGAAGAAACTCGGGCAGGGGGACCGACCTCCATCTTACTGTTATTAATTGCAAAGAGAGCTAACTACATCATCAGGTCTTGCAATGTGTGTTTTTGTAGGTATTAATTTATTAATTATTGGATCCCAAGCAGGTGGAACGCTCCAACCATCGTCTCTATTGAAATTTGGATGTTTCCTGATTTCAAAGCCTCGCGTAGTGTCCTAGAATTTAAGGTTAATCGATACGAATGTAGTAGTTTGGCCCCTCAAAAGCATGCTCACACTCACACACTGCAGACCTATTACCGCGCCTATGTTTTATGTCAGCTACGTGTTCTATAATGCGCGTCCCTATACTTCTCTTTGGTTGTCCGAAGTATGGGAGAACACAGTCACAATCGATTTTGTAGACACCTGCTGCCTGGAGGGGTATATTGCATTTGACCGGTCATAAGAATTGGTTAATCTTCCTGGCTGGTTTAAAGTAAGTATTCCCAATCTTGTCAGTGACCCCCTTCATGTAGGGAAGGACAGCAGGTTGACGTTCTACTGTGGCTGGTTGGTGCGGCTTCTGTGTCGTAGTTTTGGTACTCGCAACTTTTTATCTTGTAGTACTCGCTTGTCATGCTGAAGCTCAGTAGTCAGATATTGTTAGGCACAGATGTCGCGAGTTCTCTGAAACAAAGATTTCCCAACGGTAGCCAACTGTATAGGATGGTGGTGAGAGTCACCATTTAAATATCTATCTGTATGAGTTGCCTTTCTATACACTGTATGACTAAGGGTTTGATTTAGATTGCTGCTGATTTGAACATTTAGGAAGGCTATTTTATTGTCTGACATTAATTCCATAGTGACATAATGCAATCTTGTACAGGTAAGCTTGTGAATAGAGATTGAACATCGAAGCTAACCATAGTTTCATCATTAGTGAGATGTAGATCTCACTAACAAAATGGTAGGTATGGTGCCTTACTTTGTTTCGATAACAGAAACTCGTCAAGCTTATTGCTTACTATTTTATAAACATCAAAAGTAGTTGTTACTCATTATCATCCCATAAAGAGAAGAGTAGCTCTTTTCTTGACTGTTGTATCTACCTCCGTTGTCAAAAGATATATTCCCAGGGTCGTCATCAATTTGTCCCAGCGTAACCCTAGTGACATCGAATTGTCATCGCATTGCAATGGCTCTACGATGGCAGGCTGAACATTTTAGGCGACCCAGAACAATGTCTGTACGCCTTTATTTTGCGCCCTTGCCGCCATTGAAAATGGTGTGTCACATTTATACCTATGCATTATAACAAATTTAACGGTAACACGCCCAAGTTTCTTTTTAACATGTTATCAGCAGTCTGTACTTGTAACTTGACTTCTATGCATACTGGTATTCTATTATTTATTGTTTGGTTTTGTGTTTCACAACAAGATACCTATTTTACTATAATAAATGTCATCTCACATCAATAACTCTTTTTCCTTCTTGTACCTACTTCTTATAAATTCCAAAATTTGTATAGTGTATAAATACACCTTGTATGTAATTTTTTCAATACATTAACATATTTTTGAAGCCACATAAAAACAATATTTGGTAAAAGTTGCCTTTATTTATTATGTGTTTTCCGATGAACGGTAAAATTCTTAAAAACGCAATACTGCTAATGCTGCGTTCGCTCTGACTGAGGTGGCAAGCGTCATTATAAGCGAAACAAGCGCTGCATAAAGTTTTGTTTCTATAAAACGGTAGCAAATTTAAAGCGCTTCATGTGCTCTTATTTTGCGAAATCTTATTAGTACGGATTAAATAAACAGATGCGGATATTGATAAATATATATAATAACACGTTAGTTGGATATATGGTATGATTTGATATGGTTTCAAGAATTACTACTACTAGTCCGGATATACGGAACTAGTATACAATATTTTTTTACATATATGACGGCGAGGCCTCACGTCGGTCATCAGAATGCTCTTTATTATCCAAAAAGAGTTGCAGCGATCTTCAAAATATTAACGTGTATGGATGTAGGATTTATTATTTAAAACCACTTGCAGTCTAAAATCGCAAATGATGCACGAGATTTCAATGGATGAAAAACGTGGTGATCCCCGAGACGGCGTGACAACCTCCCTGCGTGGTGGTCAAACGAAAAGTAACGTTCTCGCTCGGTATAAGCTATGAAGTAAAAGTTATACCCTTATAGCGTGCTAACGGTCACTATAAACTAACCGTTTTACGCTTATTGTATTCTAACTAAACGTTTACACTTATAGCACGCTGACAGTCTGTGCTTCTCAAGTCCTCTTAGAAACGTTTAGTGTTGCCAACTTGCAACGCTTCTTTAAGGTCACGCCATCTAGGATTTCACCCAGGTACTAACCTGCCGTTTTCCATTTGATAAAATCGTACCTTGTACACAAATCCTTACTGACAAACATTATTTTAGGCGTAACCTCTAGAGTTTAATTTAATCTAATTGAAATTATCGAATGCTTCAACATATATAATATTACCAACCTAACCTATTATCCAATGAATATCAAATTCAGAAATAACATTACTTATAATTCCGAAAATATTATTTCTTTATTTCAGTCATAAGTGTAAAATACTAATGTCTTTTAATATCACTATAAAAGACGAGATAGTTATCGTAGGTAATTATGTTTGAATGTCTTTACAACGATTTAATTCTAAATCGATGCCCCTTAGCAAAGTCACACCTTTGTGCACCTTGTTACCATTGTTGCACTTTGGCAAAATCAAACCTTTGTGCACCTTGTTACCATTGTTGCACCTTGGCAAAATCACACCTTTGTGCACCTTGGCACTATTGTTGCACCTTGGCAATATATTCTTGTACCCCTTGGTACATGTCTTTTCAAATTAATGTATTGTAGTATATCCACTTGTCTCTATAACCTTTATATAAGTTTTGACGTAATAACCATTGAAATTCAAATCGTTGTTTCAGGAATATAAGAAACTACTTAAAAATCTTTTTTTTTTAGTATCATAGTATGTTTTATTTAACCCGTGTAATGCAATGTAATATTTAACCCGTACAGGGTTACTATTAACCGAATTAAAATCTCGATCGATTTAAATCGTAAGTAAGATTAGGTTTGGTGTGGGTAGGTAGCTCAAGCCAGAATTATTAAAAGCAAGAACAAGACATTCATTACTAGAATAACATGGCAGAAATAACCGTGAAGGTAATAATAATCTCAACACATACATTATTCAATCGAGTGCTTATTACAAGGTTATAAAGATTTTCTTTATAGCAAAATAAGACGACTTCATATATTTTATTTTCTTAAATAAAATAGTTATCAATAATTACACAAGTTCTTTAGAATTGCAATTAACACTGCCGTTATTCAAGTTGATAGTTACATTGCTATAATCAATGATTTTTCAACTCTTCTTAGAATCAAGTGGATAAACTATTTAACATTTTTTTTTGTCTCAATACTATGAGACAGTCTTTTTTGCAGATGGGTTCGTTATCTCCCTCCTTTAATTTGATTTTCACGAGCTAATTTTTCTATATACCACTTACTACCTAACCTATTCTATTTCCGTTAATCTATTTCCGAATATTAAAAATATTTGCATAAATAATAATAATAAATATTTTTTACATTCACACCAATTAGCCTACCCCAAAGTAAGCACTATAAGGCTTGTGTTATGGATACTAGGGTAACGGATAGACATGACTCAGTTACAAATGCTCGTATTTATCATACACATATCTGCCACTTCTGGGATTCGAACCCAGGACCGTCGGTGCGGAAGGCAGGATCGCTACCGTTGCTCCAAACGGTATGTTCTCTGTTAAACATCTTTATTGTGACCATGTGAATATAAACATTCATTTCATTTTATTTCATACGATACCGTAGTGATGTTCGTAAATATTGCGTAAAAACATTTACAGCCACAGGCTAGCTGCCGGCGGCGGCGGTATGAAAACCGGTCACATGTCACACGTTTGATGTCGTGCACGTGTCTATATTACATTGCGTGTCCACTATAGAACTCTATTACATTAAACTGGGCTATTAATGTATAATGTGGCAATATATATTTTAATGCCTCTATTCACAAAAGTTAATAGGAATGTCTGACCTCGTAGTATCCAGTAGAGTAGGAAAACACTAACTCTTTTCACCTAAAGGTGTCGTAAAAGAAGTAATCACCAATCACTTCCAGTAGACCACAAAATGGGAGCAGCCTTTACCGTATCATGGTCTACGATCTCCAACGCGCCTGCCAAGTTTGAAGACTATGGCAAAGCCCCCATTTGTTGAAGTAGACCAACAGTGAACTTTTTTCGGCGTCACAAAGACACAGAGTTCTTTGAGAAAGTAAAACCAGATTTTGTACGCGATTAATATTTGCTTTCACGTGCGCGTGTGTGGAATTATTTTACCCTTTTTTGCCACACCAAGAGAGAGGTTGTTTGTTTAATTGTATTTGCAAAGTAATTCTTTAGAAAATATATACTGTACATAATCTTGTGACGCGGCGTAAATTATTACGGTGACGATGGATGTTCCTTTCATACCGTGATATGCTCCAAGCATTTAACAGCAAAGTTTTTCGCTGTCATCTGTTTTTATTTTTTGCTTAACGCAATACGCAATGCGGCATTGCTTTCAAAAAAATATATGTTTTCCTCTCATATCGGTGGAGGACCAGTTTATCACTACTAAATCAATGGTAAATTTACCATTATTATATTTTCACCTGTTTTGTATGACTTATAAAGTACTAAATATTATCTGTAAATTGATGTAAGATGATTAATAGATGAATAAGTATCTAGACAGTGTTTTAGTGCTGTAAGAAATTTGGAGACGATGAATTTGTGAGATATATTCAGAATTTTATTGAGCAAGGTCCCAAAAAATAAAAACACCTGTGAGAAGTAGATGTATTAATTTTTTATATCACAAATACCTTATTGTTCCTTATTTTAATCGTTATACTCAGAATCGTAATACCAAAGAGACGGCAGCATAAGAATTTCATTTAGTAGAAAGAGTTCTCTGTATTGCATTTATTGTTAACTAGCTTTCCGCCCGCGGCTTCGCCCGCGTGGAATTCGGTTATATTGCGGTATAAAGCACAACTATAAGAAAACTTCTCATTCCCACGGAAAAATGTAAGAAGCGCGATGTAACGCTGGATACAATTAGTTGTTAAACCAAAACTGAATGGTACACTATATTATATGTTTTCCCATGTGGAGCAAAAACATGCAGATTTTGGGCACTGGAAACCCGGGAACACGCTACATAGAGCTGACCATGCGAAAAACAATGTTTTTCCAAGTGTACCCCAGCAACCCTTACAGTTTGGCCTTGTGCTTTATTAATGGTCATTGCAAATGAAACCCTTATAGGAAATTGTAGTCTTTTAAATTGAAATGGGAGGTCTGTTGGAATAATCGGAATCCGAGGAATGAGTCATTTAGTGAATCATTTAGCTTCTAAATTTACATGTTTATATTCGTTTGCAATATTTTACCTTGTTTTAAACGACACACAGCGCCATCTACAATCCATCCATCAAGCAAACAATATTTTTGTTTTTCCTCGGGAATATCAATTTTTTCCAGGATAAAAAGTACCCTATTATTTAATCCGGACTTTTATCTTTACGTCTGCAAAATTTCAAAGCAATCGGTTCAGTTGTTACGGCGTGAAAGCGGAACAAACAAACAAACTCACTTTCCGATTTATAATATTAAGTAAGGATAATAGGCTTGTTTCCACTTAGAATGAATCGGATGGCTTAGAGTTTCTAATGATTAATCATGATTTGTAGTAAACAAAAAAACAACTTTTTTTTTAAATAATGTAAGATTACTAATATTTTTGGAAATTAAAATCGGCAAAATTACTTATTTAATCACGTGACATTAAATACTAATCAGAGAAGCGTGACATCACGCCTCGCAAAACACCGGTCGTAGCTGTACATCATCTATCTAATCTGTGCTGTTTTATCTAATTGTTTCGCGAGAAGTGACGTCATTCAAGACGCCATGACAGTCTTGGCCTTTTTCGAAGTCAATTATAAGTTCATTTCTAAAAAAGCAAAATACTTATGAAAAAGGTCTATTTTTCTAAAAATAATATATATTTGGGGTAAAATAGGTACTAAACTATAGTTTTAAACGAATTTCCAAATTTTGTCAACTAGCCTATTCACGGGACAATCGTAGTGCAGAGGTATCTTGGTACGCATTTATATTCGTTGCCAATCGTAGCTCACATGGCGTAGCACTTGGTCAAAATTTAAAGAGGTCACTTATTTTGTTACCATCACGCTGCTCTATATATCGACAGCCGAAGTGGAGATTAATAGAACGAGACGCCAAAGAACACAAGCGGATTCCTCAAAGTAAGCAAGACGAACCAAAACCTCCACGATCATTAAATTATAATATGTTTACATAGGTGACTCGTTCTAAATCATTATCAAACCACAAGGCATATTTAAAGTTTCCATGTTTATATGTATATGCAAAACAACTAATAGATGTATTCTTCTACTGGTATTCTCGTCATTGGGGTGAATACTGTAACTATGGTAAGAACTTCAGAATAGTTTGAAGGATAAGTTGAAGAGTAAGATTGCTTGACTTGATTTCCAGCGAAACTATTCGAGAGATGGCTAATGTTAGGGAGGCGATAGATGGATTAAATATAAATAGGCTTATAGCAAGAAAAGATGTGATGGACAATCTCGAATGCTTAAAGCTATGACGTTGATTTTCTTCCATATATTGTTTCAAATTATCGAAAACTTAATGCATGTGGCATAAATGCGATGAAGACACCTTCAACATAATTGCATGCCTTTAAATAAAAACAAACCAAGAAGTAAAAACCCAAAACAGTTTTCTGTTTGTATCAATCATAGCTATGTCTAACCAATCTAGTATAATATAGCAACTTTGAACGAAAGGTGCTTTCGTATAGTAACATCGTTACATCGCCAATGGAACTGGCCTCTCAAGCCCTCTCATTATATTCGAAATTCTGGAGAATGTAACTAATTTTCAAACAAAATAAACGTGAGAACATTTTCAGCTTTTAAAAAGGAGTTTCTATTTGAAAAAGAGAAAATTTTCTTCTTTGAGGTTCTGCTTTAGAATATCTACCTACTAAGTGCCCACAGTTTGTTGTTGTTCTCACAAACAATTATTTATTACAAACTCTTAATTTAAACTCTTTGTATTTTTTTATAAAGGTAAATCATACGATTTTTTTTATCGATTCACCCTTGTTTATTTCCAGCCGGCCGTTAAACAATGTTGAATAAGATATTGCATCGCCTCATGACCCTGGGGTTTTATTAAAAGTATTTTACAAACCTCTGCTGATAATAAAAACACGAAAAGACTTTTTGCTTTGTTTTGCTTGAAAACAGTTGCATATTCATTTTTTCACTACACCGCCTTTAGTAACACATTCATTTAATAAGCCAAGAAAGTATTTATTTACTCTTTGGTCAAACTAAACCACTAAAGCGTTGTCACGTTCCGGCCATAAAGTTACAGCATAATTAAAAAATAAAATGTCCACAGAGTGTTCACGTCATAATCTTGTTTACGAGCGAAGTGATCAAAGTTACAGTCAATGGTGGAACAGCAGATCAACTTTTCGAATACTTCATCAAAAGACCTGTACTTTTATCAATACAGTATATATATATGGCACAAAACTATTTCCGTTACGAGTATCACAAATTCAGAAGCCATAGACTCTGAAATACCAACCAAATAAAGCACGACAGATCTATTTGGTTTAATTTATTTTAATAATGTTATATTCAACGTTAAATTTAACGTTGACTTTAGTGAAAATGACTCCTTAAACTAACAGTCCGAGTTGTAAAATAAAACCTAGGAATAACTTATTTGCTATGATGTTTTAGCTGCATTTTGATTGCGAACGGATGTGTATTACGTGATGCAGAATAAATAATAATAATACAATGGGAAATTCCTGCTATATTTCGCTGACTTTGCCTAACGAAAAGTGCTTCAGATGAGAGCTTCTGAACAGAAACATCATTATGTCACCAACTAGGTTTGCCAGAATTAAAAACTAAATAAAATAATAAAATATGGTGTTGTTTTAAGATTAGGTCAATTTCAAAGGATTTGACTAAACTCGGCGTCAAAAAAATCGCACCTTATAAAAATCTTATTCAAAAATTCCTAAACCTTATATAGAGGATAGTGTTAGGTATCATTAGAAAGGTAACAAAAAGGAGCATCAAACAACAATTAAGTGCAATCTTTTTTTTAATTAAAATTATACAAAAAGCATAAAAATTTGAAAAATAATAAAAAATCTTAATTAAGTCCTAATTAATAATCGATAATTTACAAAAAAAATGTACAAAAAGTGTCTTAAAATTAACTCAAAATCTAGTGTTACCCCCCCTTGCCCTGATGACGGCTTCCATACGGTCCCTCATAGACCTCACCAACTTCAGGAGCTCTTCTTGAGGGATAAGACCCCATTCTTCAATCACCGCGGTTTGGAGTTCCTCTAGAGTCGAAGGAGCCGGATCCCGAGATCGAACCTTACGTTTAAGATGGTCCCAGAGGTGCTCTATCGGATTCAGATCAGGACTTCTCGCTGGCCACTGCATCACAGGAATTTGGGACCTCCGCAGGAAGTCGTTCACGATGGCTGCAGTGTGTGCGCGAGCGTTGTCGTGCATTAATGTGAACCCCTCGCCAAAAGATTCGGCAAAAGGGACCACATGCACATCCAGGATCTCTGTGATATAGCGGCGCGCAGTCAGCGACCCTTGTCCGCGAGCACCTCCGGTCCGGGAGACGCAGACCAGGTCGGTTTTGCCGGCAGCCGACATACCGCCCCAGAACATGCAGGATCCGCCTCCATATTCCACCGTCTCCTGGATGCAGGCTTGAGCGAAACGTTCACCCTGCCTCCGGTATACTCTTCTTCGTCGGTCGTTGCAGAAAAGACACACTCGTGTCTCGTCTGAGAAGAGAACAGCTCCCCACTGCTCAATGGTCCAATCGACGTGGTCGCGAGCAAACTGCAAGCGGGCTCGTCGGTGCGCTGCAGTCAATTTTGGACCTGTAGCAGCTCTGCGGGCTGCTATGTTCTTCTCCTTCAGTCTTCTTCTAACCGTGGATACACTCACGGTGCGTCTGCGAACTGCCTGGAGCTCCTGTTGCAGCTGAACAGCGTTTGAGAAGCGATTTCTCAAAGAGTACGACACAACGAACCGGTCGTCTCTTTCCGAAGTGCAGCGACGTCTACCGGACCCATGTCGCCGGATATAGCCACCGGTCTCTAAAAAGCGCTGGTAGACTCTACGAACCGAAAAACGGCTCAGATTCAGTTGCCGGGCGACATCACACTGCCGCACCCCTGCTTGCAGTAGTGCAACCACTTGAGCGGCCTCATCAGCTGTAGTGTCCATTTTCCAGATGTTCTTTCTTCAGTAAAATCAGTGCGTGTGTCCCCTTCAACGGTTTAATAGCGAATGACCCACATTGAACCCGTGTTGACCTCTTTATACCCACAAAGTTAGCGCAACTCGCGACTCTCCCGAGCAGCAAAATTTCCTTAGAATTTTTGTGACCCTTTATTTGTTGCTTTAGGTTTTATTTGATAATGAAAAATAATGTTTTTTTATTAAGTTAATTAAGTAACCTTTTAAATAAAATTATAATTAATACGACTGCATGTGCATATCCAGAGTTAATGCCATTTGAACGTGATTTTCTTAGAGGTGCGATTTTTTTGACGCCGAGTGTATAATTCGAAATTGAAATTCCTTTATATTTTTCGTAATTCTTAAATTCAGAACTAATTTAAAAATTGTTGTCGTTTTGCTTTTGATCGTGGTATAATTATGTAAGTGTGCATGCGTGTGTGTTTGTGTGTGTTATGTAAGAAGCATAGGCATTCTATAAATTTAAATGATGTAATAATGTTTTCCGATTATCAGTATTCGGAGCAGAACCATAAAGTATGTATTTGAAGTTCTTAGTCATTATCAGTCTATTATTGACAAAACTTCTGGGGCTCAACTTTTGAATGATTGATTCACGCGTTCTCAAAAGAATTGCAAGTCATGAATTTACAGAGAATGATGGACAATGTAACGAGTGAATCAGTCGCAAAATTGGTGATAAAAGAGGGCGAAAAAAATTTTTCGAATCATAATCAAAGGCAAAAACCTAGCAAGCAACCGCTGCTGGTCCAATCCGGATTAGCGGGTATACACAACTGTTGTTGACGAAGGAACTAACTTAATAAAACAGTTCAAAACAAAAGAAATAAGGGTATTTTTGTACACATGCAAACCAAGCAAGTATGAATGAGAGTAAAAAAGTGTCAAATTTTTTTGACAACCCTAGCGCCAAAGGGGACTTCTCAAACCCTCTCATTATTTCCGAGATTCTCGGAATGAAGTTAATTTTCCTCTAGCTTCCGTGTATAGGAGGCGTTGATTTAATAAAAGCTTTCAGGTTGAACCACTTCAATCTTCCTCAGGAGAAAAGATAATATGCAAAGATTTTTTTACTAAAAAAAAATATACTTGTTTTAGGAATCAGTTGGGACTCCTGAGTCCTGAGTGAGAGTGAAATGCTTAAATAAAAATAAAAAAAAAATCAAAAAGGATGCTGAAACATTTAAAACTAACAAACAACTTATAACTTTGTTACTTCAAAACCTGAAACCTGCTTGCATTTGATAAAATATTAATAATGGTATTAAGATATTTTTTTCAATTTTTTTTTATATACTGATTTATGATATAATAATTTCACAACGAAATGATTATATCATATCTACCATACATAGAACACAAATTTGGATAAAAACAACTTCTTTAACAATTTGTCATAAACTTTATAAATCTTAAAGTAAATTTTGTTAAAAGTGAATATGCTACGGCATAGTGCTACGTTATTCACGTGGATGTCAGTTAACATACACGAGCTAACAAGTCCACAAATTTTTCTTCAATCACAAAAAGTTTAGTATTTGTTATTTTGTGCATAAATAATAAAAAGCCTACGTCTTTAAGATTTCAATCCTAATCATTTTCGATTTATAATTTTTAGGAGGCAAGCAAGTTTACGAAATACTTCCTTTTAATATATATGCGATTTTGCTTCACTTTGACTAACATCATCATCCTAGCATCCTAGTAAAATTAAATAATTTGTTTTTAAATCTAAAACAACAATCAAATCTGAGAGCGCTATCATAGTTATTTTTATTTCAAACGAACTAAACGGAGTTGAGTAAAGTTATCAATCGATCAAAGAAAGTCGTGGAATATGAATATTTTATAGAATTCATGGATAAAATAGTAAGCGTGTTCTACCAAAGGAATAAAACTAACTATTGATTCCTAAACACGTAAACTATATCAACTGTAAACATTAACATTAAATTATTTTTACAATAACTTTTCGAATAAAATTTTACCCAAATCTGATGTTGACAATGTTGACTTATTTCATTTAACTTAAGTCTCATCAGGTCGCCAACCTTACGAAAATACATTCTGTAATTTCAATAATTAAAACTACAAAACGGATTTTCCTCAGGTTTCCACTACAATAATAACCATATACATGCCCTGCCAAAATACCAGTGTTGCTGCTACACCTATTCGCGTGGTGATTACACAAGCTGAGGAGTTGTGTTCATCATCTTTTGATCTTCCTATGTGATGAAGCATATTATTGGAATCAGTTCTGTATCACTATAGCTTTCTCTCTAATTAACGTGAACGTAAACTGTTTCTCAATTTCTTAAAGAATAATCTGACTGTCGAGCCTCTATAGTTGGGATTTTTGCCAATAATGAAATATCCATTGTTAGGCTAAGTCATTGTGATATTTTGCTCTACAACGTAGGATTGTGAGAATTTAGAAATGTCAAATATTCTAACTATTGAAGATCGATAGTGAGAGTAGAGAGAAATGGAAAATAAAACACTTAAAACTTTGATTGAAATTATTTAGGATTCACAATTCAAACGATAACAAAACGCTATGCGTTCCCTATGCGTTCCGAAACAATTGATCAGATTGTGATGAAATTTTGTAAAGTTATTGTATGCATGTCGCAAAAGGTTTATTAGTATAGTCAGCAAAAAAGATCAGCAAAAATTATCATTGCTAAGCTAGTAAAAATATAAAAATGAATAAAAAAACTTAACGCACAATGCTTAAAGAAAAATTATGAAAATATAATAGCGAAGTTATAAGGGGTCGTACATTCATCACGTGAGGTTTTTCGACCACTTTTTACACTCCCCCTCCCCTTTGGTGATACGTGGTGAGGTTCTAATTTATCCCCCTACCCCCTTCTTACATCACGTGTAGTTATTTAATTTAAAAAGATATTTTAATTAAAAGATTATATACATTTAAACATTTATAAAAAAATACATAATTATCTGAAAATCGTTTTCGGACAACGGATTTGCTTGACTGTGTTCAACAGTAACTTTATAAGAAATGAACCTTTTTAGAGCTCACGTGATTATTGGGTGTCCTCTAAGCATTAATTGTATAAAATTAAATTAATGGTGTTCCCTGTAAAAGAAATGGGTTTCATATTTTTGGCATAAATTAATTTTAAGTAAAAAGACATTTTACAGTTTACAAAAAAATATAAATTACTCTCTAATGCTAAGATGTAATTAATTCTACAAATAATGGGACTCGACTAAGAACGGCAGTACTAATGTCCTAATATTAACTCCGTAAGTAATGTACACCGCGCTAACTACAACTGCCGTGGGTGGTTGTTCTAAACCTCACGTAATAAGGACGTGTTCTTTGTTCTTCCGCTTCCCTGCTTCTGTATTTCCAAGTACTTATAACCCGACCGCTTTTAAAGCCAGGGTGAATAGGCACCTTCTGGGTTAGCTCGATCCATCTTGCGTCCTGTCTTGGCCCCCCGGGCCTGATTGGGATCAAGAGCGAACCCATTCAAAATAAAAATTAAAAAAATTCTTTGTTTTTGTAAAGCATTTAGTTTTTAAATCTCAGAAACAACTTAGTAATTATTATTTTCAGACTAGTTTTATGGGTAGAACTATTAATTTTATTTTATTAACACTACTTTTCATACTTTAAAGGGAACTCTATCAAGATTTTTTAAATATTTTGATTAATTCGCAAACATTTTCGATTTAATGTTAATAGATTTTGTTAATTCGACCGACACTTAAAAGCGGAGTCGTTCATTACCGATATTGGCATACAAAGATAATAAATTAATTCAGATAAATCCAAAGACTTAGACATATCTACCTCTGGAATTCGTCGATATGAGGATATCTTTTATAATATACGTAGAAGTTAGAATGAGATTAAATATTCAAATATACGGGTTTTAAAATATATTCTGAGAAACTTTAAATCAATATAACATGCTGTTCCATTAACGGAAAATATATTAAGAATGGCGCTTTACTTTATCAATTTAAAAGTGCTTACATTTTGTGTAAAAAAAAATCTAATCGTAAAACTGGGGCAAATACAACTATTTCTACAAAATTATTACTACAGAATGTTTTTAAAACCTAATGTACCTGGTTGTTATGAAGTACTCGGGAGTTTCCTTTTTAAGAATTTTAGCATGTTTATATTTTAAAATTGGTCCCAAATAACCAATATATTCCTTTCTACTTTATATGTGGATTTTAGTTGACAGCAAGAAAAATATTTAATTTAAAAACGGCTATTTTATTATGGCATTTATTATGACAAGATTGATTCTTAATGTAACATACTAGAAAAATCCACCGAACTCATAAGTGAATTCTCAGGCGGGAATCGAACCTGCAACCTTTGGAAGTCCGGTCCAATGCTCTCCCAAAAGAGCTACCGAGCCTTGTGAACATCCGTCGAAATTTTCTAGTACCTTATAAGATAGCATTGAAAAAATGCAAAATATATATATATATATATATATATAAAACTTAAAAAGTGCCTGAATTTGTTACTTAGTTTATGTATATTTTCAACAATGCAGAAAATCGACAAAAGATCCGAGATTAAATTCTTATATATGGAATGCAGTACGTTTTCTCAAGTTAAGACCGAGATGAATTTTCTTTATGGTGTATTCTCCAGAGCTGGCTTTTTCCTATAAACCCAAAGTTTGGCTTTATGCCAGCTTTTATTTCGACGGGTTAAATGAAACGCGCAGAGCAGCAAGGGAAAAGTGTGTAGATATACCAGGAGTTTATGTCGACAAATAGAACAAAAGACCGATAGAACTTTCCTTTCTATGTCAGATCGGTAACTTTTTATACGACCTCCGTCATTGTTAAAACAACGTTTGAGGTAAATTTGTTACTTTTCTTAAGATGAATAACGTATTTCATAGATTTATAACTTTATTAAAGTAAGCTATAAATACCAATGAAAGAATACGAAATAATAAAATTATCTTAGAACCACATTGTACAATTCAATTTACCATGGCAGATAGATTATCATTAACTTAACACAAACATTTTTTATCGAAATAACAACACAAGCGTTTATATATTTAAAAATTTTAGTTTAAATTAACAAATATTTTAATTCAAACACCAACCGGACTTGCCTTAGAATTGCAGTAATGTAATATTAAAACACTGTTAGCTTGGCCATTATTATAAAGACTGAAACAAATATAGTTAATTTTACCATTGTTTTACCATTTGCTTATCTTTACTAAGCCATGGTCAGCTCTATTTCTCACATTGTCTTCAAATTCAGCACTGTAAAACAGTAGTGTCATAGGCATATGAAAAAAATATAAAAAAGATCAATATCTCTATACTAAAAAAATATAAATAAGGAATAGTGTACGATCGAGAACACTTACGGAAGGTATGTGGTATGTCGCTTTCGCATCAGAACTAGTGTCAAAATCCAGTGTTACCCTTTGCCACATATGAGACAAATGGTCTTTGGAAAATTCAAGTGAAATTGTATTCAAGGCGATTGCTTTCAGTTTTGTTGCAATAATGGGTACTCAGAATTGTTAAAAATTTTTCGTAAGTGCAAAAATACTGTGGTATATTTTTTATATTAAGATGATCAACCACTAACGAAATCAGTAAGGAGTAGAAGCTACTTCCTCTGTTATTCTACCACACTTTAAATTATACTGAGATTGTTATGAGATGTTGTATTTCCATCATTAATTAAACAGTCGATTATCACTCCAGTGCATAAGTAGAAGGATAGAGACAATGTTAATAATAACATACCTATTTCTATTTTACCCTCAATTTCTGAAATAAAATAATGTAGGTAACAAACATTAAATAGGTATTTTTTCCTTACAACATAAAAATAACTAACACACCCGCCTTGTACACTGGAGTTTTAATCGACTGTTTAAGCAGTGAAATTTTACTAAAACAGAGAAATACAAAGGCTCAGTTCTCTTTAAAAGCCTGGGCTGTTATTAAGGAACCCAGTCATGTGTTCTGTTTGGAATGACCGAGCTCTTTTTAAAGGACTTCTCTAGAATTTTGTTTATCAAAACTCCAGAATATATAGCAAGCCTCAAAACTTAAAGCTGTTTGAGTGCTGAAATATAATGATAATCACATAGAGTCTTATTTTTGAAAAGCATAAGTCTTTCACAACACTAGTCTAATTGCTGACAAATCGTTTGACCTATTTTTTTTTTTGCTCACTTTGTTTTAATTAACTCTTTATGTGGGAAACAACCCTATTAACTGATTTAATTGTGGGTTAGAGAAAATGATTGATAAATAGAAGTTTAGGAGATCTGGTTTATTCTGGATAATTTTGACTTAAAATAATATTTAATTTTGTGCCGCATTTGAATATTTTCTCATGTCACATGAAAATCTCATATCACATGCAAAATATACAATTCCCACCTACTTTATGTCATTTTAATAAGTATATTTTAATGTTCTAGCTTGATATGCTTAGAGTGTATAGCTTTATATGCTGTCAAACGTACCATATTACGTCCAGGAAGTCGCATAAAATTACTTTCACCTTTATTTGTCACTAAGATTTTCATACTTGTTGCCACAACGTATACATACGACCAGGAACTCAAATAAAAGTAAAAGATAACAGAATACTACTGGAAACACTATTGAGTATGTCATTAGCTCACAATTTTCCGCGCGCAGATTCTGCGCGGGAGCGTGGGGCGTGAAGAAGTAGGGTCAACTTGTATTGAAAATCTGCGCGGGGAAGCAGATTACACCGCTAAGTTAGGCAGATCTGCGCCTCCGCGCGGGGGCGCGTTTTCTGTCGCTACGCGCACCGCGGCGGGACGCATCTCTAGTGTGTGAACCGCCTAAGAAAAGCAATTTCTTGTTCACTAGCTTTAGTCAACACTAAAGTGATACTTATTAATTAACCCATATTATCCTAGCGCCCCATTTAAGGTGCACTAATATTTGACTGTCAAACACCTAATATTTAAATTGTGGCGGGTAAACTCGAATAATTGTCGTTATCTCGATGAGTTGGTCTTTGACATAGTGTTTATTGACATTTAAAACGCGCGTCAGTTGTTATACTATAAATGGTGAAAGTGAGTAAATTTCAGCCAATATGAGTTTGTGAGATTACGGAAAAGAGGCAATATTATATTTTCTTTTGATCAAATGAAATATCAAAAAGAGGGTAGATAATAAAGTATTTATTAAGTGGCCACAATCAGTTTATTCATCTAGGTCATGTATTTGCCATCAAAATGGAAAACTAAATATTCAAATGCTCTAAATTTATATTGTTTGATGATTCAACAATTAATATTCACACTTTACCAATATATACTTATCTTTGGCACAACGATTTGTGCTGAATATAATCCGATAAGGACTGCCGGCCGTCCGCCGGCTCCGAGCGTCAAGCAAAGAAAAGGAGCGTCTGACTCAATGCGAGGCATTATAAAGGCACCGCGTCACTCCACCGCCTGGCGGGGAGGTGACGTGGACCGATCGTGTTGTCTATGCTATGACAGGTCACGTTAGATCAAAGACAATGATGAAAAATATTGTACTAAAAAGTGTACATAGTTAAATCAATCAATAAATCAATTTAGTAAATCAATAAATAATCATTTAAATATTAATAATGATAATGAATATGATTAAGTAACACAATTAATACACTCCGAAATATTCCTAATTCTAACACGGCCATACTGACAGTACTTCGTCCCCGAAGTACTTTTTAGATTATATAAAATCAGATATCGTTTCACAAAATCAAGTTATTGTTTCTTAATTTTATAAACCTCTATGCCTAGACATGTACAGTTCCATCACTTGCTGGTTAGTGAAGACCAAACTGACACCAAGCACATGGTTATCCAGCATATCTTTTTTTATAAACCTCTATGCCTAGACATGTACAGTTCCATCACTTGCTGGTTAGTGAAGACTAAACTGACACCAAGCACATGGTTATCCAGCATATCTTTTTTTTATAAACCTCTATGCCTAGACATGTACAGTTCCATCACTTGCTGGTTAGTGAAGACCAAACTGACACCAAGCACATGGTTATCCAGCATATCTTTTTTTTTATAAACCTCTATGCCTAGACATGTACAGTTCCATCACTTGCTGGTTAGTGAAGACCAAACTGACACCAAGCACATGGTTATCCAGCATATCTTTTTTTTTATAAACCTCTATGCCTAGACATGTACAGTTCCATCACTTGCTGGTTAGTGAAGACCAAACTGACACCAAGCATAGCGGTACCCAGCAACTGATTTATTTATTCTTAATCATTGTTTTTATGATACGATTCTGTTGCACTATTACTCAATTAATAATTTTCTTTAACACCAATTACAAGTTCATTTTCATTATCATTATTTATAAGTTCATTTTCATTATCACTATTTTCCAGTTTCATTTTCATTATTACTATTTACAAGTTAATTTTCTATAGAAGCATTTCATCTATGAAGTTATGTTCATTACCTTTCGTAACCTCATCAAATCGAGCCTGTAAGGTAAGTTTGCAGTACGACCTGTTAATAATCGAAGAGAATATAATCCGGTTGATTTTAAGACAGTTGTAATCAAAATTTGAACTTTCCAAAGCCTGTTCGGCCAGCCTGATGAATCAGAACATGTAGTAACAGGCACTAAAATTTTTCGAAAAGACGTGTAGATGACATGCCTTTCCTATTCTATCGAAATATAAGTAACATGATGAGAAGTGATATTTAAGACGCTTTGCTAGACATTCCCTTATCAGACTACAATTTACACCAATACCTAATATTAAATTTAGTTCTTTCTCATTTAGTTCTTACACCTCCGCACACACTACACATTTGAATAAAACACTTTTTATTTTTACGGATTTTGCGTACTTTTTATTTTACATTTAATCCCGATGTTTTAATGGTTGTTATGTATTTTCTACCTCCTCCACAACACTTCGATCGGGCACGTTCCAAATTGTTAAAATTAAATTATTTTATTTTTAAATTCCACTTCGTTACCACATTCCCACCACGATTACATTGCATACTACTGAGTCTACCACCAGTTCGGAAATTGGGAGGCCCTTCCGAGAAGAACTGGCGAAAGAAACTCGGGCAGGGGGACCGACCTCCATCTTACTGTTATTATTTGCATACAGAGCTAACCACATCATCAGATCTTGCAATGTGTGTTTTTGTAGGTATTCATTAATTTTTATTTTTTATTTTTTTTTGTTACTTTTTCTCGGCTATGAATAAATATTTTAGTAGTTTTTAGTCACGATTCATTAAATTTACTTGTTTGCTGAACACGTGGCAATGTCATATTGCCGAGGTTTAGGCTATACCGCATCACGTATTGCCATCAACAATCCCTTCAGCATTGTAGGGTCTATATCGAACTATTTAACCGACCTTGGTCACATGCTGAAAGAAAGAAAAAAAAAATTTAGTACAGAGCGTGAGCATCCCACTTCTGATGTGAGATTAAGTTAAAAAAAATAGAGAAGAGAGAAAGGCAGAATACTAAAAAAAAGTATTTTAATCTCATTTAATCTCATCATATCATAATTCTCATCATCATAATCATAGAATGATCTAAGCAAATAAGAAGAATGTCATGGAATAACATTTATTATAACATTTATCAACATAATTTAGTAGAACATAAAACTACCCACAATAACTTCATTTATTTAAACATTTAGTAAAATAGTGTGGAGCTATCCAAAATAACCTTATTAAAACATTTTTAAATATCAAGTAACAAAACAAGGT
This sequence comes from Calamotropha paludella, assembly GCA_927399485.1. Taxonomy (NCBI): domain Eukaryota; kingdom Metazoa; phylum Arthropoda; class Insecta; order Lepidoptera; family Crambidae; genus Calamotropha; species Calamotropha paludella. The sequence goes on along the minus strand of OV656824.1, from coordinate 14,770,683 downwards.
ATACACTTTACTAATTTAATTCAGGGTTCGATAATAAGAACATATTGTACCTATATACCAACACACAAGCGGTACATAGTATGTCTTCCTGACATATACTAAATAATTGTATACTTAGCTTAGGTCCGTGCGGTGCGGCTGCTGCGAAGCAAGTGGGCCGAGTACGACCGGAGCACAGTCTTTTATAGGCGGTGACAAACAAGTGAGTCACATCGGACGATATTCTCTGACGTCATTCATTTGTCTCTATTTAACAATATCTTTCAAATTGACTTTGAAAAAATTATATTAAAAGAGATTTAAAGGAGGTTAACTAGGATATTAAGCTTTTAATTGCAAAAATAACTTAATAGGAACAAATTGTAAGGTTCTTTATACAACACACATTGATTAAATTGGAGATATTAATGGATATATGAAAACAGAGTTGAGATTACTTATAGGTTGGTTTTTGCTTTGGTAAATTATATGATTCTTATTGAAAACAGTTTGTCATTTACATACAAGAAAATCACTCAAACTATCAAGCAAAAGATGCTTTTCTTTAAGGTAAACAAGAAAACATATGTAAAATACTTAATTATCATACTTTATAGTTAATAAATCTAACACGGCCAGACTGACCAGTACTTCGCTCTCGAAGTACCTAATTTACTGTACACTTTACTGGTAAGGAACACGATTTTTTTTTCTATAATTTAGTCTCTGGCCTTGTCATACCAGTCCTATCACCTGCTGCGAGTGAATTTCAGAAAGGTATCAGGGCAGTGACCGACCAGCAGTTCATCATAAGCATTTGTTCGATTGCCATTGGTCTCTGGCCTTGTCATATCAGTCCTATCACCTGCTGCGAGTGAATTTCAGAAAGATATCAGGGCAGTGACCGACCAGCAGTTTATCACACACATTGGTTTGATTGCTATTGGTCATCTGGCCTTGTCATACCAGTCCTATCACCTGCTGCGAGTGAATTTCAGAAAGGCATCAGGGCAGTGACCGACCAGCAGTTTTTTTTCATAATAGCAAATCAAACCAATATGTTTTCACAATAGCAAATCAAACAAATGACCATAAGAATCATTTCTTTCAAACAATGTCTATTTCTTTCATGTTGAATTAGCATATATTCAGAGGTATACGTAAATTAGGTCTTCTTCTACATTAAATTTTTATATATATCCAAATTATTCATTTTTTTTATTATCCTTTTACAGTGATAATTTTTATTATGAATAAGCATTGAGAACAGTTTCAATAAAATTAATAATCAACTGAAATCCCCTTAAAAGTATCAAATGAATTATATTATACTGTAATTAGTGTATTCTGTTTTTTATTTAAATAATCTAACACGGCTAATGATGCTGAACAGAATCATTATCCTGTATTTTAACAAGCCGAACCTGTACTTGAGTTATATTTCCATTACAACCAATAATAACCTAGTTAGTAAAAACCCTGTTGACTTTTGCACAATAGTGTGTATTGATTGTTGCACTTTCCACAAACCGTTCGGCCAACCTGCTTTACCAACGGTTGTGATGCTGCTCCAACCACTATCCTTGGCTACGGAGTCGATGTGCTTGCACCAACTTTCTGCGCCGTTGTCATTATTTTCTGGATGAAACGGTGACAATCCAACGTCATCTTCATGGTGATTACCAGCCACTGCATCACGAATAGCTTTTAACAAAGCCTCAAACACAGCGGGATCCATCTGTAAAGATAATCTAGCTAGTGTTGCTTAAAACGGGTTCGAATCCCACTTCTGATGTGAAAAGAGGCAATATTATATTTTCTTTTGATCAAATGAAATATCAAAAAGAGGGTAGATAATAAAGTATTTATTAAGTGGCCAAAATCAGTTTATTCATCTAGGTCATGTATTTGCCATCAAAATGGAAAACTAAATATTCAAATGCTCTAAATTTATATTGTTTGATGATTCAACAATTAATATTCACACTTTACCAATATATACTTATCTTTGGCACAACGATTTGTGCTGAATATAATCCGATAAGGACTGCCGGCCGTCCGCCGGCTCCGAGCGTCAAGCAAAGAAAAGGAGCGTCTGACTCAATGCGAGGCATTATAAAGGCACCGCGTCACTCCACCGCCTGGCGGGGAGGTGACGTGGACCGATCGTGTTGTCTATGCTATGACAGGTCACGTTAGATCAAAGACAATGATGAAAAATATTGTACTAAAAAGTGTACATAGTTAAATCAATCAATAAATCAATTTAGTAAATCAATAAATAATCATTTAAATATTAATAATGATAATGAATATGATTAAGTAACACAATTAATACACTCCGAAATATTCCTAATTCTAACAAGTTCAAAAAAAAGGTAAGTTATTACCTAAACGCATTGTTTTGTGAAATTATATAAATATGGTTATTTTTATTCTTGTATTTCAAACTTTTATCTAGTATATTGATGCAAACCATATTTTATTTTTTTTGTACATATTTTGTTAGTTTTACATGACGCCCCATTTGAGGTGCACTGGGAACAGCAGGCACCATAAACATTTTTTTGAGCCAGAGTTTAGATAACTTACATTATTTTATGTTTTTTTTTCCAGGTTAAATGTTAACGAGATTATATCGGCTCTAGAGGATAATAGTGATATAATTTCAGCAGATATATTTATTACTCCACCGGAAAAAATGATTTGAGTGATGAAGACAGCGGGGATGAGAATTCAGGAGATATTAGCAATCTTACTGGTCGACAGTTATTGGCTGAAGCTGAGGTACGATGTCAGGTACCATCAGTACAGGGGTCACTGAAAACTGTCGAAGGAATTCCGTTCATGAGCCAGGATGATCAAGATAACCAACCATCAACGTCTTCGTTTCAGAAACCTGCCGCTAAGAAAGCTAAAACTATAATTACTTGGAAATGGAGACAAGAAGATATCATTCCAAAGCCTGAAAGAGAATCAATTGTGCCAGATTTCGTTTTACACAAAGATAATCCTATAGAATTTTTTGAGATGTTTTTAGATGATGATGTTTATGAATTGTTACGCTCTAGTATAGAAAAAAATGCAATAATGAAGGGTCTAGTCCATTTCCGCGTTACAACTGATGAAGTTAAAAATTTTGTGGGTATTCTGCTTTTATCAGGTTACAATAGCGCTTCACGATACAGATTATACTGGGACCAGAGTATTGATACTCATCATCCAGGAGTTGCTTCATGTAAATCGATTCGAAGAGCTTCTACGTTTCTTTCATGCCTGCGATAACAGTTGTCTTCCTCCCGATGATAAATTTGCCAAAGTTCGACCTCTGTGGGATATGATGAATGAAAGATGGCTAAAGTATTTTCCTGGGGATAAACATTTATCAATTGATGAGTCGATGGTACCATATTTTGGTAAACATGGAACAAAACAACACATTCATGGCAAACCAATCCGTTTTGGGTATAAGATTTGGTCAGTGTGTACCCGATTGGGTTATCTAATTTATGGAGAGCCTTACCAGGGAGCCAAGACTGGCAATACAAATCCAAATCTAGGCGTAGGTGGTTCTGTTGTGATCAACTTGATATCAAAACTTCCGGATAATGAAAAGTACAGTTTTTACGTTGATAACTTTTTTACGTCTTTGCGTTTATTAGATGAAGTAAAACAAATGGGGCATGATATCACGGAGATAACATGACTTGAAGGAGCGCCGTTGAAAGATATAAGAGATGAAAAAAACTGCCAGAGGTTCTTATCATCATGTTACGGATGTCAATTCCAACACTACTTTGGTCCGTTATAATGATAATAATATTGTAACTATAGCTTCGACAGAAAGCGGTGTTCAACCACTAGGTAAGGTGAAACGTTGGTGCAACAATAAACGAGTAGACGTCGATCAACCCCATTGCTACTAACTATACAATAAGTTCATGGGTGGCGTCGATCGACTAGATTAAAACGTGGGAAAGTATAGAATCGCTATAAGGTTGAAGAGATGGTATTGGCAAATGATGATGTTTCCTATAAACGTGTGTGTTAACAACGCATTTCAACTATATCGACTTTCACCCGCAGGACAAGCCAAAGATGCTCATGATTTTTTGTCTTTTACAAGATACATTGTTCAGACGTAACTTATTCTTGGTAAAGCATCTTCTTCTCTTCCAAAACGAGTCGAGCCCAAGTTACCAATGTCCCTCAAGAAAAAGCTTCCTGATTCCATAAGACTGGATGAAAAGGGACATTATGTCGTCAAAAATGAGACTCAAATTCGATGTCGTCAATGCCATAAAAATACTAAGTTTAAATGTATCAAATGTGGAGTTGGTTTGCATCAACATTGTTCTCAAACTTTTCATACTACGAAATAATTTTTTTTAGCCTTTTAAATTGATTTAAGGTTCATTGCGTAATTTTTAAAATTCATTTAGTAATAAAACAATTTTGTAATAATAACTCTGTTTGTTTTTTCTTCATACAAATCCCATTGGCATATTCTCCCAACGCCCCATTTAGGGTGCGGTCCTGAAATTCATTATAAATAATACATAAAAAAAATAAAAAAAATTTTTTGTCTGTTTTAGAAGCCCCTTATTAGAAATAAGTAGAAATATTTTATAATTTTATTTTATTGAATACCTTGGGATAATATGGGTTAATGTTTAACTAGAAAAAGAAATGAATGAATTCTAACAGTTATAAAAGTAATGATGTTTAATTATGAATAAATATCTAAAATGTCACTACGTATTGCTTGCCTCTTCTCCATCAAAAATTGGGGGGTTCTGATATAAGCTCTACGCTTGGTAAGAGGATACGAGATCGTAGTGAAAGGCCATAACTCGAAAAAAGGTGTTGCCCAATTTGAGGATTACAGGAGGTGTACTGTGATCACTTTCTGTATCATAAATCAACTTTTGCGAATTGTTAATCGGAAAAGGGCAGGCTTAAATATCTTTAGAATGGCAATGCTATTTCCCCACAAAACGAAGCATGTTGCAACGAACCAGAAGTGTGCAAATGTGTAATGTAGAAAATTTTAATTTAATTTCGCATAGTATTAAAATTATGTGTAATAACTATCGAATCCATTATTTTAATTAATAATTCAAATTTATTACATTATCAATGAAGAACGGAAAATGAACACTGTATTTTAGTTAATAAAAGCATGTTACTTAAAATGACTCATTAATTACAGTTCGACGGACTGACACCCATAATTATCGGTACGTATTATCAATTATTTCTATGTCATTTATATGAAAAAAGATTTTTTGTTCACGAAGCATATTTATCGTTGTGTCTTTTAAGTATTTTCATGCATGATGATGTGGGAAAATCAACAATATTTGAAAATAGAATATCAAAAATCTAAACATTTGGCTGGAGCGTTAAACGTAGCTTAGATAACATCTTATATATATTGTTCTGCTCCAAAGTAGCTAAAGCACTTATGTCACGAAATTGAGAAACAACGATGGTACTTTTGCACGCAGATGCGAACCACTAAACAATGAGTCCCGTCACCAGTGTCGGAGCCTTTAATAGTGTGAAATATGGCATTTTTTATCAACAAATTGCCCCTCAAAATTTGTTTTTCTCTTACGGTTATAAAAGGTTTTCTTGGTAACCAAGACCTCGGCTCTCATACTCATTCGCTCACCACTACTCATGTAAATGTCCTATAAACATTGAAAAGATGTCATTTGATAGCTAAACATGTAGACAACAGTTACACAGCCATCATGTTTCAATTGTCATGGAATAAAAAATAGAAAAAAATAATTAAAGAAAAATAAATAGATTCTTTATTAATGTATTTTTTAATTATTGGCTTTTTGAGAAAAACCAAATTTGAGGGGCAATTTGTCGATAAAAAATGCCATATTTCACACCATTAAAGGCTCCGACACTGGTGACAGGACACATTGTATAATAGTTAATTTTCTATATTAACCCGGTCGGGGATCGAACCCGGGACTTCGGAGTAGCGTCACCATGAAAACTCGACTACGAAGGTCATTTTATATTACTCGTGGCGGTGTTACCTACTAACTGCTGTACATAACATCACCGGCTAATGCTCCAAAAATCGAATTAGTATGGCAACACGCATTTGCAGTTTCTAAAGTATATAAACAGTATCTACAAAATTTGATCTTCAACAGTTGGCCTGGTTCTTGGAAACAATCAGCTAACCCAGAGCTTTTTCTTTGAGGCCTTCCTTTGAGTGCTTTGCTACATACCTACTATAAGTGTTGTCACTAATATGACTGTGTAATAAGAATACACTAACATAGAATCAACCATTGTTTGCGAAAATATAAATGTAATAAAAAACTATATTTACGAGACTTACGACGAGTAAAACCTAGGGAAACAGGGATAATATAGTATGATTCTATCATTTATAAATCACAATAGTCAATAATGTACTATTTATACATACATATATTTGAATTCATAGAATTTTTGAAAGTAACATTTTATATTAAAAAATTCCAACCAAACCAGTCGTGTGATATTCCTGGCACGTAATTGGTACTTTTATGTTATTGATAATCAATGAAGTTCAAATGATTTTACTGTGCCTGGTATATAGGTATAAAGAATGTATGCTATGTTTAAACAGCTCGATGGCGTAGTTATCAACGTGTTAACCTCGACTCGGTCCTGAGTTTGAGTCCAGAAAGTCATCATCGGTACGAAAGGTATGATCGCTACAATGGCATCAAACGGTCGTCAAAATCTAGGAGTTAGGTTAGTCTAGGAGCAGATGTTTATGTGTTGAGTACGAGCATTTGTACCTCAGTCTTCAGTATCTTTTTCTATGAATACTACACATCTATGTCTCATATGTGTATGTTTACCCGTTACCTTAGTATTCATAACACAAGCCTTATAGTACTTACTTTAGGCTAGGTTAAGGGATGTGATGTAAGAAATATTATTACTGTGAAGATTAAGCAACTTTCGTAAGGGTCGATCATATGATGATTGAATAAAACTAGCTGACCCGGTAACGCGTTGCTATGGTAACGCGTATACAATGGAAAAAGAGCGGGAAAAAGAGCGGACAGACAAACACACAAACATCTGTGTTCTTAGAGTATATATATTGTGTATATATCTCAGTCCTAAAGAACAGAAGGCTTCGAAATCGTTGAACCGATGTGTTCCAACTGCATCTGTACTGCTTTCATTAGGTACCATCTATCTGAACTGCTCCAACGTGATGGTTGTGACCTATTTTCTTTACGATGTTTACACCCATGATAAACGTCTTTGCTTCACAAGCAAGAAAAAAATTGATTCTATGCTATTTTGAATCTAGTTTAAAATTCAATTCAAAAGTTACTGAAGTAACTTACTTAAGTTACTTAAGTAAAAGTTCTGGATGAAAACCTACCTCTATCATATATGTAAATAGGTAAAATGTAGGTCAATCTGCCTTTCATTATTAATTGCTTATAGCCGGCACACGCGGCTATCTCTCATTGGTCAATACAAGTCAACTTGTAATTCTGACTAGCTGAATTTTATACCAGTTATTCGATTTTAGGTCATGGGTCGATTTTATATTCTGCCTGTAACATTTAATCAATAGGATTCCAAATGGACCAGGATAATTGAATTGGGTGACCCAAGTTAGACAAAGAATCAAAGTGAGTACGACTCACCGATATTTCTCTGCGGACTCTGTATTTCATTGCTCAAATTCAGTTATTTGAAACTTCACAATTTATTTTACAATCCAACAGACGGTGTTGACACAATGTGTTGAGGTTTCTTCTTTTGAAGTCAATTAAAAATATGGGTTTCAGAAAATAGAAATAGGAAATTTTATACGTACTTACCTTGCTATTAAGAATGTCTGGCAACATTAGCTTACACAGTAACTTTTTAAAACACATTTTTACGGATTTTTGCGCATCACAGGATGATCACAGGATGACATCCTGTGATCTCGGCTCCTGTAAATGAGTCTTAAATTAAAGCCAGGATTAAAATAAAATAAAACATGCGCAAAAATCCGTAAAAAAGTGTTTTATTCTAATGTGTAATGTGCGCGGAAGTGTAAGAACTAAGTAACTTTTTAATAACAATAATGTAAAAGATATTGATTTTAATATCACGTATGCTAAAATACTTCGATATACTTACATAAAAGTCTGTTCGAGTGTAGGTTATTTGAGAATAGTTTTGCAGATATTAAATTGTGGTGACTGAATACGTGACAGTTCCGTATGGGAGCAATTTGTTGGAGATGGTCTGCGTGACTGCTCCAGGCGTAATTGTTATTGCATACAGACCTCACGTAATGCAGTATCTATGATGTAATGGCTGTGATTTATCGCCGAGGCACCTTGATATAGTGTTCTCAGTTGTTTGAATAAGATGGAATAAAAGATTTAACGTTAGTAACTATTTTGGATATGTAGATAAATTGTTATTCATCATCTCAATGGAAAAACATCCAGTGCTCTGCAGAAAAGCCTCTACTGAAAATGGAAGATTTTGCCATAATATCGACGCTTGGCAAGCGGGTTGGAGATTGCAGTAAAAAACTTAATTGGGAAAATACTCCTGTCCATTTTGTGGTCGATAGGGTATGGGTGATTACATCCGCTATTATTTAAAACAGATTATTATTAGTACTATTAAAAGCAGAGTTTACACATTTTTTTATTATTTTTGAAAAATATTATTTAGTTCTTACACTTCCGCGTACATTACACATTGGAATAAAACACTTTTTCACATCAGAGACAATGGTTGACCATTATCTTGGTCATCCTGTGATCACGTCTCCTGTAAAGGAGTCGAAACGCCAGGATTAAATATAAAATAAATTATGCGCAAAATCCGTAAGAAAGTAATTTTTTGTTAAAAATCTATTTACTAAAAGTGTACCTTATTTAAAATATATATATAAGATCGATATCTTGCAGTTTCAATCGAATTGAATTAAATTGTTTATTGCATTCATATAAATACTAAAAAGCAAGTATATTTCGTGTTTTTTTTTTTAAATTGTGTTACATACTCAGTTGTAAAAGGGTGCATATCCCTTATTTATCTTTGATATTGGTATAAAAGTTTTGTTAAATTTTTAACTTCATTTTTTATGCATGTGCTGATTTTATTTTATAAAGTTTTTCACAAATACACATGGTTCTAAAAAGTACGTGAATTTTAAATAAAAATACTATAATTTGACTTAGCCAAAAAGTTTTTTATATTAATCTAAAAATAGAGCTAGGAAACAGGAAAAGGGAACAAACTAAAATGCGGAATCAAGAAAAGGATCGGAGAGTTTCGACATGCGGTTTGGCCGATCGGGACTAACCATACCTTCAAAGCCAATCGGTCCCGTAAGGGGCAGACGTTTGTGTGATAAATGCGAGCATTTGTACCCAAGTCAGGGGTATTTATATATGTAACCTATTTATGTATGTCTATATCTTACCCTAGTATCCATCACATAAGTCTTGGAGTACTTTGGACAAGACCCTTAGATGTGAATGTGAGAATTATTATTATAATATGTATTTTTAAGTTTTTTTATTTGGTTCACTAAACTGGGTACAATCCATTTATATTATACATATAAAAGCATAAAAATTTACTTAATAGAATTTACCCTACTCGAAGTTAGCACAGTATACTTAGTTACATATTGAAATTGACGACTAGCTAATATGTAAGTAATCTATTTTAAAATTATAAAAAAAAAAAAAATTACCCCAAAATGAGGTACAAATATTAACCATTTTTAAACAATGCTTGGCCGAGGCAAGTGAACCATGAAATATATCAAATTTAAAAAGTATAGAATTATAAAATTAACACATACAATACAACGGAGAGTGATGACCGAGTCGAGTCTTACTGGAAGTGAGAAGGTCTTTCGATTTTGTATGTTTGTTAACCTTTCCTTTTTTATTACTTATATTTCATAGAATTTAGTTTTCATTATATAGAATATACTTATAATGTAGATATAGAATGGCCAATAACTGTTTGCCTCAATAAGCAAATAATAAAACAGTTTCATTTTGTTACCGTTTTGTCACAGAAACGAGGACATCCATTATATATATTTATTATATTATATTACAATAGAATACCAACAATTATATTTGTCGGGAAAGGGACTGAAATGGAAAAGGAATCGTTTTCACAAAATTATTCGGTAGCCAAATTACAAAAGTGTTTTATTTTGTACAGTCTGTTTTATATTGTTGAAATGAAAAGAACGTATTCTCTAACAATATTTTATATCAACCTCCTATAGAAATTCTTCGATTTGTAGTCTTCTGAAAAAAAAACGTAAAAAATACGCATTGGGTAAATAAAAAACTCAATACAATGTTATTGTCTTCTGACAAAAACACTTCGGGCGTCCTAAAACGTCGCACCCTTCTCAAAGCAATCCCGTTGTTGCGTCGTTATTCTTAGCCAGTCGTGTGATGTATTACTTACATTTTTTTTATTTATTCTTTTGTTGAGCGATGGAAAAGTTATTGCAACCAAAAAGCGCTCATTTTATCATAGATTGTCTATATCAATTTGAACAGAACTATAATCTAAGATCACAGTGGTTTGTGTTTGTCTGTCCGCTCTTTTTCCCGCTCTTTTTCAATTGTATCAACAACGCTACCATAACAACGCGTTAACCGCAAGTAGTTCGTCTACCGGACGCTAGATGGCGCCAATGGAAAAATATTTAATAATAGAAAAAAAAAATAATTAAGTCCACCCGTGCGAAGCCGGGACGTTACGTGTTCAGCGAAGCCGTAGTCCGGCAGAGTAGAATATTATCAACTCAAAGATACTATATACATTCAAATTATACATACGAACCCAGACGAACGACCGACCAAGTGGAATGTAGGCGTCTTGACATGTAGAGAAAGCATTGGTAAGAAGGTAGCCGTCGCTGTTCAACGGGGGTCTACCATCAATAAATCGTTGCCGATAATATTCGCCAGCACGATTTAAGTTGCCATCTTCATGGCTTACGCATAACATCATATCGTAATATTCAAAATCAGAAAACAGCTATTTTTTCACTTTAGAAACTAGGCGATGCAGTCGCTGAGCATAAAGATATGCTAGCACCATATATTGGAGCGGAGCGTAAATCTAAAAAAAGATTTTTTTTTGTTTCGGTCGGAATTTTTGCGAATTTTAAATTCGGGCTCCGTCACAATTTGGTCCTAAACCTCTTGATACGATTCCATACAAAAAATATTAAAATCGGTTAAGAAATCGGGAAGTTTTGGCGTAATAGACATTGCGCCATTGAAGCTGATCCATGGGAGCTTCGCTCGCTTCACTCACTCCGCTCCAATAATGTTGGTTAAAACACGAAATAATTGTAAGATATCGATTAGAAGATTTGAAATTGACAACATAACGTTTTTTTTTGTCGACTTGACGTTTTTCGAAGCCATTAATTCCTCTTATTGAGTTTGCAAACCTTAATGAATGAAAAACTGAAATCCGTTATAGAGTACACTCTGTTAAATAAATCATAACTTCAGTTCTATACAGTGACAGATTACTAGGGTTGACAATATTTCGTTTTGATAATTTATTAAATTTTTTACGGGTTTTTTTGTAACTCGTATATATTTATCTCTTTATATATTTGCGTTCACTCGTTGGTATAAAATAAATATGAATCGTTATTTACAGGCTTATTTTCGTTTTGATTCCTTTTCAGAAGCCGTGTGAATATAGCACGTTATATCAAATATGAAAGTCAGTTTTATATAGGACACAACTAATCATCGTCCCAAGTTCAAACTACACCATAATCATAATGTTGCTCCATAAACTTATTACTATCCATAATTTTGGAGCTCCAAGCCTAATGTTTCATAAGTTAAATACAATGTTAATCTGTTTGTCCTGAAGGTTATTAGGGTTCAATTAGTTTTCATGGACACTTTATTTAATTTTGTAACCCTCTTAAATGTTTACATTATCCTCAATAGCTGTGTAATAAGGCCCTTATTGCGGATGGGATCTATTTTAATGCCACTAGTAGTAATTGGGGTTTTAATTTTTTTGCATTTCATTAACAATGACTTAAAGTTAAGTAAATTTCTGAGTAATAATTACGTTATTTAGATTTTATAATATCTTTCTGAAAAAGTGTTTTATAAATATATGTTTGAAGATAAATAGTCACTTTGACTCCAGTAATTGTAATATTTTACTCAAAAAGTATGACTATTCAACAGCCCTTCTAAATAATTCATTATTAGTAAAATACAGGGATACTTTGGTTTTATGGTTGGTAATCAATAGAATACACAACTTAGTAGCCCTATCTGTTACTGAACATAGATTATTGAGTTAAGACCTTCATCAAAAGGTTATCTTAGTAGAAGAGAATCTTTTGAATATAACAAGCTACCGAAATCTTTAAGGAGGTTCTAATCTTTGATGATTGGTCGATTAATTATAGAAGTGTTTTTAGTAATTCAATGGCATTATACTATCCTTTTTATTGTCTTTGCTTAATTTTAAATTTTAAAATATATCTTCAATCTTTATTTTCATAAAAAAGAAATGGGAAGCAATGTTTAAATAACTGAGGTATACATTATTAAAATATCAAATCTATCTGGTTAAGTCTATAAAAACCTTTATATTTTTAATAAACTGTCAAGAACTTTTATCAAAAACATAAATAAATTTGCATAAACGTAGCAAGAAGTTTGTTTTCCAAAAAGTTTTCAACCGATGTCAGGCTTTGCAGCTATACAAAGGAGGGGTCTACAAAACTGGTGGACGGTATGCGCCCGAGTTTAATTACAAGCCTTCGGGTCGATGAGTGCGAGTGAGTCGTTTTGACGCTTGAGTGGCTCGTTACTAAACATTACTGGTGGTACAAGTCATAAGATCTTAACAAAAGTATCAAAAACAACTCCTCATAAAAATAACTCCTTATTTGCTCGTTAAGAAGGTATGAAAATATAACTGCCTATTTTTGTTGTTTATTTTTTACATAGGTACAATAAATTATATTATTAGGTATACCATGCTGATATAGGCGGAACATTCTGCCAGTCAAATCAGCCTATTTAGTGGGTGACTAAATTACTTCTACGTAAAATCCTCATATTTTTATTTTAATTATTTAAATTACTCATAATCACTTATTAGAAAATAAATCTACTTTAATTGTATGGAATTATAATATCTCGTGAAAGTTTGTTATTAACTAATAATTATATTAAAATTTATACATTTTTAAAATTCTACATTAAAATGCGAATTTTAAAAATCGAGCATATGCGGAAATCAGATTATGTGGTGTGTTTTAAGTTTGCTTAAAAATTAAGAATGTATAAATCCAAATAGTTTAAGTTTACAGATGAAATTAAAAATGTTTTTTTCGATATGCCAATTACCCCGGTAGTTTTTTTATCCCGGTATTGCCACGTTGTACGTAAGAGCAACTGACATATAAGTATTTATTATAATTTTTATGTTTTTTTGCATTTTTTCAATGTTATCTTATATAGCTGCTATCTTATCTTATATAATATTAAACTAAATAGCTGTTTTATTTTAATCGATTGTCCAATAATTTGTAAAATATTTCTTTCGAATACCAGAGGATGTTCCTCTCATTGATGAGACAACGCTGGCCTACAGTGTAAAACCAGCAAGGTACTAGAAAATTTTGACGGCTGTTTGCAAGACTCGGTAGCTCAATTGGGAGAGCATTGGACCGGCCTTCCAAAGGTTGTGGGTTCGATTCCTGCCTGAGAATTCACTTGTGAGCCAAGTCGATTTTTTCTAGAATTTTTCTATTAAAATAATTCAAATTAGTATTTGACATACATAAACATATAGTGTTTGGCAAATTAATTGTGGGCTTTTGTTATTGGTCAACTATAAGTGCGATTATGATGTAGAAGTGATTGCCACTAATTAGCACTATAGTGCGTACCTACTCGGAAAACCAATGCCCGCCCGTGCTAATAGCATGTTTTTATTTAATAATAATGAAAACTTATCTTGGTCATTTAAATATTTATAGCAAAGTATGTGGTGATAGGTACACTAACTCCTAACATTGTCTAAAATTAGCACGAATTTATTTCTGTCGGTTTCGCCTTTCACTTAAACCATGGTCAAAGTCGGGAATATCTCCATTATACAGCGAAGTGTGAGGATAATTCGCTAGAGTACGTATATCTACTTATAATACAGGCTTTGATTATGAGCCCTAATAAAAACTTTCCTCATGAAATAACTGATATCATGTATGGAGTTAAGATTAGACGGCACGATACTCAGCTAGCTAAATTACAAGATAAGAAATAAATAACACACACACACACTACGATTATTTGACCCTAAACAGAAAAATATATATATTAGCTGTTGCCCGCGACTTTACACGCGTAAATTACAGAGTCACTCTTATCATCTAGTGGTATTAAATAGCCTATAACCTATTCTTAGACCTAACAAATATACACAAAAAAGTTGATAAAAATCAGTGAAGCCGTTTTGGAGGAGTTCGATAACAAACACTGTGACACGAGATTTATTATTTTAGAAAATTATTTATATTATAAATAGCTTATACTATGAGTACTTAATAACAGAGAATACTTAAATAAATATATATAATAAATACTTGTGGTCGTCACACAAACATATTCCTCTACTAGTTTTCGAACCACAACGCTTTGGCGCAAACGGTAGAATTGCTGCTATTGTACCAAGCGACCATAAATAAATGAAGCATTGGGTTGAATAACAGCAGGTTAAATTGATATGTAGTGGAAGAACAAAATACATACTTTAAGCCTTATAAAATGTTTTTTACATTATCAGGTATGTCCAAAAATCTTCGTAACATAAAAATTGTAAATTTCGGACAACCCACATAATAATTAAGTTCTAAACTAAGCAGAGCTTGTCCTAAGAATATAAAACAAAGGATAGAATAAACAAATCGGTATTGAACAACCATTAAAATTGTAATTGTAATAGGGATATGTAATTTTATATTTGACAAGCAGCAGACAAGCGTTGCGAGGGACTTTTTAGGATCCAGAACGCATCCTGATTGAAAATACATGTTCAAAGGCTTATAAGCATTGGTCTAAATCAAGTGATATTCCAGCTCTATCGAATTATGACACAGGAATCAGCAACTATTTAATGAAAGTGAGTATTGCTGTTAAGAAAACGTCCATTCAATCATCATTATCTCAGCTGACGGATGTCCACTATTGGACTAAAGGAAAATGGATGGTTTTGTCATAATATCCGTTATGGGAGGTGTACAGTGTCATTTGTTGCCTTTTAAGACCCCTTTAAGTGTGTACATTTCTGAAAAGTTTTCTCTCTTACCAACTTTTGTTAATTTCCTTAGTACTTACAAGAACTTTTATTACAAAACCCTGTATGTTTTATTGATCTTAATCTTGACTTGTGTAGTAAAATGAAATAAAAAGAAAAAAGTGCAGATATTTTTAATTTACAAACCATCGAAAAATAAATATAGGATATCAATAATATTAACCGATTCGTTGCTACATACAATTACAGAAACGAAGGCTACGAGCTTGATTAACGTGAAAAATGAAGATAGTTTTATTCTGGGTTGATTTCCCTAAAACTTGATTTGAAGGAGCTATCATCGATTTAAAAATAATACGGTTTCAGTGGCTAACGCCACACACAAAAAAAAGTGATGACACGACATGCGTGCCATCAGCAACGAATCGGTTAATCAATTTTTAAGAACAAATTATATAGAAATGCCTTTAAAATATGGTCTCGATTCCCAATGCATTGAAGTTATTATTGCTTTATGGTAGTTATGTTTATCAAAGTTTAAATTAAAATAGACTGATATTATATTTCTAAAATGAAATCAAGAAATAGTTTTCATTCGACGTCACAAACCTTACCAACCTTAATTTATTCCTAAAGAGTTGTCTGAAAAGTAGTAATCGTACAAAACCCATTTTCTTTTAATCTCCTTTCGAGCTTTCTAGGGATTATGCAGTTTTAATTGGATATTCTGTGTCCAAAGACTCAGTTCGGTTTAAATTAGTCTGTATTCTTCACTGTATAATAGATGCAGCTGCAAAGTTTTTGACGAAGTAATTAGAGAGATATTTTAATATGAATTCAAATTTGTTTAATAACGGGATGCTTTAAAAATATGCTTTATATAATAAAGATATACGAATTCTATAAAAAACCGTTGCATTTACTTATGTACGCACGTAAGAAGTTATACTACTAAAAAAAGATAACTAAAAATTTCCTCCCGTGTGCTCGTATTCTTTGTATTTGAAAAGAAAGATAAATTTATAAATTATATAGTGATCCGTAAGAAGCATCAAATGATTAACAGATTTTCTTTATATCTGTATACAGAATCAAGTACCTAATATATCAAAAACCATTAAAATAAACTGTTTAACTAAAAGTAATGTAAAAATAATAATAATCTATATTATAAAAAAATAAAAAGAATACATACAAACAGTTAACCTCAAATCAATAAACGCACTTAAAAAAGTTTATAAAATAAAAACCACTTTTAAATTAAAATTGTTATTACAATTTTATATAAATTATTGTTAACTACCATATATAATTTAAAATCACACACACACACACACATTCATAATTAGCGGCCAACTTCATCCTGCTGGTTTATTCTATGTCGCTTTTGCGGCCAACTTCAACATGATAATTTTATGTCACAGTGATGCGCGCGCATCTTAAAATTTCACTCTCATAATTTTATCATAACGCGCTTAAAAAATTATAACTTCAAAATCGGTAACTACTAAACATTATACCGTAATATTAACGTAATTACTAAAAATATTATTAGTACTTATTAAAATGGAGAAGGTTAAAGTAACAATAGTATAATTTACAAAATATTAACTCCCGCTCTGACATTGCCCGGTTAAACATTAGCTCTTTTAAATATTATGAATAAAACATGGACCAAAGCATTGCTTGGTTTAAAACTCATATTGTCACTTTTATTTACAAAAGCGAAATATATGACAGCAATAGTTTTAAGATTTAAAATTATTTCAAGTTTTATTATAGAAAAAGTAGCTACATAGCTAATGTGGAACAAATAACTTTTTAAATTGTGTAATAATTTTTGAAATAGATTCAGTGGATCTGGAGAATAAATTTCATGTATAAACAAACTTAGAAAATCCGCTTTTCTATTTCTTAATCATATTTATTTATTGATAAGGTTAAAAAAAGATGTTAAACATAATATGAAAATATCTGCATATTTTACCATTGGAGGCATGCAACATTTTTAAAGAACTATTCATCAATTGATCAAACATTCCAAAAATAAAATGTATGTGTCATTTATAATTATTTATACCATAAATGAATTACATAAATATGTAATGAAACAATAAAATTGAACAATAAAAGGTAATGTAACCTAATATGTAATTAATTCATATTTTCTTCATCATAATATATTTTAATAATATTTAAAGAGCACTTTATATTTTGAACAAAACAACCTTTTGCTTCGAAATATTCTCGAAAACCTTGATTAACAAAAATACTTTTGCCGATTTTCTGTAATGTTTATTCTAAGCTGATTGTTTTTACATATCCTCAAGTTAATCCAGTTTTTATTTGAAGCACAATCTAAACGGTCTTTGAAAGTTTAGAAAATAATTCTATGAATTATGTTTTCGCCGAACAGTGGTCCAGTAAACAACCGACTCTTGGATAAACTACGACAAATACTTAGTATTAGTAATTCGATAATTGTAAATCTTGAAAATACTATTTATAAAACAATTTAAAGGAGTCATATATCATCAATGTAGAAGATTATTCGTTAAAAAGTGACTGATCCTAAAAAAAAAAATTGATAGATACTTTTAACAACTTAAGCTAGTAAAATTGATCTGATAGACATTATCATTTTTATACAGAATGTTCTAAACAAATGTGTCAAGCGGATCTCCAGAGTCAGTGCTTCACTAGGATCACACCCTTGTATGTTTTGCAATTTTTAGAATACTGTGTATAAGATCGCATAAACAAAAACAATTTTGCTTAAGTTGGATATCAATACCCACCAAAATAAATTGAAATTAGTAAACATTAGTAAATTTTCCAGGGAGATTGCAAAAAAACAGAAAAAAATTAAGTACCTATATTATTAGTCTACAGTATATTATGTCTACAGCAATGGTGAACAGATCCCTTATACAGTTGCTTTATTGATAAATAATTTTCTCACAATTCTTAAATTCACTGAGAGCGACGTTTTGAAAACTATCAAACACCTCGACATACATAAAAGACCAGGTCCAGATAATATTCCGCCCTTATTCGTAAACCGTTGTGGACGTGCTCTGGCAGTACCTTTTATGTTGTTATTTAATAATTCCATAAAGAATGGTATTTTTCCAGACCAATGGAAAAAGGCCAGAATAGTACCTATACATAAAAAGGGAGATGAAACTTCCGTAAAAAATTACCGGCCCATTTCCATCTTGTCGATCTTCCCCAAAGTGCTCGAATCCTTGGTTCACCCACACATTTACAACCTAGTGGAAAACAGCTTATCAACATCTCAGCATGGATTTATGGAGGGTCGCTCTGTAGATATTAATCTCGCCTCTAAGATTTCAAACATGTCCAAAGTTATCGATTCAGGTAGGCAAGTTGACGCGATATTTACAGATTTAAGCAGTGCATTTGACAGGGTTAATCATGCAATACTCTAGTCAAAATTAAAGAACTGTGGGATGGACGGGTCTCTGCTCTTGTGGTTTAACTCTTACCAAGTAAAAAGAAAGCTGGATACGAATCAAAAGTGTACTATGCTCATGCTGATGTTCCACAGGTCCGATCTTGTTTTTGGTTTTGATTAATGATATTACCACATGCATTCAACATAGTTAGTAGCATCACTTTTTGCAGACGTTCTTAAAATTTACGTGAGCGTTGCTGAACTGTCTGATGCTAAACGGTTGCAAGCTGATCTTGATAACATCAAAAATTGGTGTAAAAATAATCACATGACTATAAACTTAGACAAATGCTTTCATATAAGTTTTACAAAAAAGTCTAACAGTATAAGTACAATTTACCAGCTTGATGGTAATATCTTATCAAAGGTCGATAGAATGAGGGATCTGGGAGTTATTGTTAACTAGCGACCCGCCCCGGCTTCGCACGGATGCAATGCTCTACTATATTATGCATGTATTATACATATAAACCTTCCTCTTGAATTACCCTATCTATTAAAAAAAACCACATCAAAATCCGTCGCGTAGTCTTAAAGATTTAAGCATACAAAGGGATATAGGGACAGAGAAAGCGACTTTGTTTTATACTATGTAGTGATAATAATTTAAAATTCAATTTTTGATGAATGACGATGTTGTTGAAAAGTCTGCCAAAATGTTAGGTTTTTTGAAACGTAGTCTTCGTGGTTTCAAGAGTATTAATACAAGAATTACACTTTACAACAGTCTAATCCGAAGCAGACTTGAGTTTGCATCTGTTGCTTGGAATCCTATGTACGCCAATTCATCTCAAAGGGTGAAAAATATACAGAGAGCCAAAAGACATCTGGCTTATATTTCACCGGGTATATACCACAGGGTTCCAAAGAATATGCGTCTTTCCTTTTTTCGACATGATATCACTGAAAAATCGTCGTTCCGTCTTGGAAATGCTATTCCTCTACAAGGTTTTTAATAATAAAATATCATGCCCTGACCTGTTGACTTCCATCGACATAACTGTCGCTCGAAAATATCCTAGAAAACCTTTACTTTTAAACGTTTACTTTGCCCCCACACCGAACTAATCTTGGATTTCTTAGTAAGTGGTACTGAATCTGTACCACCTACAAAGGCCTTAACAAAATGTCACCTGACCTGGATATTTTCAATGTTTCAAAGAACAAGTTTAAATCCACTTTGATGAAATTGCTTCATGCTAACTAATGTCATTTAGTTTGTTTCACTTAAATATTTCTATATATATATATATATATATATATATATATATATATATATATATATATATATTATTTCTTTTTTTCAATAACATTTACTTTTTTGCAATTTATTACTTTATTATGTGCAATTACATATATGTCCATTATTAATAAGTGTTATTTGATTAAAATGTTTTGTATGTCTAACTGTAAGTATGCCTATGAATAAATAAATAAATAAATTATAATTCATGTCTCTGTGATCAATGATCTCTTACAAATCAAGGTTTGTCATTTAAGAAAAAAAAATTTAGTCATTATTAATTAATAAAAAGGGCACATTTTCAGTGCCACCGCCTAAAGAGAGATGGTGTTGGGGTTTTGGGAATTATTGCAGAAGTGAAGCAGTTACCTGAAAAACCATTTAAGTTCTTTTACTTTTTTAATAAGGTAAGATTATGTGGTAAATATTAGTTTGTTTAATTTTTTTTATATCAAGTTGTAAAATAAGGTATCAACATAATATCAGTCAAGAGATGTCTGCTGCTAGACAGGAGTTTCTCCCAAAAAAGGTGGTTTTGCCATTATCTGATGTGTTGGAGATCCCAGGAAAAGACCATAATTCGGAAAACACTGTTGCCGATTCTTTGATCTACCGGAAATGAATGATGAGTATACCTTAGTCGCCTTTTAGCACACTTTTAAATGAGTTGGTATTAACATATTAAAATAAATTAGTTCTCTTATTTTACATATAAGTTTGTTAAAATTCTTTAACGATACCTTAGTTTACATTGCTATAAAAATCCCTGCTTATGGTAATATTAAAATTTTAAATATCAAATTCCCTCGGGTTATCTTGTAACGAACGTCTTCATTAAGCTTTAGAGAACTAATTTAGCTTAATTAAAATTCTGACACAGACGTTCATAATAAATAACTAAGCTTAAAATGGGAGTCGACCTTCCCTTAATGAAATCTAAATGCTCAGCTAAGCTTGCCATTTCCTGCCTCAGAGTTGAATCACAACTTTTGCCTCTGTAATAAGCGGAGCGGTGAACTGATTAAAGAGAGCTTTAAATTGTTTACCGAAGTTTTTTTCGCTGAAAGATTGTTTCAAAAAAATAATTATGTTCTATACTTCAAGATCCTTAATGTTTATAACTATGTTTCTTACCCTTTTTTATGTAAGGTAAATGCGTTACGCACGCCCTTTCGCTACAAAAGTGAGTTTTGTGAGACTCTGTTCCACTTTTCCATCCGTCCTAGTGCCCGATGAAGGATCGGAGGCTTACCCACTAAAATTCACACGATGTGCCGATGTCTGTCTGGTATCGGGTAAGTATTGCATTCTACCGAAACCAAATCAGTCAGACCCTGACCGAAACAAGCCCACCACAACTATGTTCTAACCGAACGTAACCGTATTCAATCGAATGTAGACCTTATCCGTTTAATTTTAACTAAATCTATCTTGAATGTTAGACATTAAAAAACAACACATTATTACGCGCTTTCGGCGAACTGTACTCCGGTAAATATCTAATTTCGTGTCTGATTAGAAACGCTCAGCCAAGACAGGAGTATTTATCACATGTTCCTTTATTGCATCCAGTTGCCTAAAATTCCTGAGATACTTTTATAAACTACTAGATTTAACATCTTACAACATTAAACATCTTTATGTTTAATGCTCTTATTTAGGCTATGTTTCTATTCTATTAGCTTTCTACTCAACAAAGATTACTTGTGAAATATTCATTATATTCGTTCATTCTGTTTTATCACCCTGTTTTAAGTTGCACATCTTATTCTATATCCATCAATTATTCTATGATTATTTCCTTTTGAACGGGTCTATTAAAAAGGTATGGTGACTTTAAAGCTAAAGCAGTTTATAAAAGAACCCTGTTTTGTACTAAATATTATTATAATAGTACTAGTGGACCCGACAGACGTTGTCCTGCCTGTTATTATTGCAGTATAGATAAATAACCTAGATACCGTCTGCAGCGCCATCTGCCGGGCTGATTTGTGAATCTAAACCATTCTCAGATCCCCTTGAACACACACAAAAAAAATCATTCAAATCGGTCCAGCCGTTTAGGAGGAGTTCAGTGACATACACACTCACAGAAAAATTATATATATAAAGATTAAATAATAATGAGAATTCGATTTTGATTCATACTCGTACAAATTTCTTACTTATTTTAAATATTTTTTATAGTCAATATAAAAACCACAAATAATAAGAAATACAGAAAATACTAAAAAGAATAAAGTTTAACTAAACATTAAAGGTACTTAAAATATTTCTTACATTCACACCAATTAGCCTAGTCCAAAGTAAGCACTGTAAGGCTTGTGTTATGGATACTAGGATAACTGATAAACATACGTATATGATACATAGATATGTAAAATTCATAGAAATATTTATAAACACGGCTCAGGTACAAATGCTCGTATTCATCATACAAACATCTGCCCCTTCCGGGATTAGAACCCAGGACCGTCAGTGCGAAGGGCAGTTGCACCAAATGGTCGTTAAATTCATCTCAGTTTCAATAGAATTTGAAGAAATTGATAAAACAAAATTGTATAAGTCGAAATAAAGTTTTTTTTGTATCCACTTCGTTAAGATATGGTAATGTTTTAACAAAGATTGTTTGGGGAAATAATGCTCTATTACAAAAATGTGTTGATAATACTTGCTGCCTAGTCAAAACAAAGATAAATCGTTAAAAGGACCTACGTTTGAAGACTTTTTAACTTTTCAGTTATAGTTTGTTATTATATAACAAGCAATGATATTGCTTAGTAACGCGATAGTTCATAATAAAATTTAAAGGTTAGTACAGATAAAGTAAGGTTGTAAAAAGTCGTGGTCGAGCCCTTGGAGTAAACACAACAGCAATACTTTTGCCGATAAATTCAGCTGTTATGTCAATTTGAACCTACGTCACTTGAAAAAGGGTGTATTATTTTTATATCATCTGTAAATGTATATTTGTCAGAAGGTGTTATGGAGTAGATCGTAAGAAATGTGACTTATTTTGCGACTAACATGTTCGCAACGGTAATTATTCTCATGGGAGGAAGCATTAAGGCGGGAAAACATTTCTTATAACACCTTATTATGTGTGCGTCACGTGACCTTTTAGCAGTATTAGTTATATTTTTTATACGAAATAATTTTGTATGTACCTAGTTTTAAGAACTGTGGGATAGTAAACTAATTTATTAGTTAATGGCAGAAGATTTTTTGCTTTAATTTATTGATACAATTATAAAAAACTTATATTTACAAGATCCAAAAAAGAACCTAAACGAAATAAAAATAATACTAGATTTAAAAATCTCAAAATCCAAGCGAAGGCCACTCAAAACGTGGGGGCGCATGTGACTTATGGAGATGTAATGAGATGTATAATATGCATAGATGTTAAGAGTATTTGTAAAGATGCGCCCCTACGTTTTGAGTGGCCCCTCGCTTGACCCCGCCGGGTTATTTTATTCTTTTTTGGTCACTGAAAGACGTGGGATTTTTAGATTTTTAAATCTAGTATTATTATTTTATTCTTTTTAATTATTAACTCAACGAAGCAACCATTTGTTACGCAACAATCGGATAAGCCCCATACAAAAGTGAAAGTTGCCGAAAGTTGACCTGAAAGCGCACCTAGAAAGTTGAAAGTTGTTTAAGCGTGCATTGTCATCGGGTTCTGAGCTACTTTGAAAGTTTCAACTTGCTAGGTGGTCCGGAAGTGCCTCAAAATTGAGATACAAGATCCCAACCGGACAGACAAGACGACAGACAAGCAAACAGACAAGAAAGCAACCTAAGAAAAACGTGGGAAAATGACTCATTTTCCAAATAACAATAAAATTTGGACTAGCGATGCACATGAAGTGTTAAATATAATCTAAGGAGTTACATAATTAAACACTTTACCAAAACCGTGAACATTTTTTTTTTATATTTCTAGTTAGTCTTGACGTTACATCTGCTTTTCATGCGTCATATTCCCGGAATAAATCTGGATGTTAAAAAAAATGTGTTCTATATTTCAATGTATTTTATAGTTTTTGTGATAATTTAATGCTATTATGTTTGCATTATCGCGAGGACAAAGAGGTTATATAATATGTGAATTACAAAAAAAGTACTATCAATGCTTTTTAAAATATCTAATGCTAGTCCAAAATTGATATTTATTTATAAATATATTTTTTAATATATCTAACATTCACACCAATTAGCCTAGCCCAAAGTAAGTACTGTAAGGCTTGTGTTACGGATACTAGGGTAACGGATAGACATACATATATGATACATATATATGTAATATTTATAGAAATATATAGAAACACCCATGACTCAGGTACAAATGCTCGTATTCATCATACAAACATCTGCCCCTACCGGGATTCCAACCCAGGACCGCAGGTACGAAAGGCAGGATCGCCAACGTTGCACCAAACGGTTGTCAAATAATATTTTGGATTTATAATACTGCCTTTCCAGTTGTGAGGCAGACTGCATCTACGCGCAATTTTGACGTGGTAATTGGACAACATTAGTGCCTTATATTACGTGAATTGTATAAACAACCCGAATTATTAATGGTTAATTCTAAAACAAACCCACGTACCAGAACAATACGCGTGTCCGTATCCGGCTAACAATCAGAACAGGCCTAATACACCCTGAAAATGAACATGGTAATTTATCTAAGTTTATAAGAAGTAAAAAATGTCATTGGCGATAGCCAATATCAAATAAAATATTTAAACGATATTTTGCTTTTAAAACAAAAACTCGATTCTCTCTTTTAAAATACCACGATCTAATCTAATAAAGTTCACAAAGTGAAGTTTAAATCATTTAAGTATGAAGACCCTTTGATAAATTCAAATTTTACTGAGGATTTGAAATTATCAAAGGAGCAAGTTACCAAGTGACCAAAGTCATTAAATGTTAAATATCAGAAGCTAACGGTTGTAAAATGTAAATTTCGCCTATCAACACAAAGAATGAAATGTGATATTATTAATCGTATTTCAGAATTTTAATTTAGTTTATTGAGTGGCATAATTAATTAGAATCTCTGATTTAACGAGGTCATACGTAGGTTATTTGATTCTATAAAATTTCTATAAACCGTAATGTCTAATTTTCAGTCATAGTTATCATGGAACCTCAGCTCAGGGTTCACATTTAACTAATCCTATTTATGAGAAAAAGTAAAACTTTTAAACCCATCTGCTGTTGTTGGAAGACAATCGTATGATAGGCATAGTTATAAAAAGACACATAAAGAACTACAGTGTGAGATATTTCTTAAATTTCTTCAAAAATCAAGGGATGAAGAAACAATCAAAACCTCAAAGCTAAAAAACGTGTAAAAGTGATTCACACGAAAAAATGTCAATTTTTGATCACCCAGTCAGTAAATCAAGTTAAAGTACGTCAAAGACAACAAACTTTAGACAAACATCAAACTGAACAACCAGCAGGGTAAACTGCAGAGCCAACAACGACCGCAAACAGAATTGGACAACGATGTAAACAAAGTTAGTTACAACATTGACCATTTTAATGAATACGTCGATTGTTGATGATACTATACACATAATTCCAGATAGATACACAACCAACTACTTGGAACATACATAATTAAAAAGAAGAAATTACCTACTTTCACACCGGACGCCATATGTCTCATTCTCACGTGGTAATCGTCTACTGGATGACGTGACTTTGAAATTTATACACGTCAGTGCAAAACTAGTAATGACAATGAAATAAAAATCGATGAAGGTGTCCATTTGTTCCTTGGTGAATGTGAAGATCACACGTTTCTCAGGTGGAGCAAGTTTATAAATAAATTGGACGTAAATAAAGATGTGGATGCAATTATCGTAGGACGTGAACAATAAATTGTTTGATTTGATTGTGAACAAAAAAACGACTATTTTTGCGATTACTAAAAGAAATATAAATTGCATCTATAAAGGTAGGTTAATAAAAACATTTTGAATTACAAATAAGTAAAGATGAAAATAATGAGGATTAGTAAAATATTTTCGAAAATTTTCTTACAGATGATGACCAAAGTGAAAGCCCAGGGCCTAGTGTCCGATTTGATGCCAAACATCAAATTGATGCAGGCAGCCGGGCATTTTTTATTTAACTATCATTCGGGTAGGTGTAAAGTCTTTATTGTATAAACTAGCATTGATATTTTTGATGAGATGAGACATTATGATCATTTGTAAATAAAAATAAACCATTTTAGATAATTCTGGCATGTCTACGCTTCTGCGGAAAGTTTATTCAAGCGTACATGCCATCTTAATTGTCGTTAACTACTTGTGTATGACTGCAAACATGGCCCAGTACTCTGACGAAGTAAATGAGCTGACTGCTAATACTATCACAGTATTATTCTTCGCTCATTCTGTTATAAAGCTTCTCTTCTTCGCTGTAAACTCTAAGAGTTTTTACAGGTAAGAATACCACAAGGGTCAATTCTTAGTTCTATATCATTTTAATCAAATATATGCTCTCATATATTAAGTTATTATTTTAATATGATATATGAAATAAAATGAGGCGCGTCATAAAGAAAATTCATTTCAAACCAGTATTAATTCTAAAAATGAACATAAAGGTTTTCTGAGCCTATTTCTTTTCAACGGCGATGCTTTAATTTTCTTTTTGCGGCAAACCGACGGTTTCTGCGATGACTCGAAAAATCAAAACTTATTTTTTGGTCTCATCTGGCGTAAATATTCAAATTATTCACAGTATAATAATATCTTATAAACCTGATAATAAATCTGATATAATAACTAAACTTAATAAAATTTATTAAACATTGGGGATAATAGAGGGTTGAAAAAAATATTTGGACTACCCTTTAACACTGTTTAGCCTTACAAGTTTAATGTTTTTATTAAAAAAGTAACAATTAAATCTATTTTTCACAAATCTTAAAAACATCATCATTAGTTTATCGATGTCCCCACCAATGAATTAAAATATGATACAAAAGATGTATTCACTCGTGTCAATTCCAAATACACGGTACCGAACATTATTTAGTTCTAATTCATGATGCCATTACGGCCCAGGTGCTGATTGAAATGATTTACTCTTTGTATCAAAAACGGACAACTACAAATACAAAATATTTTATTATATAATGGTCTGTTAGGTCGTGAGGGGAGCCTGAAACGGTTTACTAGAAATAAAAACCACATTACCAAAATTACCGAAAAACATTACCAAATGTAGAACCGGAATCATCTCAACGTGCCTTGTAATGTTGGGAAAAAAACTGATGAAATGTGTGTACGAAAACACGCTTTTAAAATATTGTTATTACTTGTAGTTAAGTGGTATAAAAACACTCCGCAGACTTGCATGGATGATTTATTTTTCTGTACTTCTCTGTTTCTACTACAGCAATATCAGTCATCTCGGTTTAGGAAGAAATACAACAAAGATCTTTCGGGAAAATTGATTGCCTCCGTAATCTCAATTCTGCTTTATCTTTCAAGTCATGGCTTTTTATTTCCTTCTTTTATTACTTCTGATTTTTTAGAGGCCTAAAACATTTTTAAAATAAAATATAATCATTGACGGCAATCCGTTTTAATTTATGAATCTTAAGGTGGAATGAACACTTGAATCTTTGTAATCTGTAATTCATAATTTCGTATTAAATATGTAATTATCGTTTTCTCTTTTGATCCAATTCATTATTGCTACTAAATACCAAGAACGTTACTAAAGACGTAGTTCTATTTATTACTTTCATCAGTATTTTCAGTATTCGTTATTAATTACTTAGGTACATTTGTAATTAAATAAAGTGTGATTCACATAGTGTCCTCAAAATAACTTGTAACAGATTTGAGAGATAAAAGTTTTTATATTTAGATATATTCAGATATGATTAGTCATGCAATATCTCAAATTTTGGTGAATACATTTTGAAGGTGATCTTAATCCAATTTTCTCTCACAATGTCTTGTAAGATACGTGACGATTGTAAGAAAAGTATCTCCTCTGAACTAATCCTATCACCCAAAAGTCGACTTTGGGACAATATAAACAAAAAAGACTTTTTGATAATTAAATTGTAAGTTTTATAACCCTAGTATTGTAGAGATTAAACGTAGACTTAGTCTAGTATCTATGAAAACTAAGACTCAAATGGCGTATATTTGAGATTTTTATATTTAAATAGGAAAAAATGTGATGCTAAATTCTTTTCAGATACGGCTCTAACGCATATTTGGCTTTGCTTTCATTTTTTTAGCCTTAGGACTACTACAGACAATCTTGACCACCTCGACAATACTATTTCCATTGTTAAGTCAATGTAGCTTGTATACTAATGAAAATCAAACTATGAAAAATATCTTGATCTTTTTTTATCTTAACAAGAATTTTGAATGTTACAAAACGACGTGCGTTTAAATGCCACTTTAGGGGGATTATTACAACAATTTTATCTGTATTAAGAGTTTCCCCACATTTAATGCAAAACAAATAATTTTTATAATATTTTTATTGTTTTCTCAACTTAATATTGATCCGCAAATATGTACAATTTGACCTCTCTTCTCCTACCTATAATTTTTAGGGACTCTAAAATTAATTATTATAATAGAAAAATACTAAAAAAAATCGACTCGGGTCACAAGTGAATCTCAGGCGGGAATCGAACCCGCAAACTTTGGAAATCCGGTCCAATGCTCTCCTATTATAATAATTTATCTTATAAGATCGCATTGAAAATGCATAAAATATATAAAAATTATAAATCTGACTCTAAAATTGTTAGCTTTTAGATGAATGGAACAAGTTTAACTTGATGCTATAGAGATTTTAGTACAATTGTGTTTTTTTGTGAATGTTAAAAAAATATTTTTTTTAAATATATATTTTTTGCATAAATGATTGAATTGACATAAAGTCAATAATTTAACTATTTCGGTTTAAATAAAAATTATTTATAATTTAAACCAATCTAAACACCGTGATACTCATTTAATAATTGTACTCATATTCATAATTTCGTTTTGATAATAATAATTACTGGACAATTATGCTAGCAGCATAGCTTACTCTATGGACATTATGCCAAAAAGAATATCATATTTTACTATTTTTTTAAGGTATGGATACAGTTGCTACTAAAGTGTATTATTTTTGATGTAATGCAAAATTTGAAAGACTAGCAAAATATCAATATTCCATTGAAATTTTACTCCAACTTTACGGAGAAAACTTTGCCATAATTTACATGACTTATCTTCTAAAAATCTAATTGTTATATATTCTTAAATGTAGCCAATTTTCAGGACTCTCGCAGTTTGGAACCAGTCCAACAGTCATCCGTTGTTCACCGAATCGGATGCCCGCTACCACCAGCTCGCTCTTACTAGAATGAGGAGACTGCTCTACTTCATCTGTGGAATTACAGTTCTCTCGGTTTTAAGTAAGTACCTACTAATATATATAGACAGTTTAGTTAGGGTCTAGGAAATATATTCTAAGGTTTCCCAGAAAATTTCTTGTCCAATACATCTTACTACTTAAGTCTTTTACTAATTTTGAATCCCACCTCTTTAATGTTTTAGTCATAACAAAATTTGAAATTAAACAACTTTAAAAAACGTCTATAGACGTTAAGTACGTACTACAACATTTGAAAATGGCCTCTTATAATATCCGATAAAGTAAAACTATAAATGGAATAATTGATTTTTAATTGTTCTTTTGCTTACAACGCCCTTAGCGAGCTTTCTAATAACTTTGGTAATTGGTATTTCCAAATAAAAATCGTTTAATTTCTATTTATAAAATTTAATCGCCAATACTATTGATATATTGTAATTTAAGAAAAACAATACGCAAGAAAGAGCAGATGTAAAAAATAACACAAAAAATAGGAAACTAGATGAAAAACTTTTATGTGACTACTTTATATAGATATTGCTGAAAAAAATTCTTTTATTTCGGTATCTTAACCGAAAGACGTCCACCACTATACGGAAGCTTTTTCCAAATCTTGTATAAATATTATGTTAGTATTAGGTAATTTAAGTATATTTTGTATCTAATTGTAAATGAACATTCAAGTGTTTGTATGGCGGGATGGAGATCATAGCAAAACAATATAATTTAGAAAATGCTTATCCCCATTATGTGGTCTATCTAGTCCAATATCATAGGTTACCTTTAACCCCTTGAAGCCCAGCTTTGTGTTAAATGCGTTATTTCCCTCTTCAATCAAAAAGAACCATTACCAAAGTCGAAATAACGATTAAATCAGACTGCGCTGCGCACTATAGAACATTATATAATACTCGCGGATTTTAGGTATCGTTGTCGCGCGCATGATACAATGCTTGCGGGTTTTAAGGGGTTAGGTGTAAAGTTTTGGTGCTATATTAGTCCGCCGGACACCATAGGCTCGATCTTCTACGTAGATATGTCAATATTCGAAAAGTAGTCGATGGGTTGAGGGAAAAATTATAAGTTGTCTTACGCATGCAAAACAAGGTTTATATATCATGACGAAAGTATGTAGGGATGTAAAGCACACTACCAACAGTTCCTGTTGTTAACAAAGAAGGCTGACTTTCAAAAAGTTAATCTAAGTAGGGCATTTGAATTCCTTTCTAGGTTTTGAGAGTTATGTTTAGAGATAAAATAGAGAGAAGGCAGATCAAGGAGTTAACTAATTGAAAAAGATCTAACTGTTATTAAAATTGTAAATTATAAAACTACATTTCTGCGAAAGACAATCGAAAGCTATTTTTATTGCTATCGCGGTTTTTAACTTTATACAGAAGAAAAGCAATATTAAATACTTCTCGGTCCTCGTAGCTAGCACAAGATACAATGTTCGTTTATTCAAGAAAAGTCCCTGTGATTATTTTTTGGGATACATTTATTTATTAATTTGAAGTGTTGCTGGGTCTAACAAGAAAAAGGTTAACTTGCAGTCTTTTTATTTTAATAATAAATCTTCATTGAACGGTGATTGAAACCGATTATTTTTAAACTTAAAAGTGAGTTTTATTTGACTACTAAGAAGAGTTAAGTCTTTCGCGTGTATTTATGTATGTCGCTTTGTAAGATTATTTATCATCCAAACGGATTTAAATAATTAGAAAATCACGAAATTTGGGCTCCATAATATGTGCCTCAGAAAAGTTATTTTATTCCACTCCAAAAACATTTTTAAAGGGCTAATACCAAGAAGTATATATGAATTGGAATGACAAATCGCAAAATGATATAGATCCTACATGTTTTTGCCGTTTTCGTTTTATAATTTAGTGATTAATTGAATTTCAATATCGGATATGGTAATTTAAGGTCGCAGTAACCCATTGGTTGACATGTCAGCTTTGACCCAATCGGAATGAGTACATACCTAGGCGATTTAATATGGACATGGATACAATCCTGTCCCGTCGATCCCGTCAATGCCGAGTGGTACACATTGAGTGTACCACTCGGCATTGACGGGAACTTTAATAATGTGTTTTACACATTGCTATTTCTTTTGAAAGATCTTGTTACTCAGAGGGAATTTTTAAGGGATGATTTGAATATAACGTAGTATGGTGTACGGCAACCAATCTTCAAATTGAAATGTATCATAGAAGGCAACTAATGATGCTGAAGATAAACGAATACCTCCTTTAAACCACAAAATGGGCAGTATCGTTTTCGGCGCTGTTTTTTCAATAATTTGTGTATTTTTAATGTACCTAAATAAATTGCGATCTTCTACCTACATTCCAAGCGTAGATAATAATGCAGAAAAAATCTGCCGTATTTTGAGACAGGCTTCCTTCCAGTAGAGTAGTTTAGCTGAAATGATGTGAATAGTATGAGTCTATGTTGTGGTTTATTTACAGGCTGGGTGACCTTAACTTTCTTTGGGGAGTCAGTCCGAATGATTGCCAACAAAGAGACGAATGAGACACTGACAGAACCAGCCCCCAGGCTACCTCTTAAAGCCTGGTACCCATTCAACGCTATGAGTGGCACTATGTATGTCTTAGCTTTTGCATACCAGGTAAGAATTTTTTTTTTAAATAATACATATTTTTTTCTTTAATAAAAGAGATAAAACTATTTTAATTTAATGTAGTGTGAGTTGAAAGTAACTCATCGACTTCAAGAACTAAAAATCTTTCTAGGATCACATTGTTGTCCATCTAACTGTCAGTGTTAGTTCTTAACCGACACTAAAAAGATTGAGGTTTTTTTGTTAAGCTGACTGTTTTTTTTATATAGTTTTCTATGAATACTCGATATTCTAGTTAACTAACTTATCTGATATTTTTGCTTCCAATCAAAAAGTTACGTCACAGAAATTTCATGTGAATAATAACACAGGTCTGCAAAAAAACAAAAAAGTTCAGCTGCATGAGATATTTTTGCTGAATTGTATGTTTTAAGGTACGCTGATTTCAAAAATGACTTCTATTACTCTCCATCACGTATAGTTTTTTTGCAAAATGATGACAAAATTTTGAGAAAAATCAACTATTTATTACAAACACACTGCATAATATTTATCACAACCTGTCAACCAATTGTTTTATTTAATTTATACATTAATTTATGTTTACTCTCTTTCCTTGTGAAACGTTTTCTTCTTTTTTTGTTGCTTCTCCGAACTCGTCTTTGGTTTCTCGCTTAAGCATCAAACAGTAGTCCGCTAACATACTGACATCCAGTCTTCCATGGTAACGTCTATATCTATAACGTAACGTCTATAACGTCTATATTACGTACATCTTGGTGAAATCTTTCCCATCGTTTTTCACTGTAGGCGCCCAAGATTTCATGAAAATATTCAATATGGGAGTGTAAGAAGTGAACTTTTAAACTCATCTTGCACCCTTGAGCCTTATACGCAGCCAGCATGCGCTGTACAATACTTTTATATTCGGGATCCTTAATATTGCTCAAAAGCACTACATTTCCCAAGCTTCTTTTTCGATTTCTTCCATTGATTCAGGAAAGTGGGATTCAGGAAGGAGGGAGGTGATCCAAGATCATCAAGTATTAATTTGAAGTAAGCAAAATATACCTTCTTCATAAAATCACTTAAACTTCTTTCACTGTATATTCACCACAAATATAACAGAAGCTGTCCAGAGAAATAACACAACGTCTATGAGCCATAACAATTATATAAAAACAAGAGCACAGTAGCGTTTGAATGCTGGATTTCAACTGAGTGTAGCAATATAGAGTCAATGGACTTAGTCTGTTAGAATAATGCAACTGCACGTTTGCACTTGCTTGCAATTATTTACGTCCATATTATTTTGTCTTTATTCCTAGATAATTATACTATTGAGGTAAGTAATCCTAATTTTAATTAAATTTGAAGCTTAAAAAAAAATTAAACTAAACAAGAATTTACACAAAATAAAAATATAAAAATTAGTATTGTAAAAAAAATTGCTGTGATGGAATTTTTTTAATATTTTTAAAAAAATTCCACGCCAAAATCTATAAGAAAATGTATAAAAAACCCATGCAGTTTTTTCATTGCAGACCTGTGTAATTTGTATTGTTTTTGATTAGATAGATATAATTTTAAATAACTAATAATTATTGTCTTAAGAAGTCTGTACAGTTTTGACTGTTTTGGAATTCAACAATGAATCTTTAACATTTCAACCTACTGTTCGATAGCCAAACAACTAAAACAACCAAATACATAGTAAAACACTACGCAGAATTTTTACTATGGACTGGTAATTAAGTGTATAACAATCGAGACTTGGTAATAAAACCAGGATCTAGGAACGTGAGGGAGCTCCCGTTGTACAAACTGGTCATCCGGAAAGCGACGTCCTGTTCGAAGTTCTGTTTTCAGTTCAAAACACTTAACCCTTTTATGTCTGTGTTAACCCGACCCTTTCTTTCACAACTTGCCAGTTCATTTTTATTCCATTTCTCGTGTTCCAGTTCCTTTCAAAGTAGTTTACTCGCAAAATTGCTGGTCCTAATGCACTGGGGTAGATGCGATCAACATTATTTGAGTTGAAGTCGCCTTTTTAGTTTAAAATACCGTATTCTGCTTGTAACATATTTTTATGGTTACAGTCTAAGTTTAATTTGTTATATTTGACAAATAAATTTTATGAAACATATAGCGTTTATCATCATTTCTATGAACAGAAAATTTTATTTGCATAAGGCATGGTTTAACATAAAGGAATATTAAGATAAATTGCCAAATATATCACACGATGACGACATGACGACCGTTTGGTGCAACAGTTTTTATGATGAATACGAGCATCTGTACCTGAGTCATGGGTGTTTATATATATTTCTATGAATATTACATATCTATGTATCATATATGTATGTCTATCCGTTACCCTAGTATCCATAACACAAGCCTTATAGTGCTTACTTTGGGCTAGGCTAATTGGTGTGAATATAGGAAATATTTATTATTTATTTATTTATTATCACACATTATATAAAATAAACATGAGTGAGGTAGTAATTTAAAGCAAAGGTAATTATCAGGTTTACCTCGCGCTTAAATTTTTGTTTATTGACAATTTCTTACTACTGCAAACATAAATATTAAAATATAATAATAGGTATTTACTCCTTAGGTATACTGGTTGTTATTCTCGATGGCAGTCGCCAACCTGATGGACGTGATGTTTTGCTCATGGTTGATATTTGCGTGTGAGCAGCTGCAGCACTTGAAAGCGATCATGAAGCCTCTGATGGAACTGAGCGCGTCACTCGACACATACCGACCAAATACCGCCGAACTATTCCGAGCGTCCTCTACTGGTGAGTTTTTGGTGAAATAAAAAAAATATAATGTTAGAAAATCTATAATAAATATGGACACTTAAAAGGTGAATCAGAATCAATTTATGACACAATATAAACCTTGAACCTTGATATGAAGCTATATAAATTATTTATTGCGCATATACTCGAGGAAAGTACATAAAAATAGCTTAAAACTAATGTGGGCAGACGCGGCCTTATCACTAGAATCGATCTCTTTCAGACAACCCTTGCTGTATAAGCAAATAATACAGAGAGTAAGACATAATATACAAGCAGAATAAAATGGAGGGAGAAAACCGTAACAATAGCGTAAATAAAAAAAAATCATTTACGCAAATATATAGCAGATTAAATAAATATATATTTATTTACTCTTGACGCTGTCAAAGAAGATAATTATCTATTTTTAGTTATTTATCTAAATAATAGTCACATTTAACAAAAAATGTGCCAAGACCTGATTATGGTGAATTATGTATTATTAAAAAGTGACGATACTTAATGATAGAAGATACACCCTGTAATAACTTACAATTTGTATCTGGAAAGTAATAATAATTTGCATTGAAATTATTTTTTTATTTAACACAGTTTTTTATTTGAAATATTCCTGAACTTTATTAACGAAAAAATATTTTGAGTATAACTAATTAAATATATCAAGGTTGCCTGCCGGTCTTGCTTATTCGTGTATAGCAACGCTATGCCATTGTGTCCATTCCAGAACTCTCCTTATTCAACAACTTGAGTGCAGACCTTGTGATATTATCTAATGAAATTACACCCTGTGACGTATAACGTCCCAACCTTCTACAACCTACAGTCACATTACTAGGAGCTACCATAAGTGCCATTGAGGGAAAGTGTCTATCACAGCACATATACAGGACATATAGCAAGATATAGTTATTTTCACTAAGTACCTTTACCGCTAGAATTTGAATTCTTTGATGAACTGGACAATTAATTAACTCATTTCCAATTCGATCTCGTATACAATCGATTGTTTTGCTTCAATAGAAAAATCAGAAAAGGTCCCCGACCCAGTGGACCTCGACATACGAGGAATATATTCCACGCAACAGGACTTCGGGATGACATTAAGGGGTGCTGGTGGAAGACTCCAGAACTTTGGCCCGCCAAACTCTAATAATCCTAACGGATTGACGCAGAAGCAAGAGATGCTTGCTAGGTCGGCCATCAAGTATTGGGTGGAAAGACATAAACATGTTGTAAGGTAAATATATGTTTTAATTTCCGTCTTATAGTTAAAGTGCCATGGGAAATACGAAACACGCGATGGATAATTTTCTTCGTACCCTCTAATTATTTTCATTGTTTATTTATAAAACAATTTACTTACTGGCTTACAGCTAGCTCAAAACGCCAGCAAGTTAATATTATTGAAACTATTACATAAAATGTCGACAGCAGAAAAAATAGTTCTATTTATTTTATTCTTTTAAGTCTTAGTGTAAAATGGTAAGAGCAAATTGATGAAATTTCATTCCTTTATATATTTTTTTTAAATTCTAAAATTTTTAAATTATTATTTTTTACCCTTTTAACGGTTTTTGAAATTCAAGATTTCCAAGAAGATGTAATTTTTTTTAACGTAAATCCTAGGATTAATCCGAGGATTTATAGAATTTCTCCGAGGATTGTAGAGGTGTTTTAATTAATTTATTGTGGCTTATCTAACTATTAAGTTTACGTTGGTGATGACTGAATAATGAACTGTCACCCATGATCCACATGATCTTTTGAGCTATTTAGGAGCATCAGAAGTGGTCTCATTTTGAGTTATAAGATTAGATACTTTTGCGGACAGACTGAAGGAGAGACACGAATGAAAGCAAGTTAATAAAAACGTAGTAAAATGTCAAACACTACTATATAATTTACACATTTATCAGATACATCTTGTTAAATGAGTCGAAAAAATAATAATAAATAGTACTGTCACTGATGTTTAGTAGTTTATCGTCGTATACATAATTAAATTCTATTTAAACTTTTTTTATTAATTTCTTAACATAGCTTGAAATTGGTATATTTACTTTATAAGGCACTATGCAAGGACAGCATTAACAGTTGGTGACGCACCCATTAGAATATTTTTTTCTGCAGATTTGAGCACCACTAGCAATCAGGTAATTATTGCCCAA
Source organism: Calamotropha paludella (assembly GCA_927399485.1). Classification (NCBI taxonomy): domain Eukaryota; kingdom Metazoa; phylum Arthropoda; class Insecta; order Lepidoptera; family Crambidae; genus Calamotropha; species Calamotropha paludella. The sequence continues at coordinate 14,733,611 of OV656824.1, read as the reverse complement.
ATCGAAATCACCCAAAAATTTAGATGTACTTTTGATGATTGCAGTTCTAACGTTACTCTACCAAATAACTTTTAGTCATGAAATAAATAATATATTTTATAAAAATAAACGTGACTGCTGAGGTAAGATTAAAACAGTGATATGCAAAAAAGAAACAAAATATTGGACTATTTATTCATTTTTACATTTTTATTTATTATTTTGAAGATGGTTATGCACCAAATCAAAGTATTATGAAAAAAAGAAATGGGGGAAACACTTTCAGTCGGTCGGTTACACCGTTGAAAGTCTGTCACACACCCAATTGTATTATTTATTTTCAATGATGCGAGTAAAGCTCTTAATATTTTTATAAACTTTCATGGTCACTCATAATTAAAACCTGTTTTAATAAATACTAACGCTCTAAATGCCTAAAGTTCCTAAAGAGGGGACCACGAATAGGATGACGTAGCGTGGAAAGACCCAGCGTAGGAAGAACCCTACTAGGTGAACCGATGACCTGATTAAGGTTGCAGAAAGCTAATGGCTGCAAATTGCTAACAACATTATCTTATGTCACTCTTAAGAGGAGAGGAGAGAGAGGACTCGTTACGACTTATGATGAATGATAAATGAACAACGCTCTGAGTCTTCGCGCGCCCAATTTAATCAACTTTTTCTAGAAATATGTGCACCGCTAGCTATCGGTTACGCGTCGAATCGAATTATTATCTTTAAATACATATGTGTGCAAGGCTTGCAGTCAGTAAGATGCCATTCGAGTGATGTTTTTTCACAAATGTACACCGCGCAGTTTGTGACGCGCCCAATAGGATATTTCTTTTCCATATATTAGATGAAAAGCGAATTATAACCGTTCGAATCATCATTGTCCCGGATACCAAACGACTCCCCTAACCGAGTTTACCTCAAAAAGTGTGTGCAGTCAACACATTACAATACATTCCTTTATTAATGTTCATTCCAAACAATGTGAGGAATATGATTTTTTTGCACCAATCTCATTGCTTATTTCTTGGTAAACAAATAATTTCTTTCCAGGAATTTCAAGAAAAGAGAAACCACGTATTTGTTATTCAAAGATGAACAATATTTTCTTTTTTTTTATTTTCTTTTATTATTCCAAAGGCAAACGACGTTGAAGAAATCAATAAGCTAAGGCCGTTTACTATTAAATTGTTTCATAGCGGAAATTATATTATAACCTTCAATGTTTTTTATAATAGCGCTATATTCTCTATATAAGCGGCTTTCAGTCTGCAAAAGTATTATTTGATTATACAAATACTTTATTTATTTGTACCCAAATACAACTAAATAATAATTTACCCTCTTAAACGCTATCATACGCGGTATTGCGTGCACTGGCTTATGATAGATTTGGTTACGTTATTTACGATTGTATGACTTCATCATAGATACAGGCATACGATCGGGTTAAAAAACATAATTTTCTATTGTAATTTTAATAAAAAAATATTTTTTAGAACATTAACGTAAATAATTAATAGGGAATGGATAAAACATCTTTCGGGAAACGTCTACAAAACATATTTTGACATTTCGTAGGTAAACTTTAATTACCAGAAAAATCGTCAAACGTTTAATTAAGACATTAATGTCTTAAATTATACAGAAATCCACAAACTGATTTTCATTGACAATTTACTTAAATGTGTACCAGCTGTGTTGTGTTGAGTGATAGGTGACAAATTTTTTATGAGGTAAAATTATGAGATCCAAGCAGGTGTATGTGATCGATCAAAGTCTCCACTTGAAGCAAATGCTTTATAAAGTTTTCCAATTTGAATAAAAATTTTCTAACTACAAATAAAAGAAAAGCGAAGAAGCCTTCCTTCGGTAAATATTAAAGAAAGATCTATTATATTGAAAGAAAGATCTGAGTTGATAACTTTCATCTAAATACCTTGGACAAATAAATCGACCAAGCTAAATATGTGAAATAAGCTTCTTTTATAGTTTACGTGATGTTATTTAAACTGTTACGGTTTAATATATTCTATATATGTATATTCTATAATTGATATATGTAAAGACAGTAACTATTTACGACGTTATTTAGAAAATATCCAATCTATTTTTCTCACAAGCAGCCAATCGCTAATGCTATATTAACTTTACGTATATTAATTAAAATGATCGGTTTAACCTTGAAAATGTTACATAAAGAGAGTTTTTCATTTGAAGAAAACCTACAAGTAAAAAGACTTTGTCATAGAAACGGCTACGAAAACAGAAATGTAGTAATTACATTTATCAATATACATTCGTAGCATAAGCTTGTAAAATAATAATAATTTTGCAGTAGTGTGAGTGAGACACCGCTATTTGGCACGTGTTTATAGAAAATTGGTTTTTTCATAAGAAATTGACTCAACAGTAGCAATTTTATCTTTTTTAGCAATTTGACTACAGTTTGGTGCAACGATAGAGATCCTGCCTTTCGCACCAACGGTCCTGGGTTCGAATACCGGAAGGGGCAGATGATTGTATGATGAATACGACCATTTGTACCTGAGTCATGGGTGTTTATGTATATTACTATTAATATTACATATCTATTTATCATATATGCATGTCTATCCGTTACCCTAGTATCCATAACACTAGTCTTACAGTGTTTACTTTCGGTTAGGCTAATTGGTGTGAGTGTAAGAAAGATTAATTTATTTATTAGCAATTCTAGCTTTGAAAATCGGTGTATGTATTAAGTGAGCATTTTTAATATTATTCTTATTTTATATAATTGCGTTTTAATAAAAAAAAAACACTATATAGGTAAACTAAAGACTTATTAATTCAATCGTTACGGATGTTTAATGATATGTGAAATAAATTCATGTACAAGAATTGCTCGATAAAAATAATAAAATACTATTATTTTAGTAGCAGTAGTAGATAATATTATTTTTTCTTAAAAGCAGTAATAAAAGCTTTGTTTCCATATTATTCCAAACTTTTTGGTTTTATCGCAGATGTGTATTTATCATCCCTGTAAGTGATACGTAACTTCATAACCGTACCACTATTTATAGTAAATGTACTGCCTAGCTATAACTGTCTACGGGAATCCCGCTGACTGCGTAATTTTTGCATTTCATTGAACAGTTCTTGATAAGGAGTAATAATAAGCAGTTCGTCCCTGTTAGCAGATTTATCCCTTTATCTAGGGGATACTATAGTTCGACTAAATTTCAATAAAATGAAATATTAACAGCGAGAAAATATTTGAACACAATTTTTATTCTTATGATTGATGAGGTTTTTAGATAGGTAGTTAGATTATAAAAACGTGCAACATGTAGTAAAATCACACTAAAACTCGAGCTAATTTAATTAAATTACTGATGTGCTTAGATCTACACAAGTATATAAAAGTATATATGAGATATTACCTGTATTACTAGTGTCATATGTTAACTTAATCATCTCAGAAACTATTCACTCATTTAGCCATTACACTTTTTTTAAGGCAGTCATATAAAAAGTGTTTGATTTAAGTATGTGGACAGGAAAGTAATTAAATACTGAATAATTAATGCCTTATAAGGATTTGAAACCATGATTTTGTTACAGACTGGTGGCTTCTATAGGAGACACTTATGGTACTGCATTATTGTTCCACATGTTAGTATCTACCATCACCTTGACCCTTCTGGCCTACCAAGCCACTAAGGTAAATGTATCCACATTATTTTCTTATTTTTAAATTATTTTATAGTCGTTTTCGCTTAGTGATCGACATACAGAGGTAGGAGAAAATTTGTTTTCAAAAGTTTATAACTGAAAACAGAAAGTGTACGAAATAAACGCACTGAACTGTTTTGTGTTTAAAAATATAAATTCCAAGTAACAAGAAGCATTGATAATTACTTTAATCATTTTAGTAAAGAATATTTTAAAGTTTAAATGTTTATGGTTACACCCATAGCGTTATAGTTCAAATATATAAATATTTGATAACTTCCAAAACTCTAGTTAAGTAGTAAATTCACTTGTATTATGGAAATCAAAAACAACGCTCAGACCTGAGCTTAAATAGAAATGGTTTGTCTCATGGTTCGTGCCTTGGACTTTGGATTGGTATTATCGTAACAAAAAAAACGTCGACCCCGCAGGTCGTGAATAAAAGTGGCACTAAAGTAACTTTTCTTATTTCAGATTAATGGTCTTAATGTTTACGCGTTCAGTACAGTTGGTTACCTTAGCTACACTTTGGGTCAAGTATTCCACTTCTGTATATTTGGAAATAGGCTCATAGAAGAGGTAAGATATTATCTTAATTTTGTACAGCGAATTATCTTAATGAAAATTGTTTTTATACTGGGTATAAAAAATCCCTCAAAGAAGCCGCTACGCTTCATAAACACATTGTATATAAAACTTAGAGACACATCGTAATAGATGTAACAACAGACTTTATGTATAATGAGCAATAATCACGTGTTTTTATTTTACGTGATTTGGTGAAACAAAACATAAAAAACAGTTACTTTGATTAATAAAATCTCCTCAAATTCACCAAATATAGTTGGTTGTGCGGGCGATTCAAAATTAGTGGAATGTATTGTGGTATGAGAAAATTAACGTCGACAACAAATATGAGAGGAAAATGATGGGAACCCGATACCTTGACCGCCAAGTGGTGATGCTGGAATCTGCCGGGGTCGTCCCTGCGCTTTGCTGTACCTTATTGTTACGCACACGAAGACGCCGTCACATAAAACTACAGTTTGTTGTATGGGGTTGCGGATAGGCCACTAGTTCAATTTCATATAGCGAAACAAGCAAATAAGTAAATAAGTAATCAATAGTCTCGTGCAAAAAGCAACTATGTATAAATGGAAAGAATATTTTCCAGTTTTCGTAACCATCCTTTTTAAAATATCAATCATAAATTCAGTATAAAGTGGTTAGATAGTATATATTGCTTTATTTGTAATTTCATGTAAACTGGCCAAAGTTTTTTTGTAATATGTCATTTGTGCAGTGTATAAATTTAGTAAAAGTTTTAATTCACTTAACATATCGCAGAAATCCCAACGATTTGTGGTATGCTAATGACTATTATAAACTGAATCTATTGGATAAATTATTATAATAGAAAAATACTAGAAAAATCGACTAGGGTCACAAGTCCCGTATGAGAATTCACTTGTGGTGACCCGAGTTGATTTTTGTCGATAATTTATCTTAAAAGATAGCATCCTATACCATACCATATATTTATCTACCTATACTATAGTATCATTTTATGTACTAATGTATAATGTAGGTGTACGAACATGGATATAAATTGCAGAATATTAGACGCTAATGAGATACCTTACAGAGCTCATCAGTCATGGAAGCAGCATACTCCTGTCAATGGTACGATGGCTCTGAAGAAGCGAAGACATTTGTTCAGATTGTTTGCCAGCAATGCCAGAAAGCCATGAGCATATCGGGTGCTAAATTCTTTACTGTGTCATTGGACTTGTTCGCTTCTGTGAGTATTTTATATTTACTTAATTGCTTAATGCACAGGGTATTATTTTAAAGATGGTAGGTTTGCATTTTTTGTATACCCTGTAAGGGTGTTTGAAATGTAAAAATCTTGACTTGCTAAAATTATTTTATAATTTACATTAAGTTTAGCTTATAAATTAAATAAAACATATTTTTTTATTGCACAGTTAATTGTCAGACAACAACATTTTTCGCTACTTTCAATCGTAAAATAAAATATCTCAAAGAAGGTAACGTGTCATACTTTTAAAAAATTCTGTTCAAATTTAAAATGCTCGGAAAACTGTTTGCCAAAAATTCAAATAATAGACTGTTTTTTAGAGCTCTCATGGATCAGCTTCAATGGCGCAATGTCTGTTAGCCATAACTTTCCAAATTCTTATCCGATTTTAATATTTTTTGTGTGGCATCGAATCAACAGGTTTAGGGCCAGATTGTGACGGAGCCTGAATTTTGAAATTTGCAAAATTTCTCATCGAAACAAAAAAAAACTTTTTTAGATATTACGCTTCACTGCTATATATGGTGCCAGCGTAACTTTATGCTTAGCGGCTGCATCGCCTAGTTATATACCATATGTTACTATGTTTACCAGAAAATATTAACAGGATTCAGGTTGTGTATTGTAGATATACTAAGTAGATGTATATTATGTAAGAACGTATTCCCTTTCAGGTACTCGGTGCTGTCGTGACATACTTCATGGTGTTAGTGCAACTGAAGTAGATGGATAATAAATCTTCGCTATCAGAATCAAACTATAGGATATCCTTTATCTCTCATTTTCTTTAACAGTAGTTATGATGTAATTTTGTTTCTATATGTAAAAAACCGGCCAAGTGCAAGTCGGACTCGCGCACCGAGGGTTCCCTACAAACTTTTAGTTAAGTAAATCGTTCGTTCATCACAGGAATAAAGGTAAACGGATTGAGGGACAAAGTTAAATTTGTCGTTGGAAAACTATTGTACCCATTTATTGACATAGGTCGCGGTTAGTTTACCAACTGTAAATAAGTTTATGATAGCATTGTTTTTGTTATAAAACTTCAGTTTTGCTTTCGGTCTTTTCCTTTACTTTTGCTGCATGACATTGATTCATGCTAGATTTCTTAAGTCTAGTTCTTAATTCTACGGAAAATACCCATGAGAATGGTGAAACATACGTTTCTTGCGGCATAAACGGCCGAATTTTTACAACGTTAACTTAGAGGTTTGATATTTTCACGTAGACTTGAGTATATGGTTTAAATATCAACTCGATACCTCCACGCGTTCCCCAGATAAAAGCTGTAATGAATACAAGCATTCCTACATAAGTCATGGATATTTCTATGAATATTACATATTTATGTATTGTAAATGTGTGTCTACACGTTACCCTATTATAGTATTCATGACACAAGCATTACCGTAATTATTTTTGCCTAGGCTAATTGGTGTGAATCTAAGGAAATTTATTATTTAACTACGGTTGGAGGATAAAACAACAGTTCTTTAGAAAATTTTAAATTTGGCCAGTTTATAGCCTTACACCAAAGATGAATGGCTACTGGCAACTCGCTATAGATTGCGGGATTGAAAGAATCATGTAATATTATTACATTTTATCACTTCTTTTAATTTTATAATATTAATTGTGACATCTAACTTGTGACATGATTAAAATTTTAATTATTTTGTAAATTTTATTTGCTAATTTGGTTTTTATTTGTTTATATTTTTGTTCTAATTTGATTTCATTTAATATGATTTTAATATTGTCATTATTAATTATGATCTTGAGTAATTTGCTTGTGTATGGGTTTAATCACCTGAATTAAATGTTTTTTTTTTTATATTTACCGAATAGTCCACAAAAAACAATTAACTACGTGACTCGTCAACACATGAAACACATTCTACCCCCTGATCCCCTGCCGCCCCTGTCGCGTGACACATTAACCAATGAGGAATCAGAGCGTCTATTTAAGTGCAACTGATTTGTTTATTTTGATAATAGCGATATTTATGGCCAATAAACGATGTAAAAGGCTGAGCACTGGTGCCTGGCTGGCCACTGGTGCCTTTACCCTATAAACTTTAGAAATTATTTAAATGTGAACTTTTTGATAGGTGCGATTATTTCAATAATAATAATATAATAATTTAAAAAAGATGCAATAATCAACTCAGATTCTCAGTTTTATTGCATATTGAGTAGCTAGAAAATGATTTTATGTTAACGCAGAGTTTGGTTAACTTTAGTTTTGCGTTAGATAATGCCATTATATTACATATTTAAAAATTGACTTGAGTATTCTCTATGAAACCATATTTAAGGAAAACTAAAAAATGGTTTGTTTTAACGGCAATTCTTCCTATTTGGTGATAACGAAATGCCGAATTATCATTAATGATCTAACGTTACAACATTTGAACTAACCCTATTAATATCTAATCACACTTAGACTAACCCAAAGCCAACCGACTTCTTGGAATGAAGAAGAAGTAAAAAAGAGAAACCGGGTTTCCGCAGACATTTTTTTTTAATTATAATTATGGTAAATGTGTTTATACCTGGACTAGATGTCTATGGTTTGGCAATGATATACAAGTAGTATTTAATCCAGAGAATATAACCGGTTGATGCAACGGTAGCCAATCTGCCTACGGCACCAATTGAACTGGGTTCGAATCCTGGTTGGGTGATGAGAATTTGTTCCCGAGTCACAGTTTTTTTTATATTAATTCATACATTTTATGCGTTATATAATATTCATAGTAGAAGAATATTTAGTTATATGCTTTATTTAACACTATAGTATAGATTTGTGTTCCGAAATTAATAATAATTATTATTAAGAAGACATTGGCGTTTGTCAAATTACAAGTTTTTGATTGATTTTTGGCTTATATATAGGTATTGACCATACAGCAAAAGTATTATGAAGAACAAAATAAAATACTTTTTTTAATAAACAAATGTTGATTCGATCCAATTCTCAGAATATGTCTCTATAATATATTTTTCTAATGACATGTTTCATTGGTTTTTTAACTTTTGAATTTACCTCTTTTTAACTGTAGATCAAACAAATTGTCCATTTAGTTGTTATTGATAATACAGATTATTGTTTAAATAATATAATAATATATTCTGATTTTATAATTTCTAAATTATATGAAATTTTAATTGCAGATTTGTTCGCTTAATTGGGTAACTTTCATTTCTGTTCGTATTGCTATTGTTCTATAATATAGTACGTACGCACCTTTTTGGGATGAATTCATAATAAAATCTTTACTTCTTATATTGTAAATTCATTTTGAATATATCCCACTGAGTTTAAATAGATTTTAGGTTAGAAAACGCCTTTTACCAGCACACTGTTTTTCCATCGTGTATCCTGTCTTGGCCACCCGGCTTGATTGGGATCAAGAGCAAAAAAAAAAAAAAAAAACAAAAAATAATTTGTTTGACTTATACTCACGTTGGAATATTAGGTATACATGCTTCAATTGATGAATTAAAACGTTAAATTTGTGCTTTAGTGGCCAAAGGAATGCATTAAAAGTGTAAATTTACGTCTCGGAATAAGTAATTTGATTTAGACATTATTTAGTTCTTACTAATTCATGGAAATGTAACAATATTTGACTGATAACTAGAAGCTTTTCTTTCCTTTTTTAATTATTCTTGACCTTTTGGCTCCTTCATATAACAGTCTAGACATTATAATTATATACTACTTATACGATGCATAGTTTTGTGTAGATTCAACATCTAGAACGATTTACGCAAATAATGACCTGTATACATTACGTTTCAATAAATGTCTTTTATTGTTTGTTTATTTCATTGAATTATAAGATATGAATACAATTTAAATAATACGAAGTATAAATCGTATTAGATTAATGTTTTTAAACAATTAAAATAATTATACGTAATAGTTAAGTGTCTTCAATTTTTTTTTAAAACGACAAATGTTTGTGAAATTTAACTAAGTCTCAATATGGTTTTTGTTAACTTATAAATAATTGTGTGTCACATGTAAATGACAAAGAAAATCAAGATTGTTTAAGTGTCACAACTGTATAATTTTAAGGAAAATAATAATTATAATGTAAATTTCTTTTTATTCAAATAAAGTCACAGTAATATGGAAATTAAAGATTTGTTTTTTTATAATATGATAGTTGATTCTTACTTGTTGAAACTAACAGAATTTCTTATTCTGATTTGCGGCTAATTAATGACATCTTAGTTGGAGATAGGAAGTGCGGATAGAGAAGTGCTAATGACTGTAAATGTAGCCAGCACTAATGATATAACCACTTGTCGGTCCGCTACCGCGCGCCTCACCCCTCTCAACAGACCCAATGTTGCGAGAATTGTGAAAAAACGTCGGACTCTTAGATAAAAACGCCATTTTCTCGCTAAGTGATGAAGCTAGGATCAAACAAAAAATACTACCGTAGAACTAATAAAATAAAGAATCCATCATATTTGGATCTCTGTAACTCAAAAATTAATAGTAATAAAAAAAAAACAGCAGGCCACGTGGAAATTTGAATATAGTAGCAATTGACTGACGAGGGGTTTTGGCTATCGATAGCAATTGCTACCGTGAACTAACAAGTGGCTTATGTGCCTTTCAAAGTACCTCGAAATAATACTTTATTTGGTTTTGTATCTAAAGCCTGGCCCGTGTAAAAAATACATCTTCACCGAAATCATAAGCCGAACAACAGTTGAGTAATTGAACTCTACAAAAGCAGAATACTACTAGTATTACTTTCATTGATACCAACTTTGGTCACTATAGATTTTGCACATTTTTGCGATAGTTCCTATTTTTCAGTTGATCGTTAAGTCATGAAACAAAACAGATATGACATTGACAATGATATTTTTTCTGACCTATCAATGATTATTCAATAGATCATTTGTTCTTGTTCCATAGAACAGTATTACTCGTTCAATAGATTAGAATAAGAAAATATAATGTTTTGTTTCGGCTGATAACGTCATGTTCCATAGAAAAGGAATAGTCTCTATTCCTTTCGTAGAAGCCTTCTTACAATATTGTCAATACGCCATTATTTTTACTTAAGTGACCAACAAAGCATATTGGTCGCTACGGTATTTACAATATCATTAACGGTATCATTAAAAACGCACTTCTTGGAAAATACTCCTTCTCATTTATACATCTCCATAACGATCGACTCTGCGTCACGAGATAAGCCCGTTTGATCGATTGACTAGATTGTTGGTGCATCTTGTGGGGAGCCTACCCAGGGAGCGTTGTCCAAGATCTTTCCCCGAGTTAGGCGATTTGATCCGAGAACCGCGTTCAATGCGATGTATATAGAACTTCGTATATATTATTACTGAAGACATACCTAGACATAAAACTGTAAATATGGATGCTTATAATAATACTATCCTTACAGCTAGCGCCACCTGTGTTTGAAGTGTTAATCTTCTTCCGTGTCATTACTTAAGATATTTCGACGCAAGTAAATAATTTAGGTAGTAAGGCCGCACTTTAACCACAAAAGTGGTTTAAGTGCGGCCGTTGTTCGTTTCTCGTGACGTTAGCGCTACGCCACAGAATAAATTATTTTCAGTCAAACTATGAACATTAGGAAAATAAAAATATGTAGCTTACTTTCGTAAAATCCAAGCAAAGTGCACCGCCCGCCCGCCCACAAATAAATGCAGAAACCACTGACCAACTACTTTACCAAGCACTAAGTAAGTCGGTATTGCACTGTTTAACAGGTCCTGATCATGCTCCGTATGGGTAGTGAGTAGTTGGTGAAGGTGTCGTTGTCTGTTGTTTCTGCATTTATTTGCAGGCGGGTGGGCGGTGCACTTTGCTAGGATTTTGCGAAAGTAAGCTAAATATTCTTATTTTACTAATGGATATGGACTTCCGTCAAATAAAGCCTGATTCTATAAAAAAACTATAAAGAATTATTAACGCGTGTGGTGTAAAATATGAGATATTAAGTTATATCAGCAAAAATATAAAGTAAATTACATCCCATCATGTAACTAGGTAATCCTTATCCTTTTTTAATCTATATTTAACAGTAAAAACTTAAAAAAACTCTATGCACTGCATATTCTCCTGTGACTTGTCTTAAAATAAAGTGGTAGATGCAATAGAGATAAAAAGAATGTTATGAAAAATTAATATTTTTTAATTTTCCTTTAGTAAGCTCATTCTCTTATTTTAATTACTTTTAATTACTTTTAATAACTTTAGGTACACATCGCAAAATAAAACTGGAGACCTTTAGAGTGAAATGAAGGAAATAATTTATATTCTAACTCCGTTTGATGGGCAAGTTATCGTCGAATTAAAATATCTTCCAAAAAAATTAAAATGGAATTAATAAATTGCTGGGGTAGGTATCATTCGTTTTCATTAGGAGCCATTAGGGTTTTTGTCTTTACGATAGAACAATTCTGAACTGGTAAAAGAAAGGCTTAATTTTTAAAACTACGATAACAAAATGAATTTTGTGTGATGATTAATACGTATAATATGGAAGGTAGTGCTGGTTTTTATATGGATATAGTTATCAACCTTTATTCATGTACTGTCCAGTTAGACTCTGAAATCGATAAAGTTACTCCCCGTATTCATCAAATCTATTTTTAGATACATTCATTAATAAAAACGAGCGAGCCTTACAGTAGTCGCAAATGATGTGTAACATTTGACATCTCACCTTAGTAATAAGCAATTTTAAAATTATATTCTGAAATTATTATCAACAGTCAATGTTTATTTATGTAGTTGAAGTATATAAATTGATTTATATAACAGCAAACTTTATACACAGTATTTACACTTACAACACTGTAACTTAAGTGCACAGCTGATGGCTGACAGTACCGACCTCTCGGAAAATTGGTTGGTACTATCTGACGGTCAACTCCAAAACCGTGCGTTCATTCGCCTAATCGAATAGCGCGCGCTTTCGCGACTTCTTGTTACACACTTCCGTCCCATTTCACGAAATCACTCCCACAAATTGCAGGAAAGCGAGAGGAAAGATGTTACACACCAAAAATCTTATTTTAAACTATGTATTTCATATCTGTCGTTATATGTGTATTTAATATGTGTCGTGTATAAGTCTAATATTATTTATGTTTCAAAAAACACGTTTAAAAATACGTCTTCAAATGTTCGTAGTAACTTTTTTAATTACATTAGTTAATTACATTCAACTATTACTGCGATTCAATTTAAGACCTAACGGAACTGTTTTGCTTATTCGTACAACGTCTTATAGACGATCAGTTTTCCTTAGTGTCAATAGTGTACAGTTCAACGTCGATTCTTAACCTAAATAAAAGTGCAAACTTGTGTCGTTCATTTATTTTTTTAGGTGACGTCATAAATTACTTTAGTTGAACTTAAACTCCTCTACACAAACGTCAAAAATCGTTGATATTATAGTATAATTCAGGCGCTATAATTCGTAGTGATTAAAGATGAAGATAAAATGATTTCAATTCTATAAGCATTTACAATACGTGTATGTCTAAGCAACGTCATGGCTTCGTAAGTCCTATGTTGGGAGTCCTTATACCTAGAAAAAGCGGAAGAAACTCGCCAACAATTGTTAGTTCTTCCCTTAATATGTTACATTACGTAGTTCAATAACATTTAAGAAAACTTTGCTTGCATTGCCAAGTCGTATAAGAATAATTTACTTCATACAGTATTGTCATTACAAAAATATTTTTACTTAATTTTTTATATACAGGTACTGTTAGTGATTTTAATAGGCAAGTACATGCATAAAGCTAATGTGTTGGTTCCGAAGAGTTGATTTTAAATAAAAGGTACAAATAATATTAATATATGAGTTCCTTTTCAAAATCCGTAAAAGAACTTTTCTGATCCATCAAACTTAACACTTTACTTATCATTTTAATGTCAGCAATCTTTTGCAATGAATAATCATTATGAAATTGTCATTCCAAAAATAATATAGATATGACGTATAGATATTTAACGTAGATAATGAAGTATATATCCGTATACGATTCCTTTGTTTCTTATAAATTTTAAGAAATAGACATACTATTTCATTGTGCATTGTTATTAATTACTTGTTAGAACTGGCGCCCAACGTGGGGCGCGCTTTAATAACATTGAATTACTACTGAAAATAGCACTTATTACTACTGAAATTAGACCTCACTCGTTTATACTGCTGCATTCAGAATGAAAGAAAGAAAGAAAAAAAAATATCTTAAGCAATTTCGTACTAATGACTGGTAGAATAAAATAAGCACAAGATCAATATTTCGGTTGAAATACCAAGCGCTATTAATTTTATATAACATTTGTTCTTAACATCCCAATTATTATTCAACATGACTCAATTGAAGCTTTTAATTTTTTTTTATTTCAACCCTTTACTAAATTTGTAAATGCAGCGATTTTAAATACTACCAAGCTTTTTATTTCTTTTTTTTTATATTTTAGTTTTAAAAAACAAAGATGAGTATTTGATACATAAAAGACGAATGAATAAAAAATTAAAAGAATTACATTTCTTTGAATTCAGTAACATGCCTACAACCAATCACGTAATTTACTTCTCGAACTAACGAAGGTCCGATGTTAACAAAGTACATATTTGGAACAAACTTCCATGCTGCTGTCGTAATATGAACCTTCCTCGTTCACAATAAAGTTAAAATGTAAGCTTCATTGTATTATCGTGCGACCTATTTCCTGGCGTTCATTTCCACGAGCTTTGATTCTATAGGCTTTGTAGGCGTGTTTACTTCAACATCATCAACGTGACGAAGATAGATTCCTTTTTAATTATATTTGATCATGTATGAATACAATTTGTTACGTAGAAAATTTCTTAAATCGTATCCGCAAAGTACCTATATTGTGTGGTGCAAATTGTTTAAGAAGAAGTGTAGTTTGTAACACGTGTCGCGACTTTACGCTACTTGGTTTGCATTTATGATATCACTTTAACACTTATCGGTAGAGACGCGGAGGGCGAATTCGCCATTAAAACCCTCATATTATCCTTTTATCGGTGAGCGTTTCATAGTGAAATTGTGGTATTTCATATGGCATTGGCGAAGACTAACCAAGGGTGTGTCAATTTTAAGAATATCCTTATAAAGTTGCTAAATTGTCGGACGGAGCTTTTTTGTCTTTCTCTTTTCAAATATTATGGTTTTATTTGTAAAGAACATTTAATCATAGCTTTCACTTCAAATGGCGACTCCTTCTTTTTTTCTTAATATTATTAACAATCACATAAACAGCAAAGTCAATACTAACGAATTGAGAATATAAATATAACTATTCTAGTATAAACGGGTTACTACTTTTTGGATATCCTTCGATAAATAGTGTTTTATTTAACTGAATGATGAAAAGAATCACGAATTATACTTATTGTGGCGAACTTAAGTTTTAGAAATTCATTTGAAAAATTTTCCATATAAAGTTGAGGCGCGGGGACTAGCGAAGCCTTTTCGTTAAATCATTGTATGTACAATAGGCAATGTTTTATATCTACTGATCTGTATCCATCCATTAGACCATTACCGTATATTCAATCAAATTAGAATAAATACTTTGAACGCTCGAGTAAAATATTGCTCGCCGAGTGACATTTTTTGAACGGCTGCAGAACCATAGATTTTATAATATATTAGTACAATAAATGCACTATTTCCACAATCAATAGAGTATAAATAAATGGGTTCTTGTAAATATAAAAAATATTAGCAAAACAAGTGCCACGCGTGTGATTTGTAAAAAAAGATTAGTTTCAAATGGGTTTTAAGCAATTTTTTTTTAAATTGACAGGATTTAGTACTACAATAGGTAAGAGACTTTTAAGCGGTAATTCAGTTTTGGTCGTTAAGTAATATAACTTATATTAAGCTG
Organism: Calamotropha paludella; assembly: GCA_927399485.1. Classification (NCBI taxonomy): domain Eukaryota; kingdom Metazoa; phylum Arthropoda; class Insecta; order Lepidoptera; family Crambidae; genus Calamotropha; species Calamotropha paludella. The sequence goes on along the minus strand of OV656824.1, from coordinate 14,718,135 downwards.
CCACACTCATAATAAAGTGTCCTAGAAATTTTTCATTTTGTTAGGCTACTATTGGTATACGAAATGTTTTTCATAATATGTACAAAAAAATACCATTGCATAATATGGTTTTTCCAGTTTGTAAATCTGTTTGTGAGTTCGCGGCCCACGGATGGTATTCGCTAACGTGTTTTTGGTTTTTCAAAGTCCACCTTCCCAAAGGGAAATGTTATTTTCCACTGATGAAACTCGTATCCCGTTGGATGGTTGACCAGCAATGGTTCCTATTTAGATAAATATTGCTTTAATAACACAAACAGCGAAAGTACATTTACAGCCTTTTAATCTCTAATCGCGGGTCACTCAAACCCAACCGTTGACTGAACTCAACGGGCAGATATATTATCAGGCTCGCCCTATGACACATTAAAACGTCAACTTCTTTTAAAGCTTTCTAGTTTTAGAGAAAATTATTTACAAACAGTTTCGTGAATAAATAACATTGGTTATTTATTCACGAATAAATAACCAATGTTATTGGTTATTTATTCGTGAATAACCAATAACATTGGTTATTTATCATAATCACAGTATTATGATTATACTGTAAAATTTTGTGTTTTTTTTTCCAGGACAATTTATTACATTTATTACGGGTTGAATAATCATAACTCTGGTTAAGTTATGATTATTCAACCCGTAATAAAATTGAAAATCAGTTGGAGAAATTTGTCAAGTCGATGTGCTTTTAGCTGCACCTATGCGTACTTATTTTCATGGCGATCAGTTGAACAGTAGATATAGATGTTGATATTAAGCAACTTACGGATATATTCGGTGCTTAAATACATTTAGGATTTTGAACAAGATGGTTAGTTTGTGATGAATTGCAATATTTAAAGCTGAATTAGGCCGCATGTTTCATAATTTGGGGCATGACTTGAGTCTTGAAAGTTGTTACATTGAGAACTGGCCTAATTTTGGGAAGTTCCTGAAACTTTGACTAATTGAGTCTCTGAGTTATCGGACATTTTAACGAGCCTTAATGTAAAAAGATTCAATTTTAATAACCGAGTTTTCATTAGTTATTTCCAAGTTCGCAAAAGAAATTTGAGTCTAAAAATACTAAGATGTAACATCAAAAGATGAACTTGAGCTGTTTGTCTGCAATTAATTGAACACTTTTTAAGTAAATTTTTTGTAGCATCATTTGGTGACTAGTTTTAAAATATTCTCCATGTTCAATTTGAATTATAACAAAGAGGATAATATGAAAGAAAAAGGTAAAATGAAGTATACACTAGAATACAGAACGCCCTTAGTTTTGGTGCAGCCATAGATACTGTATTTGTGACCAGGCTTCTTAGTAAACGCACAAAAATATACGAGTCCGTAATAAGACCTATTGATGTACGGCTGTGAGGCCTGGACACTGACACTCAAAGATGAGACCAAACTCTTGGTGGCGGAGAGTAGGATTTGGAGGATTCTAGGGCCAGTCCACACAACAAGGAGTGTGGAGTAGAAGGATAAAATATAGAGCTGGAGGACGAGATGGCCATGTCAAACATCATAGGCGAAATAAAAGCACACAGACTTCGCTGCTTCGGCCACCTCGAAAGGATGGAGGAAGATCATAGTGTGAAACGAGCATACCTAGGACGGTGAAGGGTTCGTCAGCCGACCTAGGTACCGCTGGGGGGACGAGGTTGGAAGAACTGGCGCGAGCTCCACGCAGATGACTGGCAGGAGATGGCGAACGACAGACCCAAGCGGAAGCTCTTATTACAGGCGGCCAAGACTCGCTTTGGGTTGTTGGGCCAACATAGTTGAATAATATGCAATCCGTCTGTACGAAAATAGCCAACAACTATCCAACTTTAGTGGTGGTGTGCAATCCGCGTCGAAGTATTTTATTTTTGATAATCACATCGTAGACAGTAACTTTATCTCTATATATCTGTATCATATACCTATATATCTTATGTTCTATCAATTACAAGAAAGTTTAATTCTAGCGCTTTAGATACTGAAAATTTTCATTTTATCAAATCTACAAAACACACGCATACAATTTATCATTACTTACCAACAGTAATTTAACCACGAGAATCTCTAATTAATAGTTTCCAAAACTTTTCAAGCATTGAGAGCGCATTACATGAAGATAATAAAATGTTCACAAAATTTAGACAGAAAATTTGCTATTTAAAGTCCACAATTTACCCGCAAGATGGACAAAAATACTGCTATAAATTAATCCGTGAAATATACTTCGGTCGAGTGAACAACACGATTCAGCCAAGTTTTAATTAAAGCCGTGAACCCAATATAACCTGCCCTCAATAAGAGGAGCGATCGAGTTTGATATTTTGTAAAAGGCTATACTTAAAAAAGGTTTTATATTTAAAACAGCCGCACATCTTACTTGATTATAAATATTGTATTATATTCTGAGAAATTCAATAAAATTATACTCGTCTATTAAAATTTATAATTAATTACCTTATTCTATATTTAATGAAAATAAATATTCTTTATTTGTGAATCAATTTAAAAAAAATCAATAAATAAATACTGTTGCTTTAAAAATATATTAAATTCACTTAAAATACTTTTAGAATTTATATAATTTGTATTTTTTCCTCTGCTTTCTTTATATCTGCCTCCTCTCTTCTAGCACCCTATTGCGTGCTCGTTAGAGTCCCTAATGATCTTTTTTTTATACTAGCTGACCCGGTAACGCGTTGCTATGGTAACGTTAAAAGAACGGAAAAAGAGCGGACAGACAAACACACAAACAACAAATTTCTGTTTTTAGATTATAGACTAGCTGACCCGGTAACGCGTTGCTATGGTAACGTCAATTGATACAATGGAAAAAGCGCGGACAGACAAACAACAAATTTGTGTTCTTAGAGTATATATTTACCATCTTTCGTTTACATTGTGGAATGCAATAAAGGATTGAGTATTAACAAAAGTCTTGTAAGTTGTTACATTAAGAACTGGCCTAATTTTGGGAAGCTCCTGAAACTTTGACTAATTGAGTCTCTGAGTTTTCAGACATTTTAACGAGCCATTATGTAAGAAGATTCAATTTTTAAGAACCAAGTTTTCATTAGTGAATTCCAAGTTCTTAAAAGAAACTTGAGTCTAAAAATACTTAGATACAACATCAAAGGATGATCTTGAGCTGTTTTCTCTGCCATTATATAAGTAATACGTTACAGACACGAATAAAATAGAAAGTCTTTTAGTTGTGTGACATCCAATATTTTTTCTCAAGATAAAATATAAGTGTCTTCTAAGGTTTCTTCCATATATTTTTATAATGGAGTTTGAGACGACAATAATAAAAAATGTCTTTTTGGCTGTGCCAAACCCGCAAGGTATTGAAGTCGTATATCGGAGCGTATTTTCACGGTCGTTTAAGGATACTCGAATTTATCGCAAAATTGCGGAAAAAATTGATGTTACAGCGTTAGCGCATTGGACTAATGATTACAAAGGTCAAGTAACTTTTGCAAAGGCTGGTTATCGGATAGGTGAGCTAAATTTTACGATCTCTAGCTTCTTTGTGCTTCGAAAGGGATGTTTAGCTGTTGGTCCTTACTGCATCTGTAGTCATCAATCTGCACTGGACTCGTATAGTAGTCCACTCTCTCTACAGTGTTTCCGTCCATACCCCAGCTGTAGGGACATTATTAGGTTACTGATGAGTTTACTCGGGCCAAACTGGTCGAAGTTTTGAAACACCTCATGAAGAACCTATTTCAGCTTATAGGAATGCCCGTCCAAAAAGATTTTATAAGATACCGGTCAACGATTAAACTATGAGTTTTACACACTTGTGGTAAAGGTTAACGATTGGACGTGTTGGAACATATAGAAATTATCAAAGATAACGTTTATGGAATCATACATAACGAACAGATTAATGTTTCTCTTTCCCCACTTCTACGTATTTATACACCAACGGCTAGTTATAATAATAATACAACTAAATTCAATATTGATAATTTTTTAACATAAGTGCTCGATATTGAATAGTCTAACAGTTCTTAATGATGCTTCCTGTGGGGGGAAAACACATGGAAGGTAGTTGGTAAAGGTGCAAGGTGTTTTGCCGTCTGCATTTATTTGCGGGTGGTTAGGCGATGCATTTTGCTTGTTTTTTTGAATAATTAAGCCACATGTTACTGTTATATGAAATTTCACCAGGTAACGCCTGATTTTATCAAATAGGTAATCTTGACGCTAAATATTATAAATGATTATTTGTTTAACTAGAACTAAACTATCAATTAAAGCAACTACATTAATATTATACAGCTACACATTCACATGTCAACAAATCAATGTACCAGTAACTCCAAAAGTTCTCAGCCCATTTTCTTAGAATAAAACAGATAGAATTAATTATCTAATCATAAGTTATGAAACTGTACAAAATATAATTATTCTAGGAACCAGTAACTTGTCAGACTATTAATCGGCGAATGAATAATTAATATACAACAAGCCGTAATTGTTTTCCCGATGAAACTTGCTTAAGCTAGGGATGTAATGTTTAATATTTATTTATTTATTTTCAAGGAAAACATACATATTTTGAGACTTATACACAACACATATTGAATACACATATAACAATAAAATTTCCACAGATATTTTACACATTGACATCTAACAAACTCTAGCAAGAAATACCATGGAATTAACAATGAAAGATAAGCAAAAAAAAAACAAGAGTTATTAAATTAAAAATTTCGACTGTTTTCTAATACTAATTTAACTTGACTTTAAACTGCCCATACGACATAGCAAGTGTATCAATCTGAGAAAAAATACTATTATAAGATTTGCATGCACGAGTTAAAAAGTTGTTCCTACCATGATTAGTATGCATTGCAGAAGTACAAAACAAAAACTTATTTCTAGCACTTATCCTTTGGCATCGGAAATTTATATCACTCAAAAGTGGTATGGAATCGATCTCATTACGTATGATTTTATATAGTAACATCTGATCCCTAACAGTACGACGAGATTTTAAGTCAGAGTCTAATGGATACAAAATGGAGGCATCACCGGCTGATCAGAAATGGATATGCTTCAAAAATTTATTATGATTTTTTATATTGATTTTACATAAATATTGTACTGTGGATTACAAACTGTTGAGTAATATTCCAATATTGAGCGGACCGACAAATGCTCGTATTCATCATATAAACATCTGCCCCTTCCGGAATTCGAACCCATGATCGTCGGTGCGAAAGGCAGGACTGCTACCGTTGCACCAAACGGTCGTAAATATATAAATAACATGAAACAAGATGTGAAAGAAAACATAGAGAAATGAATCAAATAAAACGCAACGAAACTACATGAAATGGAATAAAACTGAATGAACATACACTCATTAAAATAAGTTATTATAAATCGTCTAATATCGTTTACCTAACAACAAGTATCGTACAATAAAAAGTATTGAATAATTGTTAATATTAGTAGTATTATAAACTTAAGTATTATAACCCAAGACAGCAAAACTACTGGCTATGAGATTCTGTCATACCTGTACCAATTAAAGGCCAACGGAGATTGTACCCAGAAATGTTATAACACTGGCTCCAGGATCAATTGTTTGGGAGAACATGGGGCTGGCCTCAGTTGTAGTTAAGGAGGGTAAGTGTTTCAATTTTCTTACGTCTTACTGTCACGTCTCATCTGGTGGTCACATATTCTAGTTATGACTACATTAGCTTTTTTCATCTTTGTTAATCAGAGCTACTTATATAACGCTATGGTTAGGTTATTAAAGTAATTTAAAATCATCTGTAATTCATTGAAACGGAAATCTTTCAATTAACATTAATCAACTTTATACCTACAACATGTTACGAAATTTTCAAAGAGCACCCACGAGAGTCGCAAAATTGCCTTAATTTCCATATTTCTAACTAAGCACAAGCTTACACGTGTTACTAGATTTTAGCATGAATAATAATTATCTATAGAGTCATAACATTCTACCGTTCACTATTAATATTATATTATAATTAATATTAATTTTCCTAGTAAAATAAAAATATACTAAAATACTTAAGAAATCAATATATCGGCATATATAGGACCATAGTACAAAACGTTGCGTGCGAATTTTAATGCTCTGAAAAATGTGAATGAATGTTGTGTCGAATGTGACATTCAATCCAAGATCTAATGACATCTTCTGTAGACACTTGGCATCAACATCAATCGCGAATGCAGCACTCTCCTTCGTTTTGCCGATGTTATAGTTTTACACAGGCAGAATCAATGCAGTATCTGATTCATTTGACTTGATCTTCATTGCATAAAGTTTCTGACCTACCCGGTCGAAAAAAATAACAAGGACGATCATGTCGAGTAACTCAAATCAAGTATCCATATCGCACATATATCGGTGACTGTTGGGAAGTCGATTTTATCGACAAATAAATGTTTAGCTAGGACAAAAAGTCCATTTAAGGTAAGCCGAATTTCGACAAACTGGGCTGAGCAACTGGGAAGTAATGTGATATTTATTTTAAATCTTTCAGAGTCCGAAGACTAAGATCATTGGGTAGGTAATGACATACTGAACCAAGCCATGATTCTTAGCTGTTGAACTTTTAAACATCTTCAGTCATCAAACTGGCTAGGAAGAGATGCTTGGTATTTGCAAGAGAACCAAAGTTACCTTCATAACACTTCAAGCAGCAAAGCTGAAATTGCAATAGGCAAACCATGTCGCTCACAGAACTGAAGCCAATTGGGAAACTTCCTTTCCTAATTGGCTCAATATTGGTTGGTTCATAATTGGCGACTATGAACTGTTTGACACAGCGTGAGAAGATCCCCTTATAGGTTAATCGATGGCCTGATTTTTGCAGAAAGCCGGTCGCCCGGTCGCTTCTTGTTGTGCTTTTAATTGGAGGCCTAAGACGAACAGTAGAATCGTGTCGATTGGTAATAATGAATGGCTTTTTCACATAATTTCAAATTAGGGTTTTAATAAATATCTACAAAATTTTACCTTTTTAAGTTTAAAAAAAGCATTAATAGTTTAGACAACGAAAACAATTTTGAACTTTTATATATAGAAATAAAATTGAGCAGCAATGTCACAAAATATTCTATTCATAAAGAAAAAACAAAGTCACGGAAAAACAACTGACCTGCGATCTGTCAACGTTTCCGGAATTTCGAACAAGAATTATTGCTCCAAAACAAAAGTTTTCTCTGCAAAGGTTCTGAATGTCACCTGTCATGAAAATAACTATCCCATGATTATCTCCGGAACTCGTATAAGTGCGAATTGGATATTTCTGAATGAAAAAAACAAATATAAAAGAAATCTATTGGTAGTCTTAATTAATAAGCAAATACCTATATCCTTTTGAAATTATTATTTTATATGTAATACTTATAAAAGTAAAATAACTAAACATATTTATTGAATATCTACAAATAGTTGTATTGGTTATTCGTATGTCAGCTATGTTAAATAAAAGATGTTCATCAAGAATATTAAATAATTCTCGTGGTGTTAAAATTAAAATGGCATTACTACTGAACAGAGTTTTCTTAATAACTTAAGTGGAAATTATCACTTACGTATTTGCTTTTTTTAAATATTAGCGGATACTTTTTATTTAATTCTGTCTGCTCGTTTCGGCTCCTTTACAGGAGCTGTGATCGTTATTTTACTTCAGAGAAAGCCTACTAAAGGATAAAATTATAAATCCACAAATTATTATTATATCAAGAAAAATACAATTCATGTTTCTAATTTTATTCCGACCAGAGCTTGAATTCAACGCGGTTTTGGCTGAAATCCAAGAATTATTTTTTGACTGAGTAAATATGATGTTTTGCTTAATTAGTTTTTTTATTCTTAAACTCTTTTAAATAATAAAAAAAAAGTTTTTAAATTTTATTTTAGGTGGAATTTTTCACGTCTTATTGGTTAATCGAACAAAAGACGTATAGGCTAGGCTACAAAGGGGCCACTATGGCGAAATTTATTAACACTAATAATTTTTTTTTCTCTGAAAGTCCTTTTATATAAAAAGAATTAACTACGATAGAGCATTCGATTTTAATAAATTGATGGGTATTTCAAAATATAAGATAAAATTGATACATTTTAAAAATATTTATTTCAAAAAACTATAAATTTTATAAATTTTTAAAGTGAATTCATAGGCTGATGTAGCTAACCTTGCAGTTAAGGAAACTTTTGTTTATTCGTTAAGTCAATAATTTAATTATTTGAATTATCCTCAGCTATATACGTCTGTTCACGACGAAACGATTCGTTTATCTGTATAATAGCTTCTATAACGTAAATTAAGTAATTCATAAATGATTAATGTGAAGTTCTGAAAATGGTGTAGTTCAAAACGCATGTTCGCAGATAGCGGGACTTGCTCCTTATAGGTGCGCCAATAGGACGATCGCATTTCTTCCTTTCGTCAAGTGTGTTTTACGAGATTAAAAATAGTTTATTTTAGTTACGTAATAATGTTTAGATTGTAGTATATTTCTCTAGTTAACCTTTATTAATAAAAATATGATGAATGGCCTATTTATTAACCTGAAATACATAGAAACATCCCGCTCACCTTCCGCTATGCGACTGCGGACGACAGAGGCGAGCGGGGCAGTTTATATATGACCGAGGCGGGAGGCGAGGTAGAATAAGAGAGCGCCCGCGCCGAGAGCGGCGCCACTCGCTTCCCGCTCTCCCTATGATAAATATTGTATGTTATTATAGTAAGTATAAATAATATTAACTAGAAAATAAGTCGTAGTCATAAGAAAATGTGTAAATAATGACATAAATAAAGGCGAAAGCACTTGCGGGGGTGAGGTTCGGAGACCCAAAATGGGTTGCCCCACCTTGGATGGGTCAACCGAAAATATCGAATAAAAGACGGGCTCAAATCAATGCAAAATCACTTCCGACCGAGCTTCCGATCCAGCATTGAAAACAAGCAAAGAAGAAGAAACCTGAAGCCTCCGAACCTCACTGCAAGCTTAAGAAAATCAGCGACTTTTCCTTGCCGAAGCTACCCTGCTGACGTCACCATCCCTACGGCGCCATCCGACATTACCATCGTCCATCACCACCCAAGTTATACAGTCCACCCTAGTGGGGTCTATGCCCCACATTTTGGTCCTCGTCGAAGCCGGATCACTGAAACAGCAAGATGGTAGTCACCAGAAGTAACCTCGGGAAAGAAGAGTCCACCTCGGAAGAATCTGGCAACACAACAACGACCGGAAGCGGCCAAACCGGCACCACACACGGAAGCGAAGAAACCGGCACTACGTCCGGGAGCGGCGAAACGGGAACCACGTCCGGCACGGGAGCGACCACAACCGCCACGCCCAGCGTGGGGGGCCCGGCCGACACATCGGGGCTTCAAGCCACGCCCGCCGCCAGTACAGCCACCGTCGTGGAACGACATTCCACAGAATTGATGCCGCCGCCGACCGCCCGAGCCGCCAAACCCGCTCGGTCACGCCGATCAGGAGCCCCCAGCAAGAAACTCCTCGCGGAGTTGGGGGCCAGAGAGAGGCTAGCCGAGTTGGAACTGAAGCGGATCCAGGCGGAAACAGAATTGGAGAGAATAAGACAACAAAGAAGAGAAGCAGAAACATCGTCCGAAGAATCGGGAGAAGAAGACGATCTGGCACCACAACGAGTCTCAGATTGGTTCGACAGACAGCGACGCAAGAGGATCGACTGTCCCCTATGGAGGAGACTGCAAACGCAACGACGGCCCCTCGGAGTACAGCGAGAGAAGTCAACGGAGTCAAGCAAGGACTGGTTGTCTGCGCCCGGGAAAAACGCAGACAACGGGAAAATGATGAAGAAATTCAGTCCAGCAAGAACCCCACGATCGACGTCACTACGCTGTCCGCCGCGTTAGCAGAAGCAATCTACACCAACAAGTCGAAGAGAACGTACGTTACGGAACTGCCATCGTTCAGCGGTCAACCACAAGAATGGCTGCACTTCAGAGCAGCATTCAACGAGTTGGCGGAGAGCTTCTCAGCAAGTGAGAACGTCGCCAGATTAAGAAGAAGTCTACGGGGAGCTGCCTTGGAAGCCGTCAGCGCCCTCCTGATCAGTCAGCCACCCCCCGAAGATATAATGAACTCGTTGGAAAGAAGATTTGGTCGACCCGATGCCCTGCTCCTCGGCGAAATGGAGAAGATGAAGACTCTCCCCCGGCTGACCGACAACCCACGCGACCACGCGGTTGAAGCTCGATCCCGTAAAGCTACTGATACGCGCGAAAAGAAGAAAGCCTTTAACAAAGCCGCCAAGTCCTGCAAAAAGGTTGTAAAAAGAGCTCGCTTCGATCACATAGGCCGCATTGGGAAGAAGCTTGCCTCTTACCCTTCGGGTAGTAAAGCGTTTTGGTCCCTGGCTAAGTCGATCGAGGGTAACTTCTGCCGTTCCTCAGTGCCTCCCTTGCTGAAACCTGACGGATCATTGGCACACACGGCCAAGGAAAAGGCGGATATATTTGCCGAATTATTTGCCGAAAGTTCGCGTTTGGATCCTGGCAATGCTGTACCTTCCGGTTTGTCAAGATGTGGGACTTTTATGTCTGAAATTCGTATAAGACAAACCGAAGTCAGAAAGGCATTGCGGGAACTGGACGTGAATAAAGCCAGTGGTCCGGATGGTATACCAGCCATAGTACTAAGGACTTGCGCTCCTGAGTTAGCTCCGGTATTGACACGCCTATATCGGTTATCTATGGCTAAAGGACAAGTGCCAAAGTCCTGGAAGCTGGCCAACGTGCAACCTGTGCCTAAAAGGGGCAGTCGTGCTGACCCTATCAATTACAGGCCCATCTCGGTCACGTCCATTCTCTGCAAGATAATGGAACGTGTACTGAACCACAGGCTCCTGTCGTATCTAGAAGAAAATGACCTCCTTAGTGACCGGCAATATGGGTTTCGCCGGAACCGGTCTACTGGAGATCTTCTAGCATACGCCACTTACATATGGAGCGAAGCCATCGAGAGGCACGGTGAGGCGCTTGCCGTCTCTCTTGATATCTCGAAGGCTTTTGATAGGGTGTGGCATGAGGGCCTTATTGGCAAGCTTCCATCATATGGTCTTCCCACTGGTTTGTGTGTCTGGATATCGGACTTCCTGAGAGATCGGTCAATACAAGTTGTCATTGACGGCAGCTCGTCTGACCATTTGGCTATCAATGCCGGCGTCCCTCAGGGTTCCGTTCTCTCTGCAACACTTTTTCTGCTGCATATAAATGACCTGCTGTTGCCCGGTATTTTGGGGTACGCAGATGACAGCACTGTTGTAGAGACCTATATGTCTGATGCACGAGCCAGTGCTGAACAGATCCAGCGTCATAGAGAGGCGATGGTTAGCCGCATGAACCTATCTCTGCAGGCAGTCTCCGAATGGGGCGATGCGAATCTAGTAGGGTTCAATCCGGCAAAGACCCAGGCGTGTCTTTTCTCCGCTAAAAGGAGTCCTTTCAACTTGACTCCTACTTTCCGAGGTGTATCCGTGCCGATCACTGACCATCTTGAGCTTTTAGGTATGTCTTTGTCACCAACTCTCAATGTTGGCTCTTTCATTGAGAGCATGGCTCAAGTGGCTTCAAAAAAACTTGGCATTCTGGCGAAGGTGAGAAAATACTTCACACCGGAACAGTTGCTCAACCTTTACCAAGCACAAGTTCGATCGTGTATGGAGTATTGTTCTCATCTTTGGGACGGTTCCGCCCGATACCAGCTCCAGACGCTTGAGTCCATTGAGAGGAGGGCAAAGAGGCTCATCGGCAATGAAGATCTTTTCTATAAAAAGCTCAAAAGCCTTGAGCATAGACGGAAGGTAGCAAGCCTATCCGTATTTTATAGGATACATTTCGGAGAGTGTGCAGCTGAATTGTACAATCTTCTTCCGCCGTCCCCATTTTATCATCGGACAACCAGACTTACAAACTGGCGACACCGTTATATGGTGGATATACCAAAGAGTCGCACTAAGCGTTTTGGTTCCAATTTTGTGATACGTACCGCTAAGGAGTGGAACTCTTTGCCTGAGTCTGTGTTTCCTGACAAATACAATTTAGGGGTCTTCAAGTCACGAGTAAATAGGTACCTTCTAGGCAAGCGCGTCACATCCTAGATCACATCGACGCTTACCATCAGGCGAGATGGTGGTCAAGCGCATGCCTATTTTCTATAAAAAAAAAAAAAAAAAAAAAAACCTGTGCGTGTTCGCCAGCCGTGTAGCTAACACTATAGCTACCGTAGAAATACTCAAGCGACCGCAATACCTACACAACCCGGAGATATTGCGACTCATCATAGAAAAAATGACGCCGATCCTACGCAACAAGTGGTACGATCACGCGGCACAAGATGAAGACACGCCCGAACTTAAGAAGATGGCAATGTTCCTCAACAATGAAGCGGACAAGTGCGCCCCCTACGCTCCTCCCGAAGTAAACAATGAAGTCAGAGAGAAAATTATGAAGAGGAAGATCGAGCGCACATACGCCGCGACACCCGAAGCCACACCGTTCAAGCCTAGCGAGAAGTCACCGTGCCCGTGCTGCAACGAGAAGCATCAGCTGGCGACATGTCCAAGATTCATCAAGGCGGACACGAACGAGCGATGGGAGATAGCGAAGAAGAATCGCATCTGTTTTCGATGCTTATCAAGCAAACACCGCCGCGTCGTGTGCAGAGCGAAGCCCTGCGGTCTCAACGGATGCGTCATGCGACACCACCGGCTGCTTCATCATGAGAGAGCGACACCGACCGCGGCGACAACGCCGCCCGCATCACCGTCGCCGATCAAGCCCGAACAAGTGATCGCCTCAGCGATCGATCAAGTTGCATCGAACACAACCAACACGAGCCGCGCGTACTTGAAGATAGCTCCGGTCACCCTACAGGGCCCAGAAGCCACCGTGAATACCTACGCACTGCTCGACGAGGGAAGCACCGTGACCATCATCGACTCAACGCTCGCAGACACGCTCGGCCTTCAAGGACCCCACGAGCCACTATGGGTACAAGGAGTGAGCGGGACAGAGATAGCGCACAATAGAAGCAAGAAACTAAACGTCAGCATCGCGGGGAGGCACAACCGAGGCAAACCGCACATCTGCAGCGCGCACACCGTCACAAGTCTGGACTTCGCCACTCAAACGATAAGCGAGCGGGAGGTGCAGAACTGCGCGCATCTAGAGGACATCAAGCACGAGCTTCTATACACTAACGCCGTCATCAAGATACTCATCGGTCAAGACAATTGGGAGCTGATCGTATCACGTGACATACGGGAGGGACGGCGCGACCAACTCGTGGCTTCGAAGACTCAGCTGGGTTGGGTGCTACACGGCTGCCGCTCCTCACACGCGGCCCCCGTAGCCTACTGTTGCACGCATCTAACTCAAACCCGCGAAGCAGATAACATGGAGGAAATTATGAAGAAATACTTCGCGCTTGAATCACTATCGATCGAACCGAGAAAACAGAAAAGCGATCCCGAGCTGCAAGCCCTCAAGATATTAGAAGATAAAAGCCGACGTCTCCCTAACGGTCGGTTCGAAACGGGTCTACTGTGGCGAGAAGAGGGCACCGACATACCGAACAATCGATCGGATGCGCTCAAGCGTCTACACACACTCGAACGAAAACTCGATCGCGACGCCGATCTCAAGAATAAGTATGAAGAACGAATCGGCAACCTACTAGCGTCGGGCTACGCCGAACGAGCAGGGACGCCCCCTAGCGACAGAACGTGGTACTTACCTCACTTCGCGGTCTGCAATCCAGAAAAGAAGAAAATAAGAGTCGTACACGACGCCGCCGCTAGATCACACGGACGCAGCCTCAACGACATGCTACTCCCCGGGCCCGATCTATTACAATCTCTACCCGGCGTAATCATGCGGTTTCGGCAGCGAGGCGTCGCCGTGTCGGCGGACATAAAAGAAATGTTTATGCAGATCAAGATCCGTGAAGAAGACAGGGACGCACTCCGTTTCCTGTGGAGGGACAACCGGCGGGAGGGACCCCCGGAGGAGTACCGCATGACCTCCGTCATCTTCGGCGCGTCGTCATCACCATGCACGGCGCTCTTCATAAAAAACAGAAACGCAAAGGAACACGCCGCCGAGTATCCACGAGCCGCGCGCGCGATCGAAGCAAACCACTACATGGACGACTACTTGCACAGCTTCGACGACGTAGAAGAGGCAAAACGGATCACCAAAGAAGTCGACCACGCGCACAGGCGAGCCGGCTTCGAGCTACACGGATGGGCCACCAACGAAAAGGACGCAATCAGCGCCGTCGTCGCACTAACAGAGCGAGAGGGAAACACAGTCGCTATCGGCGGGAGCGAGACGGAAAAAACACTCGGCCTACTATGGGATACAAAAGAAGATTGCATACGATTTCGCCTCAACACCGCTAAGGCGCCACCCGAAGTACTCGACGACCTGCGACCACCGACGAAGAGAGAAGCGCTCAGCATCATCATGTCCATCTTCGACCCGCTAGGCCTCATCTCACCCGTGACTACGCCGGCGAAACGAATAATGCAAGACACGTGGCGCTACAAGACGGACTGGGACGAAGCCATACCGGAGGAGCTACACGACAGATGGAGCGAGTGGCTACGACGGCTACATGACTTAAGCTACTTTCGCATACCGAGGTGCTACGACGCCGAGCCTGCCGCTTACTACGAGCTACACACATTCGTAGACGCCAGCGAAGAAGCTTACGCCGCCGCAACCTACTGGCGGATAACGCGGAGCGACGGCAGCATCAAAGTCACCCTAGCAGCAGCGAAGAGCCGCGTCACGCCCACGAAACCCATCTCCATACCCAGGTTGGAGCTCCAAGCAGCCGTCCTAGGAGTTCGATTAGCAAGATCGACCGCAGAAGAGCACGAGTATGAAATAACTCGCAAGACATACTGGAGCGACTCACGCACCGCGCTAGCATGGATACGCGCCGAACCACGCACATTCAAAACATTCGTCGCTCACCGAATCGCCGAAATAGAAGATTTAAGTAAGAAAAACGAGTGGCGGTGGCTGCCGTCAATCGACAACGTAGCCGACGACGCAACCAGAGCGACACCTGCCGACTTCGACCCGCACCACCGATGGTACCACGGCCCCCGGTTCCTGTATCAACCCGAAACAACCTGGCCCGTGGAGAGTAAAATAGCGAGCGAAGCGACCGGTGAAGAAAAAGAAAAGTGCAACACACTACAACCGCGCTCCGAACACAGTCATCTACCGAAAATAGAACGATTCTCTAAGTGGACACGTCTCTTGCGAGCGACCGCGCGAGTGCTACAGTTCATAGACCTCTGTCGTCCAAAGAAGCAAACAGTGGCAGCAACACGCAGAAAACGAACAAGAGCCGCCGAAACACAAGACGCAGTTTGGAAAAAATCGAACCCGAGACCCCGCAAGCCCGACGATTTAACCACTCCACCTGCGCGTCACAACGACTTCATATTGTTAGAAGCGCGATATTTACTCGCAGCGGAGAAATCGTGGATACGCGCCGTTCAAGAAGACAGCTATAGTAAAGAGATAGAACGCCTACGACGCAAGCAAGAACCCGACAGGAGCGACCGACTCGCCGCGCTAAGTGTATATATCGACGAAGACGATATAATACGACTTCGCAGCAGAATAGCGGAGGCCAGCGACGTCGAGGAAGAAACCGTCCGCCCGGCGGTACTGCACGGAAAACATAGCTATACGAAGTTATATATGTATAGCCCATATACACGAAAAGCTACACCACGGCGGCACGGAAATAGTAGTAAATGAGTTACGTCAACGCTTGTACATAATGAAGATAAGACCTACGGTTAAAGGAGTCATCGTTCGCTGCGCCACCTGCCGACTGAAAAAGGCGAAGCCCGCCGCGCCCTCTACCGGAGATCTGCCTGCGGCGCGCCTCGCTCACCACGCACGCCCGTTCACCTACACAGGAGTGGACTATTTCGGCCCACTAGAAGTCACGGTGGGACGACACAGAGAAAAAAGGTACGTCGCGCTCTTCACGTGTATGACGTCACGCGCGGTACATCTCGAGGTAGCCGCATCGCTCAGCACCGACTCTGCAATCGCCGCCCTTCGCCGTTTCATAGCGAGGCGAGGCTGTCCGACGGAGCTGTGGAGTGACAACGGCACCGCATTCAGAGGCGCCGACCGGGAGCTCTCCGCGGCGATCAAGGAGGCCGCCGCTGCACGACACATCAACTGGCGTTTCCTGCCCCCGGCCGCTCCTTTCATGGCCGGGGCATGGGAGCGTATGGTGCGCACCGTCAAGGAAGCCCTGCGCGCCACTCTGCACGAACAGCGCCCCAGCGACGAGACCCTGCAGACACTGCTCGCCGAAGCCGAAGCGACCGTGAACTCCCGTCCACTCACCCACGTGGCGGTGGGCCCGGACGACCCACCTGCGCTCACACCCAACATGATCCTGATTGGGCCCGACTGTCATACTCCGGCCCCCGGCGCCTTCAACGAGTCCGACCTAACTGCGCGTCATCAGTGGAGACGCGCCCAACAGCTCGCCGACACCTTCTGGCGCCGCTGGGTGCGAGAGTACCTACCGCTACTGCAAAACCGGCGGGAGCCCTCCAACGTCGGCACCCCTCCTGTCATCGGCGACGTGGTCATCATATGCGACTCGAACCTACCTCGCAACACCTGGCCGCGCGGACGAGTTACGAAGACCTATCCCGGCAAGGACGGAGTTGTTCGAGTCGTGGACGTCACCACCAGCAAGGGACACGTTCTGCGAAGGCCCACCAAGAAGATCGTCGTTCTACCAGTAAGATCGCAAGGCGACGGCGGGAGAAATGTTCACGACGAAACGATTCGTTTATCTGTATAATAGCACCTATAACGTAAATTAAGTAGTTCATAAATGATTAATGTGAAGTTGTGAAAATGGTGTAGTTCAAAACGCATGTTCGCAGATAGCGGGACTTGCTCCTTATAGGTGCGCCAATAGGACGATCGCATTTCTTCCTTTCGTCAAGTGTGTTTTACGAGATTAAGAATAGTTTATTTTAGTTACGTGATAATGTTACGCAACTAAAACTTGACGACCGTTTGGTGCAACGGTAGCGATCCTGCCTTTCGCACCGACGGTCCTGGGTTCGAATCCCGGAAGGGGCAGATGTTTTTATGATGAATTCAAGCATTTGTACCTGTCATGGATGTTTATATATATTTTTCTATGAATATTTCTTATTTATGTATGATATATATATGTCTATGCGTTATCCTAGTATCCATAACACAAGCCTTAAGAGTGCTTACTTTGGGCTAGGTTAATTGGTGTGAATGTAGGAAATATTTATTTATTTATTTATAATGTTTAGATTGTAGTATATTTCTCTAGTTAACCTTTATTAATAAAAATATGATGAATGGCCTATTTATTAACCTGAAATACATAGAAACATCCCGCTCACCTTCCGCTATGCGACTGCGGACGACAGAGGCGAGCGGGGCAGTTTATATATGACCGAGGCGGGAGGCGAGGTAGAATAAAGGAGCGCCCGCGCCGAGAGCAGCGCATTCCGCTTCGAGCCGCCGTGCGCACCAGTCGTCCCCGTACACAGGTGCCCCCTAGCGGCGCTCGCCACACTTCGCTCGCCTTCCGCGTCAAGCGCTCCAGCAGAAGCCGAAGCCAGATGATACCTTGCGGTGTTAACGAAGTCGGCGGAGCAATCCCGGTTTGCTCTCTAGGGCCCTTCAGGCTCTAGGAAAACCGAAGGCCAAGTCCCATTGCACTTGGGCTTAGCCCAAGGGGTTTGGCAGGCGGCTATCCGTTTAGGGATACCTGCCCTCGGTCGCGTCACCCCCCTCCCCCCTGCCACCCGGCAGGGGGTGTCTCTTTGCGTTAGTCTTTTTCTTGCTTTTAATCTTTTAATTTTAGTTTTTTCTAGCTCACGAAATGGAGTCTTCGGACCCAAGTGAGCTCATCAACGAGCTTTCGGGTGTCGACCCGCTACTCTCGCAGCTTCCTGCGAGTAGCGTGGCGGCACTCCTCGCCTTTTTTGAGGCGCGGTTCGGGCCCCAGCCCGTGGCCGCGCAAACCCAAGCCCAGGTAGGCACCCAGCGATCCCAACGATCCCTTCCCATCATCCTTTCCTCCCCGGCGTCTCCAGACGCGCAGGGGATTCAACGGTCACCCATCCCGACCGTGACCAGACTCAACATCAGCGACATGGATTGCGAATTCCTCGCATCCAAGCGCTCGGCCCCGAGGCACACGCCTCCCTTCTCGTCCGACTCTGCCGACGAGTCTTCCTCTACGCTCACCGATGGTTTCACCACGGTAGAGGAAAAAAGGTTCGAAGCGCACTAAGCGCAGGAAGAACGTTTCTCCGCCCGCCACTCCAGTGGCTTCCACCACCACCTCAGCCGCCCCGGTTAAGGCAGCCCCTACGGCCCCGAGCAGGTCCACCGGGGACCTGCACCGCGCCGCCCCGACTGCACGCCCATCCACCTCGCGTCCACTTTCAAGGTGCGACGCGCAACCTACAAAGGTTGCTGCCCCCCCGCCGATCCAACTTCAGGACAAGGCCAAGTGGGGCTTAGTGTCCGCCTTATGTGTACAGGAGAAAATCCAGTACACAAAGGCCGTCAACAAGGGTTTGACCATCGAGGTCAACACCCCCACGATCGCGGACTTTAGGTCTCTGACCCGACTTCTTGCCAACAAAGGCATATCTTACTACACCTTTGCGCTCCCCGAGGAGCGCAAAGTCAAGGCCGTTCTTAGGGGCATCCCCGAAGAACTTCCGAACGAGGACATCCTAAATGACCTCGTTCGACAGGGCTACCCTGTTGTCGGCGTGCACAAGTTGCACGCGAGCAATGGGAGGTCCTGGCCCCTCGCTTTGGTCATAATGACCAACAACGAAAAGGCCAAACCCATCTTCCGCG
The DNA here is from genome assembly GCA_927399485.1 of Calamotropha paludella. Lineage (NCBI taxonomy): Eukaryota > Metazoa > Arthropoda > Insecta > Lepidoptera > Crambidae > Calamotropha > Calamotropha paludella. Next base: position 14,699,113 of record OV656824.1, on the reverse strand, counting down.
CCAAAGACCTCGTGGTCTGCGGCCTTTCTGGCATTAAAGCCGAGCCCCCAAACAAGCGTGGGTATCCTGGGCAGTGTCACCGCTGCCAGCTTTACGGCCATGCAGCGGCGAACTGCAACGCTTCACCGAGGTGCGTCAAGTGCCTCATTCCACACCTGACCAAGGAGTGCTCTCGCACGAGAGACTCCCCCACCCCTCCTGACTGTGTGCTGTGTGGCCAATCCGGCCACCCAGCGAACTATAGGGGTTGCTCTCGCGCCCCTCGCCCCAAGCCTCCAAAGGCTAAAAAGCCTAACCGGGGACCAAAGGCATCTTCTTCTCAGAAGAAGAGGCCTTCTGGCCCCCCGGCCCCTCCTAAGCCTTCGCTGGCAAATTTCCCACCCCTACCTAAAGGGGTGGGACAGCCGGCTACCACCACTCCAGCCCCCCCCATGCCGGCCTCCGGACCGGCCTGGGGACCAGCCCCTTCGGCACCGGCCCCTGGGCCGGCCTGGGGCCCAGCTCCCAAGGCGACGCCGCCTAAGGCGACACCGCCTAAGGCGGCTCCCGCCTCCCAAGCCCCGAAGTCATCCCTTATGGATGACTTCTCTATCATCTTCACCACGATGCAAGGCATCAATATCAATGAGATATCGGCCTTGGCATCCAAACTCAGGAGAGCCCAAAACGCTCAACAACGGCTTCTAGCTCTCTGTGAGCACGAAGCCCTTCTCCGGTCCCTTAACTAAGGTCCGCAATGCCAGGAAGGATCCCATCTTCTTCTTCTTCTTCTCCGACTGTACCAGTCGCTCCTCTCACCGGTCGAGTGAAACCTAGAGGTGTTTCGCTTATCTCTTTCAATACCCGCTCCCTGCGCAAAAACATTCCCGAGCTAAGGGTGTTTCTGCGCGAAAGGGACCCCGACCTTGTCCTACTTCAGGAAACATGGCTCAAACCGTCTATACGGAAAGGGCTATCGATTCCTTCATACTCCCTTGTCAGAAATGACAACTTCACCCCAGCGGACCAGAACCGCAGGGAAATTGTCTCTGGTGGCACGGCGATCTATTACAAAAGATCGCTTCACTGCTCACCAATCCCCATTCCTGCTCTCTCTAACATGGAAGCCACGGTATGCAGACTGGCTATGTCGGGTCACAGAACACTGATCATAGCTTCTGTCTACATACACGCTGGCACCACTCCATTGCGGAGCGACTTCGAGTCCCTTCTGTCCTTGGGCGACTCAGTCATTCTGTTTGGAGACTTTAACTCCAAGCACACTGACTGGACCTGCCGTAAGACAAACACCGGCGGGCGGCGTCTGCTTCAGATCACACGTCATGATCTCGAATTAGACGTCTTCAGCCCGTACGAACCCACCCACTACCCAGACAACCCACAGAATGATCCCGACGTACTAGACTTCGCTCTAGTCAAGGGAGTCTCCCTCCCATTTAGGACGATTGAGACCCTCCAAGACCTCGGGTCCGATCACAGGCCGGTTTCCCTCATTATGGGAAACAAAGAGCCAACCCCTCCCTCCTTCAAAACCATTACTGACTGGGATCGGTTCAGATCGTCCCTCAAGTCGGCAATGGAAGTAGACAACCCTTCGCTCTCTATGGACCCCGACTATTACGATAGTTCGGAGAAAATAGATGCAGCCATTTCCGAATTTACCCTTTTGGTCCAAAGAAAGACTGCGGACAGTGCGAGGAAGGTACCTGTGAAAAATCACAATGCCATTCCTCCCACCCTCCGCAACCTGATGAGGGCCAAAAACGCAGCTCTCCGGAGAGCTGCTAGGTACCCGACCCCTGAATACAGAGCCAGAGCTAACCGTCTTCAACGGTTAGTAAGATCTCAGTTGAACGACCTGAGGAATAACCAATTTGGTGACCTCATGGCGGACATCACTCCCTCCCATGTAGCCTACTACCGAGTGGCCAGAGCCCTCCGTAGTGACACCTCAAACTTCACACCCCTGTGGTGTAGAAGTAATTATAAATATGTATATTAACTACGTAATCCTATATATACTCTAATAAGATTGAATATCGATTATTAAATATCTAATCATTGTACCATCAACATGTGTTTCTTTTAACTCCTCGGCGCCAGACCTTACATGGCGACCCGAGCCAGTTCGCAACGCGAGTGTTTGTTATAGTATCAAATTATAAGACCGGCTTTAATTATGGGGACAGTCCAAAGTACGATTTCGTCGCCTGTGGGTGATCTTTGTAATAATTACATTATTAATTTTTTTAACAAAATAAAATGGGTGGACAACAAACCAAGGATAAAGATGACAACAACATCGTTTTAGCACAATTCGGGAAAAATGACGCCCACGTTTCTTTCAACGAGTTGAAGTTCCACGCATCCGCGACTTCCATACTGCTGGGCGTGATTCTGTTACTGGTGCTGCTAGTGTTGATGTACGGTGTATACAAGCTGTACTACAGGTGTCATAAGAGGACAATACGGCGTGAATTATCTAACCACTTGGCGCGAAACTCCTGGTCATCTTTCGGTCGTGGACGTCGAGGAGGAGACGCTCTCCCTACCAGGGCTATGGATGCAACTAAGGAGGAGACATATTAAGTGGAAACTTTTGGTGTTTAAAGTGTTGTGCACGTGTGGTATGTAGTTTTAAATTTTTTTTTTGCAACTTGTATTTTCTAGTGTAGTATGACCAGTATGTTAATCGCATTTATTTTGTACTACTGCAATAGTTATACACTTATATTTATCTAAATATATTAGTAATTTAGTGTAATGTTGCACGATATTAATGAAGTATACGAACAAATAAACAGGTTAAAGGAAAATACATTTAAGTTAAATAAATCGCGAAGAACAAAAAATATCTTAGAAAAAACATTAAATGATGCAACATTACTATATAATAAATATTTGAAATGTGCTGATATCTTAGATAATAAAATACGCGAAGGTGAACTTGAGAGTTGTATAATAGTGAAGGTCAAAGAAATTTGTATACGAATAGAAACCCTGTACGCTCAAATTGTCGATTTTTGTAACAACAGTAGTATTGAAAAGCGAAACACCATGGAAAAGTTTGATTTAAAAACGGCGGTTTCTCTCTTGCCCGTCATGAACGGAGACGAGGATATTACCAAAAAATTAATAGATTCTATTGAGCTCTATAGTTCGATTATTGATAAGGACAGTGAAAATGTTTTGATAAAATTTATAATGAAAACGCGGCTATCGGAAAGTGCAAAACTGCGTCTTTCCCAGTCTTACTCGTCATGTCAGCAACTTCTGTCTGATATGAGGGAACACTTACTGACAAAAAAGTCTAGTAACGCTATTCATTCACAATTAATGAGAGAAAGTCAGGGCACTAATAGTATTGAAGATTATGGTAAAAGGCTTGAACAATTATTTACTGACTTAACAATATCGCAAGCCGAAGGCAATAGCACCGCTTTTAGTGTATTGAAGCCGATCAACGAAAAGTTGACTATAAAAAGTTTTATTGACGGTCTTAGAAACCCTAGTTTAAGAATTATTTTAACAGCGCGTAACTACACGTCTTTGAAAGACGTCATCCGAGCAGCCAAGGACGAGGAATTGTCTACCTCTCGAGCTTCATCGGAAGGGGCTGTCTTCATGGCCCGCCGAGGAAAGTCAGGTAACTATAATAAACAATTTACAGGTCGTGGTCGGGGCTATATGCATTTCAGAGGCAGCCGACCTACTTCGTATAATCATAATACTCAAAATGTTTATCGCGGCAGCGCATCGGCGCGGGGCGGCAGGAGCGACGTTCGAGGTCGTTCATCTCACCGTATTTATCCGGAAAGGGGTAGATCCTTTTTAAAAAATTACAATCGACATAGTCAGAATAGATCTATTAATTATTTAGCTCCAAACTTAGATAACAGGGATGCCGAAACTAAGACGCGTCCTGCCGAAACTGAGACCCGTTCTGCCGAAACTGATTTTTTTTCGTTCATAAATGCATTTTTTCGTGTAATAGTAGTAATCATGTAAAATTAAGTTTAGGCAACGTAAATAAAAGGTGGCTCATAGATACTGGCGCATCATTATCTGCAGTAAAATATGAATCCATTATTGAATTACAGATACCGATCATTAACGATAACATTAGCATAAAAGGAATTGGCGGCAGCCTAAACAGCGAAGGCTATGTGTACTTAAAGCTCTCCACAAAAGGAAAAGAATTTGTACACAAGTTTTATGTATTAAGAAATATGTCTTGTTTGCATGATGGCATAATTGGACAAGACTATTTGCAAAAATACAAATGCATTGTAAATTACGAAGTAAATACGGTTTCTATGACTTATGGTAGAAATGATTTTAAAATAACTTTACCCTTAGAATTGGGCTCATTTCACGGAAATAATTATTTGACCGTACCACCACGATGTGAGAAGATTTTTTATATAGATTCCCGTATGAGTGAGGATTGTATTATTCGATCGAAAGAGTTGTGTGAAGGTGTTTATTTAGCAGGCGGCATATGTAAGGCTAAAGAAGGAAAAATACCTATTCAAATTTTAAACTCACGTGAAGAACAAGTCACTTTGAGTTATTTTTCGCATGAGATAGAAGATTTGGATAGCTATTATGTATGTACTTTTAATAAGAATGAATCTATTGACAGCGAACGGGTACGGAAAATGTTTTCATTTTTAGATTTTTCTCATTTAAATACGGAAGAAAGGCGATCTGTGCAAAATATATGTGCTAAATTTTCAGACATATTTTATTTACCAGGGGATAAGTTGTCAGTATGTAATATTTACCAACCAGAGATTAAATTAAAACCTGACGCTGTACCAGCGTACACAAGACCCTATAGATTACCATGCACACAAAAAGGTGAAATTACGAATCAAGTAAATAAATTATTATCCGAAAATATTATTGAACCTTCCTGCAGTGAGTGGTCGAGCCCCGTTTTGTTAGTTCCGAAAAAGTCAGATGGTTCGAAGACTTGGCGTTTGGTTATTGATTTTCGAAAATTAAATGAACAAATTTTAGATGATAAATTTCCACTTCCAAACATCGCAGATATACTTGATTCACTTTCAGGTGCTATGTATTTCAGTCATCTTGATTTGTCACAATCTTACTTTCAATTAAATTTGGATCCTAACAGTAGGAAGTTCACAGCCTTTACAACGTCCACGGGACAGTACCAACTAACTAGATTACCCATGGGGTTGAAGACTTCTCCTAGTATTTTCTCTCGAGCAATGACTATAGCAATGGCAGGCTTAAATTATGAAAAATGCCTAATTTATTTAGATGATATTCTCTGTTTCGGACAAAGTTTATCTAGCCATAATAAAAATCTTATAGACATATTATCTAGGCTCAGAAAAGTAAATTTAAAACTTAACCCTGCCAAGTGCAAGTTTCTCAGAAAAGAAGTTCTATACTTGGGTCATGTTGTGTCAGCGAAAGGTATAGTACCGGATCCAGAAAAAACTAAAGCAATAAACCAATATCCAGTTCCCAAAAACTCAGACGAGGTTAGGAGATTTGTCGCGTTTGCAAACTATTATCGAAAGTTTATTCCCGGGTTTGCGGAGATTACCTTACCACTTAATGCGTTGTGTAGAAAGTATGCGAAGTTTGAATGGACGGATGATTGTCAAAAAGCATTTTTAAAATTAAAAAAAAACAATTAGTTTCACCTAAATTATTGCAATATCCAAATTTTAGCAGCGACAACAAATTTATTTTGCAAACGGATGCGTCTGGTTTTGCGATCGGCGCGGTACTTAACAACGGAGATCGTAGGCCGGTGGCTTTCGCAAGTAGGACGTTAAATAAAGCAGAGAAAAATTATCCAACAATAGAAAAAGAGTTATTGGCTATAACATGGGCGGTTAAATACTTTAGGCCGTATCTGTACGGAAAAAGATTTACAGTCGAAACCGATCACAAACCTCTTGTTTATTTGTTTAATTTATCAAATCCGTCGAGTAGGTTAATGAAACTGAGGTTACTATTAGAGGAGTATGACTTCGATGTATTGTATGTGAAAGGAAAGGATAATGTAGCTGCAGATGCATTGTCCAGGGTATGCATTAGTAGTGAAGAGTTGAAAGGTATGCATGAAAATATTGTGTCAGTTATGACTAGGGCACAAACAAAGAAAAAAGAAACGCATTTGGGTAAAGTTTCGGAGAATAAGGTCACTAGCGACTGTTGGTATGATCACCCAAGAGTCGTAGAGATGCTTAAACTACCGAAAAATTACACCGAATTAGTATTTTTAAATGAGACTCAGTTCCAACAACTAAAAAATAGCTTTGATAGTGAAAATTACTTTTTCGCGTATATAAAATCAAAGTCTTTTATTTGTGTTAAACCAACAGCCCAATCACACTGCGCACGAGATGCCTTTGCGAGGGAGTTGAGTTTATTTTGTCATAAAGTAAATATAGACGAGTTATATGTTATCCTTAATGAAGACAGATACACAATTGTAAAAGAATTAATTCATTCTATAAATAGAACTCCTCAATGGACCGGTCCGCGCTTGCATATTATAAAAGGAGTTAAGAGGATAACAGACAGGGACACGATTCGTGTTATATTAAACGACTATCACATATTGCCAACTAGCGCACATGCCGGTATTAGGCGTATGGTGAAAAATATTAAGAGACGATTTTTCTGGCCAGGCATAGAGAAGGACGTGACAGATTTTGTTACTAAATGCGATCAATGTCAAAGACAAAAGTACTTTAAGTACACAAAGCAGCCGATGGTAATTACCGATACGGCTACATCGGCTTTCGACCGAGTATTTTTAGATTTAGTAGGGCCCTTAGGTAATGATAGTATTAGCGATTCTAAATATATTTTAAGTCTACAGTGCGATATGACAAAGTATGTCGAAGCGTATCCGATTTCATCTAAAGACACAGTGACCGTCGCCTCTGCCTTTGTAAGTAACTTTGTTTTGCGTTACGGAATACCTCGCGAAATCATAACAGATAGGGGTACCGAATTCATTTCTTCTGTAATGAAGGAAGTTTGCCAGTTATTGAATATAAGCCATAAGACATCCACTGCCTATCATCATCAAACTATAGGTGCACTTGAAAATACTCACAAAAATTTAATATCCTTTTTACATATTCAATCAAATAATAACGCTCAAAATTGGTCATCATGGTTACCCTATTGGTGTTTCTCATTTAATACTACTGTACATAGCGAAACTAATTATAGCCCTTATGAACTTGTTTTCGGAAAGTGTTGTAACATACCTACCAATTTAACAGAAAGTTTAGATCCTTTGTATAGTTTTAACGATTACGCTAAAGAACTAAAGTACAGAATACAAAAATCTCAACTAGATGCTAGGAACAACTTGTGTGTAAGTAAACAATTAAGAAAAGAACGCTATGACTCATATATAAACATTATTAATTACAAAGCAGGTGATTTGGTTTTGATTAAAAATGAGGCTAGAAGCAGTAAGTTAGATCCCTTGTATGTGGGACCATTTGAGGTATTACAAGACAGTGAACCGAATGTAATAATTTTAGATAAAGGTGTACAGAAAACAGTACATAAAAATAGAACAAAATTATATAAGTCAAAATAACCTTTACAATATAGTAAGAAAAAATGTATAATCATTACTAGAATTAGCTACTTTATTACATTTGTAACGTATACTTTAATAACCTTGATTTATTGTAAACATAGTTTTTAATTTTTGTACCTAGTTTAAAAAAATATGTACCTCCCTATGTAATATTTTTTTTTGCCTCCGCGGGGCGTGTGGTGTAGAAGTAATTATAAATATGTATATTAACTACGTAATCCTATATATACTCTAATAAGATTGCATATCGATTATTAAATATCTAATCATTGTACCATCAACATGTGTTTCTTTTAACTCCTCGGCGCCAGACCTTACACCCCCTCTCCTCCGTCCCGATGGCTCCACAGCCTTCGACGACGAGGAGAAGGCGGAGTGTTTTGCTGACAGCATTGCTTCACAATGCTCAGTCAGCACTCAGACTTGCGACCCATCCCACCTTCAGTCGATTGAGAAGGAGCTCAGCGAGCTGAACTCCAAACCTCTAGACTCTGATCCCATCACAGTGTCCCCTGATGAAGTTCATTCCTTCATCAAGGGCCTCAAGACCAAAAAGGCCCCTGGCGCCGACGGCGTCTCCAACATGGCCCTTAAGCACCTACCATCTCAAGTGCTGGTCTTACTGTCCCTTTTATTCAACGCCTGCTTCGATCTCTGCTACTTTCCAGCAGCCTGGAAGGAAGCAATCGTAATAGGCATCCCCAAGCCGGGGAAACCCTTAAACCTCCCTGCGAGCCACCGCCCCATCAGCCTCCTCAAGGCAATGGGGAAACTCTTTGAAAGGTGTATCCTCGCCCGCCTAAAAGACCATCTCTATACCAATGACCTTATCATACCCCATCAGTTTGGCTTTCGAACCAAACACTCATGCCCCCAACAGGTTCACCGCATAGTCGAGTACATCTCGAGCGGCTTTTTCCCTAGGAAATATAAGACCGTGGCGGTTTTCTTTGATGTAGCCAAGGCCTTCGATAAGGTCTGGCACGCTGGACTAACTGTCAAGCTGTACAGACTTAATCTGTCAGTGAGACTGGTCCGGCTAGTAGCATCATTTCTCTAGCATCGTACCTTCCGTTTCAGATACGAAGGTACTCTCTCAACTCCGCGTAACATAACAGCGGGCGTGCCTCAGGGCTCTGTCCTGGCTCCTCTGCTGTATGTTATATACACAAATGACATTCCCGTCCCAACAAACGGGGTACAACTGTCCCTGTTTGCAGACGATACTGCTCTGTATCTCAAGGGCTCATCATGTAGGAATATCCTCCCGAGGCTTCAGACCTCCATCAACTCCTTAGGCGACTGGTTCCGCGAGTGGCGTATCGATGTAAACCCGGATAAGTCATCCGCTGTTTGCTTCGACGCAAAACGCACGCGTGTACCGGCCCGCCACAACCCACCCCGACTCCAGGGGAAGTCCATTCCATGGCAACGCACTGCCAAATTTCTAGGCGTCACCCTTGACCAAAAACTGACATTCTCTCCTCACGTCAAGAGAGTGTCTCGTAACGCGCGGTTTTACTTGCGGCGTCTCAACCCTATGTTGGGGCGTCACAGCCGCATGTCACTTCGAAACAAGCGAACACTTTATAAGGTTTGCATACGACCGGTGATGACCTACGCGTCCCCGATCTTCTCACATGCAAAGGCATCAGTCCTTAATAAATTGCAGGTGATTCAAAACCTATTCATACGTAGGGCCTCAAATTCTCCCTGGTATGTCCGCAACGCGGACTTGCACAGGGACTTTGAACTCCCTACTCTCCAACAATACTTCATAAAGGCCTCTGAACGTTTCTTCGAAACAGCAGAGAGCCACTCTAATCCACTTATCCGGGGCGCATCCAACTACACTCCTTCCTCATCCACGAACCCTCTTTCTAGGCGACCTAGGTCTGTCCTGACAGACCAACCCAGTCAATTGTCAGCTGACCTGAACCTCCTCTTAGAGGCACAGGAATCAGCCAAACGTAGAGCCAATACAGACCCATCAGGTCTACCCCAGTCCTCTCAGATGCCGACTGGCCCCCCTTCTGGGAGCCAGCCGACTTAACTTCATTCACGACTGACCCCCCTTCTGGGAGTCAATCGTTTTTTCTATGCGCTCTCTCACCTAGGTGAGTAGCGCTTGCGCCACCCCTCTCTAGAGGGGTGGTCGCCTCAGATGACGGCTTATGACCTTCTCCGGGTGCAAGCCAATCCCAGGTGGTGTTTAGTCAGTACGAGTCTGACATAACTATCGGGCCGGCCCGAAGTATCCATAGAGGATTCACCACCTCCCTCCCCCGTGTCCGGAGGGTGCATTTTGCATAAAAAAAAAAAAAAAAGAGAGCAGCGCCACTCGCTTCCCGCTCTCCCTATGATTTTTTTTTTTTTTGTTTTAACGTGGAAATCCTTCAATGGCTAAGCCACACATCAAAGGTGTTATGTCAGGCTAGACTGACTAAAACCACGCCCTACCTAGGTAGTATGTAAGTACCTTTAGCCGGAGAGGCTGTAAAAGGTTTCATCTAAGCGACCGCCTCGGCGAGGCTCCGGCGGCGCAGCGCCGCACTAGTTACAAACTAGCGCATGCGCGAGAAAGCGTCCCCCACCCCGAGTGGGTGGGGACCGTGTAAAATGGGATCGAGCTGCATAAGGCCGCTCCTTGTTATAGTCTAAACTAAGCTAGCTAAGTTGGGACCTAAGTACTAGCGTTCGTGTGAGCCGTAGAGAGGCTTTCCACAGCGAGCGTTAGTGCGTCAAGGGCGTCTGTCAGTACATGTTTGGGTCTACGATAGTAATGAGTGGATGGGCGGGGTGGCTCGTAAGCCGCGGCCCCGGAGATAAGTGGACTAGAATGCTCCTCCGCGGCTTTGAAAAACCGCTCGGAGCATTGCTTAAAATGGGATTGTATCGTGGGAAGGGACAGGTCCCTGTGTAGGTCCGCGTTGCGGACGTACCAGGGTGCGTCGGTTGCCCTACGACAAAAGAGATTTTGGACCGTCTGGATCGATTTAATTTTATTTGGGTTAGTGTGCGCGAATACCGGCGCCGCGTACGTCATTACGGGTCGTATGCAAACCTTATAAAGAGTTAGTTTATTCCTAACGGACATTTTGCTCTTCCGACCTAACATACAGTTAAGACGGCTTAAATAGAAGCGAGCGCGTTTAGTTACTCTGCGGACATGCGGGCCGAACGTGAGGCCTTTGTCGAGAGTAACTCCTAAGTATTTGGTGGAGCGGTGCCACGGTATCGGGGCACCTTGTAACCTTAAGGGTCGGGTTCCATCTGGGACCACGCGGGACCTACGTTTTACGTCAAAGCCGACAGCCACGCTTTTGTCGGGATTGACGTCTATTCTCCACTTGCGAAACCAGTCGCCAAGTTGTGAGATAGAGCATTGAAGTCTCCCTAGTATTGCCTTATGTGACGACCCTTTAAGATAAAGGGCGGTGTCATCGGCGAATAACGCTAACTCTGTGCCGTTAGTTGGCACTGGAATGTCATTAGTATAGACACTGTAGAGCAGCGGCGAGAGGGCCGACCCCTGCGGCACGCCCGCTCGGAGCGGTCGCGGGGACGAGAGGGTGCCTTCATAGCGGAAGCGGAAAGCGCGATCGCGAATGAAGGAGTTTAGGAGTTTTACTAACCGGTCAGGCGTATCTAACTCGTATAGTTTGTAAATGAGACCGTCGTGCCAAACTTTATCGAAAGCTTTGGCGACGTCAAAGAACACAGCTACGGTTTTTTGTTTACGAGGAATAAAACCGCTGAGTATGTACTCAACAATTCGGTGGACTTGCTGCGGGCAGCTGTGTTTTGCGCGAAAGCCGAATTGGTGGGGAATTATTAGATCATTTTCGAAAAGATGTGCTTTCATGCGTGAAAGTATTATCTTTTCGAAAATTTTTCCCATAGCCTTTAGGAGGCTTATGGGGCGATGATTTGCCGGTTGGTCTAGAGCCTTACCGGGCTTGGGTATGCCTATAACGATTGCCTCTTTCCAGGCGGCTGGAAAGTAGCATAGATCGAAACAAGCGTTGATAATAAGAGATAGTAAAAGGAGAGCCTTTTCGGGGAAGTGTTTGAGCGCCTTGTTTGAAACACCGTCGGCGCCCGGTGCTTTGCGGGGCTTAAGGCCCCTTATAAGGGATTGCACCTCGTCCACCGAAGTGGTGATCGGAGGGTCATCTGGGGAAAGCGGGAGGGAGGTCCTGCTTCGGACCTCTTCCTCTACCGTCCGGATGTGATCCGGGTCGGTCGCTTGGGTGCTGGGCGAGCATTGAGAAGCAATGCTGTCCGCGAAACATTCGGCATTTTCGTCGTCCTCGAAGGCTCGAGTGCCATCGGGGCGGGCTAGCGGTGGGGTGTGGGTGATAGCATCACTACGAAGTGCTCTGGCCACTTGGTAGTAAGCTACGTGCGAAGGGCAGATGTCCGCCATGAGATCATTCCATCGGGAGTGTCTCAGCTCGGAAACTGCGTCCCTAACTTGGCGCTGCAAACGGTTTGCAGCAGCCCTATTTGAAGGGGTGGGGTAGTACTTAGCATCTCTAAGTGCTTTATTTTTGGTTCTAATCAGGTCACGAACCTCTGGCGGAAGTGGCCTATTAGGTAGTACGACTTCACGCGACTGTTCAGTGACTGTTGATTGAACCAGACTAGTGAAGGAATCGATGGCGGCATCGATCTTACCCGGGTCATCTAGTTGACCGGGAGAGAGGACTAGATTGGAGGATGGCTCCTCTAACGCGGACGCGAGCGAGGTTTGATAGCCTTTCCAGTTAGTACAGATTTTCTTTTGTTTATTCGGAGGTTCGAGAGGGCCTAAAACGAGCGATACGGGTCGATGGTCTGACCCTAAATCGTCTAGCGATTCTATCGCGTCGAGCTTAAGAAATATATTCTTAAACAAGGCAAAGTCGAGCACGTCCGGAAGGGAATTTACGTTCCGAGGGAAATATGTCGGACGTAATGGACATATAACATCAAGACCTAGGTCTTGTGTTATTTTCAGAAGGTAAGGACCACTTGGGTTAGTTTCCCTACAAGTCCAGTCGGTCTGTTTGGCATTAAAGTCGCCAAACAGTATAACCGAATCTCCCAGGGACAGTAGTGCGTCTACGTCACTACGGAGAGGGAGAGAACCTGAGGGTAACTAAACTGAGACAATGACTATGGACGGGTGTCCTGTCATTGCTAGTTTGCAAATTGAAGCCTCCATATTGATAAGTGGAGGGGTAGGAAGGGGGCAACAGTGAAAATCGCTCCTGTAGTAAATGGCAGTGCCCCCGCCATTGCGGTCGGGTCTGTCATTTCTGATTAATTTGTATTTTGGGATATTTAATCCCCTCAGTACGCTTGGTTTCAGCCAAGTTTCCTGAAGTAGAAGTAGGTCTACCTGTCTATTCTTGACGAATAGTTTTAATTCAGGTAGGTGTTGCCTAAGACTATAAGTATTAAATGAAAGGAGCGATATCCCTCTGGGTTTGATACGACCCGTGATTCGCGAAGTTAAGTTAGTATTATTAACAGGAGTAGCCATCGACGTTGCTTACTCTGTTAATTAGAATGGAAAATAGACGAAATATTTTACTAAAAGCCTCGGGGCTCTCTTTATGGTATTGCCTCGGCGGCATACCCTTTTATTAAATAGAGCCGCGCGCTCTCTACGGTATTGCCTCGGTTCGCCTCGGAGGCGTGGCCGGGCACTGTGCGAAAGGGATGGCAATAGTAGTCTCAGAGGGAGACTGCCTATTGTGGGAATATGCGACTTGGGAATGGGTCGGGCTCTGTTATAGATACCTATTGTATCTATACTTATAACGCGCTTAATAGCGAGGAGTGCTCGCAAAGCGCTAGGAGCTTTGCTTGCGGGGAATTCGCTAATCGCAGTTTCCCTGCGAGTACGGAAATTTCGCGGATGTTAATGCCCTCTATGGCCGTACGGACGGTCAAGAGGTCATCCGCGATGGTCGGAGCGGCGGCGCTCACTGGGGATGCCCTTGGGCGAGGTGTAGGTTGGGCTGTGGGGGCCCTGAAGGGGCCCCACGCGGATTTCAGAACCGGTGCCGGGGCCCTTGCGGGGGCCCTGGTTGGTATTGGAGCAGCGGTAGGGGCCTGAGGGGCTGCCATCGCTGGGTTTGGGACTGCCGGGGCCCTTAGGGGGCACCAGGCGGGGGCCACGGTGTGAGGTTTCCTTGCCGGAAGGGCGGGGAAGTTCTCAGCCGTGGGGGCTGGTGGGGGCGCTGCTTGGCGCTTGGGTTTGTAGCTATTAAAGCTGTTAAATTTATTTTTGCGCGCTTTTTTCTGCTTAAGCGCGCGGCGGTTGGGTTGGGGGGCCATCGGGCATCCCGCGTAATTAGCGGTGTGTCCTTGCTGTTTGCAGAGGACACACGCCGGTACCGATTGAGAGTCGCGAGTGAGCGTACACTCGCGGGTGGGGTGTGGGAGGAGGCACTTTACGCACCTCCATTCCGCGTTGCAGTTAGCGGCCGCGTGGCCATAGAGTTGGCAGCGGCGGCACTGCTGCGGCATGACTCTGCGGTGCGGCTTCTCCGCACGGATGTTGGAGAGCCCACAGATGGTGAGCTCGTCCCTGAATATACCCCGGGCGGCCGGGGTGGGCAGTAGTTTGCATAGGACTAGGGGATACGTTCTCCCTAGTCCTGTGTGCATTTTATGCACAGCTTCCACGGGGAAGCCTTGACGCGCGAGGTCCTCGAGGACCTCTTCGTTGGGGAGTTCATAGGGAACTCCCCTTAGGATCGCACACACGAGCCGCTCCTCGGGGAGCGGGAATGTGTGGTAGGGAATGTTGTTGACTGTCATATGAGAGTCAACGCGCGGTACGATGCAACGTCTGACATCGTGACTTTAATGCCGGCCGTGGTGTTGGTGGCTCGGGTATAGAGCCAGCCTTTGTCGGCGCAGGTCTTTGAAAGGGGCGTCCAGAGGGACTTATCCCTGAGGAAGAATGGGACGGGCGGCTTAGGCCCAGAAGGGACGGGCGAGCAGCGAGAGTGCTGCTTCGGCGCCTTTTGGGTGCCACTGCGGGCGGGGGCGCGGGCTGAGACGCGCGGGGAGCAGGGGTCGCGGAGCCGGACGCGCGCGACGGCTGGGTCGCGGGGGCGGAGGCACGCGGGGCCTGGGGAGAGGAGGTCGGTTTACCGACCGTTATTGTCTGCTTTACCGACTGTGTCGGTGAAGCAGCATTGAGCCGTCGGTTGCGGCGGCGCTTGTTTCGGCTCTCGGCCGAGATAAATTCGTCATCGGATGCCGATACTAGGGTGGAGTCGGACTCGATGTCCGACAGGACTTCGGACGCGGTGCGCTTCGCGGAGCGCGAGTCATGGAACTCAAAATCCATCGGGATATTACGAACACGGGACGCGGACGCGGACGCGGACGCTGACGTACGCGGCGGTGCGGGGGGCGGAGGGGACGCCGGAGAGTCCGGCTTTAGCGCGGAAAGCGCGCTCTCTATAACTGCCGTAAAGGCTTGGGTGACGACGAGCCCGTTTGAACGGGCGAGTTCTGCGAACGCCTCCGCAAGGGCGGCCATTGCGGACGGATGAAGTTGACGATCCAGACGCTTCAAAAATCAGCCTCTGTGCCTAGCTAACCCTAACGAACCTCCCTGCCGGGAAAGGCAGGGGGGCGAGAGGGGGGGAAGGGGAGAGTGGCAGGTATCTCTAGTTTGATACGCGCCTGTCGACCCTTGGGACACGGCCCAAGTGCAGTGGGTCACAGACCACCGGTTTTTCCCTAAGCCTGAGGGGCCTAGGGGAGCACACCGGGTCCGAGCTCGGCTAGCTTCGTTACCACCGCGAGGTATCCGCTAGCCCAAACGCGAGTTATATTAACGCAGCGCCTACCGCCGTGAAAACGGCGTTCGGTGTTACGTTACTATAACGTATTACGTGCCGAAATCGTACGGCGACGCGGAACGATCGCGGGTTCGCGGTCGCGACTTTACGTTAAGCGCGTCGCGGGCGCACCACGGGGGCGCAGCTGCGACACAGAACGAACGAAATAAGCGCACACTAGGTGAGCGCAGAAAAAAAATTATCGGTACGTGCACTCGGCGCGAAGCTTCGTGACGTAAACTCTCACCTCGGTCTCCCTATGATAAATATTGTATGTTATTATAGTAAGTATAAATAATATTAACTAGAAAATAAGTCGTAGTCATAAGAAAATGTGTAAATAATGACATAAATAAAGGCGAAAGCACTTGCGGGGGTGAGGTTCGGAGGCCCAAAATGGGTTGCCCCACCTTGGATGGGTCACCCGAAAATATCGAATAAAAGACGGGCTCAAATCAATGCAAAATCACTTCCGACCGAGCTTCAGATCCGATTTGAAAACAAGCAAAGAAGAAGAAACCTGAAGCCTCCGAACCTCACTGCAAGCTTAAGAAAATCAGCGACTTTTCCTTGCCGAAGCTACCCTGCTGACGTCACCATCCCTACGACGCCATCCGACATTACCATCGTCCATCACCACCCAAGTTATACAGTCCACCCTAGTGGGGTCTATGCCCCACAACGTCAGTATAACTTGGCCAGTCTGTCTATGGTCTGTGCTAGTGAAAAGTGCTTGTCTCTTTCACGGTATGAAGAATTTTCTGATAAGAAAAATGAAAGAACTTTCCTGGATCTTCCTTGGGTAGCTCTCTTTAGGGTACAATCATTGGGCGCCATTTAGTGGAGGTTTTTACATTTAGCCAGAGTAGGCTATAGCGAAGTATAAATTCTTATAAAATAATTGTTACATTTTTTTATCCCTTTACAATAAAAATAGCGGGCTAAAATTACAAAAAAATATCAATAATGTGCGACTGGCCTCACATAAAATCTTAATGGAATTTTTAACACATTTCTAGCTACATTTCCAAGCCACAGATTAGTTATATCATAATCTTTTCGAACAATATTTAAAAAATGTCACGCGGATCAATCACATTGATATAAACCTTTAGTTAACAGTAATATGCAGCTTAATTTTGCAAAAAAAACAAGCAAAATGCAGCGCCCACCTACCCGCAAATAAATGCAGACGACAAGACACCTTTACCACCATGAAGAGCTGTGAGACCATTCAATATCGAGCACCTATGTTAAAAAATACATTAATATCGAATTTAGTTCTATTATTAGTTGGTGTATTACCCGTTGGTATATAAATACGTAAAAGTGGGAAAGAAGAATCTTTAATCTGTTCATGTATGGTTCCATAAACGTTATCTTTGATAAATTCTATATGTTCCAACACGTCCAATCGTTAACCTTTATCACAAATGTGTAAAACTCATAGGAATACCCATGGTATAATTGTTGACCGGTATCTTATAATTGTTCCGCGAAGCGAGATCATTCCGGACGGACATTCCTATATGCTGTTATAGGTTTTTTATGAGGTGTTTCAAAACTTCGACAAGAAGCCCTACCATCATGTCTTAAAGCGATTCAAGTTTAGCTGTTGAAAAGATATGTCACTATAGACCGCGTATAGCGGTGTCTCACTTTAACAATCGAACTTGCATCGCGCTAAGAGATTATGGTAGGGCCTCTGTTCTGAATGATAATTTAAGATTTTACTGCTCAATCCGCAGCGGGTAATATGCTTGTTAAATGTCGTATAAAGTTACAATGTTTATGGTTATAAACGATCAAATGTGATCTCATAACTTAACAGATGATAAATTTTAACCGGGCCATAAAGAAAGTAAAATGATATAGCAAAATGTAACTTTGTCGTTTAAAAATTTGAATATCTATGAGTTAAGTTTAATAATGGATGTGATCTGATTTGAACATTCAAAAAAATTCTTTGTACGATCACTTGAATGTTTCGAAAATTTTTAATAGTTGCCATGCTACAACTAAGTAATAATAATAATAATAATAATAATAATAGTTTATTTGACACAGCACACATGTACAACACACAAATTTAAAGATTCTTAAAAAAAAAAATTAAAAATGCGTACACAAGAGCTTATATAAAAAGGAGATGTACCTGTGTGCAGCAGTCAGATAGGGTCTGGGCTCGGTGTATAGTTTTCACCCTAGGGATGGGCGAAACACCGATTTTCAGCCCTCACCCAGTGGATGAGCGCGGGTGGCATTAGAAAAAATAATATATTGGAATCTGGTTGAAATAGGATTTGTAAAAAAAGTAGGGCATATAATATATAAAATGTGTATATGAAACCTGTGTGGAAAGAAAATACAAAAAGTTGTAATTATAATACTTAATAAATATTGATATGATGGGTAGACGAAATGAAGTAATTATTTTAAGGAATTGGAAGACCTGACTTTTGAAGTTCTAACAAATAAGATTTTAATTTGTTTTTAAAAGTTATTTTAAGTACTAATATGTTATTAAGTACTAATAGAAGTTTATAAAAACAAAGGATTCATTAATAAAGAAAGCAATGTTCAAGTAGAATTTAATCATATTGTTGTCCAGTATATAATACGTTTGTATTGCAAGTTTAAACAATTTAATTAACATAATCTTTAGTTAGTGCATGCGGTGCCCTCCTGTTAGTAAGTTCTTAATTTTAAAACCTTATGTTATCTATAGTTGTGTAAGTTATAGTGTATTCATTGTTGCGAGAGCCAAAATATATAAATAAAATAAAATAAAAAAAACGAGCGAGCAATACAGTAGTCGCAAATGATGTGTAACATTTGATTAATGGAGAAAATTCCTAAATATTAGAATCAAGTTCTTCTTTTTTAAATCGTAAGATCATAAAAAAGATCAAATTTCATAAAAAAATATTTTGAGCAGTGACAGAAATTAACCTGAAATTTTAAAAAAGCTAAATACTGAAATACTTTATTCGAATAATTATTTATTAATACTTACTTGATTTTTTTCCAATGATAAGCACTTTATTGAGACTAATTATCAACAGTCTATGTTTATTTATGTAGTTGAAGTATATAAATTGATCTATATAACAGAAAACTTTATACACAGTATTTACACTTACAACACTGTAACTTAAGTGCATAGCTGATGGCTTACAGTACCGACCTCTCGGAAAATTGGTTGTTACTATCTGACGGTCAATTCTAAAACCGCGCGCTCATTCGTCAAATCGAATAGCACGTGCTTTCGCGACTTCCTGTTACACACATCCGTCCCATTTCACGAAATCACTCCCACATATTGCAGGAAAGCGAGAGGAAAGATGTTACACATCAAAAAATGAAATGATGGGAACAAATTTGACATCGCCAAAACATGCTGTACCTTGAATTATTTTAATAGAAAAATACTAGAAAAATCGACTCGGCTCATAAGTGAATTCTCAGGCGTCTTACTTGTGACCCGAGTTGATTTTTTCTAGTATTTTTCTAGTAAAATAATTTATCTTATAAGATAGCATTGAAAAATGCAAAAAATAAATAAAAAATATAAAATGCTGTACCTTATTATTTTTTAGTTAGTAGTATTATAACACAAGATATAAAAGATGCGTTACCCAAAATTACTGCCACATTCTGTCAGTTATAAACTTCGATCATATATTATGAAGGTTATAAGGATACTCATCTTTGATATTAGACTAGACACACCTCTAAATTAGTCGCTGCGATAAAGTTTTTTTTTAAAATACTATCATCTCACTGTTTGTATTAATATTTACAAAAACAAATACATTGAGTGCTATATATGTGAATTGTGTTTGATATATGTGTTTGAAGTGCCCGAAAATCAAGAATTTACTTCAAAAATATCCACACTGGCGGTACTTCAACAATCAGGTGTTGTGAGTAATTTGTTGGTGGTAGAGTGCGCGTGCGCGACTTATACCATTGGGGCTCACGTTATACGTACTGTTATTGCCTGCGCGCGCATAACGGTATCATTAGTCGAAATCGGTGCGTCACTGGCCATTGATAAGTTAACTCAGAGGCGACAATGCGCTAGTGATCTAATTTATATTCTCTGAGAGTAATATCACCCGAATGGCTCCGTTGCAATTTGTTTGTGGTGGATGTCGGAAAAGATGCATGAGTAATGAATATTTGAAATGTATAGCGTGTTCGATGTATTTATGTATTTATGATCTTGATTGCGCAAATATATCGATGCAGCGCTTTCGTAACACCTTGACAAAAGATCAAAAGAATAACTGGAACTGTATTGAATGCAAAAGTAAACTACCCAAATCGAGTAATATTAATACACCGGTTCGATGCACGTCTGAGTACTCACCCAAAAAATGCAGTGAAACAAGTACTGATCCAACTCCCTCAACACCGCCTCAAAGCGCAAGAAGCTCTTCTCCATGCAATTTAGATGAGGAGCTTATAGCCGCTATTAGTGAAAATGTCCTTAAGTCAATTAAAACTGAGATACCATCAATCTTAACGGCAATACTTCACCAAGAACTTACGCCTATTCGAGAAGAACTTCAAGAGTTTCGCACGTCTCTTGATTTTTTTAATAGCCAATATGAGGAGATGAAAAAGGAATTGACCGTCTTACGAAACGAAAATGCTTCCCTATCAAACCTATCGCTAAAATTGGAAACAACTGTTAAGGAACTTTCGGAACGTTTAAACAATACAGAGCAGTATTTACGTGAAAACAACATAGAGTTACACGGAGTCCCTGAGCATCGCAATGAAAATCTCACTACTCTTTTGGAGCAATGTTCTTTTGTTATTGGCTCAAAAGCGACAAAGGAGGATTTCATAAGCTGTGTTAGAGTCGCTAAACAGAATAAGGATAACGAATACCCACGTACAATAATAGTTAAGTTCAAGAACGTAAGGGCTCGTGATGAATTTTATTCAGCTGTTCATCGCTACAATAAATCTAACACAAAGAATAAACTTAATACTTCGCTTCTGGGCCTTGCGGGTGTCGTGAAACCTGTGTATGTATCGGAGCACCTCTCTCTAACTAATAAACATCTGCATGCGGCAGCTAGGAAGAAGGCCAAGGAATTGAAGTACCAATTCGTTTGGGTGCGCAGTGGTCGTGTTTATATAAGAAAAGCTCCGGACTCTCCGCATATACATATCAAGAATATTGAAAGTTTGGAACTCATGCACTAACTATGAATACATTTAGTTTTGTTTTTTATATTTTATTCCGCAATTGTTATGTGATCATTAATTTAATGCAATGGCTATTAGTATGTATTACCAGACTATAAGAGGGATGAAGAGTAAAACTTTCGATATCTATAACACTGTTCTCAGTTGTAATTATGACATAATATGTATTTGTGAAACGTGGCTCGATAATTCTATTCTATCCTCAGAGTTGTTCGACAATAGGTACTCGGTTGTACGCAGAGACCGAGACAGCAGGTTCCTTAAGAGATTAAGTAAGCATCATGGCGGAGGAGTTTTGGTAGCAATCTCTAAAAAAATTGATTTTACTGTTAGGAGCGATTGGCAATCGGATTACGTGGAGGATTTATGGGTACAGATTAATATCAATGGCAATCGTGTAATAAGCCTTTGTATAGTGTATCTTCCTGATTATTTACCAATAGAAGATTTTTTGGGATTTACCAATAAATGCTCCACCATACTTTCATCTCATGCAAAACATTTTACGTGTATTGTTGGTGATTTCAATTTAGGTAATTTGATATGGTCTGATGAAACAAGGACGCCGCTGAATAGTTACTGTGAGAAATCTGAAGGTCTTTGTAACTTTTTCTACTCCAACGACGTCGCTCAGTTAAACAATATTTCAAATCACAATAACAGAATTTTAGATTTAGCCGTTACTGACCATTCTGATGCATTCACACTACATAAAGCAGTGCCTATTAGTCGTCTTGATGTACACCATCCCGCTTTTGAACTAGAATTTCACGATCTACTCCCGCTTTTAGTTCAAAATAGTCTCCCTGAAAAGCTCTGCTTTCACAAGAGTCAAAAATCACTCAAAAGTCTCGGTTTTATAATAAGAAACACCAAGAACTTTAAAAGAAAGAATACCATTATAAAGTTGTACGAAAGCCTAGTAAGATCTCTTCTTGAATACTGTTGCGTAGTTTGGCATCCACATTATGAAATTCATTCCAATAAAATTGAACGCGTCCAGAAAAGGTTCATGTATCACTTATCTTATAAATTTAATTTGTCAAAGAAGATGACTAGTTATTTCGACCGTTTAACTCATTTCAATCTAACATCACTTAAAAATCGGCGTAAAATTGTCAACCTGTTATTTCTTCATAAATTAGTCAATGGTAAAATAAATTGTCCTCAACTACTAGGAAAACTTAATGTAAAAGTTACCTTTAAGCTTCCAAGGCTATCCAGATACTCATTGTTCACACCAAAATGTTCTAAAAGCAACCTAGGTCACTTCTCTCCTATAAATAGGTTACAAACAGAGTATAATGCCATTAGCAAAAATGAGATAATCGATATATTTCGGTTAAGTTTACCTATATTTAAAAAAAAAAATATTATTATTATCGCTAAGCTAAGTATACACTCATGTAAAAACCGTTTTAGTATACATAAGAATTAGTTAAGCTCTTAGTTTTTATTGAAGTTGTTTTTTTTTTTTTAAGTCTTTAATTTAATTTAATTTATAAGAACAGGGAAGCCTTATGCTCCCAACTACCGTTATTTTTTGCTGTCCGTGGCAACCTGTAATTAAGGCAGCACTCATACTTGTGGACCATCGTCTTTGTAATTCTTAGCTGTTAAGGTGTATGTCCTTGTTGGTTGTCCAAATAAATAAATAAATAAATAAATAAGAGAGACTTTGAAGGCTGCATTGCGAAGCTCAAGGATATAGATTGGTCGAAACATGCCAACACGTTTAACTGTGACGATTTCGTTCAATTCTTTTATAATCAGTTGCAATTAATAATTAACGAACATACACCTAAAACAAAGGTTCGCAATTCTAAGCATCCGGTATGCTTGTCTGAAAAGAGTTCTTAAACTGAACGTCAAATACCATACCCGTTATAAACTTTTTAAAAATCCAAGGGACTTCGACACTTTTTCGATGTTGCGATCACGGGCCAAGGTTATGTTGGATAATTGTTTTAAACAATATATCTCAAACATAGAAAGGGATTTGTCTGTGAGCATAAAATCATTTCGGAAATACACAAAAAGTAAAAAGGTTACTAACACCATACCTAACCGTATGCATTTGGGCGATAGTGTGGCTGCATCACGAGCGGGAATCGTGAATCTGTTTGCGCAATACTTTTCACCAGTATATAATAAAAATAAGACGGCCAATTGTTCTCCAGGGTTTCCTTCTCATAATCTGTCGCTTGGTCAAATAAAAATAAAAAAAGAATGTGTTTTGACAAAACTTAAAAATGTCGATATGTCTAAAGGCGCAGGACCAGACGGTATTCCTCCCATTGTAATTCGCATGTGTGCTTCGGCATTAGCCGAACCATTATCACTTATATATAATAAATCTCTTAACGAGGGCTCATTTCCGTCACTATGGAAAATTGGCAAAGTCACTCCGATATACAAGTCGGGTGACAAAAAAGATATTAAGAACTATCGGCCGATTACTATATTAAACGTGTTTGCGAAAATATTCGAATCTATTATTTATCAGCATCTGTATAATCACATACAACCTTTACTAAGTGATAAACAGCATGGTTTCGTTGAAGGTAGGTCAACTAAATCGAACTTACTAATTTATACCAATTTTTTGTGTACTGCTTTTAATGATAGAAGACAGGTTGACACGGCTTATGTTGATTTTGCAAAGGCGTTGGACCGTGTTAATCATAGCATCCTCTTAATTAAGGCGTTTCACATGGGCATCCACGGAAGTTTGTTGCGCTGGCTGTCATCTTATCTTCAGAACCGCTCTCAGTTTGTGGCACTATAGTAGTAGGGATTCGTGGGTTCTGGCGCACTTATTTCTAACGCATTTTTGTCGAACTTCGGCGAAGGTCTGCTAAAAAAAAAAAAAAAAAAAGTAAGCACCCCCATTTGGAGCGATTGCGCGGGGTCCCAGCTTCATATCTCTTACCGTTTGCGAGATACGTTTTTGCTAAACTCATTCCTACTTGATTAACTAATGAACCCCTGTTAATGACACCTCGACGCTAATGACACACTCGACTTAAGGCCTTAATGACATGATTCTAATCACCTTCCCCGATGCTTCTCATTAACATATCGTTCATGGCTAATTGTTTTTTATCAATGCTATGTACTCTGTCCTATCTAACATTACCTAAATAATAAAAATAATATATCATGGAAATTATTTCCATATTTGAAATCTGCTCTTCATCAGTCATTCTCGTGGTACATTCATACTGTTTTTCAACCAAGTTAAACCACATGAAACTTTTTTACTTATGTTTTATTATTACAAGTTATCACGCGAACACCATATTCCCTTGTCTTAAACGTTTACTCATTCAATATTGAAATGCTTTATCAATTACTTGAAATATTTGATTCCGCAATCATAATGACTTTGTTCATTAACTTTGACAACTACTTTCACTAATTTTGTTTTCAGAATCTTAATAACCTTGTTCATTATTTTATCAATTATTTGCTTCCAGTATAAGTTCCAGTACAAGTTTTGTTTACTTGTATAACTACATTTTATCAATTATTGACAAACACATCTAATGATCTGAACTAGTATAAGAACAATCGCATCGTAGCATTTCCTAACAAA
Source organism: Calamotropha paludella (assembly GCA_927399485.1). NCBI lineage: Eukaryota > Metazoa > Arthropoda > Insecta > Lepidoptera > Crambidae > Calamotropha > Calamotropha paludella. Next base: position 14,674,821 of record OV656824.1, on the reverse strand, counting down.
GTGCTATCCACTGCCATCGAAAACGTAGACTACTGCTCAAGTCAAGTCAAGACAACCGATATGGATGTGAGTATAATAATCTACATACTTTCATTATGCTTGTTTCTGATTTTGTGACTTGTTTGTAATTATCAACCTTCAGTGTATTCCATAATGCTGATTTGTATTCATTGTTGTACTTACTTTTCTTTGTATTCATTGCTATAGCTTACATCTTGCTTTGGTGACAACACCACCGCTGACTACGAGGAAAACACATACAAACATTATTACTATCCGACATCTGATGATGACGAGGGCGCATCTGCAACTCCATACCCTATCCAGAAGAGAAACAGACCGGACAGCGAATCTCTGAACGAGTTTTTTGAAGAACCTTCGAAGAAGAAAAAAGCTACACTACAATCGTCTACTGCGGGGCGAGCAACAAATGATGGGATGTCATACATATCTACTAATACTGATGATGGATCAACAGCAACTCATCTGATAAAAATCGACATCTATGACCTGAAAAAATTGGCAAACATCCCATCATATCATTGGAAACATGCGGAAGTAAGAGTGAAGTACTACAACAAAGCAAAGACTAACCATCACCAACGAACTCGACAGTTAATTTATAATATAACAAAAGAAATTTCATCATCATCTGACTGTAAGAAATATACATTTAAACATAAAGATTGAATCAAAATAATAATTCATATTGGTTGGTACTTGGTCGTCTTGAGCTGTAGTCTTCAATGGTAAATCACTAGAAGTTCTACAACAAGGAGGCAGGCAACTAACCAACTATAGTTGATTTATAATTTATGTTATTTTAAAATGTAAAATGTATGTTAAGATTTGACAATGAATAAACGATTTAATTTGTTAGCATTTACTTGTTTTTATTCATTTCAAGGTTTTTAAAATAAAGACCAAAATAATTTCAACATATTTTATTACACAAACTTAAAATTGGTTACAAGTAAGTACATTATTTATTATTAAATCAATATAAAAGACTTAAACATATATTTAATCAACGCATCATTTTTTAATGTATCTTCATTAAACATTTCAACAAAATCACTAAGAGACATACTTCTAAACTTAAGATACAAATACACAAGGCAATATTCACCACAAAGAGATGAAAAAACATTTTGAATAACTTCATTGTTGTAGATCCAACTTCTTGTGTTCCGTTTTAAAAAAGTTAAATGGTAAGTATTCGGCTTTCGACCGAAAGTATCAAAATACATACTCTCCAACACCATCTGTACTTATATAAATTGCTACCCAATGTGACCCTGGTTTTGAATCAGGATCTAAATTACTAACCAAGTAAATCGGTGTTGTCATATGAATCGGTAATCGATTAGCAGCAAAAACATTATTGAGTAAGGTAGGATGTATTATTTGCAAACAGTTACTTATTTCTGATGTATTCATGGTAGTTTCATATGTCTAGTACGTTCAAAAGTACACAGTTATATAAAATAAGTTAAAAACGATACCAATCTTATATAAGATCAATTTATCTAACTACTAAAATCTACGCTTACATTCCTATTCTTATCTATTTCTATTAAATTATCAAATTCAGCATATACAATACAATTGATTGTCTGAGTAAGAGCATTTTTATACTAACCAAGTAAATGGGTGTTGTCATATGAATCGGTAATCGATTAGCAGCAAAAACATTATTGAGTAAGGTAGGATGTATTATTTGCAAACATTTACTTATTTCTGATGTATTCATGGTAGTTTCATATGTCTAGTACGTTCAAAAGTACACAGTTATATAAAATAAGTTAAAAAAGATACCAATCTTATATAAGATCAATTTATCTAACTACTAAAATCTACGCTTACATTCCTATTCTTATCTATTTCTATTAAATTATCAAATTCAGCATATACAATACAATTGATTGTCTGAGTAAGAGCATTTTCAAATCTTACTTCTAACCTAACACTTCCATGTTTGATTAAATTCCAATGTGAAGATGAATTCGCAGATAAATCTGGTGTTAGGTCAAAAGCCATTAAACAGTATCCTTTTGGATATCTATCTCTATTGATACCATTACCCTCATTCAAAAAATGGTTACCAGTTCCTGAGAATAGTGTGTGAAACATTACAGTATGAATCCCATTACTAAATGCAGGTTGCAGGGCTTTTGAAGGTATTTGCATACCATCAATGTATAAACTAAATGAGTTCATACCAAAGTTATCAAAATCAAAAGGATTTTTATTAAAACTACCATTAAAAGCTGCATTATTAACAAATCCAATAATACACCGTTTTGGTATCTGTCCGAGGAAAACATTGTTAAGTGTTTTACCTTGCACACCAGATGGTATTGTCAAGACCTTAACTTCTGCTCTAGTGATTGGATACTTTGCTGTCGTAGATGCTAAGACTTTTTGATGAGCAAGTAGAACACTTGGATTAATTCTAGTCTTACGCACTAAGAGAGTAGCATCAGTGATGGATACTTTCACTTTTATATCATTTGTTGAAGCCATTAGGTTAAAAGAATCTCTTGAACGAACCAGTTTTACACACATTTCTACTCCATTAATCATAAACTTTTCTTGATTAAAAATATCACCATGTAAATGTCCAATCATTTCCACATCTTTACTTTCCTTTACATATTTTTGTCTCTCTGTGAAGCCCTTGTTCGATTCATCGGCATTACTCATTTTTCCAGCAGTATCTTCATACCACATTCCACAAGTTAAATGTGATTGTTTTGCATGTGGAGCATAATTTAGAAGAGTTTCTATATATGCACGGTATCCATAAGTATTATTTGGGGGAGATATGAGTTTTTGATTTAGATAGACATCTAATTGACTAAAAAGGGAATGAAGCCAATAATTAACTGGTGCTACAGAAGTTGTATCAGCAAGAGGTGTTATTCAATATCTTAGCCCTAATGTGAATCAATGTATGCGATAAATCAATGTAATCATCACCAGATCCAGGAATTAAAAATTCTAATGGTCCGTCATCGCTGAGTGATGAAATAGGCTTATAATGAATCTATTATCCATTTTCAATACTTGTCTGAGTTGATGGTAAAGCAAACAAATCCAGTTCTGATTTAGCACATTCACAAGAATTATTATGTAAGAACGACATTTTATTTTTAAGAAAAGATGTCGTTGTTATTAATGTTTCTTTTAACTTTTTTAACTGTTCTTCCTTTCCGATTCTCTGATGGAATGAGACATTTTAAACTTAGTCTTTTCCTTTTATAACCCGATCCTGTCATAACTCTGTCTATTTTATCATCGACTTTTCTTTTTAAATTTAAAGTAGCCTCCTTAAAACGATCTTTAACGGATTCTTGTAAAGGTTTTGCTCGTACCATATCTGATAAAAGTCCTACACCAGCGTTTAATGCTTCTTTACCAACTACTTTAGCACCACTTGAAACGAGAGGTAGCACTGACCGAAACAATCCCCCCAAAAAACTCCCAATACCATGTCCACGTTGGTGCGATACACCCTTATATATTACTCCGATTCCAGTTCCAGCTTGATGAGTATAGTAGTGTTGATACGGGCAGATATTGTTATTATGTTTCATGTTCATTGTTTTTATTTAAGTTAATACGTTTGAAATGCAACTTAACGCAGCTCGTTCCGAACTCAAATGGTATATTTTCGCCAGGGTTAGATCTTATATCTATTTCAATGGTGTCAAACTCCCTACGCAATACTGGAATATAGTGCGGTGGAGAAAAAACATGCATTTTATTTGATCCATATACATATTTAATCGGGTCTAATGATATTATCCTCAACAACGGACACATTACATCTCCAACAATTTGAGGTTGTACAATATCACAATATATAAATAACTGAGATGGTAGTCCTAAATAAAGATTAGCTGGAAATTTACCAGTACGTCTAGTGGCTACATCAGTGTTTGGATCAAATCCAAGTTGAAGACTTAATTTTGATGAAAATTTTAAAGAAATTAGATTATCAATATTTCCGGTCAGACTTACATACTTGGAAATTTTGTCATGTCGTAGTTTAAACGTTTCTCTTGAATTCAATGCTGTTAAAACATCATCTATATTTTCATAACTGGAGGCTGGTATATGGTTTTTATATGTTACTACAGATGAATCTGTTTCATTGGGCACAACCATTCTTTTCTTTATGTACATGATATTATTATTATTTTGGACTGTAAACATAGTGCAAGGATATTGAAACTCCACAATTCCCACTGACCATTCTCCTTCCAATTTGATAGATTTTGGTAGCTTTGTTGAAAAGTTTGTTGTCTTATTCTCAGGAAAGTATGAGAAAGAACTGTTACTAGGTAAAGTTAAATAAAAGTTTTCAATATTCATGACTCTAGACTCGATGCTAATATCCAACTATTAAATTTATTCGGATAACCTTTCCACTTCACAAGCAATTCCTTTCTGGACCCCGAATACCGAGTACGAACAATTTTATCTATTTTATAATTTAAAGTGGGGTCATAAGTCACTTTTTGCAGTTCTTTTTCATAAAATGTACCTATGATAGGTTCATTCTTCAGATCTTTTAAAGTGTACACTAACCATGGTGATCTTTTTATGATTGACGTTATCACAAATATCTCATCACTCCAATTTGTTTCATATCCTTTTTGAAAGATATGTTTATATTTTGTAATTCTCACATGATCACCGATGTTTAATTTAGGATTACTTAAACCACTACACAGAATATTTGATTTCTCATATAAGTTACGCCAAACTGTCATGATATTATTATCATTAACATCACAGGGTCGCATCTTAATACTTCTATGAAAGCTATGGTTATATGAATGAAGTAAATCTTGCAAAATGTCTACATATCTATAAGTGTTGTGGTGAGTAAAATATCGCCACATTTTCATTTTTAGTGTTCTTTGAAATCTCTCATCAATACTAGCTTTGATGTCAGGATTATTAGTGGTATAATAATTAATGTTGTGACTTTTTAAAAACTGTTGAACATCTTTCGATATAAATTCAGTACCTTTATCTGATTGTAAATGTCTAGGAGTTATTGTAGATTCACAATTTATGCTTTGAAAACATTTTTTTACAGTTTCAGAATTTTTTTTTTCATAACCCTGGCAAAGGCATATTTACTAAAAACATCAATTACACACAATATATATTTATTTCCATCATTATAATCGCTATAAGTTCGCATATCACTTAAATCAGCTTGCCAAAGTTCGTTAATATTTGATAGAATATATTTATTCCTTGAAAATCGTCTTTGTACCGGTTTGTGCAAAGTATAAGTTTCTTGTGATTCCAACCATTTCTTTATTTCTTCTTTAGTCATTTTACTTTTCATTGCTTCTGACAATTTACTGTAACTGCTATAGCCAGCAGGATTAGAGACATCGTAATAAATATTATTTATTTCTAATAAGGGGTCCATCTTTCCCAATCAAGTTTTCTTTTTATTTTTCCTTCCCTTATATTTGGGATTGTTTGTGGGGTAGAGTAATTAATCGCCTTGGGAGATTCTGTTATACTTTCAGCTTTTTCCCCCGAATCTGTTTCCTTTTTTGACATCAAATTTATGTAGGTTACTCTTTTTGGATTACCTATGTAGCTCATTGGTACTTGTAGATCCTTTAAAGCAGTTGTGAATTCCATCCAGCCATGTGGAGAACTATTTTTAAGTGGTCTTACAACATCATTAATTAAGTCTACAATATTACTCTTATGAACCTCCTTGTTGTTTATAAAAACAGTACCTTTGTCGTTCCAATGAATCTTATCTTTATTTTTTAATAGTACGTCAATTAAAAGCTCACCCTTTATTTTGTATGTCTTCGGTATGAGTTGAAGTAGTTGAGACTTAATATAAAAATTATTACTTTTTTCCTGTATGTCTTTACCACTAACTATCTCGTGCGTTTTTATAGAATCTTCTTTAGTATCTAAAGATTTTTCTGGTTTTACGGTTTCTTTTATATTGTGCACTGATTCATCAAAGTTTATTATAGGTATTTCTATTGGTTTTCGGTCTTTACCAATAAAATATAAATATCTTTGAAGGGTTTGTAGATAAAGTGACCATTTTTCTCTATCTTCTAATTTGGTTTTTAAAACTTTATTCATTTCATCATCAAGTTGTGATAACGTTGTATTAGTATTACAATTATCTTTTTTAAGTTTTTCTATTACTTCAGGTTCAATCAATATCATTTTCTTTGCATTATCCATTTTCAATTACTTAATAAGCTAGTTCACTAGTGCACTTAAAACTGAACTAAGTATAATCGGTAAGAAAGCTCCACCTTTTTGGACTATGATATTTTTTCTTAGTTTATTTTTACCTTTTGAGATGAGTTTTCTTAATATATTTTTATATTTATGTAATTTATTTCTTTTTTCCTCCTGTAAAGGAACTTTTCCTTTCAAAACATTATAGATACACTCGCAGATACAGTTAATTTCTTCTTCACCACAAGCTTTAAGTACTACTTTTCTAAATTTTGGTTTTAGAACATGTAAAGCTCTTAAGAACTCTTCATGTGTCTTCACTCGATATTTCATTGTTCAGAAATGAGAGGTTTTTGTTTAGAGCTACTATATTTATATCCCTTCTTGGGAATGTAACAAATAGTGTAATCATTGAGAAATATGTTCGTTTTCAAACGATAAATATCATCTGTATTTTGTTTTAAATCAATCATTAGGTAGCCATGTGGCTTACTAGTAGCATCCCTATATGCATCCTCAACATATTTAGGATTCTCAGGTACTAGTTGCCGAGCAAGATAACGTATCTGAGTTTTGTCACGAGGATTTTTAAAGTAAATAATGTAACTAGAGTTTAGTGATATATCACGCTGTCCTTTCCCCTGGTGAAATAAATTTTGTGTTATGTAAAATATACTTAAATTTCTGTGGTGGCTTCCTTTAGTGAAAATATCTACTACACGTCCATCAGATTCCCTCATAAGATCATCAATTATTATTAATTGAGATTCCTTGCCATCAAACATGCATAAATCAGGAATTCCTTGAAAATAATTAACAGCAGTTAAATTGTACAATGGTTGCATTTCATCATAACACCACAATATGTTTTTAAATTCTGTATTACATATATGTTTCATATTTTTAATAAATTCACACACAAAATTAGATTTACCACAACCACTTGGACCAGCGACAATTGTAGTAAATGGATGTGCAAAATGAATCATGTTAAACGTCTACTCTATATTGCAGTAGGTAACAAAATGAATAAAACTTTCCATGTGTATATGTTAATGAGTAACTAAAACAATTAACAAATACAAAATAACTTAACGATAACTTAAATAATACAAAACGGTTTTAAAATAAATAAGTTTACTTATAATGAATACACAAATATCAGCTAAAGTAGTTAGGTTAACATCTTATAATTAGTTAATCATCGCAATTTATAATGACCCCAAGCTAATGTGTCAGTGGAATTGGGTATGATGAATCGTTTGGTATCATTATAAGACAAGCAAATTTTATTAATCTTTTGAGTAAATATCACATGTTTTATGGATCGAAAACGATACATTTCAGCAAGTTCTATATTTTTATTGAACAAACAAGTTTTATAATTATCTAATTTTAATTTTCTACTTACACATTTGTTTACACCTTTGGCCTTAGTCGTAGTTTTATTGTTTACTTGCATAGCATACATTTTTGAACGTAAGCCAACAAACTCAGAAAAAACTTGACCATTGTGTTCATCTTTAAAATAACCTATTTTTTTCTTATGGAAATGGAAATGGAATGGAATGGAAATCCATAAATATTGTTTTGTTCGTAATCAGATGTGTCAAAATAATTGCATATGTCTGGTTGAATTTCGTTATAAAAATCTTTACAAAAAATTTGATAAACCAAGCTGTCAGTATCTGTATACAATAATTTAATTTTTTGAAATTTACACTTCATGTATTTATAATGAAAATCATACATCAAAGTTTTTGATAAATCTAATATACTAAAACCTAAGAATATGGGTTTATTGTACAAAAGTTTAGTCCTTTTTAATTGAACTGCTACTAAACTCTCAGAAAAGACAGACAGACTATGAAATTCGGGTTTGGCAATCAGATCTGATGCACCTTTTGTTTTACCTCGATTTTCCCAATGCGTCAATAGCTTGACGTTGACTCTTTTCTCAATATTTTCCATAGTCTTACCAAAAATTGAGTTATTCATTAGCTTATAGAAATCTTTTTCAAAGTCAGATGTTGCTAATGTTCGTAATTGTGTGTTTAAATCTATGTATTTTTTTAGCCATGGACTTTGTTTAAATTTCAAAACTCTATACACTTTAGTAACTTTTAAGCCCAACTCCATGCTTTGTAAAAGATTTCTATAATGTATAACATATTTTTTCTTATTATATAAATTTGGTACAAGCTTTCGTTCCTTAGATCCACCAATACAAATATTTTCAGGGCATAATGGAAAATCTGAATGAACATCATGAAGGTTATCGGGATATTCCAAATCTACTTCTAAAATGTAACCAAATTCTGATGTGATGGGAATATTAAAATTAACGTCAACATTCGCCCATTCAAATTGAGAAATAGGTAGATACTGAGACATAGCCCACCCATACAAATTATTAGCATCTAAATATGTTAGATAAGAAATAGGTTCATCATTCTGATAATTATCCATATAAGGGTTATTAGCTTTGGCATAACGGTTACTGCACTGAGACACGCCACCTCTTATACCAGATTTTATAAAAGAAATTTTATCAAAGTCTGTCAATAACTCAATTTCGATTTCGGTAAACTTTAACATAGCATCCCAGCTTAAACCAGGAGCAGTGTAATAATGAGCTGGGTCTAAATCATACGTTTTGAGACATACATTCCTGAAGTTTTCAAAAACATCACTTAAAAGCAAAACATCAGTTTTTAAGTAAAGATTAGAATAATCAGAAATATTACTACATTTAAAATGAGACCACACTCTTTGGGCGTGAGCGTAGTCTTCATTAGAAATAATCGAGTCTGTAAGTGAACTAAAAAACTCATTTATTTCCGGCAATTTTGTCGATTTTAATGAAGTGAAAGACTTCATAAACTCATATGGAAAAACTCCTTTTCTTTTCAACAATTCAAAATCGTTTTCATTGGGAAACTCATTTTTTAGTTCTATAAACTGATCATCACTAAGATTAGAAGCTAATGAATCTAAACTACTAGATAAAAATTTAAAAGAATCAATGAACCTTAAACTCACACGCTGACCGTTTACGTTAAGTATTTTGGAAAATGAAATATATTTTTCTTTATTTTGAGGAATTCAAAACTAGGGTCACATTGGGTAGCAATTTATATAAGTACAGATGGTGTTGGAGAGTATTTTGATACTTTCGGTCGAAAGCCGAATACTTACCATTTAACTTTTTTAAAACGGAACACAAGAAGTTGGATCTACAACAATGAAGTTATTCAAAATGTTTTTTCATCTCTTTGTGGTGAATATTGCCTTGTGTATTTGTATCTTAAGTTTAGAAGTATGTCTCTTAGTGATTTTGTTGAAATGTTTAATGAAGATACATTAAAAAATGATGAGTTGATTAAATATATGTTTAAGTCTTTTATATTGATTTAATAATAAATAATGTACTTACTTGTAACCAATTTTAAGTTTGTGTAATAAAATATGTTGAAATTTATTTTGGTCTTTATTTTAAAAACCTTGAAATGAATAAAAACAAGTAAATGCTAACAAAATAAATCGTTTATTCATTGTCAAATCTTAACATACATTTTACATTTTAAAATAACATAAATTATAAATCAACTATAGTTGGTTAGTTGCCTGCCTCCTTGTTGTAGAACTTCTAGTGATTTACCATTGAAGACTACAGCTCAAGACGACCAAGTACCAACCAATATGAATTATTATTTTGATTCAATCTTTATGTTTAAATGTATATTTCTTACAGTCAGATGATGATGAAATTTCTTTTGTTATATTATAAATTAACTGTCGAGTTCGTTGGTGATGGTTAGTCTTTGCTTTGTTGTAGTACTTCACTCTTACTTCCGCATGTTTCCAATGATATGATGGGATGTTTGCCAATTTTTTCAGGTCATAGATGTCGATTTTTATCAGATGAGTTGCTGTTGATCCATCATCAGTATTAGTAGATATGTATGACATCCCATCATTTGTTGCTCGCCCCGCAGTAGACGATTGTAGTGTAGCTTTTTTCTTCTTCGAAGGTTCTTCAAAAAACTCGTTCAGAGATTCGCTGTCCGGTCTGTTTCTCTTCTGGATAGGGTATGGAGTTGCAGATGCGCCCTCGTCATCATCAGATGTCGGATAGTAATAATGTTTGTATGTGTTTTCCTCGTAGTCAGCGGTGGTGTTGTCACCAAAGCAAGATGTAAGCTATAGCAATGAATACAAAGAAAAGTAAGTACAACAATGAATACAAATCAGCATTATGGAATACACTGAAGGTTGATAATTACAAACAAGTCACAAAATCAGAAACAAGCATAATGAAAGTATGTAGATTATTATACTCACATCCATATCGGTTGTCTTGACTTGACTTGAGCAGTAGTCTACGTTTTCGATGGCAGTGGATAGCACTTTGTTAGGAAATGCTACGATGCGATTGTTCTTATACTAGTTCAGATCATTAGATGTGTTTGTCAATAATTGATAAAATGTAGTTATACAAGTAAACAAAACTTGTACTGGAACTTATACTGGAAGCAAATAATTGATAAAATAATGAACAAGGTTATTAAGATTCTGAAAACAAAATTAGTGAAAGTAGTTGTCAAAGTTAATGAACAAAGTCATTATGATTGCGGAATCAAATATTTCAAGTAATTGATAAAGCATTTCAATATTGAATGAGTAAACGTTTAAGACAAAGGAATATGGTGTTCGCGTGATAACTTGTAATAATAAAACATAAGTAAAAAAGTTTCATGTGGTTTAACTTGGTTGAAAAACAGTATGAATGTACCACGAGAATGACCGATGAAGAGCAGATTTCAAATATGGAAATAATTTCCATGATATATTATTTTTATTATTAAGGTAATGTTAGATAGGACAGAGTACATAGCATTGCTAAAAAACAATTAGCCATAAACGATATGTTAATGAGAAGCATCGGGGAAGGTGATTAGAATCATGTCATTAAGGCCTTAAGTCGAGTGTGTCATTAGCGTCGAGGTGTCATTAACAGGGGTTCATTAGTTAATCAAGTAGGAATGAGTTTAGCAAAAACGTATCTCGCAAACGGTAAGAGATATGAAGCTGGGACCCCGCGCAATCGCTCCAAATGGGGGTGCTTACTTTTTTTTTTTTTTTTAGCAGACCTTCGCCGAAGTTCGACAAAAATGCGTTAGAAATAAGTGCGCCAGAACCCACGAATCCCTACTACTCACTATACGGCTATGATTCGGTTCCATTTGTTCCAAGCTCGGGCGTTCCACAGGGCTCGAATTTAGGGCCGCTTCTATTTCTTGTCTTCATCAATGATCTACTCAACACAATAGAATGCAACTGTCTTGCTTTTGCGGATGATATCAAAATTTTTAAACACATCACTTATACTGAGGATTGTGAAGCATTGCAAGACAGCCTCGACGCAGTTTTGAAGTGGTGTGATTATAATGAAATGTCGCTTAATGTTGACAAATGCCAAATAATTTCCTTCACAAAAAAAAACCCATTTATTTCAACTACACGATTTGTGGATCTACGCTTGCCCGTGTTACAACAGTTCGTGACCTGGGAGTACATTTTGATTCCACTCTTTCATTTCGCCACCACTATGATTACATTTGTAACAAAGCCCATCAAATGCTGAGCTTCGTTCTTCGCAATGTTAGACCTTTTAAAAATATAAAATCTTGGCAGATTCTATATAGTGCATTGGTTAGAAGTGTGCTCCAGCCTATCTATAATGTTCACATAGATAGAGTGGAGGCTATTCAACGAAGATTCGTTAGAGCTTTGTGTGTCAAATGTGGACTACGTAAAAAAGTACCAGAATACGTAGATCGCTTGGGTCATTTTAATATGATTACCCTTGAAAAGCGTAGGTGGATGAGTGACTTGTGCACGCTTTATCCGATTGCCAATGGACAGTCTGACAGCGGTTTACTGGAGTTATTGAAGTTTAAGGTTCCTACTAGGTCAGTGCGTAAGCCACAGTTGTTCCACATTCCTTTGACCAAGAATAACGTCTCAAAGAACAATCCAATGCATAGAATGTGTTTGTTTTATAACGAAATTTGTTCCGAAGTCGACATTATGTTTAATAAGAATATCCAATGTTTTAAAAACTCATTATTTAAGTTATAGTCCTGTCCAGAATAGTAAATATTTTTTGTCTATTTTGTGTCTGTCATCTACAAATTATTTGTTGTCTTATTTAATATTTATGTAGTTTAAATGTTTTATTTGTAAAATGATGTGCGCAATTGTAATTGGGCGCAGACATGCAACATTATATAGTTCTTAGTTTATTTTTTAAGTTTTATTGTCTGTTGTCTGTAATTGTGCCTTTTAAATAAAATAAAATAAAAAAAATAAAAAATAAAGAATGATTTTTTCACAGTATAACCTTTTTTAATACTTTTTCGAAAGCTTTAAGTGTAATTACAATAATTATAAAGTTAGTCTGAATTGCAAAGTTTCTACTAATCCATCATAAAAATAAAAGTAGCAACAATGTAATTGGTGTGTTACAAACTAGAATCATACCCACGCATAATTGTTGAGATGTAGTCCCATTTGGATTGAAATGGAGCGGAAAATATGAGTCAAAGGATGATATTATTACATTTGCCGTCGTATGAATGCTGAATTGGGTAATCTAAAATGTATGTCGTTCTTTGTATTTATTGTACTTGTAATATCACTGTGGTGTGTAATAAATTCAACTTAATTTTACTTTTGAATACTTTCTCAAACATTGTTGTTTCAGTTATAATTAATAAATATTAAACAACAACACACACATTGTGTTAAACCCAAATTAAGGAGATAAAGCACTTGTGGTGGATATACCAAAGAGTCGCACTAAGCGTTTTGGTTTCAATTTTATGATACGTAGCGCTAAGGAGTGGAACTCTTTGCCTGAGTCTGTGTTTCCTGACAAACACAATTTAGGGGTCTTCAAGTCACGAGTGAATAGGTATCTTCTAGGCAAGCACATCACATCCTAGATCGAATCGACGCTTACCATCAGGCGAGATAGTGGCCAAGCGCATGCATGCCTATTTTCTATAAAAAAGTGTTATGTAAATCAAAAAATCAGAGACATGACGGTATCACATCACCCAGAACCCAGCCAATATAGAACACTCTATATTGACCAGGCCGAGGATAAACCCACGAAGCACGGCGTGGCGTCACCATGAAATCGTCACCATGAAGTCTCATGTATGTAAGACATTGGACCACGGAGAACGAGTGTTTTAAAAGAATATAAAAAATGAATGAAAAAGTGTGCGACGCACGACTGAAGTTAACTCATTAAGAACACTTGTCTTTGAACAGGCACAGAAAATAATGAAGAAAAACTTTGAAAATAAAAGTAAAAGGTGCGCACGATGGGTTCATTTGTTATTCGAGCACTTAAATTTATTTTATATTTTTTCATACCGGTGGTCTTATATGAAAATCAATTCTTAACGAGTAAATTCCAATAAAAAGTATTAATTAATTATGAGAATAAATTGGTAAGGTAGTGAAAAGTAAATGCGTTTGGCTTGTAATTTTGAAGGTTAAGTAACTTTCACAAGACCGACAATCGGATGGGTGACCAAAGTGCGTGAGAGGTTGGTAGCACCTGTATAAGTATGAACATTTTTATCAAAGAGGGTTTTTGGTTATTATTTTATTCACTTCACCTAACACCTACTTCAATACAATTATTAATCTTCATCGGATCCTTGTGGTGGAGTAAACACACATTATTGGGCTGAGCTCAGCCCAGCTGCGTCAGTAATCGATAGCGCCCCTTTGCCTGCAATAAAAAATACAAACATAATCGGTGAATTAAAACTATAAGAATAAGTAGCCGTTTATCGTTATTTTTATAGTGTCTCTCATAATGTGCTTTGGCTGACAGCTAAATTGTCGTATATAAGTCGTAGTACTTAGAGAAATGAATGTCTTGCTGTGTTTTTCTGTTATTCTGTTACTAGTGTTCGCTCGCTTATCCTCCGCCCGGAACGTGCTTGTTGCTGCGTAGAACGAAACATGATTTTAACTCCAAATATTTACGTGAGCGTTCGAAAGTTGAACTTTTTGCAAATTGATACGATCTTTTTATTTACTGGCAATATGGTAACAAACACACACACAAAGAATTATCATATTTTTTTTTTATTAGGATAGCCAACAATAAGTACACTGAAATAAGACAATAATTAAAACTAATAAAAACAGGATTCAATTAAGTGCCTTATCTGCGCTTATATATATATATATATATATATATATATATATATATATATAAGCGCTAATATAATTAGGATATAATTAATGATATAAACTTACTGTATACTAAGATTTTTACGGGTGCTGTAGCAGTCCGTAAATAAGACATCATTTTATAACGGTTATATAAACTAATATTAAGTTTAGCTTAAGTTAAAGTTTATATCTTATTGACTGTCCTTAAATAAATCAAATTAATAATCTGATTATCATTTATACAATTTATAATTCATCTTCGAATCCCGCCTGAAAATAACTTATGAGCCGGGTCGATTATTTGTAGTACTTTTCTATTATATTATTTATTATAAAAAATAGTATTGAATATTGCAATAAAATATATAAAATATACACATTTTATTGAGATTACCTAATACTTCCTCATTCAGATTAGGCTATCATCCTTAAATAAATACTGAACTCAAATCATGTTGATACATGATTGACTGATGTCAATCATCTTTTATTAGAATAAAACACTTTTTTACGGATTTTGCGTATATTTTATTTTATATTTAATCCTGACGTTTCGACTCCTGTAAAGGAGTAGAATAATGTGCCCGGAAGTGTAAGAACTAAATATCTTTTATTAGTCCTCAATAGTCCGAAATCGTCAGCATCTTTGTAATAATAGATAAGATTTTGGTATAGCCGAAAATACCATTACATATGATCGGAAATATTAATACGCTAATGCTATAATAATCTATTTATCGCTAATAAAGCCGTTTAGTAACATTTAGCTACTCATCATTACAGCCAAAAAATGAGATTCCAAACGTTTGGAGATTGCATTACAGGACAAGACTATAATACGAAAAACTGTTGCCTGTTTTGTATTCTATGGGAGGTAATAGTGTTACCTCAAGTATCGTTAGACGCCTTTATGACACCCTTAAGTATAAAGGGTTGATGATATTCTAGTCAGCCGGATACCAGACGAAATATTTAGTGATTACTGCTTAATAACCATTCATCGAACATATACAATGTGTCCCGTCATCAGTGTCGGAGCCTTTAATGGTGTGAAATATGGCATTTTTTATCGACAAATTGCCTCTCAAATTTAGTTTTTCTCAAAAAGCCAATAATTAAAAAATACACAAAAAGAATCTATTTGTTTTTCTTTAATTATTTTTTTATATTTTTTATTCCATGACAATTGAAACTTGATGGCTGTGTAACTGTTGTCTACATGTTTAGCTATCAAATGACACCTTTTTAATGTTGATAGGACATTTACATGAGTAGTGGTGGTCGAATTAGTATGAGAGCCCAGGTCTTGGTTACCAAGAAAAGAAAATGGCGGCCCTAAGAGAAAAGCAAAATTTAAGGGGCAATTGGTCGATAAAAAATGTCATATTTCATACCATTAAAGGCTCCAACACTGGTGACGGGACACATTGCATACTGTTGCTGAAGTTACATAATTGATATTACTTACACTATTGTTTTATTGACTCTATTGATTATACGTCTCAAGATAGAGATATCTTAAGATAAAGTAAAGATCTAGATCTAAAGATAACGTTAGAGATATATTATTTAATACATAATGAGTTTTTTCGAGATGCAGAGACTGTGGCATGAATATATGAATAATGAAATATGAATCGGGTGGCACCAAAATTATTAGAATGTCATTGAAATATTCCTTAAAATATAACAACAGTCTTATAAGATTATTTTTCTTAAGGAAAAAAGTATAAAGTACCTATTAAAAATTGTTGCAGCTAATCCATTTGTAACGTTATAAAACTACAGGTAATCATACTTCGTTTCGCTCATTCCCACTGTCTAGATATTAAAGATGGCAGCTTCTACGTAATACAATAACGGTCGAAGAGCACAAGTGAAACGAACAATAAAAGAGTATAGTACGAATGGAGCATTACAGTGAGCGATGGCATAGTCGTAGCGTTCACCTTCTGCGGTACAAGTGACAGAGTCACAGCGATTAATCAGGCCTGTAAAAAAAAATCTAGAGATGGAAACAGCGTAGGGGTAATGGACCTATCATATTAGCACTGTGTGGTATGATAGATGTGAACGATTGCAATTTGGATTAACGCTTAGCGTGCCTTCTGAATGACTGAAGAGCCCAAAAATATTTTTGGCCACACTTCTGTTAATCTGATGAAAATATCGTGTGAACTAAAATCATCCTTCCATCCATCCAGTACTCCTCATAAAAACAAAAACGCCATGACAGTTGTTACATAGTCCCAAACTAAGCAGAGATTGTACTATGGGTACTAAAGAATGTATAGAACGCATTAACACATGGCTTGATTGGAATCAAAAGCGAACCCATTCAATATAATAATAAGTAGAAAGATAGCCATGACTCCCGATTGTAAATTTTTTTTCATTCATCACACAAACATAGGCCCATACAAAAATTTAAACCTAAGGCCTTTGGTGCAGAAGGTTTCCTTCCTTCTTCTTGATTACATGGTTGACAAAGTTAACTTTATCATTACAAAAGTCTTTTTTATTTTTTTAATGATCTTACTACACTATGATTACTTAATTGAGAATTTTTTAACGATATTTAGCACTTAGTCATAATAATATTATATATACAGCGCTAAGATTTTTTACAATTACATAAAACGCAAGTGACAAATTTCATTATTCTTTATAGAAAGAACGAAATAAATATGATAAAAAGTAAGAGAGCTAAGCTCAAATATGTAAACTTATTTTCATGATATTAAAGGTCTTCCACATAAATACAATCGTTAAATTAACGGAAACTTCGTAATTTATAATAAATCCAAGTCATTAACTGATAACTCATCTTGAGCTTCTTGGTTATTAAATAGGAGTTCCTCGATAGGAAATGACCCGTTTACCGCTACCTCTAATGACCTATTTCGCTCCAATAAGTTGTTGTAAACCTACATAGTATCACACCGGCGCTAATTCTTTATCCACATTTACGACGAAACATAAAGCTTACCCAAGCTTCCTCATCCCAATATTGTGTCTTATTTTCCTTAACGTAGCAAAAAGGTAACGTAATGTAAAATTCATGAGTTACATCGACCAAGTATTCGAGGACCATTTGTAAGTACGTCATTGCGTAAATTAAGTTCATTTTTATAACTTTGTTTATGTTGGTTTCAACCAGTTAGAAAGTTACGCGATGTGTGGCCTCTCATTTTTGTGTTTTAGGAATAAAAAATATTTGTTTCTTTATTTAGATAAACAAACACATTTGCACTAGAATAAAAGTAAACCAATTTTGCAAACAACTACGTTATCCACAACATTAATATAACAACAAGTAGTTCTCATTTTAGATCTTACATCATTGTGTCTAGATTTTGAAAATGTTCCGCCCTGATCTGCCTATAACTTAAATAAATCGAAGTCGACAAAATGCTCATATTAATTTTTAATAACGTGGTGCACGTTTACCAGCATTAGTTTAGCAGTTTTTAAAGCAAATAGTTTATGTTTTATCATAGTTGTGCTTGCATATTTCATAAATCTATATTTGTTCCATTATTCCCTAATAAAGTTAATGGCTGCACACTTAGGAAAGGCATCGCACTGACAATAATTGTTAAAAACTGACTAGCTTAGCCTAATCATTAAGCCATGCTATGCATCAACGGACCTTTAAAGCGTGAGCAGTCTAAATTTGTCCGAGGAATATTTACATACTGTGCATTCTCATGCTGGCCTACAACCAAGCATGCATACATAATTTAATCATGAATGCAGCATACGTACATACAAGAAAAATAACAAGTAAACATAGAAATAAACAGGAAGACGTGCAAACCTTCAAACAAGAAAGCAAAGCTCAAATATAAATATGCATTTATGATAAGATACAAGCACGCAATTTGTAAGCAGGTGTGCTCATGTAGCATGTATGTTCACAGTTCATAATAAGTTGTTTATAATTTAGAACAATTAGGTTCTGCCAAAATAAGAGCACGAATATTATTAAATTTTGAATCAAAATACACATATGATACGATACTAGTGGAAGAAAAATAGTGCAAAGAATACATAATACAAAGTTTTAATTTAAATAATTATATTATCTTGTTTTATTAATTCCAATATGTATTAATTCGATTTTTTAATATAAATCTTTCTATTAATTTATTATTGTTAATACATTTATAATAATCATATTATTTACTAATTTTTAAAGTTTTGTTGTATCGATTTATACTTTTATTTTGTTTTTTTACAGTTGGGCCATTTTATTTTTTTTATAGAACAATAGAATAGGATTTCATAGACATAGCTTTCGATTACAGAATACGGAGCAACCAAAACATGAATTCTATTTCGAGAAACGTCAAAGAATAAATAACGAATTCGCAAACCATGTTTGTCGAGGCAATGGGAACGTCAGAGCCAGAGGAAAGTTTAAAATATGCAACTATTTCCATCGTAGTTTGTATCGTGCATTTCCATTCGCTGAACAGAGTTTCGAGTACGACACGAGTTTTATGCAATATGGAGATGAGAAAATAATAATAAGAATAAACCTTAAAATATAATCGCTTAGTTGGTTATAAGGCATTTAAACCTTTCCATAGCGTTTACAGAAGCTGTTGGAAATATGCTATGTAAATACAACTACAATATACATGAAGATACAAGTAAAAAATAATAAATATATAATTACACCCACGTAGAATAACGCGTTTTAGATAAATAAACAACTAAACGATATAAATAGAAAATAAAATTGGAATTTTCACAAAGCTTGCCAGAAAAAATCCCGAACACAGCAAACATTTTTCATGCGGGTTTCTGCCTTGCAAAAGAAAACGAAAATTGTTCGGCATAATTTGCTGATTTATAAGAGACCTTTAATGTCCAATCGCTTACCTTGTCGATTGTGAGTTTTTTTGCTCTATTATTTCTTATATAAACAACAAGACCAAAAAGTTGTGAAGAATGCTTGTAATTATGAATCTAATGATTAAATTTTGATTTTAGTGTATTATAGTAGAAAAACATTATGTTTTATTCTTTAAGTTACTATGGAGCAGATTACAATCATATACGATTTATCTAAGCTTACTACCAGGCGCTTACGTAGATCACATACATCAAGTCTTTGTTTATGCCAGCAAAATTCGTTAATGTTTAATAGCGACGCATAGCGGAACACTCTGAGTTGATTCTTGCCAATGATAATAGATTTCATCGTTTCATTTCTTTAAATAATTAAAAGATTTAAATTTTCTTCTCAACGTAATATATCGTTCTATTTACTTTGAATAAGTTCTGAGTTAATTTAAAGTCAATCAAAGCGAAAATATGTTTCTTTATTTTTATGTTGAAAACTCCTAAACGATGGTCAAGACTAATAGTTAATAGCCTTAACAAAATCATTACATTATATTATGATAATACTTTGTGTGTTTGTTACCATATATAGTTACCATAAGCCTTAGAATAACAGTTTTTATAATCAACTAGCTGGACCGGCGAACTTCGTACCGCCTTAGCGTAGCTTTGAATTGAATGACGTTGACATTTGTCAGCGCGGTTATCGATGTGGTGTCACAGATTCCCACAGATTTTTTGTTTTAAATTGAATGACGTTGACATTCGTTACGTTATATTTTTCAATCTTTCTGAGAGATTTTCTTTACATTTTTTTCCGTAAGAACCTTGTACAGCGTATTAGAAAACTACAAAAAAAAATCAGCCAAATCGGTCAAGCCCTTTTCATGTTATGTCGTGACAACGGAAAACGGGTTTCATTTTTATATATATAGATTAACGTTACCATAGCAACGCGTGGCCGGGTTAGCTAGTAATATTAAAGTTTAAGGAATGTGCACTTCAACTATAAATTGGTATGGGAAGTGAGGGTAAGTGAAACATAGCCAAAGGGATCAATCTTAATATAACGATAGCCTTATGTCCACATTATCACGAGCATCAGTAGATACTTTTCGTAAACTATTTATTTCTTGAGAAACTTAAAACCTTTTTTACAAATTTATTTTATCATATTTCTGATATTTTAACTCTTAAGATTGTTACGGAGTTTCATAAAATATAATGAGGCTAAAATAATATATAGCAACTAGCAATGAAAACTAGCTTATTAATTAAAGGTTGCTAGTTTTCTGAATATCATTAATAATTAGTTTATTTTAAAGGTGACTGAGATATATTAATATAATCAGCGCAAAGTTTAATAATTAAAAAATATATTAGTTTTTTTTATATAGGTATATTCCAAACCTTATGCAAAAGAAAATGGGGAATATATTTATTATTATTTTATAAAGCAGGAACGCGATTTAACACAGTATTTTTTGTGTAGTTAGTTAGGTACCTATGTACGAATGACCTTTTACGGTTTAATTTTGTACGGTTTTGGATGTACGGAAACCTATTTTAGCAAGAAGGTTGGGTGTATCCAATTTACTGTTAAGATATCGTAGACATAATGTCCAGTACTTTACGGTAAGACTCTGTTGAGTCTCAGTCGAGATTATTGTGACGATAACCCTGGTAATTATTATGATATTTCTGCCTTTATAATTAAGATTTTAGATGCTTTACTATCTGACAATGCTACGGCAATTTGCGTAATTTGTTTTAAGCTCGCTTTGTTTTGTTATAACCTGTATATTATTTCTTAAATCCTGGTAAGTCGTTTTAAAAATGTAATCAATGTGTCTAAAAGAAGCATTGTTGAATGCAAATATATAATCTATATATAATATATATAATATATAAGCTCTCGAAGTGTGTCTATCCTCGCAATAAATTTTTCACTCTACTGTCGATAGTTGTTAGACGTTTATGTATGGATCTAATTGGATAATAATAATTCTGATTCCTTCAGCGCGCTATACTTAAATTTGCCCTTCCTTTCCCTACAGCGAATTAATGTTTTATAATTTGCATGAAAAAGTGCGGACCCAAGTTGCGTCCTTGTCAAAGCAAGAATGAGACACCGATGACTAATGGCGCGTATATATTTCATTCTCACTTCATCCGCTATTCGGCTTCACTTCATAGCATAAATCATTTTTGGTAGAACATTAATAAGATCGTTTGTGGTTATGTCTTTAGTGTCTGTATATACTATATAGATAAGAAAATAGTTAAAACTAATATTAATTTTGTTATATTATATATTCTTACAATTAGAAAGAAAAACATTGCATAATATCACAGTGTCAAATTCAATTCAGAATTAATTTTCAATTAAACATTTGACCTGTTTTTGACGCATTTCATTAGCATATTTTGCCTTATCTTTACACAGTGGTTAAGAAGTCTTGGCCCGACTTGCCAGAAAACGGGCTTTTGAGTAAATATTTTAACACTATTTTTATATAATAGAAAAAGATATTGGATGTTCAAAAAATACTCGATAAAATTAAACTCAATATTTTACGCTTATTCTTCGATACTGTTAAGGTTAGTTTTGAAACTTGACATGATCTGTATAATATATTAGGTTGAGCTAAGATGCTGCCGATTTGTACGTATATCTTTTCAAAAAAAATATTGTTTCTTTTTATTATTTCTTAGAAACTAAACAATATTTTGTTTAATTTTTTGTGTTTTTTGTCGTTGTAAACTGAATTAAAATTTAACAAAGTTTTCAATTCAATCAATTAGAGAAAAAAAGCCTTTTGAATGAATGAATGAATGAATGAACGAATGAATGAATGAATGAAATGAATGAAAAATACTTTATTGCTACACACAGATATACAATTAGCTTAAAAAAAACAATAGAGAACGAAAGGGTGCTACAATAGGCGGTCTTATCGCTTAGAGCGATCTCTACCAGACAACCTTTGGGTGGAGGGAAATAAAGTTATTAAGGACAGGGGTGTAATGCAACAAAACTGGAAAAATCTATATATATATTTATAAGATTTTGAACATAACAATAAAAATGAAGAAGCCTTTTGCTTCAATCTTAAATAATTCGATAGCTTATACAATGTTTTAGTTTCGTATTTCTAACAGTTTTTGAATGTGACCGTTCATCACTTTGGACCTTATTGCATCAATTGTGTTTTAAAACTTTAACTACTAAAACCTTAACCTCACTGGGTTGTCTTAACAACATATGCCAGTTAGAGACACGTTTTTTCCAGCTATCACACAAAAATAATTAAAATATAACTGGAAAGATAAGACTATAAAAATACATTTAAATTTAACATGTTGAAAATGCTCCCATTTCAGTGAGAAAACTGAAGTAGCTCACGTAATATTAATTGACCCATCCATACGAAATTTTCTTAACCTACAAAATCGCACGCCAAATGGACAAACTACCGCACCATGGATGTGTTTATAGCAATGATATTTACAATTTCAGAAAGCTTACACCGCATCACGGTTCATTTAAACTTTCAAGTTCAAATACTTTAAAATGTAGACTCTGATTCTTATGAAATTTAATTGGTAATGATTATTAATAGTGATCTA
Organism: Calamotropha paludella; assembly: GCA_927399485.1. NCBI lineage: Eukaryota > Metazoa > Arthropoda > Insecta > Lepidoptera > Crambidae > Calamotropha > Calamotropha paludella. The sequence continues at coordinate 14,651,820 of OV656824.1, read as the reverse complement.
TAAAAAGATTTTATAGATCACTATTAATCAACGGATTGAACTTTTAGATATCGTAGGCCTCTAGATCCTTAATTTACTGCTCCAATGAATAAGCCTCTTTTCATTTATCCTTCGCATGTGTTGTACGGAGATTTATAATGATGGTTAAGGCTTTGTATTCTCTTAGTTAAATTGGTTTTGCGATAGCCGGTCATCTGTTAGCCTCAACTGATGAACCGAAATGTCGACCGATAGAAGTTATCGGGATAAATGATGGTTGGTTTAAAAATAAATGTTCAGTAGTCGAATGAAGTATTTTTATCAAACAAAGTCTTGAATAAATACTGGTTTTAGTAAAATAATCATTAAAAACAACTCGAATGCGTGAAAAATTGTAAACCCATTTTTTTAATTTAATAAAAAGACCATAGGAAAAGATAGAAAATTAGTTGAAAAAGTAACATTTTTTATATTGAATGGTCATGGTTGACAGTGTTCAAACGGTGGTATCAAATATTCACAATACGTTCCATTATGAATGACTAGCGATTTTATTGGTGATGTGGGTAGAACGACAAAATACGTAGTGGGAGAAGTTTCAATATAAATATATAATAAATTCGAAAGTCAGTTTGTTGTTTCAAGTACTCAATTGATCTTCATGAAATTTGTTAAAGTACACTTTCAACGGATTTGTTAACAAAATAGAAATCATACTTAGTGTCAACCACGATTATTTAATAAAAAAAGTTAATTGTTTTCCATTCATTTATTGATTTTTTATTGAAAATTTTAAGTTTACGATTTTTCACATAGTTGGGTTATTAGTTTTTTTTCAATGATATTTTTACTTTGCTTTTTAAAGTTTTCGTAGTAAATAGCTTGTTTATAAAGTTTAACAAAAGTTAGGCTAGGTGAAAAATTGGATTTTTTGATTAAGTGTAAAACAAAATAAAAACCTTACGAAAGATTCCTTATTTTTAGCCAGTTAAATTATTACCGCCTTCACAGCATATGGAGATACCAGCTTCTAACATAAATATTGTTGAGCACACGTCTCTTGTTCCAGGATGATATGTGACAATATTATCTAAAATTAATTTTATAAATAAAGCAAGGCTACCCATACATGCTACTCGAAAACTAAAATGTTTCGTGCCGCCAGCCCTTCACAAAAATTACACCAGAAACTGTTTTATCTCTCGTTCATTGACATTATACAAAAAGGAATTTAATCAAATAGATTTATTCGGTGTCTCGTTGAGAATTTTAAAAGGCGCATTATTGAAAGAATTATGCACTAATGACAGATAATTAGGTTTGTCTCATTTGTATTGATACCTAGTTTTGATTTTTTTTTGTTCTTAACTTACTACACATTTGGCGACACATCAGGTTTTTATTGACTGTCCAATTCATTTGTTTGCAGTCTTATATATCATGCATGTTTGTATTCTCGATACTGTACTTGTATTACCGCTTCTTATCTTAGCTTCATATTAACTTATTGTTCGAAATTCTGAAGTAACTTTCGGTACTCCTTGTCTAAAATGTAATATGTCAAAATTCTATGTAATTATTGTAGTGACTGTTTTGTACCAAAATAAAGAGAAAAAAAAATAGTTACGTCTCTTTTTCACACATGAATATAATTCGTTTTGTAACGATATATTTTAGTGTTTTTTTAACGTTTTCCTGCCAAATTCCATGTAAACATGCAAATTGTGTATATATCTGCAGGCTTTTCATAAAGCCCTATAGTATAATACCCCTATCGGAAAATAGGTCATTTTAATTTTTATAATGTTGTTAATACCCAGTGTCACTATCACTACCGAGACGAATCTAACTATAGAGCTAACATCTGGCGTAGGCGGCTAAAGAGACTCTTCACTAAGTCGTATATTGAACATTAAACTTAGTAAGACTACAATATATAATCGATGGAAAACACTTTCATTTTTTTAACAAAAAGGTCAACATACTTAGCTATCTAAGGGACGTAGCAACTGATTGCAGTCTCACAGAATACTCATGTAATCTTCAATAACTACATTATTATCCGTCTTCCATGTATGGTCTTATATATATTAAAATAATCGTTGTTATAGTGGGATAAATTTTGTGGCTTTAGTTTTCTTAAGACGAAGCCTCTTCCAAAAATGAACGGAAAGTGGAATGTTTGCCATTATCTCCATGCTTGACAGGCGAGTTGGATATCACAGTAAAACTTTTTTTGTTTTACTGTGATATCCAACTCGCCTGTTTATTGAAGATTTTTGAAGAAAAAACTTCTTTACGCAAGTTTGATTTGGGGAGTAAGTTGATGAATGCGTGACGAGAGCATTACGAAAAGTGTGATTGGGCCAGTCGAACGGAAGTTGAGAGAGAGATATAAATTAGTGAAGATAGAAAAGAAAGTATATTACTGTGGGGGCAAGAGAGAGGTGCGAGTACCCCTTTTTTTCTCTCTTTCTCTCATAGCCACGTTACGATTCGTATATCTAATATATGTAGATGGAGCTAAAGAAGTTTTGCTTCACTCGAGTGGTCTAAAGCACACTCTTTTTTTGTCGTTTTTTATTATGTTGGTAAAAAATAAACAGTTTTATCTTCATTATTTAACGCGTGTAGAATTACCAAATTACCATAACATAACACGTCTTTCACTGAGTATCAGTTCTTAAGCTTAAAATTACTACACACCATTCAATAATAATCTATAACTACTTGTTAATTGCCTAGAAGTTTATCTTTTAGTAAATATTAGCCAGAATTATAATAGGATTAATAAAAGATGTCAATATACACATCATATCTATAAACGTACAAGCAAATACAAATACAATAAAAGAAATAAGTCTCTATACCGAACAATAGTCGGTCACAAACACAAAGCTAATTTTCGACGATCTTATTTACACAGCGGATTGGTATTGATTCTTAGTACGTACAAGTGATCAAAACATAGCACGATACACACTGTTAATTAATTCGGATAACAATTTTGTAATATAAACAAGAGATAAATAAATAACATAAGAAGCTCGATGGCGCAGTGTTTAACGCGGGTTTTTGTATATTTGCCACGGAAAAAACTATGTGTGAATTAGCCATGATTAAATTTTTTTGGGGTTAATTCGTCATTTTGTTTCTTTTTTGTATAGACAGCAAAAAGTCAAACAATAACTAAATTATAAACGTCCTTGATTTATTTTTCATTATCACAGCATTTTAAAGATACTACTCATTATTTTTCTGATGTTTTTTTTTAACCTGTGCTCTCACAATTTTAGTAGGTACTAAATATATATATTTTATTTCGAGCGCTAAAAACTGTCGGTCGGATGGATCAACTTCAATTGTAATAAACCAATTGTAATAATTTTTATGTGATATCGAATCAACACATTTAGGAATAAATCGTGACGTGGCCCGAATTTTAAAATTCGCAAACATAAAAAAGTTATGACCAAAACACATTGGCTCCATGGGATTTCCCATTGAATTTTAAAATTAACTATATTTTTTTATTAGTATTACGCTAAGCTCCAATATATGGTGCTAGCGAAGTTTTATGCCTAGCGACTGCATCGACCTAATACAAAATGATGCAAATTGTATGTGACGCATTTACTGATGACTAATTTACTATAACCCTTACTTACCTGTAATGAACTTACACATACTTTTAATTCATTTGACAAATTTATTTTCAATGTATGGAGTGGACTGATAATCTGGTGAAGGTCGCGAGAATCACCTGGATGCGGGCAGCGTAGGACCGATCGTTGTAGATATCCTTGGGCTCCCCCAAAACAAAAAAAAAAACAAATGCCTCCGCATTTGTCCAGCAGTGGACGTCATTTGGCTAGGTATAACGTATGAAGTGTAAAAAATGTGACGAACTTATTTTACGTCGAACTCGTCAACGACTTGCCCATGAGAGCGCAAGTTAAGCAATTCCTAAAACGGCCGAAAAGTTTTTATCTTGATGTTCCTGACTGAATTTGTATTCTTTAGCACTTACATTTCCGTATTGGACCCGCGTAGGGTATGGTGTATTTTTCTGTGGTTTTTACTAAAAGATAACAATTGTGCCTGCATGGGTGGAAACATTAATAGTTAATAGGTTAAGATAGACGATCTTTCTGTACGTATGTATTAAATTAATCTACCCTGTACAAATACTTCTCTGTTCAATAACTCATTCTAACGTAAAGCTCTGTTAAGCTTGAGTTATTTACAAAAAGACCATTTTTACCCTGAGTGGCTATTCCTATTTTGTTCTGAATTGAAAATGATTTAATCGACCACTTTGAAAAAATGATTCATATGAAATTCTAGTTTTTATTATTAAACTTAATTGAATGATACTACCCTAAATATGATGGCTGATGTCATCATACATACATATATATTTATGTGTGTGTTTGTATGTATATTGAGCGTTCTTTCAGCATTGATATTGTTGAATGTATATATATAAGTTAGAGTAATGATGCTGGCCATTTTACTGAAGATAGACTGTAAAAAATAACGGCTCAGTTAAAGTCTTAATAACTCAATCGGAAGAGCAAAGGACGGCTGGGACTAGTTGATTTTTTTTTAGTATAATTGCTTTTGAAATTAAAAACCTTATCGATTGTGGACATTAGAGGGCTAAGTGGACGTTTGCAAATATGCAAACGCTTCTATAGCGAAATCCCAATTTTAAATATATGAGTTGTGTATATCCTTCATTGATATAATATGCATTATAATTATTGTTTATAAAAGATTGGTGAATGTAAGTTTAAGTAGTAAAAGTTTATAACAACAATTTTATTTAACTACTAGCTGTTACCCGCGACTTCGTCCGCGTGTATTTGATTTTATCACGCGGTTAACTGATATACAGCAAAAAAAAAATAAAAAAAAATACAAAGTTTGGATTAATGCGTAAATTGTAGATAAAAATAAAATGTGAACAATTGGACACAGATTATTTTCCAACTTAACCTGGCCTCTGATTGAACCCGGATCCCTGCAGGCCAAAGGCACTTGCGGTACCATAAATGACGACTGTGCCACAGAGGTCGTTTGATAAAAGCGGTCAAGTGCGAGTCGGACTCGCGCACGAAGGGTTCCGTACCATATGTAGCTAGTACCTCATAATGCCTCTTTATAGACAACTTGCGATGTAGTTTGATTCGAAACATAAACAAACAGTTTGTTTGGTTGACTTACACTGGACAAAGCAACATAGAGCTGACCGTGTGAGAAACAGCCGACGCTGAGGTCCACGCCGATAACACGTAGCGTCTGCCCTTGGGCTTTGTTTATAGTCATTGCATAACACAAACTCACCGGGAACTGTACACGTTTGAAATGGAATGGGTAATTATTGGGAATCAGTGGAATTCGCGGTATAAAAATTCTTTGACCGACGCCACATCCCGCCAAAATCTCCGCTTCTATTATGTTACGCTGCAGAGAAGTAACTTTCATTCTTGTCCGTTGCATAATTTTAGGCGACCTTAATTTCTCAACAAAATAATTGGGATGCTAGTTTTTTAATTAATCTTGTGTGCTGGAAGTCGAGAAGCGTTCAGGGAATTAAGAAATTCAACGGGATATTTGGTAGCGTCATCTTGCTTCATTACTCCGTTAATAGAAGTATACTCAACTACTTCTCCTTCAACATTGTTGCGTATATCCAAGTGGATTCTTGCGGCTTGGTCATTTCGCGGAGTCAAAATTGCTCTTTCGCAAGTTCTCATTATTTGTTATTTGATTTTGTTCACCATACACGGAAGAGATAAGTTCTTTAATTGAATCAACAGTGTGGCACAGATTTTCAGATAAAACAATTTGCCCTTCTTCTTCCGGGTATGTCCCTTCGCCAATTTTTAGCAATAAATCAGAAAATTCCTGCACATTTGTGTTGCCTCCTGTTCGCGCCCTCATGTTCACTGTTAAGTGCATTCTTGTGACGTGTCGCCAAAAGCTTGAGCTCTTTAAGCATGCTCTTATCTCATAGGGTTTTGTTCCCCGTGGTACTACTGGCAACGTTTGTCTAAAATCCCCACCAAACAGCATCGTTACGCTACCCATAGGTTCTGGCGTCATTTTGACGGATACCTCTGACAGTTCTATTAATTCCTTCTATTGCTTTTCGGTGTGCCAAAGTGCATTCGTCCCAGATAATTAAACAGCAATCGCGTAAAACCTTTGCTTTATGACTGCTTCTAGTGAAACCACATACAGCATGTTCACTTATGTCCAAATCTATGGGGATTTTAAACATCGTATGACCAATTTTACCGCTGGGTAACAAAGTGGCTGCTATTCCAGACGACGCCACAGCAAGAGCTAGTTTGGCTTAAGCTCGTAATTGTGCCACGATTATCTTAGTGAGAAAGGTTTTTCCCGTCCCACCGGGTGCATCTAGACATATCATTTCTCCTATAGCATTGTCAATACTGTGACATATACGGTCGAATTCAGTGCGCTGTTCTACAGTAAGATTGTGAACTCCGGTTCGTGAAGTTTCAGCTAGTTCAGCTGGATCATAATTTATTTCCGCGGCGTGTTCTCTATTAATACGTTCCCCTTCTATGGACGGCGCTGGCAAACCATACAGTGGGAGAGAATCACCACCCAGAGATGTAACTAAATCTTGTAAAGCTACTAAGCATTGATTGAAAGCAATCTCTCGTAATTTATGGCTAAAGTTACCGTCAATATTTTGTCTTATATTCCTAAAAAAATCTTCCGCTAATCTTTCTTGATATTTTAACCACTATTGCTCAGCATTTGAAAGACCACAAAATACCAGTAATACAGCAAATAAATGACGCATGCGGTGTGGACTATCACTGACGCATTCATTGGCTAAGGCGCTGAATCCCGTCACTTATATAGGATTTATATTTAATTCGAGCGGTAATATAAAGTATCAGCATAAGGTAAGTACATAAATTGTGTGTATTAAGATGTCGAAGGTTTTTTTACTATCCCACGGGAACCCTTTAATTTTCCGGGATAAAAAGTGTCTAAGATGTTGACTAGGAATAAAAGGTATCACCATGCAAAATTTCACTGAAATCGGTCCAGCCATTTCGGAGATTAGCCCGTACAAACAGATAAACAGACAAACAGACAAACAGACAGAGAAACAAAAAATTTAAAAAAATATTTTTTTGGTATTTTACCTCTTTTTACATCCCCCTGACTGGGTTTTAAGCATTTTTTTTCTTTGTACAGAAATTCGACCTCTACAGTTTTATTATAAGTATAGATTATAAAGTTAGTAGTATGGTATCCGAGAGAGTAGAGCACCAAGCCTTCGTAATTAAGGGTATCGTAAAAGGCAAATAATGCTACTGAAGGTTACCATCATACACCTCCCGTAAACTGCAAAATGGACAGCATCTTTATTGAATCCATCTGTGATTCATCTGACATTACGGCAAACACCCCAATTTTGTGCTGCCATTCTGCAATGGATGTTATATTTTTACTAAATAAAGTTTTTACAAAAATAAAATATTATTTTTATACTATAACTATTACTTTATTTGTAGTATTTATGATTCTTAATTTAAAAATTACAGTCAGGTTTCATATTAATAAACTATTGTCTATGTGTATCAAAGTTATACAAAGAGCAACGTCATAACGTCTACGAAGACAGCTACGATGACGGCTACGAAGATAGCTACGACATACAGCTACGAGGCCTGCAGATTCAATGTATCATGTGTTAATTATTTTACGTTTACATATAAAGAAATATTACAACCGACGTATAAAGAAATATTAACCGACCTTATAACAAGATATTAATAAACTAGCGGCCCGTCCCGGCTTCGCACGGGTGGACAAAATTATTAATAAAATTTCTAGCATTAAATATGGCCTATGTTACTCAGCGTGAATGTAGCTTTCCAATGGTGAAAGAATTTTTGAAATCGGCTTAGTAGTTTTTGAGTTTATTCATTGCAAACTTACAAAAATACAAATCTCTCCCCTTTATAATATTAGTGTAGATGTAGATTTCCTACACAAAATAAATAAAAAACACAATATAAAAACCAAAGAATTGTCTTTATTATTAGTGAGATGGAAAATAGATGCGAAGTCAACGGGTATGTGACCAAGCTGTAATTTTGTGGTATTATAAGTATATGGAATTTAATTAAATTATCCGCTTTAATTATTGTCGACAATGTAAACGGAAATAGAAATGATACGCAAAACATGCTCTAAAAATACATATTTATCATTGTCAAACTGATCTGAAAATGTTTTTCTTATTAAACTCAACCAATATGTTGGTTATAGTTGATAGATAGTTTAGTATTCTGAAATAATTTTGAAACAAATGATAAAGAACCACTTAAGGTGTTGAGAATTACTTCAACTACTTTAAGACGGAATTAAAGACATTCTGCAGATACCGTTAACGGGTTTATATACCTATTTTCCTTTCGTTAATCCTGACGTATCTTTAAAAGCATATCCTATACAAAATATATATGTATATTATATATGTGGTAGTATATATTAAATATGTGGGAGAACGCATAAGTGTAGTAAATAAATACGTGCATCTAATAAATTGGTATTATTCAACATTGTAATTTTTTTGTATTCGATAACACGAACTTACAGTTTAATATTACGAACGTATGTTTTAATTATATTTACAGTAATATCAAATAATTTATTTATAAAAAGCGTGGGAGTTCTGTAATAGATTCGCCAAGTCATCGGTCAATTTACAATCACTTCACCAAATTAAGAGCTTTTAACGTAATTGAATTTTGAATGAATAAGCTCAGTTTTCATAACTTTTACTGAAGTACACAATTACGAGGAAAGGGTACAGAATATTTTACTCTCTGAGTATAAAAATTACTCGTATATTTCATGACTTTTCCGCTTTGCAATTTTGTATTTCATTTATAGCGTTCTGTGGACATGCAAGCTTTCCCAAGTCCCAACTGCTAGAGGCTTGGGACATAATCCAACATGTGGCGTATAAATAAATAAATTATACTCTTTATCACACTTACAAAGCAGTGGAATAGTACAATAAAATATACTAGTGAGCAATATCGGTTCATTTGTTTAAACTTTATTGCACATAAAAACGTTGTACAAGTGGGGAAGTTATTGCCAAAAGATATTCTCTACCAGTCATCCTCGTATTTCAAAACGTAACACCTTTTTCTTTTTCTTTGACATTTATCAGAAGCCGGTGAACCGCCGTGACACCGCCGTGAAAATGTAATAACTCTTTTTGGTATGTTTGATAAGTTGATCAAAGTAAATTTAATAATATTTTTCGTCGTAGTAGCACTCCTTTCTGTTCCAATGAGATTTTGATTTTCAGAATTTTCGAGATGGTCTTTGAATGCGCGGGTTATTTGGCCTTATTTCGTCGGTCTTTTCTATGAACAAGACTTATTTAATAACGATCGTGAGTCGAAATCGTCAGTTCCCCGATTATATCGCTACATTATCCTTCAACAGGTATTGTTTTCATAGTTTTTTAATTGGGATTGTTACAAAGAATAATTTGTTTGTGAGTAGATTTCTCTATTAACGCTATACTTACCGATTTACCTTCTAATGTCTTCAGCTTCCAGGAAGTGTTATGGTAGGGAATTTCTACTCTTTGTTCCGGTTGTAGCGGTATGCCTGACTATCCTTTCTCTACCGAAGTGATATTTTCCACCCATCTAACCCCTACTTAATTAGTAGCGCCAGCGGGAGTGGCCATTTATTTAAGTATGGTTTTAATAACACGACAAGTGACACACATTAGCAACTTCTTAATCTTTGAGATTCCCGGGTCATCCAAACACAACTGTTAACTGACTTGGTTACTGAATAAATAATATTGTTCATATTATTGTTGGATTCATGATTCATGATATTGTTGGATTAGGATTAGAGTTTCTATATTCATCACGTAAAACTTATAAATTGTGTTTTTATAGGGAACCTCTACAAGAGTCATAATGGTCAAAGGCTATTAACATCGTAAAGGTAAACAATGTGTGGAGTTTAGCGTTAATTTGTATTTCTCGGACACGTACATATATAGGCACAAATATACGAGTACTAAAACCGAAGCCCGCCTTCTCATATCTATACATACGGGTTCTTTGTTATTCATCTGAATATAAGACGCTTCGAATCGTATTGTTACTTGTGAAAAAATTAATATGTCGGGGAAAAACCGTTTTAATATAGTAGAAAAATTGCGTATAATATCAAACAAAGCATTTATAATATCGCGCAATAATAAATTTTGTCTTACAATTTTTTTAGTATTGATTATATATTTTCTGTATTTTATATCATCATGTCAGCCAAACATCAGCCTAGGGTCTCCATGGCGACCGATCCTGCGCTGTTCGGATCCAGGTGCTTCCAGCTACCTTCAATATATCATCACTCCTTGTGTTATATATTTTTTTTATCAGATAAACTTCTGTAAGACAGAATTTATGGATCTTTCTCCTCCTTGTGACTTTACTTTCAATAAATGTTACATAATATTAATCAAAGAATATAGATTTTAGGTTAAGATTTTTTTATAAATTTGCGTTTTTTATAATAGCGATCATTATAACTGATATATGAATATATAGTATATGTGTGTAATATACCTTATATCTAACAAGTAGTGAGTATATTAATATGTTGTGTGGTGTCCGCGTGTCTACAAAACTAAAATAGCACCGTAACAGAATTGTAAAAAATGACTAATGGTTCTTACTTAAGGTAATTTCCATTCAGCTCGTAGTCTACACAATTGCTGCCATCTTCAAGCAGCCTGCGAAACATACGATTGAGGTAATAATTTTTTTTTCTAGCATCCGCATATTCCGATTCGAATAAAAATTTACATAAACTTCTAGCTGTTAGTTTATTTGTTTTTACAAATATAAAATTCAGTAAAATGTCTTAACTATACTCACCATATTATACTTACTTGTAGATTTCGAATGTACTAGGCAACTGTTTTCACATTAAGCAGACAATCGAAGAAATTTAACAATCTCATTTATTACCGAGAAACGGTTATAGAATGGATTCTAAATGACTCAATATTTCAGCCTTTGTGGTAGTGAAAAGTAATCTATTTCGCCGGTCCAATAAACCATTTGTTCATGTAGAAATTTTGCCATGTTCCGGAACAAAGAATGGCAATTTCTTTATTTTTCTAAGTTAGATTCACCCAAACAAAAGTTAAGTAGGATATTAGAATCAATTTCAACCCTTGTCGGTCGGAGGACGAAAAATAACCCTCCCTTTTCGTGTTAACAAATCTTTTTTTTAGTAAATCTTAAACAGAAGTTGTATGGTATAAGGAAGATACAAAAAATCATTTTATGAGCGACACTTTATCCTAGAAAACATTTTGTTATGGAACAAGTTGACGTTTTTTATATGTGTGTTTTTTTATATTTCGTTGTTATTGCACCGTGCTTAAAATGTTTTTGTGTGTTACGTACATCATAATTTTTCATTCTAAAATAATCAATTATCATCGTAAAATGAAGGATAAAGATGGAAAGATTAGTCCATAAACATAATATATATGTGATAAATGGAATACTTTTCCAAAGTATTCGGCTAAACATCCTGCCTACTGCTGTGACAAAACTATCACTAGCTTCAGTAAATACAATTGAAACGCTTTCTTATTTAACTTGAAATTAGCCTTATAATATTAGCAAACATAGCAGCAGATTTCAAAATTTTTATGCGCAAATTATTACATAATTTTGTTTGTAACATTAACAAAGTAAATTACTATTTAAAAATATAGAAACTACCATAAACGTAAACTGTGTAATTCTGACAATATCGGATGTAGAATAAGCTAGATAACCATTTAACCTATTTGTTTGTTTTGTTTGAAGTGTGTAAAAAGTTATAACTATTATTTAAGAGTCTACGAGTAAATCGAATATAATAAACAAAAATAGCCCAACTCCGGACACATATCAAGTCAAAATACAAAACAAAATCTATGGCAGCTATCAAAAATGTATAAAATTAAGAAATAATAATATACTACTATAATAATAAAATGATACTTCTAGCCCGTTGCTGTGACAAGCCTGTTTAACCACAAGGTGATTAAAAAATATTTTGTAAATAATGACTCTTTAAAGAATAGCAACATTCTGTCACACTTATGAGTATAGAGACAAAAAAATAATACAAGTTAAGCCAGATATACCTAATATATAAGTTCCTAATATACATATACATTTACACCCCAAGTAGATACTGACTGCAACATTTAATATTAGATCACCCAGTTAACAGGCGAGTGCTTTCATCGAAAATTCAATCGACTGGTTCATTAAACTGCTCTGGGCCGTAGAGTGCAAAACGATGTTTAGAATTGCAAAGGGTTATTAAATCTCAGTCCAGTGTTTAGCTTTACCAGCTTTCCAACATTATTTTTCAATTATTTGATGATGACTCATGTTTCGCTGCTTTGTGTTAAAATTTAAAGGTGAAAAGTTTTTAAGTATTTTTGTGTTAGCATATATTTTTTATCAACGACTCTATATATAACTAGCTATGCCCGGCGTGCTTTGCGGGGCTAATTTTTGTTTCAGCCATATATGTTGATAATACAGATACATTTCTTTTTTGAGCACGCAACGACGAGTCACTATCATAGTTAAGTTTCACTGGTAATATTTTTACACTTATTAGTGTTTATTATTTTATCTTATCTTTTCTTCGTTTGATATTTATATAATAAGTAATGACAATAATGTTAAAAAGAAAATCAGCATTAGCCTGTAGTAAAATAATTCTAATCCAACTGATAACGTAAGATAAAACAAAATGAAACGTTAAATTGTTATTGAATTCGAAAGTCTTTTTCTTTATATACAAAATCAATTTCTGATCGTAAATCTTGACACAGAATATAAAAAAGATATCGATGGTTTGCGATAAAACTTTGGTAAGTTGTATAAAATAAGAACCATTGGACACAACTAGTACATAACTAAATAACTATTTAAACGAAAAATAATCTCATAAACATAAATCATCTTTCTTACTCTCTAAATCTATTTTTCTTATTTTTTCAAGAAGGAAGACGACTATTCAAAGTAAATTTATTAGTGAATCTGTACCAGAAGATTTAAGTCATTTAGTATTCCTTCTGTTCAAACGAATTGTAGATAAAACTTCTCATTAGAGCTTGGCCGGCTAATACTATATCTGATGCAATATGATCGATTATATAGTAACATCAACACTTAAAAAGGTGCAAAAATGGAACCCTGGAATCAACCCTTTCTTTTATATACCCTAACCTTAGCTGGTACCCTAATAGCCATTAGAAACTATATTGTTGTTTAGTACTATGTTTTGAAGCTATCCTGAAACAATAAATAAATAACTAATGTAACACATTGGGGCCGTTACCTTGCTTCTTGAATTATTTTTCCACGATTTAACGTCCTCTTCACGTAATAAATAACTACTCTATTTAGGATTCTTAATTCCTATTTAATGTCTGCATATCTGTTTGCAATTTGTTAGTTTTTTCCCACTTTATAATAATAATATTTTATTTATGTATAATAATGGTTTACAACACAAAATAACGTTAACAACTACATTAGTCAAAGACTGTGTCGCAGTTGTTAGCGCCCACCTCGAACCTATACAATTAACAACAATTATACACCAAAGAAAATAAATTGACTAAATCTAAACGGTATACAATTAAAAAAAAATGAATGTTTGTGTGTGAGTTAAGCGTGTTCACAACCGATAGTCCAAAAAAAATCAATTTATTTCATAAAAATTATAATGACATAGTTCAATACAAATTACTTATAATTAATTAAATCTAGAAGTGCGAATCCCGACCAAAGTTAGGTAAAGGAATGCCGTTTCCGCCGCTGTGTAGAATATCAGTGCACGCCGCTTGCTGCTGCGTCAGCGACACGTGCATGGTCGATGTCCAAGTTATCGAGGCCAGCGCAAGCTAAGCGATCCTCATAGTGATGCGTCGCGTAACACCTCCCCCCGTAGATCAGCGAGATGAATCTTAGTGGTGAATTGAGCTGGAGGTTGCGCTGGATCCATTTTTCTCTTTATGGGAATTTCACTGTAGATCTCTGGTTGCTCTGTATGATCTTTGCTTCCCTTCTGTACTTTCTTTGTCCGAGTTAGCCAGTACTTGCGGTAGGCTAGTATTGAACTAAGTGCAATTGCACTTAATAATAGCGTGTATATAGGTATCGTGGTATGGTAAACGCTATAATCGACTTCTGTACTTAGTTTTATAGGCTTTTGCATAGATATCTTCGTATTGACTTCGTGTAGGTTGTCGAGCCGGATGGAGTTCAGCCTGAATGATGCGGATGCTGGAGTCTGGGATGCATCTTGCGCAGGTAAATCCATTATTTTCAATGCTTGTCCTTTTACTCGGTTTTTGACGTTTGATATTATGAAGTCGGGCGTCTCTACGTAGCAGCCCTGAGGCACGGAAATAAGATAACTTCCGTGGAGTATTTTAGATAGATGTTGCCCACAGGAAAGATGCACTCTAGTCGGTTCGGGGAAGCTAGCAGTGTAGTGCATTTCATCCAATTCTTCGAAGGCGGAGCTTTTCAGGGTGACATGGAGAGGTTTGCACTCTGTAGATTTTTGTTGCCTTGTTATCAGCTGATGGATGCAGTCATCCTTCTTTCGACTCTGCAGATTCCGTTTCTCGTTGCAGATGTACCACTTGCTGGTCGTCGGGCATTCAGCCTCTATGTACCTGAAATCTTCCTTGTATATTGCCAGGAAAGGATAGGGAGGTGGAAGGATACTATTATTTCTATTAGGGATAATAGATAGTTTATATATATATCAAAAATTTGGGGTAATACTATAGGGAATTTATATACTATAATTATATCGTTGCCTAAGTAATAAGACCCTACTTTAATTATATCGAAATATTCTCTAATATCTACATCTACAAGTTTGTTATCGCTATACAGTTCTCGTAATTTGTTTAACATGGAATGTAACGAATTTAATGTTAAGATAGAATGGTGCATAGTTGAAGTTTTTATAAATGCTAGAACGTTCTGTAATTTGGATATCTCCTGCGACACCTGGTCTACGTTATCGCCTAATATTAAAAACACCTGAGCTAAGTGAGCGTACTTAATAAGATCACTGTCTCTCTCGGCATCGCTTTCGCTAATCTTATTTAGTAGTTGACCGATTTTATCTTGATTTTCTACAATACCTTCGATAATTTTAGAATAGTGAGACATCCATTCTTTAGATAAAGTAACGTGATGATTTAATTCTGTAACTAAAGTGTTTTCGGTATTCTGTAATGTTTTTATAGCCTCATTATAGCGCGCAGCATCCGTGTAGTCTAGGTTGCCACTGATGCTCTTGATTACAGACCCTAAACCGTCTATTAGACCTCTTTTTATTCGCGTTGTTTCAAACGTTTTTAGTTGTTCCGAAACGATTTGGACCTTTGACTTTAAGTATTTTAAGTGGGGTTCGAATAGAGATCGTGTTTTATTATTAAAATCAGGACAAATGTTATCTAATTGGGTTATAACGGAATCAATTTGTGATTGCATGTCCCGGAGGCTTAGAGGCTGTAAGAATGAATGGTAATATGATATGATTCTAGAGGAACCTAATCTGAAGGGTAAAATACCAGGACCGTCGTCGAGGCTTTCAAGTTTTATCTCCTGGGGCATGCTGGGCTGCAGAAGAAGATGGATTATCAGGAGGGTCCTGCAACAATTGAGCACTGTTAGGAACTCTCTTCAACCTTGACTTAGCTACAGGCCCTTGTTTTTTCTTAGTATAAATATGGATTGGTAGATCGGCCATTACAATATCATGCGTAAAGTGTGGAGCTAGTTTCTGTCTGGTTGCAAGAGGGTTCCTGATGAATACCTGTTGGTCTGGAGAATACTCCTTTCCAGCATCTCGGTTGCTGTTGCGGTGATCCATCAAATTTTGTCGGAGGTTAGTACATGATTCCTGTATTAAGTTATAAGCTATACACATTCTATTCTTGTGATCTGTTATATACTGTTGAAGGAGATGACATGAAAGATCTACGTCAAATGGGTCTCGAGGATCAAAATGACCTGTTATGACTTCAATGGGTTTGCATCTCGTAAAGCTGTGAATTGAGTTGTTATAACCTAAAAGGGCATAGGGCATAAGATTTATGACTGATTCATTTTTATGTTCTAGTTTTAGTAAGCGTAAATGTTCCAGAATAGTTGAATGAAATCGCTCTACTATGCCGTTCTCATTAGGGGCGTAAGGAGCGACTCTATGATGCTGGATTTTATGCAACCTCAAAAATTCGGAAATAAGTTGATTAACAAATTCTGGCCCGTTATCTGTAACGATCGTTATAGGAATACCATGATGAGTACAGAATTGAAGGAACGCTTGGACAACACTTAGTGCCGTTCCTTCTCGCAAATAGTAAGCCTGAGCGTATTTTGAAAATGAATCAACAATTGTCAAATATTTCTCATTTTGTATAGTTAAGAGGTCTAAATGTACTAGTTCAAATGGTTTGCCGGCAGGAGGTACGACTTGAAATTGTTGTTTTATTGGGTGTCGATCGTATTTAGCTTGCCCGCATATAGTACACTCGTTTATAAATTTGGTAATGTGTTCTCGCATCTTGGGCCAATAGTATTTGTGAGATAGAGCAAGATAACATTCGTTAATACCACGATGGTTTGTCTTGCCTTCGTGATATTTACTAATGATTTCTTGTTGCTTAAGGTATTCTCGTACGTTTTCTATTTCAGACTTAGTTAACATTAGTTTCATTGCCGAATTTTTAAAGGTACTTTGAATTATGGGTACTATTCGGTACATGGCAGTATGGGGGTTAATAAGTAGGCCAGTTTTAATTTTGGGGTGAACATACCCTTTGATGGCGTCTATAACGTCTTGCTCAAAGTTAGATTCAGATATTTGGATGGAGGTTCGAGTATGCGTTTCGAACGGTTTTGTTACCGTCGTTTTGCCCTTAATGTCGCCTACAACGGTAAGTACAATCTGTTTAGTGAACTTATTTAAAGGGTCATCCGTTATAGGGACTTCCAAGGTGGGGCTTTCCGCGTCTGTATGTACGGTGATGGTTCTAGAATCATCAGCAGCTTCCGTAGCCGTGATGGTCCTTGAGTCATCCATATTACACGTACCCTCGGATGGGTTTGCTACGATCGAGCTAATCTCCTCGTTATGGAGTTCTATTCGCGATAACGCGTCTGCGTTTGTATTAATCTTTCCCTGTTTGTATATGACGGTGAAGTCATATTCACTCAGTTTAAGACGCCACCTTGTAAGTCTGGAATTAGGTTCCTTTAAACTCATTACCCACTGCAATGGTTTGTGGTCGGTAATGATTTTAAATTTACGCCCAAACAGATAAGGCCTAAAATATTTTGTAGCCCAGACGATTGCCAACAGTTCCTTCTCTATCGTGCTGTAATTCAGCTCGCTAGAGTTAAGAGTCCTGGAGGCATACGCAATAGGCTTGTCAGACCCGATAAGTCCCTGGGACAGTACAGCACCGATAGCAACATTAGAGGCATCCGTGGTTAATAAGAATTCTTTTGTAAAATCGGGGTATTGAAGAATAGGATCATTGGTTAAAAGAGTCTTACAACGTTCAAAACAGTTAATGTAATTTTGGTCAGCTACTATTTTAGAGCCCTTTTTTAAGCATTGAGTTAAGGGTTTAGTGATTTTCGCAAAGTCTGGGATGAATTTTCTGTAATATCCGAGAAGTCCGAGAAAACGTTTGATTTCAGTGGTGGTTTTGGGAAGGGGGTAGTTCTCTATGGCTTTAATTTTGTTAGGGTTTGGTTTAACCCCCTCTCTACATACAACATGGCCCAAAAATTCGGTTTCTAACTTTAAAAATTCTGATTTATCCATCTGAATTTTAAAGTTAGATTCACGCAATCTTTGGAATACTTTCTCCAAATTTACCATCATTTCCTGGAGCGAGGTCGCGAATACGATTATATCATCAAGATACACTAGACAGATGTTATTCTGTAGATCTTTAAGCACATTATCCATCACTCTCTGAAAGGTGGATGGAGAGTTTTTTAGACCCATGGGCATCCTAAGATATTCAAAATGGCCATTTTCGACGTTAAATGCGGTTTTGTGAATATCAGCTGGATCCATTTCCACCTGATAAAAACCGCTCGCTAAGTCTAAAGTTGTAAAATATTGACATCTGCCTAGCTTATCCAGGACATCAGTAATGTTCGGTATTGGATATTTGTCATCAACCGTTTTCTCATTAACTTTCCTAAAGTCCACGACAAGTCGCCATTTTGCTTTACCGGAAGCGTCAGCCTTTTTGGGTACGATCCAAATAGGCGAGCTCCAGGCAGAGTCTGAAGGTCTAATGATATTCTGGTCTAGCATCTTAGATATTTGATCTTTGACTTCTTGTCGGTGGATATATGGGTATCTATAACTTTTCGTGTATACGGGGAGTTCATCTGTGGTTTTTATTTTGTGTTTTATCTTGTTGGTGAACGTTAACGGTTCGCCTTCAAGATAAAACACATCAGCGTAACGCGCGCATAAGGCCTCTAAATTAGCGAGTTCCTCCGGATTAAGATGATCAGTTCTAAGTCGAGATAGAATTTCATCAGCGCGGCTACCAGACTTAACGAGATCACTTTCAAAATTAAACAATTCAGCTCTAACCGGATGGTCCATGGAAAAGATGATATCGTTAGATGATGGGTTATTAATTTCTATCCAAGCTCTGTTATTTTTTACATGTGTTAGACACTCAGTGACAGAACAATTACATATAGTTTGAACAGATACGTAGGCATCTCCGTCTAATGTGTTAACAGGTAATTTAATTAATTTGGAGGTATTAGCCGGAATGACGTCTTCGTATAAGTTCACATTGCGCGAATCATATATTTGTAAAGGTATTTGCGTATTTCTAAGTATTAGTAATCTATTCTTAAGGTCTATATTAGATTCCCACTGTGTGAGTAAGTCTAAACCTAATAAGCCGTCAAAAAATTGATGGAAATCGTAAACGAAAAATGTCAAGGTTCCAGTCTCCTGGAATTCGGGAAAACAGGGCAAAGTGATTGAGTGCTCATGTCTACTAGTTCTGTTAGAGTTCGTAACTTCGAAAGGCTCGTAATCCAATGGTATATGACCGAAATATTTATTAACAGCATGAGGACTAATAAACGACTGGTTAGCGCCAGTATCTACTAAAATTTTTAGAGGAGGCTCCTGAATTTGAACATACATTAGCTGCCGTTGAGTTTGTAAATTAATTTCTATTTTTGCCCGTCTGACCTCGAATCCTTCTGAAAATTTTCATCCTGAGAAGGAGCAGCATTGTCTAATTCCTCAACCACTGCGCCTTCCGAAGGCACACAGTCATAATTATATTCATAATATCCATTATATGGTTCATAGGCAGTATAATATCCTTGTTCAAATTCGGGATAGCTATACTCGGGGTAATCGTACTGCGTATTATAATCATAGTGAGTTTCATTAAAATTAGCTTCGCGAGTTTTAAAATAATTGCTTGGGGGTGGATTCCCGAATTTTCTCCAATCATGTCCCGTTGGTGGTAGATGTTTGGGCACGAAAGGGGATACGCCGCTCATAGGACGTGGGGCGCTAAAGGAAGCCTGCATCTGCGGTCTGTTAGGAACCCTGAACACATTGCTTTGGGGATTATAGTTCGGTGGGGGTGCGCGAAACATTTGTTGAGTTCGACTGGGACCGCGAAATTGTTGGCCTTGATTTGCGTTGGGTCGCCAGCCCTGGGGTTGATGGTAAAACGCTTGTGGCTGACGTGACGAACCGCCAAAATTGAAGCTAGGTTGTATGGGCGGACCTGGTGCATTGAAAGCAGGAGCTTTCATCATAGGATAGTTATTGAGGGGTAATTTAAACTGTGGTTGCGAGGGTTGCAATTGCCATTCCCGTTTAGCTGGGCCGCTATCGTTACGTTGTTGGAGGTATAAGGTATTAAGTTCCTCCTGGACGAACTCGAGAGCCTTTTCTATGGTTTCCGGCCGCATACATCGTATCCTAGATCCTAGTGGGTCTTTAAGGCCGCGTAAATACGACTGGAGGGTTAGTTTCTTATAGAGACTACGTTTCGCTTCGATCGTGGTATGTACCGTCTCGTGTAGCGTGACGTGCGTCATTATGGTGCTAAACAAATTCTGACACCGTTCGTAAAATTCCTGCGGGGTACTAGATCCTTGGGACTGCATAGATAAATCATTGTATAGAGCAGTTTCATCGCGATGATCCGCGAAGTTATTGATCAAAGCGCTACGTATTCCCTCCCAGGTGTTAGGGATTCCGTTTGAATTTATGAGCCTGGCGGCAGGACCTACAATTTTATTTAGGATACCGTTAAGTAATGATAAATTTATAAGATCATGTCCCGGTACATCTGATGTACTAATATGTGCTAATACTATTTGATCACTTAAGTTAATAAACCGCGTTAAAATATGAGGGTTACCGTCGAATTCGGGGAGCAACCGAAGAGACTTAAAAATTCTATCTATTTCTTCCGAGGACATTTTATTATCTAAATTTCTATTTCGATCTAACAGTGAATATTTACTTGATTTACTGAAATTGGAATTATTTGAACTCCTACTACTACAACTCAATGATCTTCTCGGGTGGAAAATTTTGCAATATTTCTAAACTATAATATAAAATAACCGAAACGATTTTTCCACAAGGATACACGCAAATATACTATAAATTACCGAAATCTAAAAATTATAAAATTATACGGACACACAAAAAATTATATATAATTAGGATTAGGTACTAGGATAGCAAATACTTGAAAGTTTCAGAGTACTTACAACATTGATTTTTCTGTAGATTCGATGTCTTGAATTACTTCGGCTGGATCACGTAGATTCGGAATACCCGGGACGCGACGCGAGAGTCGCTCGGGCGGCTCAGATAACAGAGATTTTTCTCGAAATACCCAAAACCGACCCGTGGGTATCCTACCGACTGCGCCAGTTAAGCGTGTTCACAACCGATAGTCCAAAAAAAATCAATTTATTTCATAAAAATTATAATGACATAGTTCAATACAAATTACTTATAATTAATTAAATCTAGAAGTGCGAATCCCGACCAAAGTTAGGTAAAGGAATGCCGTTTCCGCCGCTGTGTAGAATATCAGTGCACGCCGCTTGCTGCTGCGTCAGCGACACGTGCATGGTCGATGTCCAAGTTATCGAGGCCAGCGCAAGCTAAGCGATCCTCATAGTGATGCGTCGCGTAACACCATTTGATAACAGATGTGTGTGTGCGTGTGTGTGTGTGTGTGTGTTTCGGTTTGTCTTCAATTGGTTATAACAGAGACTCAACATCTTATGTTTTAAATCTGACGAAGATATAATTCTTAAATGAGTGTATAAAAAAACTTTCTTTGACTGAACAAAACACTTGATTAAGCTCATTAAGATTGCAGTGAAGGTTTTAATAGGCTTATTGTCTAACGCCAATATGACATGAGATAAGAATAAATTTGACTGTTTAGCTTAAAATTTAATATTGGCGAAAAGTCACTATGCTCTTTCTGTACACTTGTTTTACTCAGCGATTAATATAACGTTTCCCTTTGCTCGGCTAATTAACCGCTCTATGATAGAGCATACTGAAAGTGAATATACATTACCGGCTGGGTAGTTACCGCGGCGCAAATATTGGATCGGTCGATTAGAGTGCTATGCACTCAATGCGTTGGTAGTTCAACTCAACAGGAATCCAATCAGCTTTATATAGACGGGCTGGCTAATGTCATCTCCCCACAGGACTTTGCTCACGAAGAATCAATGATATTGAAAAAAAATAGTAGTTATTTGTAGCCGTTTCTGTGCTTCAACTCAGCAGCAAAATGTTCAGTGGAGGATGGAGGCCTTCCCCAAAACATGAGAGGGTTTCTACGTAATCTCCAAGTTTGGAAGTCGGGTTGGAGATCGTAGTAAGTACCATAAATAAAAAAAAGCGTAGCTGCCTATTCTGTGTTTTACGAGAAGTGTATGTTAATCACTTTATGTGTGAAGCTATACAATAGTCTCGTTTACACAAATATTTGACCACATACGCATAATTAGCAAACATCAAACTAGCAGAAAATCTTAATCAAAATTACTTTATTTCATAGGAACATTGCGGGCACTTAAAATCGTCAATTTTACAAAATTAAGAAAATATCCTACTATAATAAAGATAGGCCGTGTGCTAGCGGCAAGTACATCCGCGGAGTTGATGCCGCGCATGTAATCGTCACGAGCGACCCGATTCCGAACTTAGGGGTTAACATGAGAAGAATCGGGCAAGAAACTCATGTGCCAAAACTCTTAACAAAATAACAAAAGGTTATTTCTCGTCCATAAACCGAAGTATAATGCCCCGATAGACAGTAAGACAAGCCTTTTGTGTTATCAAATGGTGGGGGGAACCCCACTTTGAATATAACCAATCACAGTCAATAATAGCAATCGACCAATTACACGTAAT
Organism: Calamotropha paludella; assembly: GCA_927399485.1. Lineage (NCBI taxonomy): Eukaryota > Metazoa > Arthropoda > Insecta > Lepidoptera > Crambidae > Calamotropha > Calamotropha paludella. The sequence continues at coordinate 14,629,212 of OV656824.1, read as the reverse complement.
CGCTTAGTGACTTTCAAGTACCATTTTGTTATGATAATAATTACTAAACAATTGCTAGCAACGCTTTCATATAGTTGATTGGTGTTCTATTTGTAAATTCTTATGCAATTTGAGGCATCCTTAAAGATAAATAAAAAAAATGCTTTTACATAAATAACGTTCCTGGATATTTTTTAGTCGCATTCGGTTGCTGTTACTACTGAAACTTAAAATGGACTTCAAGTCGTGGAAAGTAATTGGTTTTCTAGGCAGATGGCAATTCCCTGAGCGAGTCTCCGAGTTACACTAGTTTCACTGTGGTCCTAAAACCAGAGGGATTTTAGCATCGTGGTATGCTAACTTTAATTTGATACCCATCTGAAATCAAACGTACAGTAAGTTTATAGCAATAACTGCTTGTGATTTTGACACTTCGCAAATAAAATTTCGAATTTATAATCACAAGCTCTGTGTCTATTATCTACCTAATCCGGCCATAAGTTTTGTTACACATGAAAATGCATATTTTTTTAAGTAAAGTAATATTACTAAAACTTATATGTAGTACATATTTATTAAAGTCTCAGCAAAAAATAAAAGATTATTCTATTCAAAATGGCCACCTTTTGCTTTTATACAGGCCTTTAATCTAACTAGTCACAAAATGGATTTATTTACTGTTTCTATGGGAAATTTCGCCACTGCTGGCTCCAGAGATTTTTCAAGAGACTTCGTGTCGCCGTGTCGTTGTGTCGTTTAAAGCAGGCCATGATCTCTAAAACTGACCATAATTTGTAGTCTAAAGGGTTGAGGTCTGGGTTAGATGAGGGCCGGTCTTCAGCTTTTATAAATTCCGGAACGTTAGTTTCAAGCCAGCCTACTCCAGCTAGAAGGTCCATGGTACATTTTTACAAAGTATATTGCTGAGAGGTTTCACAATACGATCCAAGACTGTTTCTTGATACACTTTGGCTGAAGGTTTCACTTCTTTTTCACAAAACTGTAGCTTTGTATGCAGCTTTAATGTAGCCTTGATAAGACACGCCCCACCAAACCATCACTGACGCAGGATGATGACCACTTTGTACCCTTACGACCACTCGAGCAGTTTCTTTAGAATTGTGAGCGTACACTTTATCATTTTGTTTATTGTAGTGCTCTTTCAATGGAGAAAATTTATTCATCGGTAAAGAGGATATTTCCGTGCCTTTCACTTGCGTATCGTGACAGAAAGCATTTTGATCAATTCACTCTCTTTAATTGTAAACACTGATTTAGGGCATGCCCCGTATATCGACGAAAAGCAGCAAATTTCAGGGCTTGTTTAATAATACGCAAAAGAGTCCCAGCGGGAATCTTCATTTCTCGCGATAAGATTATTTTGCTTTCTAATGAGGTTTCGACGAATTCTGGCTTTGACAGCCTTAACAGCCTTTGTATTTCTAACAGCACGCGGCCGCTCCGATCTTTTATGGTCTTCCACAGTGGAAGTGTTGTTGTATCTGTTGATAGTACGATATACGAACATACGGCTGTTACCAAGCTTTTGAAGTGCCTGGAATATAACTGACGGCTAGTTGAAACAATGAAAAAGAGCGGACAGACAAACACACCGGCCCGTCCCGGCTTCGCAAGGGTGGACAAAATTCTTTAAATTTCTTCTATTATTAAATATTTTTCCGTTAGCGCCATCTAGCGTCCGGTAGACGAACTACCTGTGGTTAACGCGTTGCTATGGTAACGTTATTGATATAATGGAAAAAGAGCGGTTATAAGAGCGGACAGACAAACACAAAAACCACCGTGATCTTAGATTATAGACTAGCGGCCCGTCCTGGCTTCGCAAGGGTGGACAAAATTCTTTAAATTTCTTCTATTATTAAATATTTTTCCGGTAGCGCCATCTAGCGTCCGGTAGACGAACTACTTGCGGTTAACGCGTTGCTATGGTAACGTTATTGATACAATGGAAAAAGAGCGGAAAAAGAGCGGACAGACTAACACAAAAACCACTGTGATCTTAGATTATAGACTAGCGGCCCGTCCCGGCTTCGCACGGGTGGACAAAATTCTTAAATATTTTTTCTATTATTAAATATTTTCCGTTAGCGCCATCTAGCTTCCGGTAGACGAACTACTTGCGGTTAACGCGTTGCTATGGTAATGCATATACAATGGAAAAAAAAACGGACACATAAACACACAAACCACTGTAATCATAGACCATAGCAACGCGTTACCATAGCAACGCGTTACCGGGTTAGCTAGTATTTCCAATGAAATTATTATTTTTGAATTATTGTATTTTCATCGGTCTCTAATCAGCGAGCAATATTTCAAATTAATTTGACGTTTCCTAATGAGTAAAAATGACGTTAGAAGATTCCGTTACAATCAAACCTACATATAAGGTTAAAAAACTTGTTATGAGTATAAAAGTTGTTACTCTTAAAATCTCTAAACTCTGAAAATGTTTGTCACGGAAAATCTTTATGGTGCTTTCCATGAAAACACTTAAATTTTCCGAGATTAAATTATTTATATGTTTATATTTTAAGATTATAAATCATCATTAATTTACATGAACACGTATTATTATACAAAAAGGTAAAAATCGGGTTTAACTCATGTGATCAACCTGCCGGGGCGATGCGCAACTTTAAATAATGTAATAATCTAAAAAAACCAAATTATATGCCTAAACCATTAAATCTTATGGTTATTTAAATAAATCTAGTCAAATATAATTACTGTCCCAAAAATCTAAATTATCTTTAATACTAAAGAGACAAAGTTTTAATTCATTGAGTGTTTTTTGTGAGATTGACAATGGTCCAAACACAGACATTCATATTTATAATATTAGTAGGAAAACGCATAGAGTGATTGAAATGAAATCGTCAATCTCAAATATTGTCATGTTTTTCTATAAAACCAATATTTCGATTACATTTTATGTGTCGTATTTAAAGAACAGAAAGGCTACCTTGACCTCTTATCGCGAAACAAATTCCAGTGTTGAAGAGAGACATCTATACTATATAGATACCGTGTATAGCGGTGTCTCACTGTGTCAATCAAGCTTGCATCGCGCTAAAATATCGTGGTAACGTCCCAGGTATGTTATTTTCATAGTGTCATTTTCATACAACATTAGGGTTGAATGAAAATATGAGCATCCGTTAAAATTATCGGTATTCGTTAAAAAAAAAACACATGATGAAAAATTTTACTTAATTGTTATCGAATAAGTATTCAAAGTTTTTTTTTTACCATATTTTGTGACCATACACGAAACCGCAATAGATAATAACATTAATTATTTTAGGCACTTAGTCTGCTCGTTGACTATAAATAACAATGAAATATGATAGTACAGATAGTACTGACATTAACTGACACAATTTTCAAAATGGCGGACGGCGAATTGGTGGGGATTAATTACAGTTTTCAAAGAACATGAAACCATTAGTAACTTTGATTACACCCAGCAAGCTTTGTCATGGAAACTGGAGGTATGTGATTAATTATACAACAAATTTATGTGTAAATACTGTGTTTGTAATTACGCTTAGAATGAGCGAGAGTTTGATTGAAAGTAACTGGATAACCTAAGCAGATCAATGGAAACGCGTTGTAAATTACATAAATGTAATTTATAGCTATCAAATTGACTAACGTGAGTAAAACGCGATTCAATTAACTCTATAAGTAATTTGATAGCAAGAATAAATTACTTCCACTGAGAATCAAAAGAGGGAAATAAAGCATAGTAGTATAGTACCAACTTTCAAAAATAAAGATGTTAGAAATACTTCAAATTCACTTCTTCAGGCCACCAAATGGGTAGCAGCGTCTTTTTTCTAATCTCCAACCTGCCTTCCAAGCATGGAGAATATGACAACATCCCCGTCTTGGGAGGCTTCCATCAAGTAGATGTTTTTACACTCACCTTCCAATGATCATGTAACACTTTTCTTTATTTTTTTTGGGAGCTTTGATCGATATTCGAACATGTTAGTTCCATATTAACCTAATCTACTCTTGCACTAACTTTCGCCATTTTTCGATCTGATCTGGGCGTTGTGGAGCGATCGTTGTTTCTGATTATGTTTTAGGTACTTCATTTAGGTTTCAAGCAATGTATGTGACATTGTCTTTAGGTTATTTTATTATATGATTCTACTTCCATACTTAATAACTATGGATGGACTATGTAAGTAAGAAGTACTACAAACGCACACGTCATCTATTTACTTTCTGTAAGACCTTGTGAACACACCGGTGCTGTTACTAAGGCGCTTTCTTCTAAGTTCTCCATAAAAATATCAGTAATGGAGGCTTAGTTTTTGTACACTTGTAGGTAAAATTCATCATTCCACAAAAGATAATCTGATGAAAAACTATTTATTGGTTGTTTATTATTCATAAACAGTCAATCAAATTTGGATCGCGTGCTAAAAAGATTTCCATAAAACCTTACATCCCAGTATTGAAAGAATTGGTTGTTTCACTCACAGAACAAGTGCTGCTTTTTTGTACTGGCATCAGATTTACGTCATGCTACTTCGATATTTATTTATAGAAATGTTGTTTATTTTATAAGATACTGTTATTTTATGTATGAGAAAAGAAACTATTATTTTAATTAAATATAAAGAAAAATCATCATTAAATAAATAAAAATATGGCATCTACTTATTCCTTGATAATAGTGTCGAAAAAGTACTTTCCGAAAATGGCTAGTTGCCGGTAACTAAACACGAAATCTTTTGAAATTATTACACTATTTTTATCGTCGACATTGTATCACCATCATTACTTTGAACATTTAAGTTTATAAAATAATTACCTTCATTTCAATGAGATATTTTATGTTTATTTTGTAAAGGACTCAACGTTACACGTCTGAAACTTCGTCGGTATCTCTCAAAGGAAATGCACTTCATGAACTTTTAGTGAATGAAGAACAATCTGACGCGTCTATTGAGTCGGTCACGAAATCGGTGAACGACTTTCGATGGATGGTTAACTGCTTCAGCGTTATGATTGCGGAGTTTAAGCAACTTTTGCCAAAGCCCATCATCGCATGGGTGACCAAAATTTTATTATCTTTAACCTCTCCGTGCTAGGGTAGGTAAAATTTTCTTCCATCCAAATGCCAAATTTAAGAATAATATTTCGATTACTTGTTAAATAGTTCCAGCAAAGAAATCAATTTTAAATATTTTTCTCATTGCTCATATCATAAACCTTGATCATATCTAAAAAATGATTTTGTGGCTTAGCGACATTTTAGCTTAGGGACGGCAGCGTTGGTCACGGTAGAATATACAGACGTTAGTCAGTATGGCACTGTGCCTCAGTCACCCACCAATTTCACAAATTCTATTTGGGAAATATTTAAATGCTCTTTAAAATTTTTAAAATGATTTCCTGAAAAATACAAATGGTAACCTAAAGGTTGCCAATTGTATTTTTTTTTAACGATTAATTAATTTTTTTTGATGATCATTTAAATATGTGCCATTATATTTTTTACAATTGCACTCAATTGTGTGCACCTTTCACTTTTATTTTGAAGTTTTGTTTTATTATTTTCTGGTCAAAGACAATCGTTCTTAAGGAGCAAACTCCAGTCGTGCATCAGAGCTGAGGCACACACTTTTTTAAATGGTCAAGTTATACCATGGACGGAATTTATCGCACAAGCCCTTTCTAAACAAATATTTTGTTCTTTAAAACATGGTACGAATTTATAATTGAAACAATTATATAGAAAATAATATGCTTTTGCTTTAACCACATCAGCTTGGTGTTTTTAACAAAATTAAAAGGTGAATTATAAAAGAAAATGTTAATAAAGTTCATCACAGGTTTAATGTTCGTAATATCTAGTTAAATAGTTTTTCTTGATGAGAACATAAAATCTAGTTTATGAAATAGCTCTCGGCTTGCTTATTAGTTCATTAGGGTCGAGAGAACTTTATGCCAGCTATTATTTTTTTGTAATTATACGGTTTTTTAGATATTTTAAAGTTTTTTACTGGTCATTAAAGAATTATTGCAAGTTGAATATATATTAGTCTACCTAAAAATGTAAAAGAAGCCAAATCAATGGTCACCTTTAAAAATAAGTTAAAAAATATTTTAGCTGACAAGATATATTAAAATAAATTAATAACTCATAAAAATATTGACCAATAATGTATTGTTTTGTATAAGATTTTATTATTATGTTTTTCATTTCCCTTTATATTTCTTTTATACTGTATGTTTTGTAGTCTCTCGTTTTTATTTTGTTTTTTTTGTTGACTATTAAATTATAACACTAGTTTTATTAATATAATTGCCATTTTGAGTAATATTTGTTTAGATTGTTATGGTTCAATGTGGCATTCTATATATAAAGTAACATTATTATTATTAAAAATTAAATTAATGCAAAATAAGTAATCGCTCACTACAAAAATTAGAAAATTTATATTATTTATTCATACTTATTATTAAATTATTGAGTACTTAATTTAATGGGTGGTAACGGCTGCTAATGCAGCTATGCTACTCTACTATAAATAGTAGCTGGATAAGATTAATTGCAATTATTTACCGATCACAAATAAATAATAATATTAAGAAAACGTCTACTAACTATACTCTTATAAAACTAACTACTGGATATTTCAGTTTTAATTGTCAATTTTTCAACGTTACTGTATCGAGTGAAATAAAATCTCCATTTTGAGTTCACTGTTTCAGTATCGTAACATTCCATTAAAAGCGCTGGCGGCGTGTCAATGAAAATCCATTAAATTATATTTAAAAGTAGAATAACGTAATAGGTATTCAAGAGAGAAAACAATGGATTTCAGTAATTGGCTATCAAAGGAATTGAGCTTTCTTGCGACGCCTATAAAATATTTTATAGAGAATTCGCTCTTTGCTCGCAGGATGACATAATTTCACCCTAAGTCTTGAGTATTAGGGTGGTACAAGTTACAAATTATGAGCTTTATAGATATACCGAGAAGTTCGAAATTAGAAGAGAATAAATAATGTCTGTTTATATAAAATATGTTCTTTATTTTTTTGTAATAATAGTAGAAAAACAGAATTGTAATAAAATTTATTAAATGAAAAAGTGTCCATTTTTCACACCATTATGAAAGCACAGCTTCGTACCAATAGAAATAATATACTGTTTGAATGGCAAAAAAATAATAATCAGACGTCATCGAGCACATTGTACCCCAATACAGCAGAAATGTTGGGCCGTCCACCTCCGCAACTGATTAGTGATTTGTCACTTATAAATATTTACGCTCGCTTCCACTAAAACAGTACAAAACCAGTATTGGATCTGTGCGTACGTGTCTGCTTGTTCCGAAATTTAATTTCACTATTACAAAGTCTCGGAGATACTTTCCAATTTTCATTACCAATTCACTAGTTTAAAAAAAATTCAACCGCTTCTGATCTTGTATTGCACTACGGCAAAACCACTGCGACCCTTCGCAGGGCATTATTGGCAATATCGACTAACACCAGCCCGCGGGATACCTGCTTATGCCGGGCGCAATAAACAAACTCGCATTAACCGTTACTGTATGCACATAAAGCTATGTCATCTGATACCGTCAATATCCGAATAATTACTGTCCAGTTTTAGTACCTGTTTTTTGAGGTTAACATATGTTGGTATGTCATGTAAATAGATAGGAAGGTACTGTGATCAGAGGCGGATTAAATATCGAGATCGCCCTAGGCAAGCACCTCATCGGCGCCCCTCTAGCGGCCATAGACTAAAATTACAAATGTTTCTTTCGAATACGAGAGGATGTTCCTCTCATTGATGAAACAACGCTGGAAAATCGGGAAGGTATTAGAAAATTTCGACAAGTGTTCGCAAGGCTCGGTAGCTCAATTGGGAGAGCATTGGACCGGATTTCCAAAGGTTGCGGGTTCGATTCCCGCCTGAGAATTCACTTGTGACCCGAGTCGATTTTTTCTAGTATTTTTCTATTATAATCATTTATCTTATAAGATCGCATTGAAAATGCATAAAATATAAAACTTTAATGGCTGTATCATCTTAATCGATTGATCAAACATTTGTAAAAATGTTTCTTTCGAATACGAGAGGATGTTCCTCTCATTGATGAAACAACGCTGGCCTACAGCGTAAAATCGGGAAGGTATTAGAAAATTTCGACAAGTGTTCGCAAGGCTCGGTAGCTCAATTGGGAGAGCATTGGACCGGATTTCCAAAGGTTGCGGGTTCGATTCCCGCCTGAGAATTCACTTGTGACCCGAGTCGATTTTTTCTAGTATTTTTCTATTATAATCATTTATCTTATAAGATCGCATTGAAAATGCATAAAATATAAAAAAAAATACAGGTTACTAAATAGCATAGATATGTATTTATGTCAATGTGCATGTGTCAATGTGCGTATTTATATTGTGAGTAGGTGCATAGGTACTTTCCGATACATGTTTTTTAAATTCTCGCGTGCGCCCCTTTCTAACCCCACGCCCTAGGCTCGTGCCTACTTTGCCTTAGGGATAATCTGCCTCTGACTGTGATAGTACAGGATGCACTGTCAAGAGAACAATGCTTTTAATCAATTTTTTACTTTTTTAGTTTAACAATAAAATATAGGTAACGTAACGTATCGTAAATCCTTTTATATTTTTTATTTCAATCGGTACTAGTCTTTAAGTTTCCATATAAATAACAAATTCATTATCATCATACTATTAATGCCCCCACTGCAGGAGAGAGGCACATTTTTGGCTGGTATAAAATTATACATTTATCACAGACTTACAAAAAATAACATTAGAAAATTAAATAACAGAAAATTAATTTTAAAATACAACAAAATAAATATTCAATAATAATAACAATAATTAAACACAATGATAATATTATTTTAATATTATGTATTCCGTGTGTATCTACCCTTTCTTTTGAACTACAAAAAAAATTAATACATTATTCTTGACGATTATGTTAGAATTATTATTGCGTCTAGGTATACAGATTCGATTTCATACCATAATTCTTATAAACGGGTACAGTCAGCCTTAGAACGCTTTAGTACCATTTTATAGTAATCGTAGTATTAAGCACGCCACTAAATGTAAGCAATAGTTATTATAACATAATACTAAAGTGTTAATATACTTCTGAAGCTGTACTGCATGTAAAGTTCAATTTTTATTTATGTAAGTATACATTTCAACACTTTTCTGTATTCATATGAAACTAGTTCGTTACATACACAAATATCTCTTATTTCATTACAAACTCTCAACGGAAGCAATACGGTTTCGCATTCAACTAGTGCCACAACAGGAATTCACGCCACATTCTCCCAATTCACAATGCTGGAAATCACGTCACCAATCACTTCGTTGTGTGGCACGTCGCTAGTGGAAATGGATTCCCTTGTGGCTACCGATATTGTTTTGGAAATTGAATAGTACAGAGCGAATCTATAAACTTACTGTGATAAATTCAAACTAGAATTTAATTTGATGTATTATAATCGTGAAATTTTACGATAGAGACTTTTTCAACGAAATCGTTAAACTCACGCTTGAACACATTGGTAAAAATGAAGCATTCGATGATTTTTCGAAGCACCTACATAAGGTAAATACTCAGGTCAGTTACTAAATAATACTATCCCGTATAATTGTTGTTAAATTATTAGTTATGTTCTCAAGTTCTTTGAAAATAACCGATAGAACCAGAAACCTTGGTGTGAGTTTACGCGTCGATACTCGATACAGTCTGCGTAAAATATTACTATAGAATTTGTATGGGCGCCCCTTTTTTTTTTTTTACTTGGAGGAAATGCTTTACACATACTTCCGCCGCTGGGAGTGCGGCGAAAGTTATGTGGGACTCTCCCCTGCGCACCTACCTGACGATAAAAGCTCGTCAGGTTGATGCGCAGGGGCCTACCCACTAAAAACTCCAAGATGTCCCTCCGGTCACCTTGGTGGCACTGGACTGTCGTACGGCAGTGCAGTGGCACCGGATGGGGTCACGGGAAACCTCGCGGACACTACCGCGGCCCCATCGGTGGACACTTCTGTACTCCTCCGCCGGGAAACGGAGTACTACGGAGCGGGACATTCCGGACGCTCCGATTGTATGAGCGCCCCTAGCGGTAACCATCGAGAACTACGAGTCTTCATAGAAATTCTGTAACGCGCTCGATAACAAGTATCGAATGTGTAAACTCGCATTAAGGTCTCAGGTTATTCGCAACGCGTGACAGTACCTACTCACAATGTCAGTCGTGCATGTGCATTTCTTCTAAAATTAGCAGCTATTATACCTAGCCTTGCCGTGGTGTTGACCAGCAGAATTGAATAATAAAAAATAAAATAAAAATCTTTTATTTCAGACCAATCACGTCCATAAGTTAGTAACAATTTATTTATAAACTATGTTAGTAATATTAATTTTACAGAAACAAAAATTAAGAGTTATAAAAATCAAGAGTTATAAGTTAAGAGTTATAAGTTCACCGATTTGCATGTTTAGTCACATGCAACTCGGTGAACCTATTGAGTACAGCTGAGTCCTTATATAATATAATATAATAAAAAGCCTTGACATTTATACGTGTTGTTATAGACGACTAATGATAGTGGCGGTACATTTCACCTCTCATAGAATGCAAAACGAACAGCAGTATTTTAGAATTATGCTTTTTAACTGCGATCTCCAATTCACCTGTTAAGCGTAAAGATTATGACAAAACCCTCACATTTTAAGAGATATATCCATCCAGCAGTAGACATCTTTCTGCCGAGAAGATCATGATCAGCATACCTTACTACAGACACAGAACATTGAAGACCGATTACCAGTATCACATGCAGAACAGCTTACCATTGTCCAGTGGTAACAGCGGGTGACTATATATTCTGTTACTGGTGGTTTTTTGATGATGATGAGGATTTTTATCAAGTGATGTGATTGTGCTTGAGTCCTTAGTATCCTCAGAAACGCCTCAAGCCAGGAATAGCAAGCCACAGATAGTGGTTAGTAGACGGATGTCATCTCCGCAAAGAGAGCCTCCAAAAGCATCGTAGGTCCAGCTCAAGAGACCTCGATGTTCCAAAGAGATCTCTAAAGGATCGAGTCTTAGTTATATGAAATTTTCTGCGTCGTGAAGAAGAATATCTTCGTACCATGTACTATGAATACACTATGTCGAAGGCACATTGTTTAGACTTGGCATGCATATTCCAGACCTATGATGACAGACGCTTTATAAAAAAGCAAGTGATAAGTGAGTGTATGGTGTCGGGCCTGTGCATACGCTTCCCCTCAATTCTGAAAAGTTATAATCGCCCTATCGAACTACGATAGTTCGTATTTTTGAAAATAATGAAATGTCCATAACTGGCTATTTTTAAAGTCATTGTGCCTTTTTGTTCTGCATTGTAGCAATGGATAACAAATATAAAAAAAAACGATTATCAAAGCGTGATGATGAGATCGTAGTACATTACAGAATCGACAAGTTTGTCGGTTATCATTGGATAACAAGGGAATTTAGATGGTGCGGCGTCTTACTGAAAGTTGTTTTGAAGTATTCTTCACATACTGCGCCATAGAGCTAAATAATTGCGAACAGTTTTGTGGGGTTTTTGGAATAGTTCATTTTTAAAGCTTTATTTATAAATATTGTTTCATTCGTTATTTTTTTTTAATTAATGTAGTTTTTGTTTTTTATTTTCGACTTAATGTTATTTACCTGTCAACAATTACAGTAAGTCTTATTCGTATTTTCATATTTTTCATATTTTCATTTTTCATTTTTCAGTCGTATTTTTAAAGTTATTTAAAATCAGAATCAGTGATATTAAATCAATTCAACCACTGAGCTGACGGTGTCACAAATTTTAAAGCACTATTAAGATCATCAGAATGGCGTACGTGCAGTTCAAAACTGAACTGAAAACGATTTTGGCGGGTCTATAAGTTATTATTAGATGTCTAGAATACATAATTTTGTCAACACCCAGGAAACTGAAACTCACCTAGCTGCTATATAGATAAGATAAAACTTTCAACGAAGCAGATACGAACGTTGTCGCTAAATATGCATACTAACTTGGCACTAATGCGGTTACTAAGTTTGTTTATCCTGCCAAGGAGTGCAATAAGTTGTATGGTTGTAGTTCGCAAGCGTTTCAGTTTAGATGTTTGTACATCATACAATTTCATTATATGAAATTGTATAGAAAAGGTTTTACTTTCTTCTATGATTCTTTCATATCGTAAGCTATATGGGTTGTTAATTATACAAATCTCACATACAAGTTAATAAAATCTTGTTTATAATATTTAAATAACACTGGAAACTATAGAGCAATTTCCGTTTTAATTGTATGAAAAATAAATAATGACTTCCGAAACGCCATCGGCGGGTTAATTGTATCTCTATTGGTTCTTGCAAAATATAATAACTTTCAATTATACCAATATCATTAATTCGATACAAAACTCTGTCTGTCTTTGTACTACGTTCGTTACGTTACAGCGAAATCGCTTAACTGGGCACGTAGAGGTTTCTTTATAAGGGCAGAACCACACGTTCCCGAAGAAAATTTGATTAAGAGTGATATAACCTAGTTTAAAAACCACAACATATTATAGATATTGTTATAGAATTCAAAGGAAGTTCTTCCACCGAGAACTGCGGTAAAACTGATGTAGGTCGAATTTTGTATATTATTGTGCGATGTAGGTTCTCATACTAATGATCCTTCTAGGAGCTGGCGCCATCTATGATACGAATTGTCGATATAGCTTTGTGTAGCGATCGATATTATACGCTATACAATACGCCGCCCCATAATATGAATCTTACAGAATAGTTACCCAATTATTAAAAAAATTAAACTATCACGTGAAACAGAAATAAAACTTATCAGTTATAAAACATTATTTATGGCACGGCAACAAAAACACATGCATCATTCGATTTAAGCAACTTTCATAATTTGGCACGTATTTAAGTAATCTAATGGATTCTTATACCACAGTGGTTTCACAAGGTACATAATTCACGTATTCAGTGTTTTGATAACAAAAAAGGCGCCTTTCTAAAACCAGTTCTTCACCAGATGTATTGTTCTCTTTGTGAATTGTTACATTTTAAAAAAGGAAACCTCATTGAGTTTTCCTCAATACTTTCAAAGAATTGTTCTCTAACAAAAGTGAATTTTTCAAAGGAATTTCTGCGTGATGAGTTTCAGACATAAAACAATGGCTGTCGGCTAATTTAACAACGTGAACTTATACAATGGTTGGTTAATAAGCTAATCTAAATGGTCTCTCCTTGGGGACTTTTCAATGCATCGTATTACGAGAAGCTCTTGGATTTGAATTTCAAAAGCTCATTGGGTTTTATAATGATTCGTGCACTTGAAATTCTTTGTGGAAATGGAGATTACACTGCATTCTGAATATTTTAACGATGAAGGACTATGATGTAATACACTTAATAGTAAAAGTTGTAAGTAAACTGCTGTGAATATTTTTCGAGAGGGATATACGTATATGTAAGTAACGTAAGAAAAAGGGATAGCATAAACAGCGGGAAACATAAGCAACGTGAATCGATGCTTGTATAGACTCGATGTGATGAATCGAGAATTTTAACGATTGCGTAGAGTCTTTGTACCTGGGCATCCCTACTAATATTATAAATGTGAATTTAAGTTTGTTTGTTATGCTTTCATGCAAAAACTACTAAACCGATCATCATGAAACTTCGTATATATATTCTTGGAGGTATTAGAAGTATCATAGGATACTTTTTATTGATGTTTTTTTTTAATGCGGGCGAAGCTGCTGGTAAAAGCTAGTATTATATAAGCAAAACACAAATGCGCTCGTGATAGATCTAATTTGAACATCGAAACAAGCGATTCGGAAGTAATCTTAGGAAAATTATAAAAGTTTATCAGACGATTATAACTATGGTTTACACACGCACAAAGATCGTTTCTATGGATAAAAATATTGTGTAGAGGAAAAGATATAAGTTATAAATTACCGATGGAAGTATTTGGTATTCGGGTAGAGTAAGAAACAAAGAATGCTTCATTGTTGGTTGTTGTGAACGAAAATCCGAATAGCGCTTTCAAGAACCAAGGTTAGTAAACTCAAAACTTGATAAAACAAACTGGAAGATCAATAGCACTCTCTAAAGTATCGAAGTAAGACACTTTTACTTAACAAAGAAGCTTTACTGTTAACCAATAAAGTTCAAAATCGCGTTATCTTTCAACATATTTGTTCAACTTGTAATCTCGACCTTAAAGTGCATTTGGAAACTATGTTTGGTTGTAACTTAGGGATTCATTTGCTTAGGAATGTGTTCGTTATTTGAGTTGGAAACCTTTTCTATTTGAAGTTTTGTTAATAAAACTTACATCTTTCAAACTGACAAATGTTCACAATTTATTTAATTTGTGTATCCACACAAATCCTCGGTTGTCGGGCAACATCAAAATAAATAAAATATTTACATAAGAAGATATGAATGTTTTATTTACTAAGCAGAATTTGCACTTAAGATACATACGCTATAAAGAGTATATTAACATACAAGATTTTTTGTCAAGTCTATGAATCATGTTAGCATTATTTTTTATTCTTATTCACTGGGCTTTTTTATCTAAACTGAAATGTTATTTCATTATAGTTTAATGATACTTAAATAAAATATATTTGTTGATTATTTATATTTTAGGTTCTTCATATCTTTTTTGGAGCGGAGCGAGTGAAGCTCTTATGAATCAGCTTCAATGGCGCAATGTCTGTTACGCCATAACTTCCCGAGTTCTTAACCGATTTTAATATTTTTGTGTGGAATCGAATCAACAGATTGTGACGGAGCCCGAATTTTGAAATCCTCAAAAATTCCCACGGATTTTTTTTCTTTTTGTAGCTATTATTTGTGCTTTAATGTTCTTTAATATAAGAGAAGTATAGGGACGCGCATTAAATAACACGTAGCTGACATGAAACATAGGCGCGATAATAGGTCTGCAGTGTGTGAGCATGCTTTTGAGGGGCCAAACCACTACATTCGTTTCGATAAACCACAAATTCTCGCTAGAGAACAAAGATTTGTTCCTAGGATGCTACGCGAGGCTATTGAAATCAGGAAACATCCTAATTTCAATAGAGACGAAGGTTGGAGCGTTCCACCTGCTTGGGACCCCATAATTAATAAATTAATACCTACAAAAACACACACTGCAAGACCTGATGATGTAGTTAGCTCTTTTTGCAAATAATTAAACAGTAAGATGGAGGTCGGTCCCCCTGCCCGAGTTTCTTTCGCCAGTTCTTCTCGGAAGGCCCTCCCAATTTCCGAACTGGTAGTAGACTCAGTAGTATACAATGTAATCGTAGTGAGAATTAATTAAATAACTAAATAATGTGTAAAAATAAAACTTTGGTTTATATAAAATAATTTAATAATTAGGAACGTGCCAGATTAAAATATTGTGAAGGTAGTAGAAAATACATGACAACCATCATCTTAGTCATCCTGTAATCACGGCTCCTGTAAAGGAGTCGAAACGTCAGGATTAAATATAAAATAAAATAAAACATGCGCAAAAATCCGTAAAAAAGTGTTTTATTCTGATGTGTAATGTGCGCGAAAGTGTAAGAACTAAATACTATCTTAAAAGCTAAATTATTTTATTAGAAAAATAGAATATGAGAGGTTTTTCCTTTCATTGAAGAGACAACGCTGGCCTAAAGCGGAAAATTAGAAAGGTATCGGAAAATTTCGACGTGTTCACAAAGCTCAGTAGCTCAATTGGGAGAGGACATTAGACTGGATTTCCAAAAGTTGCGGGTTTGATTCCCGCCTGAGAATTCACTTGTGAGCCGAGTCGATTTTTTTCTAGTATTTCTCTAATAAAATAATTTAACATATGGGTATTTTATAATAATAATATTTATTACATTCTCACCAATTAGCTTAACTCAAATAAAGCACGGTAATGCTTGTGTTATGGATACTATCAGATAAACAAACATAATGATACACAGTATTTAATATTTAAAGAAATATATTTAGGTAATATCCATAACTCAGTTTCCAATGCTCGCTTGCATCACAAACTCATCTGCCCCTTTCGGAACTCGGATCCAGGAACGTCGGTCCAAAGGCGGAATTGTTACCGCTAGAATCGACATGTAACGTCAACGACAAAATTTGGATCATACTGTGATCCGATACCGAACTTATATGAGAAAATAGCAATTATATTGTTTTAACTGAATTATGATATTTCTTATTTGATTTTCCTTTTACTTTTTAAATCTGTTAAAATAGAATAATTTATTTATTTATTTATTTATTTATTCATACACATGCTAGTTACAGAAGTACACTTCCAATACACTAGCTGGTCATACAAGTCTATACATGACAAAACAAATAAATTACAATACAATTACAATTTTTGTGCTAGAACAATGTCAAATTCTTATAAAAATTAATTAAATTATGCGTCAATTTTATACCAAAAAATAACAAAAATAATGAACAAATACAATAACATAAAAATAATAATATACACGTTTGTTACATACAATAATTCTTTGTTACTTCCTAAGGTATTCTAATTCTAAAAATTTACTGGCTTCTTTACATATATAGTCAATCTTATCAGCAAATAAGTCAATGTTTGGACATTGAGTGAGTATGTCCCCAATCAGGCTTAAGGCGCGAACAGTAGGTGCGTAAGCTGCATGGACAGTGCGTGTGACAGGTTTCCTTAGAAGCCGCGGTCGGCGGCGCGGGGCAATAGCCCCAGCCTCAGTCTGAGTAATACGTGTGGGCACAAGGAGATCAACTTTAGACATTACGTCAGAGGCTACGTTATTGTGGATTGCTGAAATAAAATGGGTCAGTAGGAGAATCCTCCGCCTATGATACAGCGTGTCCAACTCAACCATACCAGCCACAAAAGGCGAGGGATACAAAAAAGGGTAATACCCATAATAACGTTTATAGAGCCACCGCCCAAACTTACGCTGAACTCGCTCAACCATAACAGTATATTTGTCCTCATGAGGGTCCCAGACTATAGCTGCGTATTCTAATTTGCTGCGTACGAAGGCGTTGTACAGCACTTTCGCCACCGTCGCGTTATGAAATTCTGATGATATTCGTATAATAAAACCTAAAATCTTATTCGCCTGCTTGCAGGTATCCGTCACATGTTTATGAAAGTCAATCTTACTGTCTAATATTATTCCTAAATCACGAATGTCATAAACTCTATCTAAACAGGCGTCGAATAATTTATAATTTGCAAGTATTGGGTAACGTTTACGTGTAAAAGTAATTGATTTACATTTACAGCTGTTAAAAGGTAATAGATTTTCTACACTCCACTCAGAAACTGCATCGATATCTGCCTGTAAAGCAGCTGTATCATTGTCATTTTTCACCCCTAAAAAGAGCTTAAGGTCATCTGCAAAGAGAAGACACTGAGAAAAACGTATAGTTTGCGGTAGGTCGTTTATCATCAGCAGAAATAGAGTCGGACCCAAGGTACTACCTTGACTTACGCCTGATCTTGTGTAGTATTCAGCCGACTCAAATCCCTGTACCTTCACAAACTGGCGTCTATCCTTCAAATAACTAGCAAAGAATTCGATAAGTTTAGGTGTACAACCGAACAATGCTAATTTCCTTAGCAGAATGTCATTGTCAACCAGGTCGAAGGCTTTTTTAAAATCAAAATAAGCAGCATCCACCTGGCGTCCAGCATCCAGTTCTGCTGATACAAAATCTGTCAGCGCTACAAGATTAGTAGTGGTTGAACGAGCCCTACGAAATCCATGCTGGCAGTTGCTCAACAAACTATCCACTTGCTGCGACAAGTACTTTTTAATAATTACCTCAAATATTTTAGCAAACACTGACAGTATTGCGATAGGTCTATATTGCCTAATATCGCTTTTAGCTTCCGCTTTCGGTACTGGTGTTACACGTGATAGTTTCCAGTCAGATGGGTATGTGGAAGACTCAAGACTGAGATTATAAATGTATAGCAAAGGCATCTGTAGAACTGTCACGCAATCTCTTGCCACGAATACTGGCACGCAATCAGGTCCTGCAGCCGAATGAGGTTTTAGATGTCTGACAGCAGCTTTCAGATCAGTATTGGTTACCTCTGAAATGGAAATATCTCTGGAATCGAACAGGGAATGGGCAGCTCTGGCGGCCTCACTTGGATCCAGGCGTGGCTGGTCTGGCTGGAAAACAGAGCTGAAATATTGCGCAAAAGCATCAGCAGCAGCCCCCCCAGACACCACGTTTCCCTCGAATGAAAAACTATTAACATTTCTCCTATCTTTCCTTTTATCCTTAACGTAAGTCCAGAATTTGGAAGGTTCAACTAAAATATTCTTTTGTAAATTTGAAATTTCATGTCTAAAAGCTTTATTAATAAGCTTTTTAACGTGCCATCTATAGAATTTGTAGAGTTCTTGATTATATACCTTACCATCAGATTTAAACTTTTTAAGATGATAATATTTGTGTTTTAAATTGCGTATAATTTCATCGGTATACCATTTAGGGTACACATATCGCGAATTTTGTTGGCGTCGCGTTCTAATAGGAACAGAACGGTTAAAGCACTCGTATAACTTAGAATAAAAAAACTCAACCGCCCTGTCAACATGATAGATTTCTAATATATCAGACCAGTCAACTGCAGCTAGAGCAGCATACAAGATTTGGTAGTCTGCTCTACGCCAGTCCCAGTCCGAGCAGGTACCCTGACGGTCCTCGCGAGTGTGAAGGTCAAAGACAAGCGGAGGCCCCAAGCCAGAAAATAGTTTAAGAGTTATCTCGAGCGCAGGATGATACGCGTCAATAGGTACTAAAGGGTCACAAGATTTAGAGACGGTGACCTGATTGGGTGCAAGGTCACTCAATGTTAAGTCTAATATCCCACCGTGACTATTTGGCACTGTATTAAACTGACGTAAATAACAGTATTCATAAAAAATCTCGAATTGTGCTTTTGTGTGTTTCGAAACGGAATTTAAATTAAAATCTCCCAATATTAATATGTCAAAGTCAGGATGCGAACAGACTACATTTTCGATACAAGTAAGAGTGCTTAAATAGTGCTCATCGGTACAATTTGGGGGCAAATAGACTACGCCACATAACAATTTTAAATTTCTCATCTTAACTGTAGCAAATACCAGTTCCATATCGACAGTAAGTCCATCAACGTCAGTGATCTCACGTACGGAATAACAATCCCTCACTGCAAGTAATACACCTCCCCACCCAGCGTCAAACTTACGATCCTTGCGAAGTACCACGTAACCAGGTGGAAAAAGTTCACCACTGGACACTGAACTTGTAAGAAATGTTTCTGTTATTCCGATTATGTCATATATCGATTGAGTCACACCAATATTGAACTTGCTAGTTTTCGACCGAAGTCCGCGCACATTTTGATAGTAGCATTGAAGGGCTTTGTACTTATAGCGATTGTGAACTTTTTCCTTGCTTGTTGCGAAAGCTTTGTCGCCATGGCTTTACACAAATGTCAGTAGCCCAATTAGCTGGGTTTAAAATACAATCAGTAAGAGCTGGAGGTACTGATAACTTAAACGAAGCATAGTTTCCACGGGCCTTAAGGGCTTCAACTCCACATACTTCAGCTCCACAAATCGTTTTAAGATGAGCATTCACTTGGTCGACGGTAGTACCCTCCTTCACGTAGTATAAATGCATATATACTTTCTTCTCCGCAGCACAAAGTAACGTAGCACCTGGTGCGGCGGTACCACGTAGAACATGAGGCAACGATACTCTAGTAGTTAACGAAGGTGGTTGGCACTTGTTTTCTATCCTTTCTCTATTGCTTTTATTAAGCTTACCGTTGGATTCATCGCTATTTTTAAGGTTGGGGGATGGACTCAATCGGACTTTACTTGATTTTAAGGAAGCCCCTGTTATATTAGTTTGTACGGAATTTACAGATTTTTTTGTCTTATTTTTTCGTGCAGTATTGCTAGTTGATGGCCGTTTCGGACTATATTCATAAGGTATAGCAACCTCACTCATACTTTTAGAGGGAGAAGGGTCCTTTTCTGGTGCAGCACTGATTTTAACTGTCTTTTCCAATCTATCTAATCCCTCCGATGGCATGCTAATTTTGCAAAACAATTGGTCTTTAAAGGCAGAAAAGTGTTCAGAGAACAAATTGCTAATTTTTGTCGTTAGGCGCATCTCGAAATCAGCCTGAGCTTTCCTTATTTCGTTCATTATTGATGCCTGCAAAGTATGCAATAGTTCGCTGGTGTTATCGTTTTCATTACTTCCAGAGGCTTGCCGGTGTCGTGCCCCAGTACGTACTGTAACATTATCCGGACTGGTCATGGATATGTCAGGAATAGGGAAGTCACTTGCGATACTCATGTCCTGAATATAGCTTTGGCGAACGGGCGTACGAGAGTTATCACCTTTTGGAATTTTACTGCGACACTCAAAACATACCCAGGATAATTTAAAATCTGATGACAAAGTCATATAGATTTCTTCAGTATAATTAGCACATAATATGTCGAAGCTCTGCTTACACCTGGCGCACGTCATAAAAGCGCAGCCCTCTTTTATCATACCATAGCAGCCCGCGCAGCTTAGTGTTTTCATTCGCGTTGCCATCACTTTGTGGTAAAACTCAATATTGCAGGTAGTAAACACTTGTTAATGCTCTGCGATGGGTTGGCGCACAGCCCCGCTGCGTTGACTCACCGTAGCGAGCGGCGCACGGGTTGTCGTAGGTCAGGTCCACGGCAGTTATTAGTTTTTTTTCAAAACGTTATTGCTTATAGCTTGGCTCGCTTTTGTTCAATCACACCAAAACTTTCACATTTAAAAGGTCCAAACACTGGCTTTAAATATATTTTAAACACAAATAGTAGTAATTCGAAAAAACACTATTTTCATCAAATTTTTGCGGAACAAATCGACACGTATTATCACTTAAAGGCGGCCGAACGGCGTATCATAATCGAAATATTCACTTTACCCTGTTCTTCTGTACTTACCACGGTACCTGAGATAAGTTGAATTTATACTAGTAATAATAGCTTTGGATAACCAAGTCAGCAATATAAATACGAGTTTTCAAAATAACTATCTGTTTGACTGAAGTGAGTACACAGTAAAACAATTTACAGAGCGAATGGGATGGAATTGATTGCTTATCTTAACTTTATAGTAAAATCAATATAAATGAATAAATATTTTAAACCATCACATACATTGCTATGTACCCAAATTAAGTAGTGAAAGCACTTGCGTTAAAAAAATCAAAAATAACGGCAGTACTACATCAGCCAGTCCTGAGCTATACCTATAGAAAAATCCATTGCCTGGCCGGGGATGAAACCCGGAACTTCGGGGTAGAGTTACCATGAAAATCTGTATTCGTGCCACGCGAAAACAGAGGTAATATAAAATAATAAAAATAAACAAGACTATAAAGTATTATGATTTTTTATTTAGCGTTCGTTACGCTGATCTTAAAGTGGGCATTGACGATCAGTTTATCGCGTCAGTCCGGACGTAAAACTGTGGCGTCACTCCACATGGTTTTAGGCTAACTCGATTTCCGCATGCACTGGCGTCACTTCGGCTCTTCAGTTTTCAATCGGCCGGGCTGTTAAGAAGTGTTCTACCTGTTTGTGTTGGATTGACGATCACACACTCACGATCAGTCTCGGAAATACGTGGCGCGTCGTCAGTTAAAACTCTGGATTGATGATTTGACACTCACGATCAAATTTTGGATGGACGTCAGTTCAATTGATGCAAAAAACTGATCGTCAATTCGCAGTTTTAATGTTACAGATACGTTTATAATAATCCTTTGTCATATATAGAAATCCACCTCCGCCTTTTGCTGCCTGGGCAATTACGCAGATCGTTACGCCACCGAAAAATCTGTTATACGAACAAACCCGTCGAGAAATGTGCACCCTTAAAATTTAATATTGTTTCGAGCTGCGGGTTTCGGATAATCAAATGAACAGATTAACTTATTGAAAGATTTAATTAGTTAAATAATTTACACACAGTTTAAAACCTTACAAAGAAGTTCCAAAACAATCTCGCTAATTAACTCCAATTGGATAATAATTCGCCGAAGTAGCCTGAAATTATCTTTTTAATACAGTCGCAAAATATACTTTTAATACGAATATTACCGCGGCTCCTTATTCATATGTTTTTATAAATAAAGGATCGTGCACGATAGTCACCCTTCTCCTTCGTAAAAATATTATTTGGATTAACAATGAGACTTTTTAATAAAATTATTTGTTTTTTAAGTTTATAACTCTCAAAGAAAAGTACATTATTAATAACTGATGGATATTCAGAGTGCAAGAGAAACCAAAGCCCCGTGCCGGTCATAAATATTTAAAAAAAAATAAACCAATTGAATCGAATTTACTACGCGTTTTGTCTTATTTTTTGTGTGCATTGAGAAATTTCGATTTTTTGACATAGGCCGCGTTCACAAGAACAACAAGAATATTAAAAATATATGGTATGTCCAAATAAAGTAGATGAATTTAGTTTAGTAGAAATAGGACCTATACGCAAAATTACCTGTAGTTGTAAAGAATCAGGCCTCATTTTAAAAATCCCCTATTTAACTTACCGCTCAAATTTATTCTTAAACAGACTTATTCTTAAAAAGTCGAATTATCGGAATGCCTTATTTTAATAATTATTCATAAATAAACTATTTTTATATCATAAATTAAGGTATAAATTAGCTGACAGCCGAACCTGGGCGTTAAGTGGCTTCTGTTGGATTTTTCTAGCCCTTCAAACCGGAACAAAAATTATGCCAGCATAGATGCATCTATAGGGTTACTCTTTTGTTTATACCTACCTATAAAGGAATCGGTTTACCTTGTAATTTCAGACAATAATACAGATGTATTTTTGTGTATAATACTAGAAAACAGAGTATTTCAGAAAGGTGAATTAGGTCATATTTAAATTTTATAAGTTTATTGTAATTATATTTAGAAACCTTAAAGGAAAAAATACCGATTTTTGTTTCTGTATTATATGTAATAATATAATTGATCATATAAATAGTGAGATTTTGTGAAAACGCGTAAATTTAATTCATAGTATAAATTTGAACAATTACTTTGCTGTCAACATTAAAGTAAGGCATTAAAAAAATGGGTCTATTTAAGAATAAGTCATTACACGAATAAGCCATTATACAAATGAGTCTTTTGTAGAATTGGCAAACAGGTACTTCCAAGAACAAGTTACTCCGAAAAAAGGTCATTTTTGGGGAGTAAGCAGTTTTATTAATGGGTCCTATATCTATTAAACTTTTTATTTATATGTGAGAGTAAAAGGGTAAGAAATATATTAATTTCATTTGTTTCTTAGCTAAAATTATTCAATACTTTACTACCCCCAATACTTATAAAATCTTTCATAGCTTTTGAAAATGCTTAGATATCGTAAATGTAGATATCTATTTTTGGCGTTTTTATTTGTAGCAATATATAGAGATTTTTAGTCTGTACAGCTAATAAGGTCCTATTGTTAAGGAGAGAGGGAATAAATAAATCCAAAACAAGGTTAATAGAAATAGAATTTAATAGAAAAACTTGTGGGAGTATACGTGTAGAGCAACCACAGGAGGAAAAGCACGATAGACAAAATATATCATAAAAATTATGTATACCATTTGTATGTCTCCTTGTGTTTGTATTGTAATTCAAGTATTTCTGTGTATAAAATATCTTTGTTGAATATTCTTAGTAATCATTCGTTTAAAATAAAATTCTGATGAAAATTCTTTCCAGTCTGATAGCTATTGTAACAAATATGCGATGAACATATTGAATAGTTTCTTAGTATCTTTTTATATTTTTTACTATCTTTCGAGTTAACTATTTCAGCAGTTACGTGAAAAAAAAGAAACCATTTCTCCATCCATTATATGGATTTATTATATTCGGGGTAAGAAATATATTTCTATATTAAGAATACCGAATTAGAAACCATCTATTTTCGTCACAAAACATACAAAAACTCTATTCACGAAAACAGAAAAGCAGACTCTTGTGAAGTCACAAATACTCAAGTCCCTCATAGCATTACCTCGAATAGATTTCTATAAATCAGGGCGTATTGTTACATGTTCTTTCCATACACAATTTGTTTCGACCCTTCTTCGTAGAGGGCCCAAGAGTTTATTTACATACATAGTAAGGCCCTTGAGAGCTGGGTCATGGCTCTCTGGAATTCAATCGAGTGTACAAATATTGTTTCCACTTAAATAAAGTATTCCAAGACTGAATAACTTGATAATAAAGGTATATAGAATTGTTTTGTAACGTAACTACAAAATACTAGACGTATTGAATTGTGAAACGTTAAATTTACTCACTTTTTACCTTTAATATAAACAAAATGGTCTGTTTTCTTTTATTCAATGTAACAAAATGCTACTTTCGGAGTCATCTATCATTCTAGACAAGGCAATTCACTATCTCTCCCTAGTTTATAGCAAAGGGTATAAAATATTTAACACAACATCAATCATAAATAACTGTTTAATATTAATAACGGTATTGTGATTGTTAACAAATTAATAGGGATTAGAAACTTTCATGCGGACTATGTCATTTTTGTCAATTTTTTTTGCAAATTTGACCCGGAGATTTTTCAGAATTTTGTACGGAAAACACTTATAGAACTTATGTATTACTTTTTGAATAAAATATTTGAAATTAAAAATAAGTAGTTTTTGCTTGTTAAGTCAGTCGTATCTGTTGCGTTTTACTATATAGGGTATTTGAACTACAATAAAAACATAGATCGAACTGTTATTAGTTTAACAGTAAATATTTCTTTAAACCAATGTGGCAATTTTTTTAAATATTTATATATCGCTGGTTTGCGATATCGACGATATTGGTATGGATATCGACGCAACTCAAAAAATTGTCAAATTGAACTTAATAGCCCAAACGATCTTGAAGCTTTGATATTTTATAGTAAAGAGAGACACAACGCAGATATCGTCGTTATAAATCCACCGTTCGCTCGAAAGAGATACAATTACATTTTTGGTGTGCTATAAAAGAATTAATAAGAAATTTTAAAACATCATTCTATAAAATCAAAAGTTTTTAGTTCCGTCACTATTTTCGCAAACCAGCGATATGGTTTTTATAAGCAATCATTAATAAAATAATTGAAATTTCTTGTTCGCCCTCTTGATTGAAAATGCACGGAATTGGCTGAACTTGGAGTGACGACACCTGTTGCACGCAACATTATAAGCTTAGTTTTTTTATTATTAAGTATAGCAACATTTTGTTATCTCGTGCACTTCCTCCCTTGCAATCTCGTTGTACATGGTGTCGGTCGGTGAGTCGATGATATATTAATTTTATAAAATCAAGCCTTCTTCATTGTTTGCAACCCTTGAACATCCAGACCTACAAAAAGCTCACCGGCTACTCTGCTGCACTCTGCTAGCGCAGCAGAGTGCAGCACCTGCTTGATTACAATAAATGTCAGTCTAAGTTTTTGTAAGGTGTATAGTATTGCGATTTGTAAAAGATTTTTCTTTTACATGCAGTTTACGTCATGACAACATCAAGTAAACTGCATAAAGGTGTCTTTAGCGTTTTGGTAGGGACATTAACTAAGAATTAATCATAACAAACAATTTTAGATATTTTCGTAAAACCTGTCAAAAACCCTATCCCTTATTGTATAATATCGTGTAGGTTATCGACGAAGAGAAATAATGATAGCTTGAATTTGTTTTCTCAAAATTTACTTATATTTTTTCATTTGTAGGTACCATTTAGTCGTAGATGAAATATGCTAATACGAGAATAGGCACTTCTGTCGCGTTTCTTTTTACGATGTCGCGACATTGTGTTTCCTCTCGAATATATTGGTACAAAATAAGTTCCTCCTTCTTGATACACAAATCCATTTACGTCAACTACCTCCGCTCCAATCGCCTGTCACTGAGCTATGTGCACTACGTGGACCATTGCGGGTCGGTGTATAAAAGTTGTTCAAAGGTAACTATTCCAATTTACAAAAAGTATTATAAAGTATGAAGGCACGTTAATGGTTTCCATTGGAAAGGCAATCTACATAACTCCTTAGTATTAGCTTATCATTAACAAGGAAAATACTAATCTTATGGTGAGTGTCCGCATTTCCGCAGCATAAGCCATTACTGGTTGGAGACACTAATTGAAGATCTGAGTTTTTAGGTATTGTAGCAAGGATGACGTAAACATGTGACGAAGCATGCCAAATGCAAAAAGGAAAAACCATTATTGTAAGATCCTTGTTCTCAGCATTAAGTTTTACAGAAACTTGTGTATTAGAGACCGGTATTACCTATTAATCGCATAATGAAAAGTTACTATACTTATAGCATAATTATTTTACAGGTTTATATGAGGATGGTAGACTTTGGAGCCGCTGTATCACTTTGGAAATATCTTTCATAAACTATATATTCAGTTTGCACTACGTTTAATCTGGGTCAAGCCGAGGTGAACCGCTAGCTTGTCATAAAATTTGTTAAAACGCCAATAATAACAAAATTATCCGGAGTTAACAACAACTAAGAATAACGTTAACGCGTTTTGTTAACAGTCTTAACTTTATTTTTTATATATTTTATGCATTTTCAATGCGATCTTATAAGATAAATTATTATAATAGAAAAATACTAGAAAAAATCGACTCAGGTCACAAGTGAATCTCAGGCGGGAATCGAACCCGCAACCTTTGGAAATCCGGTCCAATGCTCTCCCAATTGAGCTACCGAGCCTTGCGAACACTCATCGAAATTTTCTAGTACATTCCTGATTTTACGCTGTAGGCCAGCGTTGTTTCATCAATGAGAGGAACATCCTCTCGTATTCGAAAGAAAGATTTTTACAAATGTTTGGTCAATCGATTAAGATGAAACAGCCATGTTAGATCTATAATTTATATATTTTATGCATTTTCAATGCGATCTTATAAGATAAATTATTATAATAGAAAAATACTAGAAAAAATCGACTCAGGTCACAAGTGAATCTCAGGCGGGAATCGAACCCGCAACTAACTAAACTAACAAGTCTTAACTTTATTTCAGCGATAATCAAATCTCAACCGATAATTTCCACACTTGGCAGGTGGATTAGAGATCGCATTAGTAGATCATAGCACAAAAACACTGCTGCCTATTTTATGGCTTACAGAAGGTGTATGATGATCGCCTGTAAATAATTTTCCTTATAAGATAACCTTAAGCGTGAATGGTTAGCTCTAATTTATCTGCCGGACAACACACGGCAAAGCGGATAATCATATGAGTGGTTATAATATGCTTGTTAAAGTTTAAAATTCTCCTTAACGACTGGATTTGATTTTTTTTGTGCGTATTTGAGTGGGTCCCTGAGTGATTTAGATAACTGGACTCGGTATGCATTACTGGAACCAGGCAAAACGTCTGCCTCGTCCACTAATCTATAATCTAAGAATACAAATTTGTTGTTCGTGTGTTTGTCTGTCCGCTCTTTTTTCCCGCTCTTTTAACGTTACCATAGCAACGCGTTACCGGGTCAGCTAGTCTATAATCTAAGAACACAAATTTGTTGTTTGTGTGTTTGTCTGTACGCTCTTTTTCCATACAGATATGGTTCACGTCAATCCTTAATATATTATTTTTAAGGACATTGAAAAGCTTTGTTATAAAAATATTTCTATTAAAGCCACTTTGGCTGGATAAACGACGCGTTTATTATTGTTTTTCATATTTAATCCTCACGTTACTGGACGTTGAAATCTAGTAAGCCAGTGATCACGGCTGCGGTAAAAGAGTCGAAACATCAGGATTAAATATAAAAAACAAGAATAAATGTGTCATTTATCCGGTAAACGTGGTTCTGTTTAAATGTGGGACAGGCGCGCAAGGGTGATGAAATATTTTGATTTAGTCTGTAATCTGTTATATATTACAGGAATATATTACATTTTTAGTAACCCTGTATCACCTCAAATGAATATTCTACGGAATAATACGAAATATTGACTTTTTGGCGGGAGCGCGGAGTCACTTTAATGATTTTGGTTTACTTGTTAAATTTTATATTGTGGTTCATATTAGTGTGTAATAATGGTGGGTTATTAACCACTGAGTGTCTCTGAATATGCATGAGTGTTGACAAGTGAAACAAAATAGTGGAAGGTGTCTTTTCGTGCTCTCTCAAGAAGATAAGAACTGGCAATTGTACTTACTTGACACTGGCTAAATGCACAAATCGTGCAAGCCACAAATGAAGAATAATACGAAATATTCTATCCCAATGGTTCATAGACCAGAAAATGTATTTTTTTTTACATTTAAAAAGTTTTAATCACTAAGTTGAAAAATTATATGCAAACCTTATTAATTTTATTCCTTTGATGATCGTTTTTATATGTTGAAGATGATAACCAGTATCAAACCACGACGCATTGCCAAGTGGTATTATTGATAGTTAATTTAAATACAGAAAATGGAAATATTAATAAAAAATCCATATTACCTCTATCGATAAAAGTTGAATCATGAACTCTCAAGAGACCGTTCAACTCTCGACAATGGCTTCGGGCGTCGGATATTGCGCTGTTCTGTGAAGGAAGTTGCCTTGTCCGTACCGCCCCTTGCTTGTCAGTGGGGATAGAGAGATAGCTATCGACATTCCTTTGTATCACTGGAGGCTCTTTTGTTACGGAAGTTTTCATCTGTATGTAGAATTATAGGTACCTACTATCCAAATTTATAAATATTGTGTTAAAAAAGATCACTTCATGTCTATGTCGCAGCTTCGTAAATCTTACGTCGAGAGACCTTGCACTAAGAAGAAGTAGAAAGTTACGCAGCAAGGGTTGTTTTTTCCTTTTTAATGTGTTACAGGAGCTGGAAGATGTAATCACTAAGTTTTGAGACTCACACAATTTAGTCCATTTTAAGTTTTTTTTTCAATCTTTTATACAAATAAATTAAAGGATAATTGAATAGTGTTCAGTAAACTAAATAATTTATGGCTCATGACACCATTTTATCAGAAAATTTAATATTTTATTTTTAACTAGCGACCCACCCCGGCTTGGCACGGATGCAATGCTCTACTATATTATAAATGTTTTATACATATAAATCTACCTCTTGAACTACTGTATTTATTAAAACAAACCGCATCAAAATTCGTTGCGTAGTTTTGAAGATTTAAGCATACATAAGGATATAGGGACAGAGAAAGCGACTTTGTTTTATACTATGTAGTGATAAATTCAGTGATAATTTTTAAACGGTTTGTACTGATTTTAATAAATCCCTATAATGAGTTTTGTAAAACAACTATAATCTTACATCACGAACCATTCAAATCATTTATACTCAATTGTGGGATACTTTGTTTTTATATTTTAACACAATTTATATGTATCTGGATAAATGAAATATTATTTTACCACTAGAAACATTATATAACCATACGTACTACGTTTCGCTCTTATAGATTCCTGACAGGATACAGGAAATTACCTTATTCTGTACCGGAAGTTGCCCTTTCAAGCCGCTTTAATCTTTCACAAATCTATCATGACAAAACTTGTTTGGGCAGGGTTCAAATTTGTTTATGAAATAAGCAATCTGACCTCCTTACTTTTTGTATCTGACACGCGTTCGGCGTGAATATGAAATCTGTGCTTTTTAGGTCAGTATTTATACTTCACGGAACTTAAAGCTGGTGGTATATCAGTATAGAAATTTTCATAGAAACCTTAACAATATGTGACGAAAAATTTAGTGCAACAACAAACAAACCAAAGCCAAGGATAGTAATTAATTAATTTAGCCAATGTAATTATATAAAAATTAATCACATGCTCAATGATTTCCAACAACTTTACTAACTGCGTACTATTCTAACACGCCTATAATGTTCATGAAACTAGTAAGATCATATTTAATGACCAAAAATATTTATATGACACGATTTTTATTTATTTGTATAAAAAAACTGGTTGGTTGCCTGTAAAGTCGGTATACGGGCGAAAGTTTTACGTGACAACGACTTTGAGTGGTAAAATAATTTTAATGTGAATATTTATTCGTATAGTAGGAAGAAGGATGAAATAATAGTAACAATTTAAAACATTTATTTATACAAAGAATTATATTTAAAACATTAATTTATAGGCACGCGTCCCTTCCACTTTTTATGTCTGTCTCTCTCGCTCTTAGGCGGGCTAACCATGCCCGAGTGGAAGGGACGCGTGCCTCTCACTCGCTCTCATTGTAAGCGCATAACGTGAGCGGAGCGTAACGCAGTTTCTTAAAGTGTCACCCGGCAAACCAATTTATAAGACGTTGTCACGTCAAAAGTATGATATTGACACACAATAAAAAAAATATATCAATAGACTGAGTATATGTTCATTTTTTTATTTTCTTTATTTGCGGCTTGCTCGATTAGTGCATTTATCCAGTGTCAAGAAAGTATAATTGCCAGTTCTTGAGTAATTTCCTAGGTTTCAGTAAAGAAGTACAGAAACCTCCTCGAGGCCTTCTTGAGATCGCGAACAGAAACCTTCCATTTCTTTGTTTCACTTGCCAACACTCATGCATATTCAGAAACACTCAGTGGTTAATAACCCACCATTATTACACACTAATATCAACCACAACACAAAATTTAACAAGAAAACCAAAACCATTAAAGTGACGCTTCGCGTTCCCGCCAAAAAGAGAGTATGTTCATTAATTGGAATGAGGTAAATTACTTTTTTACCTAGTTTTATTAAAAAGTATAAAAAGGTCGATTATGATACCCTTTTTCTACAGCCCAAGTATGGTCATATTAAAAATATTATCCTTCTTAGATTAGAAAAAAATGTATATTTGGATTGGTCTATGGTCATAGAGCTCGTATATTTACCATATGTCTAGTTTATTTAATAAAATTATCTGTACAAATTGGGTACGGTTTCAACTTAAGAAAGCCCGGCTCTACCAGTACTAGGCACCGATCTACAAAACAACGACCCTTATCCCATACAATGGAATTATTGACCTTTTGGGTTTATCCTGCTGGAGTACGAAACCTTTCCTCTTTCTGTTTCCGTTTTTATCAATATATCTTGTTCGCTTTAAAATTTGATTATACGATCAGTTTAGCAAGGGTGGCTAGTTGAAAATGTTTATGTATCGAGGTGAAAGGTAAAATTTACTACTTGCCCCTACCAAAAATAGATGTTCTATCAACTTACATTATTCGGTAGCCGAGCGCTCTCTCTATTTGACTTAACCGGAATATTACGCCGGCGCAGGGACTTACAAGCTGTTTCGCTTTTTGGCATCCCCAGTACCCAACCAAAAACCGGTTTCTCCTGTCGCTCCTTAATCTAGCAGTGTACTCTGCGTTCTGCATCCAAACTTACCTTAGAAGTTCCACAGCATTTTACCAACTTCTTATCCTATTCCTTTACTGTTGTCGCTGTCCGTTAATGGAACTCACTGCCAGAAAATATCAGAAAGATTGAAATACTTAGAACCTTACGCGACAGAGTTAGAAGTGATTTGTCTGATATTGTATTTTATTTTTCCTTTTATTTTATTATTTTATATCAACCATTAGATGCCCTTTCAATAGGCACACCCCTTCACCCAATTATCTCTATTCAACAAAATTCAACCAAAGTTGCCTGACAGAGTTCGCTTTTTAACTGTAAGACTGCCTGTTGGTATACTTTTCTCTGTTGAGTTTTTCTATATACAATCAGTATGTGCAATAAAGCGTTATTTATTATTTTTTATTTTACGATACAAGTTTATTTCTTCTTCAATGACATGCCATGACGCCTCAAGTGGAATATTATCCTCTCGTTTCGTCTCCACACATAGCTGTGAACACTTTTACGAGCGTTTCACATAAAAGCTTCTTATCTAGTAAAGTATATATTCAATGGCATACATTCAGTACAGTGAAATTCACTTAAGCGTGTGAAGTGTATCGCTCAGTTTAACGGCAAAAATAAAAGTTTGAAATTAATGTAAAAACAGTGATTTACCACTAAACGCAGCCTCTTAGGTGAACAGAATTCTGACCTATTATAGTAAAAAGTTCAGGATTCTATTATGATAACAAAAAAAAAAATTCATGCAAAACAGGTTTAAGTTATTTTTCTTGCTTGTTCGCAACATTTTGTTATAAAGTGTTATTATTCCATAACACGCGAGCAATTCTAGCGTTTTGTGATTCAAGGGAATGCCTACATGGCGAAATATGCTAGGTATTTACTATTACACAATTATTTGAAGATATTTTTTTATATATTCCAATAAAAGTAAAAGAAAATATTTCTATTTAATACTAACAATTTACCTTTCTACCCTTATTAAAATACGTCATATTTATGCTACGTACAAAAGAGCGGCACATGTTTTAGATACAACTTTTAGCGAAACTTTTCTTTTACTCAGTTCATCGTCGTCATTATCAATGGGACGGAAGCCTCCCCATAATATTGTGAGGTTTTTCCATAATCACCACGCCTGGTAGTTGTAATAGAGATAGCAGTAAAACACATTATGTAAAAAATCACTCCAACCCATTATATGGTGTACGAAAAGTGTATGATAATTATCTCCAGTTTAATAAGTTATCTTTTACGACGAAGTAAAGTTTGCAGTTATCTTTTCTGTCAAAGTAAAATAGCACCAATCTTGTAATAGGTTTTACTCTACTTAATCAGAGACCATTCTGCATCCGGTCCCTGTTCGTCATGCTTGTTAAAATCATCAATTCCATGAGCCAGTTTTAAGTAGCCCAGTTACGAATGCTCTATCTTCAAAAATCTCATTGGGATATCCAGTGTGTGTTTTAAAAAAATGTTTAGAAAGAAATTCTACGTTTGTTATGTTGGTATTTGATTTTACGTCACTCTCATTTTTATACTTTTATTTAGAAATCACCTATACTATGTTTGAACACAAGATGAGGGCATGAATATTAATGAAGAATGAGCCGATACTAATTTCAGGAAAGAGCAATAAGCGAGTTGAATATATTGCGAAAAACTGGGTAGCTTAACAATTTTCCTATTCAACGATAAGTCCAAACTTATTTGACAATAATGTATCGAAACTAATTATAAAAAAATAAATATATTATAGATTTTCTCATATTAATAACAATAATTCTTACATGCACAACAATTAGCTTAGTACGAAGTGAGTACTGTATAATTTTCATACTTGGGTAACTGTTAGAGATGACTCACATTTTTAAATAATATAAAATAAAGTAATAATATAATAAAAATATAAATTCTTTTATTCCTATTCAATAAAACATATTATGTTATAATTATTATGCGGTCAATAGTAACTAAGTTTGTGTAAATAATAAGAAATCCAGACTATATTTTTGAGAGTAAACCCAGTTGCTTAAGACTGATTGACAACACATCTAACATATGAGATGTTAAGCAGTACTCGTAATTTGACAATCTTAAAATCGTTACTACCTATGTTGCAAAATTCCTTCCACATTTTTATTATGCAGAAATTGTTTTGATACTTTAAATATTTTAAATACACAATATTGCTCCATTATGATCTTTTCTTTAACAAAACCATTCCTTTCAAAAATTTCCATATTAATCGACAGTTTCATAGATTAATACCTTATACACACGACGGGTATCGTCTTAGACACGTTAACTTTCCCCCGCTATTTACCGCTTAGCTTACATTTCAATTTACACTTCTTAAGAGCACCATAGGGAGCAGTCTTGTTAGAGAAGTACGTAACTTTAGAACTACAAACTTACACAAATAGCTATCCAGATTAATTTAAGGTAATTAGAAATTTCTCTTAGCGTAAATTTTGAGTTTCAGTTTCAAAATCCCTTGGCACAAAAATTGAGCAATTTTGCTGTTGAAAAAAGCTGTGAGATACAATAGAAATAATCAATGTGGCTTACTTACAAGATGACGAAAGTTTCCGTGTTTATTTCCTAATAAGTCAATCAAACGATCAAAGTCAAAACGATCAAGTTTCGTAAGAAAAGTTATATATAATCGAGACAAATTCTAGCCTTAGCGAAGTATGAAAAAGTGTAGCAAGATAAGTATTGTGTATCGGCTCCCAATGACAACTTCTATTCAAATTCATGTTAAAGTATCTACTCGATGTGCGTATACAATTACTATGAATTTTTCTGCCGTATTTCACTTTAATCTAGAGATATGGTTGTATGTATGATTATCCCTCAAACAGTCATATCTTAAAAAATAATCGAGTTAAAGAGATAAATCCAAAATGAGGTTGAAGGAAACGTTGAAGACTATATTCAGTTTTTTTTTTAGATTATTGAAATAATTAAGAGCATCGATAATTAATAAATAAATATTTCATCTTTGATTTTTTTGGGTTCTTGGAAACCTACAATCACCAAAAAAATATATGTTATTGTACTTGACCAGCCCTAAATACTCATTAAAATTATATTGAAAAAAAGTTCGAGCCGATTCACAATATTTATCCTGCTACACTCTAAAGAGTGTACTGTACACTCTAAAGACTGATATTTAAACTTAAAAGTTTAAATATCAGATTTGAGTAAATATGAAAATTTAATTAATAAATAACAAAATTTTGCCTGAAGACCGGTATCAGTATCACAATAAAACAAGTAATAACATATAATTAATTCCTTATTCACTGGAATGTTTCGGGTCCGCTGTAATAGGTACTTACCCTTAAAGGTAGAATGTGAATGGTTCTATGATAATTACTTTCTAACGACCTCCGTGATCGAATGGCTTATATACCGGCATTCATGGCAAATCCACTCCATGATTCCGGGTCAGATCAGCGGCTGGGTTAATCTTCGAAACGAGAATTTCTATATTGTCTAGGACAAGGCTGCTCAACCATATGCCCGCGGGCCACACAATGGCCCGCCGACGCACTTTGAATGGCCCTCGAAGGCAAGATTCAGAAATTCCCACCAAGTTGAAAATATTGAATATGTTTTTATTGCACAAGTCTCACAAGTATGAATTTTTGGCGGATCATTGACGACTTGATATGATTGGATAAATAACTGGTTAGTGGCCCGCCAGAAAAATCTGAATCATCCGTTTGGCCCGACTATTAAAAAACTTGAGCAGCCTTGGTCTAGGATTTTGGAAAGACAGGTTCTTTAGTTACTAAACTTGAGTTCAGTTTCCCTTTAGGGGTCCAGATAATATAAATATTCATTTGTTTTTTATTCAATTTTATAAAGTTGTGTGTATTATCTATGTTGTTAATTTACTTGTTTTTTTATTGTAAGCCTCACCTGTTGCAATTTTTGTCTTATTTTCATCGTATATTTGTTTTGTTTTTTGGCTTTTAATTAATTATTTATTTTGGAGCATGTCTGATTTGTATGTTTTAATTGTGATATTGTTATTCGTCCGATGTTGGCACGACAGAAAATCAGCGTCGAGCTATCTGGTTCGACATACATGCGGAGTCGTGACCATTTCCTTCAGCACACTGTATTTTTTTTCTTTCTTTCTTAACTTTTGTATATCTACGTTATGTGTGCAGTTTGTGAATAATGTTTTTTTTTCATTTTTTTCAAATATTTAACTTGGTAACTTACCGTAAGACAGGCGCGATGAGAAGAATGGGCTATGGTGAGTTACTATGCCAGTACTAGGGAATAAGACAGTATATTAATCTATGGGGAGATTGGGCATAACATCCTACTACGCGTAGCCAGTAGTCTGGTTTACCGTGGCTTTCAAAGTCCGAAGTAATAAAATGTAATAAATACATGGTAAACCAACCCGAGGTTGGTTCTTATGGAAGTTGCTTAACTGTCTCAACTGCAGGCCGAATGCGTCATTCCCTGTGTCGACGAGTTCCTTGTACAATATTTATTATGACAAATACAAAAATCTCGTTCTGTTGTATTTAGTTCCAGCTCTATGTGGAAAAATATGTGGGAACATCGTTTTCACCAAATACGATCGATACGGTCTTTTTTCTTTTAAATCTCGTATCCCATTTTTTCATCTCGTTTTAAATTAATATCTTAAGTAAAAAAAATAAACCCATAAAATATCTTACCTAGTAGATTCATTAAATTACAAAAAAAATAAAGTAAAAAGATTTTTTTTTAATCATCTCAAATTAACGATATTTCTCTGATTTCTGTATGATTAGAGAGAAACCAATATGTACTTTAATGAAGTAAGTAGATGTAATAATGTTTTACAGAATAAACTATTTTTAAACTTTGTCCCATTTGTTCACAACTTAAAATTAACAAATAAGATTAAAATAAACTCCAACGCTTATTATTACAAAAATTTAAATTTTTAGGACCATAATTTTAGGGCCAATAAAAGGAAAATAAAATAAGGCACAAATAAAATGTTTCACAACTTTTTATTGCACAGTGTAACATTTGTATAACAATGGTTACTTCGACTGTCATCATAATAGTACACAGTTATATACCGTATGCACGCCTTTGTTCACCACACATGGTATTTAAATATATAATAACTTAACTTAATTTTCTCCTGCCCGGTCTCTATTAGAGATTTGTGTCATTAAGGAGCTATGCAACTTCTGACAACTGACAATTTTTTACAATTTTTAATTACTTGCCGCAAACAATATGTGGTAAGCACATTGTATAAATACACATATGTCATATAAATGTAATATCAATAAAAATACTTGACATCCAAACGCACTGCGGGCTACCAACTTTTCTTGGTTGCTATTCCTACCCATCGCTCCAAGCGCTTTTCAACATCCTTCATAATGCGAACAGCTAAGGAGTGGAACTCCCTCCTTGCGTCTGTATTTCTGAGAATTGATAACCCATCCATTTTCAATGCCAGGGTGAATAGGCACTTTCTGTGTTAGCTCGTTCCATCGTGGATCCTATCTTAATCCTGGCTTGATTGGGATCGAGAAGGAACCCATTCTAAAAAGAAAAAAAAGTAAAATCCGTGACTCGAGTGTAATCTGCCCTTACCGGGACTCGACTTTAGCTTCGTAAGTATTATCGATGTTTCTTTAATATTAAATTAATAACTCAAAATTCTCAATTTGGAAATCTATTTATAAAAAGCAACTTTGTCTTTTAAACACATTCTTACCCTGATAATCTGTTTATTTTATAGTATTTTTTATTATACGTTTGTCTATGTAGTAGTAAAAAAGTTTTCATAACTGTGTAATTAAATACAAAATAAAAGGCTGAAAAAAGCACCTGCGGCTTATTTTTATACAAGGTGATAAATTACGAACCCACGGTGTTACTTTTGACATTTAGTCCATGCTGCAATTAAATCCAGTGGACTCTATGTAACTACTTATCATAATAAATTAAAAAAAAAACTGTAAATGAAAATTGTTAAAGAAAATTCAGTTGCTTGAACAGAAGTCTTACGTGTGGGCATTGCCTTAATGTCTCCAGATTGAATACAAAATATAATAATATGTTTTGTGCCTATATTTGGCGGCATTGATTGCTAGAGTGGCCTTGGCATATATAACTATTTTAGCCTTTTGAGTGTTACTTCTAAAATGATACATTCATCAAAAATATTTTTACCAATGATAGCTATAACAAGTTTTGAATGCTACTACTATTTTAAAAGCGCTTTTGCATACTGTTTGGCAGGTCTCTATAAGACTGTAAAAACTTATATTCGAATTTCTTATAAAATACTTTCATTTGCATTTTCCCAATCATAATACCACTTTTTTAATTTACATCTATCAAACGTATCAAAGTCTATACTTTACCAAACAAGTGATCAGCTTTGTACAACTTATCAACTATAATGCCAACTAAATATGTAAGCATCGTAGCAGACATGTTATTAATATCATAAAGGCGATAGGGGATTAAGTCCGCTTTTGGTAGCTAGACACTAACCGAGGTAACTTGTAATAGGGTTGTAATTACTCTATGGCGATAGTAGATAATCGCTAATCGCTTAAACTATCATATCATGTCTGCAATGGCCCTAATTTATGCGTAAAGAGTCTCTCGTCTTGTTTGTTTATTAAATTTAATTTTCTTATGGAATGATATCTAAAAAAATATTGAAACAGATCTAATTCCATAACGATAAGTTGTTTAATCGTCCGAAACAGTTTAAATAAAACATTATAACAATATCATGTATTATTTTTTCATACGGTAAAAAGTTACATTCTGAATAAAAATAACTACCTATTAGAACTTTAAAACAATAACTCTATACATCGTAAATGCAACGAATTCTAAATATATTGATGGGTACATTATGGTAAGATGCTACAATGTTAGGATACACAATAAGAAATAAATATTTTTTATTATACAACATTGAAGGAAGCTCATAGATTTAAGAAGCACAACACAGAGTAAAGTGGGTGTTATAAAATGTATAAACTGTACCTAATAAAATAAGTTTTATTATTAAGTACTCTTTTGATTAGAAAGGTGCAGTTTATGAAGATTATTGTAATGTAGTTTCTCAATTTATACTCTTTTATAACAACACAACACCTCTAGGTCTAGGAGAATGTTACACCCTATAATAGCTACAATAAAGATAAAACAAAACATATAAACATGACTTTTGATAGTAGAAAAGTGTAAAAGTACCCTGGAAATAAATTTTACTTTAAAATGGTTAAATTTTTAAAGCTTACAGTATTGTTAGACGAAGTAACATTATGACGCGTATATTTGATTTCTCGATTTTATTATTACGTATGTAGTTATTATGATGTATTTGTTGGTTTTAAATGAAGATGAAAATTTATGTTATCATTTTGTTTCATTTCAATAATCGATTCAATTTAATGTTAAAGATAAAGGGAAAATAATTATTGCTGCACACAACAAGGACAATTTCAAGCACGTCAAAATGTCGAAAGCCATGTAAAATATCCTAAATGTGTAAAAAACTATACGTGTAGGATACTCGTAGTCAACACATTTGCATCGGACTCCAGCGATGTGATATTCTGTGTCTGGCATTTTGCAAGATTTGCATAAAGCGTGCAAATCGTGTAATTCGAAACTTTAATATTTGTACTTGTATAGCACTAATATCTGAAAAAATAAAAAACTATACAAAACTTGAGGTTTATTTTCCAATGATGCAAATGAACGATTAAGGATCTGCAAGATAAAAAAAGCTAATGCATTTGCTGAAATAATAAAAGCTAATAAATATATCGAAAATATCCTTATTCTCATAATATTGACTTTACAAATAGACTAGAAAACGAATCCAGATATTAACAATTTAAAAATAAATTTATTTAAATATTGGCACAGTGAGATTCTGGAATTCAATACAAGATCGTTTGAAAACTGTGTAATTATTAACACTGTATTAGTACTTTTTGCTCGTATAGCAAAACATACAAGTTTACGTGATTCAGAGGTTTACATAAGCTATCATTCAATTTTGAGTGCTAAGCAACAACACATCGATTCTCGTGAGAGCCAGTTCCACCACCAGCTGAAGAATCAGGGGGTGGCTCCGCACTTCTACCTCCACCGCTCCATTCTAAAGCATCTATCATTTCCATCAGTTCCTTAAAAACTGCTATCACTCGCCAATTATACTTCGCTGAGCATTCCACATACCCACATTTCCAGTGCTTTCGAACGAGGTTAACAATATTACGCCTTTTTTCTCTCGAATCACCACACGCACTTTCTGCTATAGCTAACTGCTGCAGCCCGCTTGCAGCAGATGGAGTATTACTGCATAGTAAATCTTGCTTATTTCCCACAACCAGAACTGGCACATTTCTCATATCCCTACTCTCCACCATCTGGTCTCTCAAAGTCCGGATATATTGAAACGTTTCGACATTAGATAAGTCAAAAACTAAGATATAAGCGGTAGCATTCCTTAGGCCGTAGAAGCGGTAATGTGCCCACTCGTAGTAAGAATTTATTGGAAAATAAGGGATGACTGGAACATCTGTGATCTTGACTTCGTAAAGATGTTCATTTATGATCACCGAAGGGTAAAATGTATGCTTGCGGTCAGTCGGCACATAATCTTCTGAGAAGTCACTCCAAACAAATTGCTGAAAAGAAAAAATACGGTTTAATTTTCGATTAAATTGCTACTTGATAAGCGAGAATACGCGTTTCTTTGGCTTTCTACGTAGTAGGTAGTACTGTTTTGTAAAATAAATTTATAATAGCGTTTAGCTTTTTATCATATATCTAAATTATTATAAGGCTAGAGTTTTCTCATTATTAAATTGCGTGTAAGTTTATTTTTAATATTAAATAAAAAATCATGTTTACTGTAGTTTATACAATAATATGTAAGGTTTTATGCTTTTTCAATGCTTTAAGTTATCTTTCACTGTATAGTAACAGAAACTATAAAGTTTGATATAAAATATTTTTCTAAAAGATAATCGCTAAAGAAGACAAACCGAACGATTACTATGGTTTTCACAGTAGATCCTGAAGCTTTATTGCAATCCTAATGACTCCACTAACCACTTGTTCTTTTTTGCCACGCCGAATGCATTTGGTAAACAAGTTTCAAAGACTAAATTAAGGTTAGCATTTTTATACCATATCGCTCAAAACTCAATATCTTATTTTTAAGAAAACGGTAAGACATTATAAGTAGATAAGCTTCTGCCACCAGTAAAGCGTATACATATAAACAAGGCGATGCAGTCGCTAAGCATAAAGCTTCGCTGGCACCATATATTGGAGAGAAACGTAATATTAAAAAATATATATAAAATTCATAAATAGTGTAAAGTAAATTTTAAAATTCCATAAGAATGAAAACTTTCAATAAGCGCGTTCTTTTTGTTTCAATGGGATATCCCATAGAGCCAATGTTTTTTGATCATAACTTTTTTATTTTTATGAATTTCAAAATTCGGGCTACGTCACTATCTGGTCCTAAACCTATTGATTCGATTCCACACAAAAATATTAAAATCGGTTCAGAATTCGGAAAGCTATAACAGTCTTAGCGCCATTGAACCTGATCCATGGGAGCTTCGCTCGCTCCGCTCCAATAAATAAAAATTCGTCTGTGATTAGAGTCACTACGTTTAAATTTATATCCTTTAAGGTAGTGCAAATTTTTAATTATTCATGATTCAAAAGTCTCCTAGAAATTAATAGACCGTATTCATGTAATCACCACATTACCAGCGGAAAGCAGTGATGTGAATAATATATTCATGGAATACGCGATGACATTCCGATATCACACAGAGAGCCTGCCGGAATGCAATTAGGCATCGACTTAGCGTCTTCAACTGGCAAAGCTATATTCAAATATTGAGGAAAACACGAAATAACAGAAAAAGCGTCGCATTGACATCGGGCCTACATATAAAAATATGAAACGTATAAAAATAAAGGAATGTTATTTGTTTTATATTCTTCTTGAAATCTGTTATATGAAAAGCATACCATTAAACGAATTTTCCTCCGATAGTTCGCAGAGTTTTATCACAGCATTTAAGACCGTCTCTTTTTTTTTTTTACAATTACAATTTCTTTATTTGCATTAAACAGGGTGTATTACAAGATGTTACATATGTGATTATATACCTTAACCTATTTAGCCATTTTCAAATAGCATGCAAAATTACATTTAATACATCTAATAAATTTTTGCACTAACTCAAAATTAATTCAATTAATACTGTAAACAACTTGACAAATGTTATCATTTACTGATTATCATTCCATTCTAATGTCAAACAAAAAACTAAAACCAAAGTACATGACAAAAAATAACAATAATATAAAAAAATAATAATAATAACAACTACAATCCACTCTTAACGATGTCAATT
Organism: Calamotropha paludella; assembly: GCA_927399485.1. Lineage (NCBI taxonomy): Eukaryota > Metazoa > Arthropoda > Insecta > Lepidoptera > Crambidae > Calamotropha > Calamotropha paludella. Next base: position 14,587,178 of record OV656824.1, on the reverse strand, counting down.
TATCCATGCATTGATATTTCATTTATTATTATAACGAATAAATTCGTCAATACTATAAAAAGAGTTTTGCATTAACCATTTCCGAAGTTCTGTTTTGAAGTTAGTATAAGGTCGCTGTTTTATTGTTTCAGGTATTTTATTATATATCGTAATAGACATGTCAGGTGCATTCGATTGAAATCGTTTTGACTTTGGTATTATATTTCTCATAATTTTGTTAGGATATCTTGCACTTTTCGCTGTTACATCCTTCACTTTTATGTAGAAATGGTAGTGACGTTTTACAAATGTCCCTATTTCTAGAATGTACAGACAAGCCAGAGGTAGTATATTAAGTTCTTTAAAGTAGGGCCTGCATGAGACATCTGGAGCTATGTTACAGATCGCGCGTATACATCTCTTTTGACAAGTAAACGCTTTTTTAATGTCAGTGCCATTTCCCCAGATTAAGAGGCCATACCTAAGTATAGATTCCACATATGCGAAATAAGCCATTCTTGCCGTATCTTTACCAGCAATCCTTGCAAGCTTATATAGCGCAAATGCGAAACTATATAGCTTGTTGCAATTTTTTTTTTATTTGTTCTTTCCAATTAAGACTAGGCTCTACAATTATACCTAAGAATAAATTACTATTTTCATGTCGTATAACTTCATTATTAAATTTAATATCGACTGTTTTATCTCTAAAATTATTAAAATTCATTAATTTTGTTTTATTCAAGTTTATCTCTAATTTATTGTCTATTAGCCATTCTACTATAGTGGTTAGTGTATTTTCAATTTCAGTTTGATGCTGTTCAAGTGAACCATTTTTGTCAGATGTTACTATTACTGAAATGTCATCTGCGAACAAGATCATTTTATGCTTTATAATGCAAGGCAAGTCATTCATATAAAGCACAAATAAAAGGGGCCCAAGGACACTGCCTTGCGGTACCCCACTGTGATTTCTCTTAAAATTTGAATTATGCATTTGCACGGTGTGATTTGAGTTTAATTGCTGTATTTCAACAAATTGTTCACGATTTTTCAAATATGACGTTAGCCAATTATTAGCTGTTCCCCTTATTCCAATGCATTCTAATTTCGCTAAGAGTCTATTATGTGGCACGAAGTCAAATGCTTTTGACAAGTCTAAGAAGAGCACAGACGTGTAATTGCCCTTGTTTACATTTTCCAATATCTCCTTCACTAGAAAATACATTGCATCTGAAGTAGACTTGTTTTTCTGGAATCCAAATTGATTCGGATTTATAACTTTAAATGATTCGAGAAATGACGACAAGAGTCTCTTCATGGTCTTCTCAAAAATTTTAAGACACCGAGAGTAATGTAATTGGACGATAATTAGAAATTTCTTCTTTATCACCTTTTTTGTGTAATAGTATAATTTTTAACTTTTCGGGAAATATACCTGATTCTATTGACAGATTTATAAGAAATGTCAGTACACTTGATAGCTGATCTACACATAATTTGATTACTTTAGTGCAAATCGAGTCATTGCCTTCGGCTTGTGTATTTCTTAAAGACATTATAATTGCCTGTGTGTCATTTTCATTAATGGGTCTAAGAAATATCGAATTTCTTATTGGCTTTAACGAGATTGGACGATTATTTTTTTTATTCGTGGTTTGCATTGTTACATGAACGAAATAATCATTTATTATACAGGCAATTTTATTAGGACCAGTAATTATAATGCCGTTGTCTACTATTTTATTTATAAAATTTAATTTATTTAACCTAATTACGAAAGCTACAGCCGGAGGATTTAAAAAAAACAAAAAAATATTCACTTATTTATTAATAGAAAATTACAATATAATTTAAAACTAACTAAAAGTAATTGACCGGTTCGATGTTAGAAGCCGAGTGCAATGTTTCACATGAAAAAACGTGTGACTGGGGAAAATGATGTCGGCAGGTCACGTTGCACTGGCACGTTGCGCTGACTCTGCATCTCGGACTGTTGCAATGGTCGAGGCTGGGTAGCTTCACTTAGTAACATAATTATATATGCTATGTAATTCCTCCACCCTCAGATCAGCAATTATTTTCCAACTTTCAGTGAAAAAATTGCTGGTTTATTTGATGGTGATGACGGTGTTGCATAAGTATGGTTTTCAGGATTTCTGCTGGCTTCATCTCGTGGGATGCTGGACATCTTCTCAGTATTTTTCTTAAGATAGCGTCGGCGAATCAGTATAATTATGGTAAGTACGATCAAACTTAATAGCGTTATGTATAGAGGTATGGTCGTATGATATACTATTTCAGGAGTCGTCTGCAGTTGCAACGGAGGCTGGATCATGATCTTATCTTGGAGGGTATGTAATCTTCTTAAGTTTATTGAACTCAGATTAAGGTGTAGGGATGCTGTGTTCTTCATTTCTTCAAGGTAATTTATCTTCATAATTTTCAGCGGCTGGCCTTGTATGATGTCATCAGAGTTCACGATGGTAAGTTCAGTTGTATGTAATGAACAATGCAATGGTACTGTTACTAAAAAGCTCCCGTTTAACATGTTGTAGCTTTGAGTACCACAGCTGAGTTGAACTTTCGTTGGTTTCGGGAAGGCGATGACGTAACTTCGATCGTCGAGTTGTTCCATAGCTTCTGTTGATAGATAGACGGTGGAAATGCTGCAGGATGGATGAACGGTTTGTCTTGAGATGATTTCCTGGATACAGTCGACTTGAGTGCGAAGTTTTTTGTGTGAGCTTTCTTCACAGAGAAACTGGTTTTCGAACTTCGGGCATTCAGCCTCCATGTACACGAACTCTTTTCCATTAGTTGCTATATAAGGTTGAGGTGGAATAAGGATTTGATGGAATTTATTTGGTGCTAAGGATAATTTATAGAAACTATAAGTGTTTGGCGAGACAATGGGAAAGTTAAAAACTATAACTATTTGCTTTCTAACAAAATATGAACCAGATCTTATAATATTATAATAGTTTCTTAAATCTAAATCTACTATATGATTACGTCCGTATATTACTCTTAATTTATCTAACATAATTTTAAGAATGTTAATGCTAAGCATAGAATGATGAGTTGTCATTGTTCTCGTAAAAGCTAATATATTTTCTATTTTAATAAGTTCGTCCAATAAATCATTAGTATTTTCTGTAATGATAGTTAATAATTGGGCAAATTTACCATACTTAATAAGGCTACTATCTCTATATGAATTTTTATCTAATATTAATTGTAGTGTATTGTTAATTTTAACTTGGTTTTCTATAATCTGACTAATAACGTTATCATGCTCTTTTATCCAATCGTTATTTAAAGTTGCATGATTATTATATTCTAAGATGATTTTATTCTGATTCTCTTTAAGCGTTTTAAGAGCATCGTTATATCTAATGGCATCCTGATAATCTAAATTCCCGGTAATGCTTTTAATAATAGATCCTAGTCCGTCTAATAGACCTCTTTTTGTCCTTACTGGCTCTAAGCTATTTAAATGTTTCAATATAATATTAGTTTTATTATTTAAATAATTGAGTTGAATTTCATATAACAAATAAGTGTCGTTACTAAGTTTATTCTTATAGTTGTCTAGTTCGTCCTTTAGTATGGTTATTTCTTGCTCAATCCTATCAAGATCTATATATTGTAAAAACGTATGATAGTGAGTCGTTAGTCTAGTTTGTCCTAGCTTAAAGGGTAGTAGTCCAGGTCCTTCGTCCAGGCTGTCAAGTCTTATGTCCTGCGCTCGTGTTAGGAGAGGGATCAGCAACAGTAGTATCCTGTAACAAGTTTACATTCTTAGGGGCTCGTTTTATTCGGGACTTTGCTACAGGACCTCGTTTTTTGGAAGTGTAAATATGGATCGGCAGGTCTGCAAGGACTTTATCCTGCGTGTAACGAGGAGCAACTTTCTGTCTACAGGCGAGTGGGTTTTTTATAAATACTTGTTGCTGAGGTTCGTACTCAACTTCGGGTTCCCTGGTCTTATTTCGTGACTCTATAAGGGCAGTTCTGTCGGCTAGCGAGGTCGCATTGATTAAGTCGTATACTATTTGCATCTGTTCGCGATGGGTCACTACATACTGTTGTAATAGTTTTTCGTTAAGGTCAATGCTTACTGGGTCTCTAGGGTCAAAATGTCCTCTAATAATGTCATGTGGTCTGCACTTCGTAAAACTGTGTATAGAACTATTATAGGCTATTATAGCATATGGTATAAGATTAACTATGGGTTCATCTTTTCGTTGCAATTTTAGTATTCGAAGATGCTCTAATAAGGTGGAATGGAATCGTTCTATATTGCCATTATCGTTAGGGGAGTGTGGTAAAGTCTTATGGTGAGTTATTTTATGTAGTCGTAAAAATTCTGCAAACAGTTGATTGGTAAATTCAGTACCGTTATCAGTCACGATAGTCAAGGGGAAGCCATGGTGAGTACAAAATGTTAAAAGAGCTTGCAATATGCTTATTGCAGTGCCGTCCTTGAGATAATAGGCTTGCGCGTACTTAGAGAACACATCTATAAAAGTAATGAATTTTTCAGACTGTACTGTAAATAAATCAGCGTGAATAATTTCAAGGGGTTTGGTAGCTGGTGGTACTATATTAAATTGCTGTTTTATGGGATTCCTGTCATATTTACTTTGGCCGCATATACTACATTCATTTATATATTTAGTTATATGCTCCCTCATTTTTGTCCAATAATATTTTTTTGATAAGGCCAGGTAGCATTCATTTATCCCCCTGTGGTTTGTCTTACCTTCATGATAAAGTCTAAGTATGTCTTGTTGTCTTATGTACTCTTTTACATTTTCTAATTCTAATTTAGTAAGAACAAGGTTCATAGAGGAGCTCCTGAACTTGTCTTGTATTATAGGTATAATTTTATACATGGCTAAAGGAGGGTTTATTAACAGTGCTGTCTTTACTTTTGGGTTAACGTACTCTTTTATGGCGTCCACTACGTCGTTTTCTAAGTTAGTTTCTGTCACTTGTACCGTTATTCGAGTGTGGGTTTCAAAAGGTCTAGACACAACGGGTCGTCGTTTAATGTCATCTACAATAATCATAATTAACTGTTTGTGAAATTTGTTTAAGGGCTCGTCAGTGATAGGTACTTCTAAAATCGGATTTTCATTACTAGTATGTGCTGTACTTGTGGCAGAATTATCTATTGATGGTGGTTTTTCGGAAGGGTTGGCGACTATAGAGCTAATTTCCTCATTATTAATTTCAATTCGAGATAGGGCATCGGCATTGGTGTTACTTTTACCCTTTTTATAAATTACTGTAAAATCATATTCACTGAGTTTAAGTCGCCATCTGGTTAGTCTAGAGTTAGGCTCTTTAAGACTCATAATCCACTGTAGTGGTTTATGATCAGTTAGTATTTTAAACTTTCTGCCGAACAAATAAGGTCTGAAGTACTTAGTAGCCCAGACTATCGCTAATAACTCTTTTTCGATGGTACTATAGTTAATCTCGCTTTCATTAAGAGTACGAGAGGCGTAAGATATGGGCTTATCCGATCCTACAGTACCTTGTGAAAGGATGGCTCCTATTGCAAAGTTGGATGCGTCAGTCGTGAGTATGAATTCCCGAGTAAAGTCAGGGTATTGTAGTATTGGGTCGTTCGTCAATAGTTTTTTACACTTCTCGAAACAGTTAATATATTCGTCGTCTAAAGTTACTTTTTTATTCTTTTTCAGGCACATGGTCATGGGTTTGGTGATGCGTGCAAAGTCGGGAATAAATTTTCTATAATAACCTAGTAAACCAAGGAATTGCTTTATCTCTTTGGGGGTTTTAGGTAAGGGATACTTCTCAATAGAGGAAATCTTATCAGGATTAGGTCTTACACCCTCATTACTAATTACATGACCGAGGTAAGCTGTTTCAAGCTTAAGAAATTCTGATTTGTCCATTTGGATCTTGAAATTGGACTCTCTAAGTCGTTGGAAGACTTTCTCTAGATTCGTCATGTGTTCCTGCAGACTGGTACTGTAAACGATGATGTCATCAAGATATACTAGGCATATTTCGTTTTGCAGGCCTCTAAGGACATTGTCCATCACACGTTGGAACGTGGACGGAGAATTTTTTAAACCCATGGGCATCCTGAGAAATTCAAAATGCCCGTGTTCAACATTAAAGGCAGTCTTTTGAATATCCCTAGGGTCTAGTTCTACCTGATAGAATCCGCTAGCAAGGTCCAAGGTCGTGAAATATTGACACTTGCCTAATTTGTCTAATACGTCTGATATGTTGGGGATCGGATACTTGTCATCTATGGTTTTTTCGTTTAACTTCCGAAAGTCAATAACTATACGCCACTTTTGTTTGCCCGAGGCATCGACCTTTTTAGGGACAACCCAAATTGGCGAACTCCACGCGGATTCCGATGGTCGTATAATACCTTGTGAAAGCATATTTTCTATTTGATCCTTAACCTCTTTTCGATGTACAAAAGGATATCTGTAGCTTTTAGTATATACCGGTATTTCATCGTGGGTGTTGATACGGTGTTTGATTTTATTAGTAAAAGTTAACTGTTCGTTCTCTATATAGAATACATCCGAATAACGCGAACAAAGTGATATTAAATTCGCTTTTTCTTCAGGGTTTAAGTGATCCGTTCGCAATCGCGATATTACATCTCGTGTGCGCGACTGCTGTTCAGTACGCGTGCACTCAATATTAAAAATATCGGCCGTAATAAAATGATCTAATGATAGTATGGCGTCATTATCAGTAAGGTTTTGAACCTCTAAGAAAGCGCGATTATTAACTACCGTGGTTACACATTCGGTTATTACGCAATTACACGTCATCTGCTCTGGGATAAAAACGTCACCGTCGGGGGCGTTAATAGGAAGTCTAACTAATTTCGAACTCTGCGCCGGAATGATATCCTCGTATAAATTAACGTTTCGGGAGTTAAACATTTTTATTTCATTAACCATAGAACGTGTAGTCAATGTCCTATCTTTCAAGTCGATTTGAGCCTCCCATTTCGTCAATAAGTCAAGTCCGATTAATCCGTCGAAGTAGTCATGAAATTTGTACACAAAAAATTTAATGTCTTCGGTATCATTAAATTCAGAAAAACAAGGTAAAGTTATAGAATAGTTATTTCTACTGGTAGCATGCACATTGGTGACCTCGAAAGGATCATAATCTAATGAAATGTGAGGAAAATAATTTTGAACGGCTTCTGGACTTATAAATGACTGGTTAGCACCGGTATCAATTAAAAGTTTAAGTGGCGGACTACTGATTTGAATGTATGGTAGCTGCCTCTGTGTCTGTAAATTAATTTCTATTTTTGTTTTTTTGAAGTTTGATCTGGCCGAAAATTTTGACTGTCATCTGAGACTGGGCAGTCCTCAGGGTTATCAGCGTTAAAATCTGGAGAATGATCATAATAATTAGTTAACTCAATTTGGTTGTCATAGTATTGTTGCTCGGGGACATCATAACCTACTGTATATTCACTATACTGTGGCCAGTTGTAATCTGAGTCATTATAGTGGTAATTATCGTTATAATAAGAGCTCGCGTCGTAACACTCGTTCAAATTCATTTCCCTAGCCTTAAAATAGTTGGTCGGCGGTGGGTTTCCATGAACACGCCAATCGTGACCTCGAAGGCCTCCACCTGATGGTGGCAATGGCTTCGGAGTGAAATGCTGTATGCCGCTCATCGGCTTAGGAATAAATGAATTCCCGGGTTGATTCCTAGGTGGAAAGCGGAAAACGTTACTCTGTGGGTTATAGTTAGGTGGCCTGGCAGCAAACATTTGCTGAGTTCGTGATGGACCGGCACGTACCTGTTGCTGTTGGTAGCCCTGGGTAGGGTTAGCTCTGAAACCTTGGTTAGGTTGCGGAGTGAACCTGAACGGCTGCGGTGCTGGTGGTAGAGGTCTATGGATAGCTGGTGCTGCCCAATATGGTGCTGATGGAGGTTTTAGGATTTGTACAGGTGCTGGTTGAATTTTAGGAGCTGACTGGGGCTTAACAACCGCCTCGTTACGTTGTTGTAAGTACATAATATTCAACTCTTCTTGTACAAATTCCAAAGCCTTTTCTAATGTGTCGGGTCGCATACATCTAATTCGCGAACCCAAAGGCTCGTGCAAACCACGAACAAACGCTTGCATAGTTAATTTACGATATAAAGTACGCTTGGCCTCAATAGTGGTCACTAAAGTTTCATGCAAACTTACATAAGTCATAATAGTGCTAAATAAGGACTGGCAATGATTATAAAAGTCTTGCGGTGACCTTTGCCCTTGCGTGGCCAAAGAGAGGTCATTATAGAGAGCAGTTTCGTCTCTCTGATCTGCGAAATTATTTATTAAAGTATTTCTAATAGCTAACCAATTATCGGGGATGCCATTTGAATTTATTATACTCGCGGCAGGCCCAGTAATTTTATTTAATATACCGTTTAGTAAGCACAAATTAGATAATTCACTGCCCGGTTCTGCGCTTAAATATGTAGTAACTATTTGATCGCATATTCTAATAAATCTAGTAAGCACATTAGGGTTGCCATCGAAATCTGGCACGGGGCGTAATGCCTTAAAAATTGTATCTGGTTCGTGAGACATTTTAAAACTATTAATAGAACAATCACTATGAGATAAGTCGTTTATATCAGAATCACTAAAATCTATATTTCTACTATGATCTATTTGTCTCTGCCGGCGAGACTGCTGCGATGCAGACCCGCTGGACTTCGGAGTACAAGGACGAAAAATTTTTAAAGGATAAGGAATCTACTTCGTAAAAAGGACACAAGGAAAGCAACACAAGAAAGATTTTGTGCACTTACAATATCATCTCGTTTCTCTGCGTATCGATATCTTGATACTCCTCCTCCGTGTGGCTGCTGCTCCCGTAGGTTCAGGATACTCCGCGACGGGGCTTGAAAGCCGCCCGGGCGACCCGCGATTCCCGAAATTAATGTTAAAAACGCGTCTCGCGAATCGACCCGCGAGTATCCTACCGACTGCGCCAATTACGAAAGCTACAGCCGGAGGATTTAAAAAAACGAAAAAATATTCACTTATTTATTAATAGAAAATTACAATATAATTTAAAACTAACTAAAAGTAATTGACCGGTTCGATGTTAGAAGCCGAGTGCAATGTTTCACATGAAAAAACGTGTGACTGGGGAAAATGATGTCGGCAGGTCACGTTGCACTGGCACGTTGCGCTGACTCTGCATCTCGGACTGTTGCAATGGTCGAGGCTGGGTAGCTTCACTTAGTAACATAATTATATATGCTATGTAATTACCTATTTTGTTCAGATTTAATAACAGTCCATGTTGCTCTGCATTTATTTTTACTATTTAATACAAATTGTCTATTAGTTAGTCTTTTGCGCAATTTGTACATTTTTTAAATAATTTATTGTATTTTGTATACTTGACTTTGTTAAATAAATTTTTATTTAAATAATATTTATAACGGAGTGTTCGTTTCATTTTGCAACTTTTCTGGAGTCCCTTAGCTACCCATGACAATTTATTGGAGTTTGATACTTTAACTTTTACTAACGGGAAACAGAGAGTATACAGTAGACAAAAGAACTCATAAAAGGTCTCAAATGCACTCTCAAAATTTGATTGCTCGTAAACATCTGAGAAAGAAAGACTACATAAATGTTTCCTGAATTTGCAGATGTTTTCTTCAGAGTAACAACGTTTATAAATGTAAATAGTTTGCGGCAGTTCCTTTTTGTAATTTACCTGGAATTTTAAAAATTGCGCTGTATCATTGTCTGACAGCCATAGTAGCAATACTGTTCCTGTAGCATGGTGCACATTGCTAATTATAACGTCAAGACCGGACTCCCTCCGTGTTGGTGTAGTAATGTGTAAAGTCAAATTATATTTCTTTAAAATGTCAAACAAGTTGGAGGTAGTTTCATTTGATTCGCATATATTGATATTTAAATCTCCTGTCACAATAAGTTGTTTTTTTGGATATTTATTTATACATTTAAAAAGTAAAATATCAAATTTATTAAAGAAATAGTCAAAATGTCGTTTTAATTTTGAAGGAGTTCTATAAATACATATAATTATGATATTATTCGTAGTCAAATTTGTAACACAGAACTCAAATTGAAAAGTCATTGATAATTCATTGAAGCAAGAAACATTTTTAAATTCTAGACCCTTTTTCACAAGTATACATGCCCCTCCTCTTTTGTTAGACCTAGAGTAGGAAGCTGACAAGTCATAACCATTTATGTGTATATTTTTTTCATCACCGAGTTTTACAAATGTTTCTGTAAAAGTTAGTATATCAGGATCAAAATTATTAATATTATGACATTTTAAGTCTTTGAGTGTCAGTTCAATTAACTCCTTTTTTGATAGCAAACCCTGTATATTTTGGTGCATAACTGTGAAATAATTTAGTGTTAGGCTCGAAAAAATGATTTATTTAAAACCTGCGTATTTATTGGCGAGTTAAACGTGTGTTTTTTTTGTGTTTTATGTATCTTTGAAAAAAAATAAGGTATTGTTCCCTTTTTCGGATACATGTTTATATCATCTGATTTTAGTTTTTTAAAGTCAAATTTAGTTTTATTAATATGTTCTCTAATAACCTCATAATTTAAAAACGTATTCTCAAATTCAATATAGTCAATGCATAGATTAATTCTAAATGCCATGTATTTTAAATAATTGGTAATATTTTGGTAATAATAATCAGTTTTCAACAGTGTACAGTGGTTAAAGTGTTTTGTCCATAATTTAAGGTTATAATTCAATGTATTTACATTCAAGTATGAATTTTGGTTAAATGGTGCTATTAAAACAGAGAATCTTTTCAATTTATTTGAAGCAATACAAATATTTGAATGAAATATGTGCATGTCTTTATCATGACTTCCTACGCCTAAAATAATAATATCATTTTTTGTTATTAAATTATTAAGTTAATAGTCACAATAGTCCAATATTTCTGAGCTCGAAGCGCCGGTCATAATTTGAGCAAATGGTTTATACGAGTCATTCCATTTGCCTTTCCTTGATTTAACTATTTCCCACGACAATCCTCGAAGTTGTTCATCACCAAGTATGATTATTTTTTTAAATGATTTGTGTTCGCTTGTGGCGCCCTCTTTTGTATTGATATCGACAGTTGGACTATGTAGATTGCTGCTTTTTGGGTCTGCGCTTGCGGTATCTAACCGATCTGGAAGAGTTTTTAAGTGGTACTCACTTTCCTGTATAGATGGCGCTGAGCGATGTGCACTTATGTCTATTTGAGAAAAATTTAATTTCGTTTTCAGTGAGCTTTCTTTCCGTTTTCTACTGCTGGAAGGAGTAGCTTTATTCGGTGAGGATTTACATATATGTGTAAGCGTTTTGATTTTTAATTCATATTCTGCTATTTTTTTCTTTAGTACTTCATTTTCAGTCAATAAGTTTACAATCTCAGCTTCTGCTATTTCAAGGTTTTCCGTTAGCTTTTTATTATTCTCTTGTAATTGTTCGATTCTATGATTATCTCTTTGATGGCTAAATTCCAAACAGCTTCTATTTAGATTTTCAGGAGGGGTTGACGTAAGCGATGTATAGTCACGACATGACTCCAAATCATCGTCAGAGTGACCATCAAAAGAATCATTAATGGCAACATTTACTTGATTTCGCTTTCGTATAGTAACGTTTTCATTTGATTTTATCGCATTCTTAAGGCATAACTGACATTTATAAGCCTTTTTATTATCCGATGTCATTAATTTAAATCTTGAGAAGGAGACCTCAGTGCAGTCCAAGTGATATGCTTTATCGCAATAAAAACATACCAGAAGCTGTCTATTTATTATTTCTTCTTTACATTTATTACAGTGTAGTGCCATCTTACAGTTAATTTAGGCAATATTATTGTAGAACCAATAGGTAAAAGATGCTATAAGCCCGGTTTGTGCTTTTTGTTAAGTGCTATTTGTAACAATTTACCGTCGCTTTCCGATAGATGTCACTATGTGCAACTTTATTCCGTAAATATAACGGATCTTTTACATCTTTTATATCTTTTCACATGTCCGAAGCTTTTAAGGTAAAAGCACGTCATGAATTTACAGAGGATGACGGACAACCCAACCTGTGCGACAAGTTAGCCGCAAATTGGAGATAAAATCTTTGAAAAAATTGGTCCGGTAATCGGTCGTATGCGAAAACGCTAATTTTCATGTGGTACTCAATTTTTTGCCGTAACTAATATAGTTTGCTGGTACTGAATAAAAAAATATTTAACCTAACTTTGTGCTGAATGAAATTAGGACCAATTAAATAAGGTGAAGTGAAGGGCTAATACTATTCAATTCCATAGTATCTTATTCTTTACTGATTGTGGTCTCTGTCTTCTATTTAATATTAAAAGAAATTTCTTTCATATTTGAGGCTATGATATTTCAGCCAGCAGTTGCATGAGCCATCGCGGAGGAAAAACCGATGTTACTTATGGGTGGATGTTATGGGCAGACGAATCGGTCTACACTATTTCGTACTGTTTTATTTGATACATCCAGTATCGCATCTGTTTGCAAACTCACTACTTATTTGAATCTGTTCTAGACACATGACACTCAATGTCTGATCATGAAATGGCGCTTTTTTGTGTTTTCTTGTTTTTACACAAACCAGTTGTCCGTTTGTTACAGAGATACTTTAGAATTTAAAACTTTTGTGTTTAGCTATTTCAATCACTTCCCAAACAAATATTAATATCAACAGAAGATAATATGGGGCTTATCATACTCGATTCAGTGATTTGAGAGCAATTCGATTAAATGTTGCTTTGACCGTTCTCGTGTGCTTCTTCATTCTGCATGCTATCGATCGTTTTTGAGTGTAAGAACTACTACAACTGCAGTCGATCTTATTATCGAATAAACTATTAATCTAAAGGGAACCTATCTTTCGTTGGCAATTGTTTTTTAGTTGCTTTCTTCCTTACATAGTAAAAGTCCCGTTTTAGATTATACTTAACCTAGCGATCGTATTAGTTTAAAACAACATAAAGGATTTACGTAGTCCACTATTTATAATTAGGGGTAAATGTCAACTAAAAGAGGTTAAGATTCTTCTTTTAATGCCGGACGTTAAGAATTTTTCAGCAACCTGACCGTCGTACATAGTAATATATATCTAGATATGTGTATCCCTAATCACTTATCTCCTAAAATATTTGCAATCTTAAAGGTATGAAAACCAACTCCGATCAATTCCATGATTTCCCGAGAGGATGGGCTTGGGCTATCCTATGAAATTAATGTGATATTTCAATTTTCCGGCGGCATTTCTCAATAACTTACGTGGGTTCGTAATATAACTTACATAAAATAAGGTTCAGATCACAAAGTTATTGATCTTACCCAAAAATATACCGAAACCTTGCCTATAAAAGTAAATTATAAGTAATTTACATATTACGTTTTTATTTAATTTTTAATAATAAAAAATAAAAAATTTACATATTTTTATTTTTTGACTTTAATTAACTATTAATATTATGTAATTTTTCATTTTCTCCAACAAACACATTTTTTCGTTTGTTTTCTGTAGAATGCCGTGACAGAGTGGTAAACCGAAATGTGGTCTCCATAGAAAAAGGCCACTCTGTCACATAATTTAAAGAAAAACCAACATTAAAAAAGACTTAATATTTACCCCAAAGGAAACTTTAATTGGTCCTAATGACAACACAGATGCTATTTCTTTTGAATTCCACACAGAAACTACAATTATGGATAGTTTAAAAACCAAAAAAACAGAAAAACGTCGTTTCAATGTTGGTAAAAAAGAAGAACGACCCAGATAAGACAGCCAATACAGCAACCCAGACCTTGTTAATTAAAAACGACTGCAATTCAATTATACTCTACTATAGCACCAAATAAATTTAATTTCTGATTGGATTAAAAATAAATATAGCTATTCGGGCGTTGATGGGATCACGATTGAAATCAACGGAGACAATAGGTGGCACTTACCATTCAACACTTTGATTGGATGGCGAATAATTTAAATATTTTAAACTCCATAATTTCATTAAATAACAAACTTTTTAACTACTTCTAAACCAACGTTTACTAGACAGCGGTTCGTAATGAGTCTTTGCCGAAAATATTGATAAAGTTTCTAATATTTTGTAATGTTTACATTAAAATTTAATAATTTATTATTTCTCAACATATTATTATAGGTCAACTTTCTTTTTATCTTTTAGTCAACTGAAATAAAAAAAGGAAATCAAATCAACAGAAATAAACTAGTGTAAAGAATTGAATAAACAGTAGAATTGTGTCTGGGTGTGTTAAAGGTTAGTAATGCAAATAACATTGTCTGGTGATGTTACAATTACTATAATTATAATACAATAAGAGTTATACTTGGTTTTAACCCGCCATGGCTATCAATGCCAGCATCAAAAGCCGAGTTAAAATAACCTATGATATAGTAATAATAATATTTCTTACACGTACACCAATTAGCTTAGCCCAAAGTAAGCCCAAAGGAAAGCTTGTGTTATGGATACTAGGGTAACGGCTAGACATACATATACGGTACCCTAGAACGTCGATGTCGAAGGCGGGATCGCTTCCGTTGCATTATCATTTACTATTTTACATATCTTCGTCAATGTCATCATTATCGTCATGAGCCTATTAATATAATTTTAAGGACATGACCGTCTCGAAGGATTAAAATATACCAACTTTGCTTGAAGTCCTAACCGCTGCGTCCTCGGTCTCCTATATCCATATGTCGTATTACAAAGTCTAAATAGTTTAAATTAGATATCATCGATTCAACTTGCAAAACATTCATTACATAATATGAGCAGTTTACTCATGTAGAAGTTAGACGTCGATTCTTCGCTACGCCAAAGTTCGCAGTTCGAAGCCATGAATTTAGTTTCTGACTATTAGTTAGCGTTAAGCTAACCACTCGACTCGTGCTATTTGACGTCTCTGTAATTTGGCACACGTATGTGTACATTAATTGGTTTAGATAAATTAAACTCGAACTCATCTGAGTTGGAAACATGATTATAATTTTAAATTCTAAGTATAGGTCAAAGTAAAAAAAGAAAAGTAATTAGGTCATGCTTTTGAGTATTCAATTAAGAAATATTTAGGTAAAATAATTAACTACTTAGGCTCTCGTCAATTTTTTTCTGTTAAAGGTTATTTGTAGTAAAAAAGATATTATTTTTAAGAAATTATTCGGCATATTGGTATACTAATAATCAGATGCGTGGGAAGCACTAATTATTTTGCGGAATGTAAAAGAAATAGTTTCTATAAATAACCAAAAAATAATTAATTGATTCCCAAATTATTCTTCGTATGCGCAAAAGCAATTGTCGTGCAAATACACTAATTTTCAAAAGATATATGCCTTTTTTCCGCGCTTAGCTCTTAAACATATTTTTCATACTCTTCGACAGCATTTTCTAGCATTGACTGCGTAATCAATTTTTAATATTTGGTAACAAAAAAGTCACAGTGCCAAATTGGAATTGTACGGCGCATAGTTTTTTCGATTTTCACCATTAAAATTAGTTTGTCATTACGGGCCAGATTGACAAACAAATTAATTTCTGGCCGTGTAAGAACTAATATTGTCATGGTGCAAGATACAGTGTTCACGTTCACGGAGTTACGCTAAACACGGTGGGATGAATACGATAAAGAGATCTTTTGCAATCAAGTCACGGATAGTAAAAATAATTTTAAGCCACATATCCAAACCTCTGTGAAAATTTCTGAACTTTAGCAATCGCAGACCAAGCGCGCCAATCTTGACATAATTTATAAGACTCTTTGATGCTACGGTACCACCGAGTTTCTGTTGACATTAAGAGACAAACATGCTACTTTATCGCAGCCTACATAAAAATCACTCTCCCAGTTCACGTATTTACTTAAGAAATGTTTTATGAAATCATGTCATTGATTTTGTAGAATATAACTTTTACCTTATGTTGTATTCGGTACGACATTCTATTAAAAAAGAACATTTATTTGTATAATTACAATTTTACTTCTTCTTACACACTATTTATACTTGAAACTACTTACTTACATAAAGCTACTTACATAAACTTAGTACCTATAATGTCCGAAGTTGACCCTAATAGGTTATTCGGAATAACCTGTGTTTAGGGATTTAGCCCCAGACTTATAGGTATTATTATAGTGCGGTGAATATCACATTATAGCGAGTAGTCTCAAAGTTGTTGTTTGATAATGTTGAAGTCACGATTCATTATTCTATACCTTATCAAGACAGGAACTATGTCTATGTGCATTTGTGTGCGTGAGTGTGATTGTATAGGTGTTTGTGTATATGTGTAGGAGTGAATGCGGTCATGTTTGTCTATTTGAATAAGTATTTGATTGTATGCTGAATGAATCAATGAATGAACTGTACAAGAAATGTTGTTATAGAAGTAGTTATGGAGGCGAATTGGAAGTGAAAATACCAGATTTTATTATGGGTAACTCATGACAAGACTCGTAACAGATCTTCGGTTTGATCATAGGTTTTATGGAGAAGCCATTCGGTGATTATTTTCTTACACATTTGATATGGATTTATTTATATTATTTATATTAAAAAAGAAATAGTAAATATCAGAGAAACGACTACGTTTTGAATAAACCACGGAACACCGATGCCAATTGTAGTTAAAGTTCCAAATGGGCAGGCCGTTATACATGTTTTAATCTATTGAACTACGATGAATTGAGTAATTTTGAGTTACAATTTTTTTATTGTTTAAAATTCTGAGCTATCAACATTTTCAACCTATGATTGTTCTATTCAAAACACTGTAGGGAGGATGGGTCAAAATTCAGTTCGTGGGCCCGAATTGGAGGGGATTGGATAATTAGTGGGTTTATGATCAATTTAGTAATTTACTCTCTGAAATATAATTTATGGCCTTTTAACGACACGCAGTTTAAGTCATATATTTTATTGACCATTTCTTTTTTATTTATTTCAGGTTAAAATTTGTTTTTATTTTACCATTAAGTAGGTGCATTTTTTTATTTAACAAAAGAAAGAATCATCTATTCGAACTCAAATACAAATATAAAGGAAATAAACACAATACAAATTACTATTATAATCAACACAACAAATATATTTGAATAAAACAACTTTATTACGGATTTTGCGCATAATTTATTTTATATTTAATCCTGACGTTTCGATTCCTTAACAGGAACCGTGATCACAGGGTGACTAAGGTAATGGTCGTCATATATTTTATTTAATAGAAAACAAATTATGCGCAAAATCCGTAAAAAAATTGTTTTATTTAAATGTGTAATGTGCGCGGAAGTGTAAGAACTGAATATAAAAAATATACACAAAAAAGATATATATGAAAAAAAAATAGTACTTTTCTATTTTTATTAGAGTTAAAAAGAGAAGGACTGTTCAATTTATATACATATTATTTGATTCCCCAGTTTATTCATCATGATGATAAAATTGTAAACAGGATCAGTCTGTTATGTACACGATTATTTTTATTTGTTTATTTATATGTTTTATATTGGATCTTGCAGTAAAAGATCAAAATTCGTAAAATGGTACTGCTCATTTTGTGGCTTAAAAGAGGGGTAAGGTACTCCAGTATCATTACACGAACCTTAAGTGTATCCTAAGTGGCAAAAGGCTTTTGGAGTTTATATTATAATCATCACCAGTCATTTAAGGTCCCCACTATTGGGACACAGGCAAATCTCATGGAGGAAATGCTAGGGGAGGATAGCCTAAAGATAATAGAATAAATATAAACAGTTCGTTTGGAGTAATATCAAAATGATTAGCTTTCCACTTGGCGTTACCATATTGTCAACTTTTATTCTCATAGAATTTGTAGATATTTTTATATAATTGATTACGTTTCATCCTACAGCTAATACATTCATTTACATATTTAATTTATTAAATCCTTTTAAACTCCTTTAATCGTTGCTGCTCCGTTCTCAGGGACCCTTTTCATATGACTATGCAAATTATTGCGTTAATTATCTGGTAACAAAGAGTTTGGTTTTTTTATGAAAAGATTCGAGGATTGCGCCCCAGCAGGCAATTTTCATTATGATGTGTGAAAAACTACGCTTGAATGTGGAAAATAACTTATGTCATTTCTCTCTTATTTTTGCTCTTAGGAATACAAAGGCCGAGTGCGAGTCGGACTCGCGCACCGAGAGTTCCGTAAAATATTTTTATTATATGATGTAACTAAAAATTTACGGTTTTCCCAATTTTTCCTTTATCTGTGTTATAAGACAATGCTTTGTACCAAATTTCAAGATTCTGAGTTCACGGGAAGTACCCTGTAGGTTTTGATTCCCTTGCGAGTGTCTAAAATTTGCGGAATTTTGCGGCACAAACGGCTGTATCTTTTGATTGCGTTGGCTTAGAAGATTGAGTTTTTCACAGCTCCAAGGAACAGTAGACCTGAGTATTTGATATAAATTTCAGCTTGATACGTCCACGTGTTCCTGAGAAAAAGGGTCTTGACAGAAGGACGGACGGACAACAAAGTGATCCTATAAGGGTTCCCTTTTTTCCTTTCGAGGAACGGAACCCTAAAAAGAGATTATATCTAACTTATAAGTATTTAAGTAATATATAAAGTATATGAATATATAGATCAAACTGTTCTTAACTTAACAGTTAACATTTTTAAACCAATTTGGTCCACACATTTGCAAGAAAACAATCATAAAATAACTTAGATTTCATATTCGACCACGTGATTGAAAATGCACGGAGTCGGCTGAATCTGGAGTGACACGTGCTTGTTTACAGTAAATGTCACTTTTAGTTTAACGTATTACGATTTGACAGCTAAAAGTTTGTATACAAACATGTGACGTCATGTCATCAAATAACGTGCTTAAAGGTGTCTTTAGCGTTTTGGCGGGTTTTTTATTCATTAAAACTTTGATGGTGATTTTTATAGAAAATAGATAACTTTACAAAGAATTAATCAAATGGCATATGCATTATACGTTAACAAACAATTTGAGATCTCTCCGTAAAACCTGTAATTACCCCATTTGTAAATTGAAACGTTTTCTATATTTGATGATTGGATATATTTGATCCCATGGATCAGCTTTAATGGCGCAATATCTGTTACGCCATAACCTCCCGAGTTCTTAACCGATTTTAATATTTTTCTGTGGAATCAAATCAGCAGGTTTAGGACCAGATTGTGACGGAGCACGAATTTTGCAATTCGCAAAAATTCTCATCGAAAAAAATATTCTTTTCTTTTTATAGTATTACGCTCCGCTCCAATATGTGGTGCTAGCGTAGCTTTATGCTTAGCGACCGCTTCGCCTAGTATTTGAAATTAATTCGGCTTGAGTCTGAGCAGTAAGCGACGATCTCACTCACTGTGGTGTTTCTATCGATATAGTAGGCCGGTGAACCAGTAATAAAGATATTGCAGGGGTTGACGATATTCAAATTCAAAGGTCAAGTGGCTAGAACGCTTAGTCGCGGTTCCTCTGATATTGATAGCTTGTCGCGAATAATATGCGCAAAGATTCGATACTTTCATTAAATAAATTCTACCGCCTCGGCTTCGTCATACTTCAGTGTAAAATACAGTCTTAGCAATTCAAAGATAGATATTGATTATGTGGTTTGTTGGTTGCAGTCTTTATGAATATGTAACAGTTAAATTACTTAATTAGCCTTTCAAATAATTGCCTAGCTTTTTTGCGCAATGACATGGCGTAAATGACATTCAGCCATTTAATGAAACAGTAAGGAAAATAACTAGGTTCTTTAATAAATAACATATAATTTACTTTTCTGTCACTTAAAACCTGGCGTTAAAACCTGAACTGTCATTGACAGTTCTTAGGCTTCCGCACGTATCTCACATTCCTTCAAAACTCCTTCAACCGAATTCGCGATGGCATGTCGTGTATGCAAGGCATTCTTGTTTTGTGAAAGTGGTTTAATTTATATGTGAACTGGCTGACCCGACCACGCATTGCTGTGCTAAAAATCAAAATAAAACCTATCCTATATCTCAGGTTGGAACAAATCCAGCAAAATAAAAAGAAATCGTCAAAATCGGCTGAGTCAATTTAGAGTTCCTCGCGGTGAAATGTATTATATATGTATACAAGGTGACCCAGCCACGCGTTGCTGTGTTATACATTAAAATAAAACCTCTCCTATCTTTTAAGTTAAATTAAATAACAGATAGTTACGAAGTTTGATCAAAATCGGTTAAGTAGTTTAGAAGTCCATCGCGGACAAACAACGTGACACGTAATTTATATATATTAAGATTGTATCTCATAATTTATATACGTTTACCCAAGAAATTGTAATAAAAATGTATATTTTGGTAAAATACATACTGATACAAATAATTTGATTTTTTAAAGAAAGCCGCTTACGAACGGCATAAGGATGAGAATGTCTGTCATTAAATTCTATATTAGATACATCAGCTGAGTATTATTCACGCCACTGACTGGTTGCACATTTTAATAAAATAACAACACAGTTTTACTGAATGGCTAATTCAGCTAATATACTGTGAATGGCAATATCGATATTTTTCCGTTTTACCTGTCACTTTGATAGGGCTAAATCGGAATTTAAACTAAATGGAATAAACGATGTCTTTATAATAATAATGTTATTTGTTTTCGTTTATATGATTTACAATTATGCCGGGTTTTTTTTTCAATATTTTATTTATCTTATCTTGTATGTAAATCCACGGTATATCCTTCCCGTTAACCGGAATTTAATTAATTAATTTCAGCTGTTTAAGTAACAACAAATTCTCCTACCTTTGTTCATATCATATTAATCTAAAAATTCATGAAATTGGGAGAGCAGTGGACCGGACATCCGAATGTTGCGGTTTCCAGTCCCGCCTGAGAGCAATTTTTGAGTCGAGTCGATATATTCTAGTGTTTTTATTTTTAAATTTATCATGTTTGATATAATCATTCATTTAAATCTGTTCATTTATATCCGATATAAAAAAAACATGTATGCAATTCACACATGTTAGAAGTGAAACCGTCAAAAATAATACGTTCAAACATAAAATACCAGGGTTGTTGTGATGCCTTCTCTCAAGCTTTGTACTACGCATGCGCACACAAACACGTATTAACAAACTCACATAATGCTCACTATCTTATTTTCTCCTATGTTAAATGTTATGAATTTATGTCTGTCTTTTTTTTAATGTCGCTTTTTCGTTTCATAGAGACACTTAATAATGCTTCCTATCTCATTTTCTCCTACGTCAAATCTGATGAATTTATGTGTGTCTCTTTTTACTGTCGCTTTTTCGTTTCATCGACTTTCAAATGACAACGATGCTTAAGAAGTTTTCACTTCAAAAGAGAACTATAACAATAGAAACAAATTTAATTACACAAAATGGTGAAAGAACGATAATGATGAGCTTAGGTATTCTGTCGGGGTCAATCTAAGTGGATGTGGAATCCCTAAAATAGGCCTATTCAAATGAAATGTTATCAATGGTAGACAGTCATGTAATGGAGCCGTTTAGACAGGGAAATCATGCGGGGTTCGCGGGGAACAGGGAACAAACAAGCTGACGTACACCCGCTTGGGACATAGCGTTCAGGGATGTCATATTTATTTATGTTTTTCCCTTGAGTTGTACTTGTAATCTGTATTTTATCATGGTGTAAGAAAATTATATGTAAGAACTTATATGTAATTATTTTTTTGCGGTTAGTATAGGTACAATTATTAAAAACAAAGCGGCGGTTAATAAACTGTGTTTGTTACGCGTATGCTTACTCTTACCATAATTTAGACATTTATTTTATACTTAAAATAGTAATATAATATTCAAATATATATAGAAAATAATGATAACAAAAGAATCATATCCATTACCCGATATTACATATGTACTGATGAAGTCACCCGTGTCACGAAATATTAAAAAATAATGACTATTTCTTAATTATTATGCATTCTCTAGCAAGCACGAGATGTTCACGTATTCTGATAAAACTTATGTTTTGATATGTATGTTAGCATTACATTAAAATTTAAAGATATTTTCGTTACTTTTAAAAATATTTTTAATTTTTGTACAATAATTACAAATTCTAATAAGGTGTTACTATTAATTTTCCTCTTTAATGTACGCCAAGGAAGTATACCATCTTTTATTTCAGTAGTAAGTAAAGCTAACATGTAATAATCGATTCATATATACTAAATATTTGTTCAGATGTATTCACCACAGAATTAATCTTTACTGGCCTACTAAACGTGAAGATTATGACAACTTAGAGTAAACCTACAAGCAGCAGTTTACGTCTTTCGGCTGTGATGACGATGAATATATTTTTTTAGTTTACTAACGGGGATTGATTATGAAATTGTTATTGGCTAAATTACGTTTGGTACTAGAAATGAACTAAATTAAGTTAAATTTCATTTTTACTGACCACCGTTTGGTACAACGGTAGCGATCCTGCCTTTCGCACCGACGACGATCCTGGGTTCGAATCCCGGAATAGCAGATGTTTACATGATGAATACGAGTATTTGTACCTGAGTCATGAATGTTTGTATATATTTCTATGAAAATTTATCTATGATATATGTATGTCTATCCGTTAACCTAGTATCCATAACACAAGCCTTAAAGTGCTTACTTTGGGCTAGGTTAATTGGTGTGAATGTAGGTAATATTTATTTATATACATGCTATATACTGTTTCTTCTACAGAGATATCTATGTAGAAGATCCCAGAACGACCTAAAAAAAATATTTGGGATAAATCTCTTAAGTATTAGTTTTGTATGGGATTCATAAATTGTTATTACCGAGATTGGTTAATTGAAATCGGCGTCAAAGGAAAATAGGTTTGCAGGTAATCATATAATGATGTAATTGATTCTACGGATGCTAAATATCTTGTAGTAAATGCGTGTGTACTAAATGCTAACAGCTATCAAGAGCTATTGAATAATGACTGTTTGGGAAAACATGACGGAAATACAAGAAAGTATAATTATAGATAGTATATTGATATAATATCTATTCAATTCAATTAATAAATACTTAGGTATTTTGAAGAAGCTTAAAGCCTCAGAGTTTAGAGAGATCGTACTAAATTTATAGAGGTTACGCAATTTTCGCACAGGGCGGTCAAAGAATGGGTGACCCAAAATTTACCTTCTCGAGTTCGTCTGTGCTTCACAAGGTCAGAAGTGAGGATATTTAAGGCTAATAACTTTTATTTTTTAATATATTTGATTCACTTTATATAACACACTCGTCTATGAGAGATATTTCAAAATATCTTTTTTAAATACAGTAGAACGCCGATTATCCGAATTAATTGGGACCTGGATCTATTAGGATAATCGAAAATTCGTATAATCGGACTGTTAATAAAGAAAAACGAACTGTATCACATAGAATATACTTTATTAAGTTAAACAAACATAGTTCTACAACAACGCTCACTTGCACATCTCGATCAGAGTAAGTAACATGTAGTGTCTTACCTCTAGCTTTCGACCATAACAGTTGAAATATATCTGGACTCCAGCGAGTTCCATCTTGTTACAACAAAACAAAACAAAAATTACTTGGTTTTAATTTTTTATATTACACTTAGGACCGATTCGGATAATTGGCGATTCGGTTAATCAGCGTTCGGATAATCGGTGTTCGATAATCGGCGTTCGGATAATCGGCGTTCGGATAATCGGCGATCAGATAATCGACGGTCGGATAATCGGCGTTCGGATAATCGACGTTCGGATAATCGGCGTTCGGATAATCAGCGTTCGGATAATCAGCGTTCGGATAATCAGCGTTCGGATAATCAGCGTTCGGATAATCAGCGTTCGGATAATCAGCGTTCCGATAATCAGCGTTCGGATAATCAGCGTTTGGATAATCGGCGTTCTACTGTAACTAGGTAAATATTCAAGATTAGTGCAGAAAAAAACGACACAGAACTAATTAAGAAGACAATTAGGAAACTTTTCGAAAACAAACTAATCATTTGTATTTTATGCTTAATTCGGAATCCTAAGCATTCTAAGTGTTATTTCTAGAATGAACTAAAAAAAATCTAATAGCCACGGGGACTAAAGTTCCCTATAAATCAAAGGTAAAGTGGTTACTGTCAAAATAAAATTAGCCGCAACCGTTGACTTCCGTTGTTATTTAATGCAATTATATTGATGTCTAGCTATTTGTGTATTTATCAATGGTGCTTACCGATCTAAAATCTGTTGATCAACAAAAAATGTAACACGTTTAAAAAAATGTTTTTATCTCTGAACTCGTCCGGGGTTTGACAGAGTAAGTAAACGTCACAGATGGGCGTTTCGTTGTAACTTAGGCACGTAGAATGCTACCAGTGCATTTTTACATATATGCCAATATTTGGACTCATGTTCCACAGCTTAACTAACTTTGTCTAGAACTAACTAAATTAGTATTATTCAGTTGCATGCAACATTGTCACAGAAAAGATCTTTCGAGATGATGGCCGAAATCTCGTTTTACATTATGTAAGTAAAAGTTTAAAAAATATAAAGATCGCTTCTTTTGCCATATAGATACAGCTTTTACAGTCCGTTTATATGATTTTAAAATAATACAACTCAAAAATAATGCTTTTCATGATGATATTAAAATTTTCAGTATATCCTCAAAATTTGAAACCGCTCTCTGGATTTTCAATGCTCACAGTTATAATCTTCATTTGTTAAGTTTTACCTGTATGATGCTAGTCTTGCCCACCGCTGGAGCTCCCAGGAGCACCACCTTGATGAGATCGAGACTGTCTGGGCTAGGCTCCACGCTAGGAGCCCCGCCCACCGTCAGGGTTCCTCCTCCACCTCGCTCCAAGTAATCCAAGTCCAGTTCTGCAACAAAGTAAAAAGATTTTCATGTCAATTTCATTAAGAACTTACCTATTTTAAGTAATAAATAATCTGTAACAGTCGTCCTAACAAAGTAGTCGAAAAATCAGATTAAATGAAAATAAAACCATTGTTTATTGAATGTAAAGAATTAAAGACAAAATATTTATTGGCCTCAATGCTATGCATTGTATTGATATGCAACAATAATAATACTACACAGAAATACATACAGAACAGAACATAGATAAGTTCTCGCCTCAGCATAATGCCGCAGCGACTTTAGAGACGCTACAGCAAAATTCTGGCAGGACATATAGTTGATATTAAAAGTCCCGAGATGTTTGTCCACTCGACGCAACGAAGTAAACAGCGGTTAGACCGCAGTGTTCTGATGCCCAACAGCAATTGTATAACTAAACATACATAAAGCCTTTGAACTTCTCAATTTAAAAACACACAGATATTGGTATATTACATATACCAACACTACAAATAACAAAAATTTAAAAAGAAATAGCTGAAGAAAAGGCCGTATGCTCTTGTACTCTTTGCTCAAGGTGTTTTTATATTATTTGAAGGCAATAAATGCTAGATATATGAAGGTAACTTTTTCGCTCAATGATATTTTTAAACCTAACAATGGGAAAATATCAAAATATAATTCTATATATAAACTTTAATTTTAAAAAGTATTTTCTGTGGCAGGAACAAAACTTGAATTCGCGAAACAAACGAGAGAACACAAAATATACAGCTTTCTGGAGATCTGCATTAGGCGCTAATGGCTCCCAAGAGACGGGTCGAAATAAAACATTTTCCTCGTGTGAAATACAATGAAAGAACAGGTAATGGATGGCTACAAGATTAAAGGTGTATAAGTAACATTAATCAAGCGATTAGCTCGCTTCATATAATCTTACAAAAAGATAAAAGCACATGACGAAAAGAAATGAAGACGCTGAAACTATCTAGCTATAGACATCTAGCTATGGACACGATCTTTGGCGCAAAGGTAGTGATCCTGCCTTACGCAATAACCTCCTGGTTTCTGTTATGTATCAGGTAACTCCGACCTAATTTTATAATTTATAATCTGTACCTTAGATATAAGTTTATATAATCTATGCATAAAAAATATGGAGCTTGAGATCTTCACATTCACAAGTGTAGACGCTATAATAATTATTAAATGAGAACTCAATAAATAAAGTTTGTCTATCATTTATTGGCAACATAAAAGTTTCGAGCACCGGAAGACAGAAGAAGGACATATGATTGTGTGATGAATACGTATTGTATAAATAGCAAATATATATGTATGATATGTCTATATATTTCCCTAGTATCCACAACATAAGCCTTAAAAACTTACTTTGGGCTAGGCTAATTGGTGCGAATGTGACATAAATTATTATTCTTATTCAAAAAATCATTTTTTCGCAGCATATAAAGCATGTTAAGCTATTTTACTCTCCAATTACGAGCTACGTGATATGTTTGATGAGCGAGATAATCTGCATGATCTTTCTTACTATACGGCAGGTATTTAGAATGGCGGCGTTCTAGAAAGTATTAATGATGCTGGGTTTAAGGTCTATAATGTTTTGGCTTGAGCTGAGATTAGTCGGTACTTCACCCGTACAAATAACTTGGTACAATATGGGCTATTTCTTGTTTCCATAATCTAGCTATTTTTTCTTGTAGATCTATGTATTTATTATTTTTTTCGATTACTGCTGTTTTCTGTATATTATGCGTATTAGTAAGTACTGCGATATCAATTAAGATTATAGTTTTATTTATTTTGTCTTGTAGTGTGATAGAAATAGAAATAATTTATTTGCGTTTAAATGAGGTACTCTGGAGTTCTTAATCTAATAATATTAGTGGGGTCAGCTCATTTAACCATCAGTAATAGCATAAAAATATAAAATTCATAATGTTTTTGATTTAATTTTTTGCATTTACTATGTCATATTTCTATAAGATATAAAATACGCATGTAAAAAAAGTAATTTAAAAAATATATATACATATTTTTTGTATTATTGTCAATATTAGCAAGTAATATTGACAATAATACAAAAAATAACAATAAAAATTTTGTAATAGCTGGTTATCTTAATCGATTAATATTTTTTTAAATATGACTTTCGATGTCGAAGATAGTTAGCGGTCATCATTGGTGGAGATAGCAGAAGTTGAAATACGTTTGTAAATTTTGACACGTCTGCCAGCGTCTCAGTAGCTCAGCGGTCAAAGCACTCGCCCGGATAGCGAAAGGTCGAATCCTATCTGAGGGCTCGGAGGCATGGTCGATTTTTACGTGCGCATTTGATATGTTATATAATATTCAAGTTTATTCAAATATTAATTAATTTCAATTACAATATATTCATTAATTAAAGTGAGTAGACTTGTGTAGTGCAATTCAATTTTACAATTTATTTTCTTTGTCAAAATTATATAATGTCAGATATTTTTTTATTATTTTAGACAATTATAAATGTCAGGTGAATAATAATATAATAAATGCATTATAATTTAAATCAATTATAATGCATTTATTATATTATATAAAATATTCAGTGACAGTTTATACAATGCCATATTAAACTTATTAAAAGTTAATTATTGTATTGATTTAGGTTTATTGTGATGTACCTATAATCCTATCGGTGAGAATGGCGCGATCATGGCGTGCATTTGTCGGCTTTTCTATTATCAATATAATTACTATACTGACATCATCATTATAAGCTGAGGTACGAGCCTTTTAGAGGGATGAAAACACTATTGTGAGAATTGCCCATAAATCACCACTTGTGTAAGTAACGACCTATGGGTGAGAGATTTGGGAACCTGCTTAAGGGGGTAGGTAGGTATATATTTCTGCGCGGAAAAATTGTTTTTTAATAAAAATAGTATATATACATGTATTTATGTATTTTAATATGTAAGTTAATCTTAATAATTTGTTTGAACTGAATACTGGTTATTTTTATTTTGCAATAAAAAATAGGAATCAATACAATTTAGCAAGACTGTTACTATGCTATAAGATATTTAGAAACTCAAATAACGCTGATACGTTTCATCCGAGTAATATTAATATATAATAGAATATTAAAATACATTAATAAATATTTGAATGGAATTGTCAAGATAAAACTTAAATTAAAGTCACCGACCCACAGTTCAATAAAAATAACGGCAGAGTTTCCATTTCAACAAAAGGGATCTGTATATAGTACAATACATTTAGAGTAAACACAAAAACAAAAAAAAAATGTTTTCTTTTAACTGAAAAATAATCCAAAAGACGCCATGAATAATTAAATAATTAAGAAATAAGACCGCTCATTGTTCTACCTAACTTTTTTATATTAATTCTTTGTTTGTACTTTTGGTGTACAATAATGTTTATTTGTAGTGTAATAAAAAACTATGAACAACTATCAGCAACCCTCCTAAATGACCTGCATGCCGAAAGCGTTTTATCGTAACTGCAATAATCTTAATAAAGAACTTTCGCGACAACCCATTTCGCAATGGTAAACTTTCGCAATAACGTAGGTATATCGCGGTAGTGAACTTCGGAACTATGAATGACAGTGATAATAATATTTTTTTACATTCGTACCATAAGCCTAGACTAAATCAAGCACTGAAAGCCTAACAATATTACACAAATAAATTATGTTTATAGAAATATAAAAAGATACTCATTTACTCAGTTACAAATGCTCATACAAAAATATACCCCTTCTGTGACTCGAACCCAAGAGTTTCTAAAGTTAAGTTACTCCTGCTCGGCCAAATTGGTCGTTGAATATATATTTTATAAATCGTTACCTAATTTAATGGAAATTTGTATTCATTTATAAAATAGGTAAAAAATGAAGTTATATATCTGTAGCTGTTAATTTCTTTTAAGCGTATAAATTTCTATTATTTTAGTATACACATGTTTTGCACGTACAAAAATATCAAAAATCCGAAAAACATTAAAGATAATTATATTTGACTCTTTCGTTTCTAAAACTGAAAGTGAGACTGAAACTGAGAGTGAACGTAGATTGTTCGGTTTTAAAATTCATTCAATCAATTACCTACTTAGAACACACACTTACAAAAACACTAATTTCTAATCTAATGTCATGGAATTGAGTTCTACCTAATGTTCCGTTTATTGACGTATAGCCAACTTTGGTTTAATTTGTCTGGACCGACCTGATAAAAGGAAAAAGTAATGTGAATAGTCGTAAGACTCATTATCGCCTGGCACCACCTAATCAATTATATTAGAAGAAGACATGGTTGAGCAAAGAACCTTCTTTGTGTGTCTGGAATTTTTTTGTTACATTTAATAATAAAGAAAAGAAAATTGTATTCCTGTTTGATAAAAACACAAAGTTTAAATACATTTTCTTTAAAATAACAAAATAACTAAGAAAATGTTTTTCTCTTTATTCATGATTACTTTGAATTAGCAGCCGTCCATGACTTCTTTCGCATGGAATAAGATTATATCGCCTTTACTTAAATTTCCGAGGCATGTATAATTCTTCCGGAGGGAAATGAGGCCCTGACCTTCTCCACGGCTCCAGCAATCTTTTTACAGGAAATCAGTTTACCTGATTCGCCGTCAAACCTTACAGTCGATAACACAGCAACCTTAACAAAACTGACAATTTTTTTTCGATTTTCATCGTAAATTTTAACGTATAGAGTTCGATACATAATTTATAATTTTACAAATGGTCGTAAGTTGACGTGCTGTTGTGTACGGACACAGATCGAGTTCTTTTTATTTTGATAATATAAGTTTAAATAGGTATATTTTTATTATATAAATATAAATATAAAATCATTATCAATTATTTACCGAATGTTCCAATAAACTGTCCGGCCATTTTAAAATAAATAATCGTAGTCGTAATCGGAGACAAGCTTCAGAAGTGAAGCTTTTGTGCCCCCGTCCTCTGCGTTGCTATAGATGCCTCGGTATCGGGCACATCAAGCTCAGGTGCCCAGTAAAAGAGGACCGTAGCGGCCTCTGCTTCCGGTGTGGCGCATCGGGGCATAAGGCAGCCCAGTGCCGAAAGGAGCCCACATGCTCGGTGTGCGCCGCCAATGGGCGGCCGGCCGACCATATCATGGGAGGTCGCAGGTGCAACCCACTGGTAATGAAGGGAAGGTCCCCTGAGCCGGCGGGTTGTACAAGTGACGGAAAGGCGCGGGCGCGAGCGCAGGAGGCGCGAGTCCGGGCGCCAGAGGGGGAGGGGATGTCCGAGTAATCGGCATCCCCAAGGGTAGGGGGCGCTCCCTTTCCCCTCTCAGCTGAGAGGGAGACGGGATGCGCCCAGATTCGGGAGTGCGGCTGCGGAAGCCCCCCGGGAATTTCGGTCCCGGAGGACTTCCGCAGGCGCAAAGGTCCCAAGACGGATGGACGTGGGGGAAGTTTTCCCCCATCTCCACCCGTGGAGGCCAGCGGGTGCTGGGTTTGGGAGACCAGCACCTGCATTGCACCGGTCTCCAGGCGATGCGGGGCACTCAGGGTGTCACAGGGTGCTCCGCAGCTCCGTGTCCCCCACGGAGCGGAGGAGGGTCCGCCTAGGGCGGAGGCACACTGGTGGGGATCGTGGAAAGAATCCTAACACGATCACATGATCCCCACCAAGGTGTTAGAGGGACACCGCGGTGGTTTAGTGGGTAGGCCCCTGCACACCAACCTGACGAGCTTTTATCGTCGGGTAGGTCTGCAGGGGAGAGTCCCACATAGCGTGTCCGCTGTTCTCCCAAACGGCGGCGTATGCGTAAAAGGTATGTTTTAGATAAGGCAGTCATGTTTTGAATCTCGAATTAGCTTGAATTATTATAGAAAAAAAACATTTTAATTTCAAAGATAAAATTCTAAGAGTGTGTCAGATGTCAGTTACATAATCAGTCAATAAACAGAAACTGAAACTAAAAATTAAATATTTCTAATAATGACCAATTTGGCAGAACAAAAAGCTCGGATTATAGTGCTCAATGAGAAATATCACGGGAATTAGATATAACTCAGAGCACAGTGAGAACCTGGAATAGACAGCACGCCGAAGAAGGTATCCCTGACGATAGACGACGACATAATCATGGCGTTCGTCGAATCACGAACCAACACATAACAGACACTACGACGAATATCCTTTTACTCCCATCTGGTATTTTGCGGCAGGTTATGTCGTTACTCTCAAACAATAAGTAATAATACCCTATAATATATAAATAATAATACTCTCAAAATAATTTGCACCCCACTGGACTGCATTACAGAAATCAGGCTTAGAACGTGGTCGTAACGGCTGCACACAAAACTACGAGATCAAATTTTGCACGAAATTATTTAGATTTCGACTGGACTATTACCATCTTTGCTGACGAAAAATCATTTCGAGCTTCTCAACAGGGTCGCGTAACTTTGTGGCGTTATGGTAATATGCCTTATACAGGAGAATCACGTTGTGCTCAATCAATTATCCGGCCGAATTAGCGAACCTATGGTCCTGGATGGGTGTCGGAGGTGTAGGCGAACTTGTTCACATTTCTCCACTCACTGGAGACTTCACACTCACATTGATTAGAAGAAACCATGTTAACGACGGTGAGAACAGTTTACCCGCATGAAGAAGTGCGAGTATTTTCCTATGTTCAAGATAACTGTCCAGCGCATATGACCATTGTGGTCTCGAATTGGTTTGACCAACATGAAGATGAAGTTAGTTTGATTCCAAGGCCGTCTAAATTTGTTAATTAATTTGAAAAGTTATTTTGTGGTTTTTTGAAATTATTATTAACTAAAAGTAGGTATTATTTTACTGTTATTAAAACTCAATTAATTTGAAGCGGATTTTAGAACAAAATTAATTTATATTTATTTTTACAGCTTTCACTATGGGTCGAGGGGTAGATTTGTCTCCAAGAAAAAAATCTGAGGTTAAAACCCTTCTCCTACACACAACTCATTCTCAGAGGAAGATAGCAGAATTGGCCGGCGTATCTAAGTCTGCTGTCAATAAAAAAATAATTTGGACCAGAGTCAGCCACTATCGCCCAAAAGAAAAGGCAAATGTGGCAGAAAACGGATCACAGCACCACGGTCCGATAGGAAAATCCGGGATATCTGTTTGCAAAACAGAAAGAAAAGTGCTGGATTGTTAACTTAAATGGTACAGGAATCTTGAATACCGGTTTCTAAGTGAACTGTACAGCGAAGGTTGGCAGAGGAAGGCCTGACAGGCCATCGTTCAGTAAAGAAACCGCGGCAGTCAGGGGCGATGAAGAAGAAATGGCCTGCTTGGGCTCGTGAACACCGCCTGAAGACTATTGAAGACTGGAACGGGATCACTTCTAATGTCAATTTTATTTTATGTTATATAAAACCATATTTATAAAAATTATAAATAGTTTTCTTTTTTTTTAGGCGTGTTTCTCAGGCGAGTCAACATTTGAGATTTTAGCCGACAAAAGCAACTTTGTCAGGCGGCGCCCAGGAGAGAAATTTCATTCTGACTGTATAGTGGAACGCGTTTAACACCCTGTTAAAATAATGGTATGATCTGTCATAAACGCTAAATGGGTTGGGCGCCTTTATATTGTCCAGGGAACTATAAGACAGGACCACTACAAACAAGTCCTAGAAACTCGCCTGTTGCCGCAACTTCAGGAATGGTTCCCAGATGGGGAGGAATTCGTGTTTATACACAATTTAGCACCATGCCATAAAGCGAGGAGTATAACCAAATTTTTGGCAGAACACAACATTCCAGTTTTACCTTGGCCTGGCAATTCTCCTGAAAACTTATAGAAAACTAATGGGAAATTACCAAGGCGGAAATTGCCAAGGAAATGATAACTACCAAGGTAAAACTGATTGAAAAGTTGATAAATGTATGGCATCATAACCTCAAAATGAAAGAAAGTGCCAAACAGTGTATTGAAAGCATGCCAAGGCATCAATTAAATATGACAAAATACTGACAATTTCTCTTTACCATTTTTATATATTTGTTAATATTTTTTACTCGTCTTAATATTCATTTATTTGTCATTAAATTAATTTTAAGATATGTGTTTAATATTATTAAATATAATTATAGCCTAAGACGACGTTTTTAATTAATAATGGATTCATATACAATTACGGGTAATTTTTTTTATCTCTATTTATTTAGAGGCTTTGTTCACAGCTGAACATGTCAGCCCTAGGTGTCAATTAAAACTTTGAAATAAGACTTTATTGTTAGAATGAACAAAATAAAGTCATAATTAAAAAAATATCTTATTGTATAGGTATTTCCATTATCTCTTGCTAACTAACGGACTAACGTTAACCCTAACGAACTTGTAAGACTATAATGAATAATAACACAGCACAGAAAATGAATTCGGCTATATTGATAACTCTGACAAAGCCATTTATTTATATTAGTATATGCAAAAGAAACACTGTTTCTGTCCTTATTATACAAAAATTACGCGGTGAAACCAAGGTATCAATAATTACACTTTAGAAAACCCCTACTTGATAATATGATAAATATCATAGGGTAAGTAGTGCTTATACAAAGATTCTAGCAACATATATAGTGACTGAAATAGTAGTAGCATTTCTTTTTTGCCAAGAACGCGTACTGCCGAGTCTCTCCGATTTGGTTAACAGTAAATATCAGTATCTAGTCAGTAAATCTGCGTGTCGATAAAAATGGCAAATAACAAGTTCGTTGCTAAGAAAATGTATGTTCAGTACTTATATTACTAGAGCAGTATGACTAGAGAAAATGATATTATGATGGGCCAAGACTATTGAGTCATGACCCACGAACAAATTGTTGTTCGACTGTACATAACGTCACCAACACTAACATTTCATATCACAGATGGCGCTAGCTCCAAAAAAGTGAAAGTATGGAAACATGCAACCAGCTTTGGCAGTTTTTAAGGTAAATCTTCAATACATACAAAAGTTCGACTTACATAGTGTCCCTGGACAGAAGATTACCTAGCTCGGAGAAAGATCTAAAGTGGTTTTCTACAGAATAAACACTGATAACAAGGTTGCTGATGACAATCGTTATATTGTACTTCACTGTAGTTTTTGCATTACACGTTTCAAAATAATAACATTTGCGTGACAATTATCTGCTACAAGATAAACTCAATTTTATAGCACCCACGTTCTGCTCATGAAACTGCGTGGCTGTTATCAAATGAAACAAAATTGTAATTTCCCTTCTGTGTGTTTCTCAAGGTACTTTTTCATTTTCTTACTTCAATTTGCATGACGACAAATATGAATGAAATATATAACCTCACGTTTAGGTAAGATCTATTTTAATTTATGATAAAGTTTCTTTTTTATTTTAGTTGCCAACGTGACAGACATTGTCCTCACCAAATTGAGTTACAATCTTAAGTTCATCCAGCTATTTACTCTAGTTAGCAGTAGTATGCTTGTTACTTCGGTTGACTGAACTAGTTCAACTTTACAGTCGAAGTTGTTTGGTTGGTAGAGAGAAGTACGGCTTATATTTTGAATTTAATAAAAGGATACTTATCTTGTTTAAAACAAAGACTTATATTTTAGAAGGAGAAGTATAAACAGTAGCTTTGCAACATTTTCAGTTGCTTCCAATCACAAATTAACTGTAACTGGGCTTTCGGAATCATCTTTTTCGATATCCTGAATTTCTTTTTTGCGCAATGACTTTTCCCAAAACTTATTTCCGGTCGACTCTAAAGTCGACAAGCAAATCATCTTCTAATTACAAAATCAGCCTAAATTATTTTAATATTCCATCTTTCTACAATGTTTGTCAAACAAAGAAGAGTGAACAATAGGCAATTTGACAAATTTTGAAAATTGTTTGATACACCATAAACACACTCCATTGATATTTTTGGCAGATCTACCGTATTTTTAGTAAAACAAGGTTAAATTTAAAATTATCAAAATCGCGCCAAAAATGATGTTTCTGCAATGGAGTTGGCCAAATGACTCGTGTCACGTCACATGCAAGTCAACAAATTCCTAATCCCTATAAAATAGAACAGCACAGCTAAAGAAAATTTTATGATTTTCCTTCAAATTTATTGGTTAAAATGGTGTATAAATGGTGTGTAGTGTACAAATACGTCTATAAAAATCCAAACAAAGTGTTTGTTTCTGTTCTAACGAATCCCAAAAGACAGAAGACGTGGTTACAATTAGCTAGACTCAACTAGTGTTTTAATGCATACAAATGTTTTTATGTGTGAAGATCACTTTAATGTAAGTAATATTTACCTTTATTATAATATTAGATACTTAGTCGTATACGAGTGGATGTTCCTCTCATTGATGAAACAACGCTGGCCTACAGCGTAAGATCAGAATCGATTTTGTCTAGTATTTTTCTATTATAATAATTAATCGTACTAATGCTACCTGAAGAAAAAATTCACAGAAGAACTGTAGATTTTCTCAAATTTTTCCTTTTTTCCCCAAGTCATCATCTCAGCCGAAAGACGTACACTGATGGGTAGAGGCCTACTCAAAGTTTTCATAATCATCACGCTTGCCATGCGGGTCGGAAAACGCTGCTTTCCTTTTTGTGGTCTGTGTGTATGGTTACTACCTCCAATATATTTAGTGTCCTTTTACCCATAAGTGTAAAGGTGATGGTGCTATTCTAGTCTGGCGGACGCTACACGAAAAATTTTTTATGTAAAACAAGTAATTAAATTAAAAAACCATCTAAAAAATATACAGCCGGAGTTGAACGGAGAGGTATCATATTAGAAATTTAGCAAATACTGTGTACGCTCATAATAATTTTAGAAAATTGTTTGTGCAGAAATAAAATAATTAAAGCAAATCTAATCGGAAGCCAAGAAAAGCAAGAAATCATATTTCTGGCTAAATTATAAACGCATCGTACAATCATAGAGCTAGAAGCTAATTGTCAGTCCTTGCAACATTATTACTCCAACTGTCTTTGGCGTGGCACATTCTTCATAATACCCACTAGATGTCAATGGGCTTTACAAATATTTATGTTTATTCTTATTTGTGAAAAACATTAACATTTTAGTACTCATATAACTTACGCGAAAACTGAAGTTAGTATTCCTTATTTCTTAAATTTATATTGCAATCCGTTGACCCGTTTGAAGGCAAAAAGGCCGATATAAATAGCGTGTTTCATTAAAATGTTGATATTAATATCGAAATCACTGACAGTTTAATTTTATTTACTGTCGTAGATATATAATATGAAAGTATATAGGGAAGATTTCGGTATTTAAAACTAAGCAATTATCAAATCTGCTAACTGTTTATTAGCCGGTGAGGTGTGGAAAAGTGTGAATATTATTTTGTTAATACATGTGTACGGTGTAGTTTCATTTGTTGTTTCCATTTAAATGGTTTCTTCTTTATCTTAAAGTAAGCTTTTTGAACAATAATATTTCTTGTATAGGCTTTCAACCCAGTACTTATAAAGTGTCAAGTTATATTAACTCCAGACAGTTTATCAGGCTAGGCCATTAAATAAAATAAGTTCTGAATAACTTACAACAGTTAGTCCCAAACTTGGAAGAGTTTGAACTACGAGTACTAAAAAACTTATAGGATAGATAAGTGTATAGAGACCATGGATCAGAAACAAATGCACATCACACAAAATTATGCCTCTACCAGAATTCGAACCCGGGATCTTTGGCTCAGAGGGTAGAATCGCTACACCATGCAGCAACATGCATTGGTATTTGGATATAGTGGATATCAATTTCATAAATTTTCTCTTTGTAGCAACATATACTAGAACTTTTCGAAAGTCACTATCTAACAATTGTTCTAGTAATTCATATCACATCCTGCATAATATAAAGATTATTCGTATATATTATAAAAGGTCTGATTCATCCTGTCCGTTATATTTATTTTAAGAGGTCCAAGACTATTGGTCTTGCCATACAATGTAACTGAAAAGTTTCCTCTGTAGCAGCCGATATTGACTTTTTAAGTCTAACAAAAGCTTACGAGGCTTACCTTTTAACGTTAAATAACATTCCAAATTTGAAATGGAATAAAACATTTTTCTTTTGTACTTTTCACCTAAAAATAAATGAACCTAAATCTAAATTTATCCTATTAAAGTTACAAGTAATTAAACGCTAATAAAAACGGGCTTCGAATTTCAAATTGTTATAAGTAACCGCATATAATAACTAATCTGTTTATTTTTTTTTATGAGTTTTCATTATTTATGTGAGAATGGTCATAACGTCATATTTTATAGAAGAGACCTTCCTATGATTAATTTATTATATCCTTTTGTAGAAAAGACTATAAGCTAATCAAATTCTATGCAGTAGAAAAAATATTTCAGACACCATTTAAACATATTTTTTGTGTGAAAACAAATTTATTTTTAATTGAAGACCAAAATATACAAATTTTGCTTAATATTAAACTTACCCAAAATTTTATTTTGTTTTGTGCAGTTTCCCCTTGCATTGTTCTCGTCGTCTTTGTCGTGTTTTGGTGTATTATCAAATCTATTCATTTCAGATCCACTTCACGACAACTTAACAACTTTTTACTAAAAATCATTATTTAGTCCAAGTTTTAATTTAACAATGTGAATCAATACGTCATTGAGTCTGTGGTTCAATTGACCATAGATATTCAATTTCTATTTGTACTTTTTCATCACTACGCAACAAACTTCTAGGAAAATAAGTTTTGTTTCCGAACCACAATGATTATGAACCCACTTCAAACATTTATTGATACTTATACATTTCATGATATTATTACATTTTAAACAAGTATTAAAACTCGGAACTATTGAACTCACAGCTATTTCGAGTTCACGTAAATTTGGCGGCAAAATTTAAGATGGCCGGCGAGTGTGCTCTCCTCCCGCGTTCGGGATAAACTGCCGTACCCTCCCGAAGGCACTCTCTCTAAGCTGGTTTAATCTGCGATGTATCGGCGTTGGGATTAGAACCTATTTAAACTGGAGTACGCAGGTGAGAGATCTGTGTGTCGAGATGTTAAAAATCTAAAAGCATTAAAATATAGAAAGTTAGATGCTTTTATAATTATGTTTTGCGATATACTTTTATATTTTAAATTGGTTTCAAAATACCATAATAATGGGTTATTTTGTATCCAATATAAAACACGAAAGTTTACTTTGGTTACTCCTAGAGACAACATACCTTATCAAATTGCATACCATAGACTAGGCGATGCAGGCGCTAAGCATAAAACTTCGCTACCACCATTCATTAGAGCGGATCGTAAATTTAAAAAAAAAATGTTGATGAGCCAAAAAAACGCACTTGCAGCCTATTACGCTTATGCACATTCGAGGCTTGCTTATGGGATTATCTTGTGGGGCAACTGCATAAACATACAAGTAATCTTTATCCTCCAAAAGAAATGTGCTAGGATTATTGCTAATTTTGACCAAACTGAATCTTGCAGGCCTTATTTTTGACAATTGAAAGTCCCGATAATAACTTGCTCATATATCCTTGAAGCTTGCAAGGTCATCAAAAAGCGTTTCGAATTGTACTCACCAATAAAATCAATTAAAAGGAATAATCAATTAAATCAATTAAAACTAAAATTAAAACTACCCTACTCAAAATTAAATTTATACTCATCTGCTCTACACTTAATGCCAATTTATAATCACATTTCAAATAATATAAAATGTTTAAAAGACTCAAAGGCAGTTATAGCTAACCCAAAATCCTTTCTTATTAGTAAAAGCTATTATAATTTTGTCGTGAAGGGACAAAATATAAATAACAAGTAATAATATAAAGACAATATAAAGACGGAAGATCAGGGTAAAGTTACAGTTTATATATTTACAAAACAATTTAAAGAACAAAAAAAAAAGGAGGTAAGAAGAGTGAGGGCGAGTATGTGTAATGTACAGTGAAAATGTGAGTAGGTGATTGTGGGTCGTCGGCGATCTTCTATGTAGGCGGCTTGAGGCCCGGGGCTTTAGGGCCCAGATGCAGTGACACCGTCGGATGAAGGGTGGCGCTACCGGTAGACAGGAGGCGGGGCAGACGTCGGCCGGAGCTGCTGGTAGAAGGGCAGCGCTGCTGGTAGGTCGGGAGGCGTGACAGGTAGGTAGGGCGGCGCTGCTGGTGGACGGCCTGCACCGATTTACTGCCGGCGCTGCTGGTAGACATGCGGCGCTGCTGGTAGGTCGGGCGGCGTAGCAGGTAGAGAGTGGCTAAGTTTAGTGTAGGTTCTAGAGCCAAAAGTTTGCCTTACGGCGTTGAGGACTTTTCTTGAGTCCCGGGGCAGCCGGCCCCGGGATAAGGCCTTTAAGAATTTTGAAGAGCTCGGTAGCGAGCTATAGATGTTACCGTGGCAACTTTTGCAGAAGAACTGAATGACTTGGCAGGTCAGCTCGGTCTTTTATAGGCCCAGAGCCATTTAAATTTAGATTGTCTTCGAGAAGACATAAAAAGAATAAAATCTGGTTTTCTTTGGAGGTTGAATACCATAAATGAAAGATCGTGTCATGGGTAGCCATGGCAACGGAGAAAAACTTATATGTCAATAAATTAAATAAATACATTTTTAGTAATAAAATGAAGAAATAATAACGAAATAGATTAAACAAAAAGACAGGTTAAAATAACAAGCAATGCCGGTAAGTGTGTAGCATTCTGTATAGAAGTTTTGAGTGGATGCGAAGCTCTATATGAAAATCTAGTGTATCTTTTCAGCAATTGAGTAAAATATTATTGTATATATATATTTACAGAGATTAATACGTTTACAAATGATGATGCAAAATGGAATGATAAAATATACAATTTAACGAATGTTATGAATGAAAATCGGAGACTATAAAGGTACATATTAGTATACATTACAATTTAACATAATATTTCTATGATAAAATTGGTTGAATAAATTTAAAATTTATGATTAAATAAATAACTTCATTCATATAAAAATAAATTGCTCATTGTCTAGTAATATTTTATTATATAATTTGTTTTGTACAATAAAAGAATTTATATTTCATTTATAATGTAAACTCAATTAAACTGTAATTTTATATTAATATGTTATAGCATTAAGGTCTAAAATTGCAAACACCCTTACAGGGTATCACATGTACAAGAAAATGTAATTAACATCCTCGTAAAAATGTAAACATACCATGTAACAATGCAATAAGGTAAATAAATAAATAATTTCAACCTTCTGCCGTGCCGCGAACTTTTTGACCTCCCCTCGTATTTTTAATAATGGCCGGTTTTATGGAACGGAAATGAAATTTTAAAACCTACAAGATATTCGTTACATTTATTGTATATATTTATATCATACTAGCTGATCCGGCCACGCGTTGCTGTGTTATGAATTAAAAAAAAAAACTATCCTCTCTCTTCAGTTGTACCAAATTACACATAAATACCAACTTTCATCAATATCGGTTGAGTTGGTGAAGAGTTCACTGGGAACATACATTGTGACACTGGATTTTTATACATTAAGATGAAAAGTATACTACAATCTGCCCAGGAGTATGAAGAATAATTGTACCAAGTTTCGTTAAAATCCGTCGAGTAGTTTTTGTTTCTTTAAGGAACATACAGACAGACAGACAAAAATTTTACTGATTGCATTTTTGGCATCAGTACGATCACTAATCACCCCCTGATAGTTATTTTGAAAATATATTTCATGTACAGAATTGACCTCTCTACAGATTTATTATAAGTATAGATAGATAGATAGATGAAAAAGTATTAAGTGCTCATAAAAGTTTGCTCATTTTTTTAAGTCAACAGTTTTTGAAGGTTTGCCATAATACCTAATCCGATGCCAACTCTTCGCCGTCCATGCTATTTTAATTTTCTGTTCCGTGTATTTTAACCACTGTCCGAATCTATTTAACCTTATGTAGCCTAGTTTTTTATTGTAAACATTTCAATAGTGTTTTATATTGAAACTAAGCGAAATAAACTCGCATGCGTATGTGTTAATGAAAACTTAGCGTGTTATTCATAAAAAATCAACTGCTTAATAAACCTATTACAAGTATTGATGTGTTTTGTCTTTTCTGAAAAGATTAATTTCAACTAGACGGAGAGAGACAAAACAGTTCATCAGTTAAAATAGATTTAATAGGCGGTTGATTTTTTCAATGAATAATACGTTTAGATTATAAAGATGCTTACAGATTGAAACAACAATCTGTGCGCTACAGACGCGCAGTTCAAAGAGTCTGCCTAGTAAATTGTTAGTGATTTATATTGAATGACATCTTTTTCGATAATAAATATAAGTAGTCAGAATATTAAAGATTCTCAGAAAAATAATATATTTGTAGGACGTTTGTATGTATGCCTATAGGACTTTTCTACAAAAAAATTAACCCTCATTTAATTGACAGATATTCTACATTTCAAAGATTACCTATTTTTCTATAAGTTGTATTTTTAGTTTCTGTTCACCGCACCGACATCATAATTTTGTGTCATACAAAAGGCTGATGTTGACGTAATGAAGCATTTGTACCTGAGACATTTTAAAACTCATTTATTACTACATCTAATATTACTTCTCTAGATATGTGTTTTAATTATTTTTTTATTTTATTAGGGACAACAAGCAGTTAACACAATATAGTATTACATAAACACCTTAATACAATTTTGTATGGTTCGTTTTGAAACCCACACCGTTATCCACGTATCAGGTAAACCATATTACTGGAAAGCATTATATATGCATGACTATCCCTTACCCCAGTATTCATACCACAAGCCTTACAGTGCTAATTTTGGGCAAGGGTAATTGATGTGAATATATGAAATTAAACTATTAATATAAGTATAATTCTTCCTTAAATGAAGAGAAAATCACAAATAAGTATAAAGGATCTTCGAAAGAAATCGTCTGCCAGGCGGGAATTGAACTTGCATCTCTTGTTATCAGGGCGGCTGTGCAAGTGCGGGTAGCAAAAGATGCGAATTAGTTTCCTGGGTGAAAGAGACTATTTTTTCAGTTTCTTACTTAATTATTAAATTTATTTTGAGTTTGGTAAAACGATAAAATGTCATAAATTAATCACCACTACCCCAACTAGTATGTAATTAGAACTGATAACTTTTCCAACACAAAATGCAACTGTATAATACCCCACATGCTATGAGAGGATTTAAAGAAGTTGAATGTCAAAA
Organism: Calamotropha paludella; assembly: GCA_927399485.1. NCBI lineage: Eukaryota > Metazoa > Arthropoda > Insecta > Lepidoptera > Crambidae > Calamotropha > Calamotropha paludella. The sequence continues at coordinate 14,544,930 of OV656824.1, read as the reverse complement.
CCAAAGAGCTATTTGTGTTTTAACACGTAAATCCCATGGGATGAAAAGCTGCCTCAAACCGTCATCGGAGACAAATGGTAAATGTATAGATTTCCACATCACTCAAAGAGATTAACAGGTATTCAAATGTAAGCGGATGCGGGTGGTGTCACATGAGTGACAGCGGGGTGGCCATATTTTGGCGGGAACTTCAACTTCTGTCAAAATTTTTTACACATTCATAACGTTTAGGTTATACCTAAAAAAAGTATCGAGAGCTTTGGTGATACGAAGGCTGGTTTTTACCTTGTCCAGATACTAAGTAAGGCAATACAATTAAATAATGCTACCTTCTGAGCACCTAACCTAATGAGCAAGTATTTTGGGAATATATTTCATAGAGTTTGATTTTGGCGTACTAAATTTTTATTATTATTAATTTGGTTTAGCTTTTTATTTATCAGTACAATAACGAAGTTATAGAGAATTTTAAACATTAAGATCACATTACCAAAACTGAACATAAACTGTATTATATCTTTATTTTTATTATCGATTCTTATCAGTATAAAAAGGATCAATCATTTCATTAACACCCCGGTTATACAATATAATACTATTCGCACTATACAATTTGACATGACTTTGTCAATATATTTGCTACGTGGAGTCAAATCAAAATAGTGTGCAAGAATGATAGAGGGCCTACGTCTAACCTTTACATTGACGCATTAGCACTTAACGCATTAACGGTAATTGGACTATTTTTTGATTTTTTGACAGACTTAACGCGCAATCGGATTGTCCATCTCATATAAACTCATGGCGTACACATCCCTAAAAAGCTACTGACAATAGACGTGTCCGTTAAGTTGGCCATAAAATCGGTGATAAATGATTATCGGTTGTGTATTGGAACACTTAAGCTTTTGGCCGAAGCTGCGCGACTATAGCGACTGTGAAGAGAACTGAACTTTTGGCTAGTATTTTAATTGAACTATTTAGGGTAGACTGGGTACGGTTGTGACAATTTTCATTTGATCGTCCATAATTCTGATATTAAACCAGTTAGCTCGAAGAAATGTATTTTTTATAGTAAAATGTAGATTCGTCTACGTATAATTATTACTATTTTGTTCCCAAGTACTATAGCTAACTCATAAAAGCAAATTAGAAAAAAAAGAAAAAATGTCACAACCGACCACATCCCAGGGGCGGTTGTGACAGTGCTTGGGGTCGGTAGTGACAGGTTAAAAATACACCAAAATGTTCTTAAATCACTTCTATTTGCAAGTAATATGTAACATACTTAATGTAATATCATCTTCTTATGGAAAAAAATACAATTACGTTAGAAATGAAATAAAATATGGAAGTTTAATCGCTTATAACTAATAAGGTACTTAAGCATCTATAATAATAACAGCTTTATATTACAATTTAATCGCTCTTGAACGGCTAGTAGTATGTAGCTTGAGCTACACGAACAGACAGTTCAGGGTTTCTATTCATGAATGACCGAAGCCATTTCTCACCAGCCATCTCAGTCTCAAGCCAAGTAGCAGGTTGCGTCATATTGTATTTGGTAGTAAGGGCAAAAGCTAATTTCCTTATCTCTTTTGGAGAAAGGCCAATACATATTTCCGCGCAACGTATTATATATTTTGACACCTGCTGTTCTTATTCTTCAGAGAATACTTTATTATGAGCAACACATCCCATGCTGATGTCTTGATTGTGGTCCTCGCCGGCTTCATGGCGTTTACGAATGTATCATAACAAAGATACGCGATTAACTTCGTGCATTTCCGCAGCTCTCCGTAGAGATGTCCCGCGTTTCACTTCTGTATAAGCTTCTTGATACTTTATTATGTCACACTGCCCTCTTTCGGTCTTCCTCAAGCGATTTCTAGGCATCTAAAAACAAAAAAAAACTAATTTTACTTGTCACAACCGTACCCACGAAATATGTCACAACCGTCCCCTACACATTCATACCCAAAAAATTTATCGCCATGACAATACCCAATAGTCTACGTTCAAAGTAATCACTGCTATTTAACTACTAATAACTAACTTATAACGAGGGAAAACAGTCATTAATATATCTGTTCACATAAGAGAACAATTACTCAAAGAAATCAATCAAAAATACTTACTTTTGACAGCTAAAAAACAATGTACTCCTCTGGAAGCGTTAATGTCGCGCGACGGCTGACGCAATACTGTGAAACAACTTCAGACAGGCTGCCCCTCCCCTGTTTCCTTAAACTCGCTGCTGTATTCCTTATAGTTTCGCTAATATTACGACTGTCACAACCGCCCCCTGGCACAACCGTACCCAGTCTACCTATATCGAAAATATTTTTTCTATTTAATAAACACTTAAGACGTTATATTTCATTTACACAAGTCATACGTTGCTTTTAATTGCCGCAATGTATGATTATAAGTTGAAGTAAGTTTACCTATCACTTTTTCGTTTTTATAAACTCACTAGCTTTTGCCTGATTTCATACGCGTGGATTAGAAGGCCACCTAAGGATATAAAAAACAGCCTTCAACCTATTTTCAAACCTGACAAATATACACAAAAACTCATAAAAATCAGTCAAGCAATTTTGGAACAGTTCGATAACAAATATTATGACGTGAGATTTTTTATATATTAGATATTGACGACAGACGTACTTAGAGATTTTCTTTTTAACCAATATGGAAGAATTTATTTTACATTACACTCAACTTAGCAGTGTTTAAATATTTTAGCATATGTTTGTTTTTTTGTAAACTCTGTTATAGGCAAAGTTGCAATCGCAGCCTCTTATGAAAACGAACTGTTGTCAGTTACCCAAAGCTTATAATGCATCCCGTGATAGCAAGGTAGTATATTTATGAGGCACTGCGAAACGGGATGCTCTACTGTTTCGTATGTGTGGCGGCTACATATTATCGCTACACAGAGTAAAATTAAGGGCGCGACCTTACGGTGTGGTAGCGCTTTATTCTTATCACTACCACCTGTAGTCGTTATGTCGTCGAATTATATCAGCTGTTTCTCTAGAACGTAACGACAAATCATTATTTCACGACAGTACATCTGTCGTTTACACAACAGTTCACACTTCCTTTCTTCTGAAAGTCAGTAGTAGTATTACGACGGATAGTACCGACTACTGCTTATTGTCATTTTAATAGCTAGTCGTGATATTTTATTTATCGTTGAACAACTATTGATTGATGACGACCGTTAGGTGCGATTAGTAATCTTGCATTTAGCACCGGCGATCCTGTGCTAAATGCAGGTTTGTGTGATGACTACCAGCATTTTTCTTGGGTCATGGGTATTTATTTATTTCTATGAACATAAAATAAATATACAAGTATCATAAAAGTATATCTACCCGTTCCCTTAGTATCCATACCACAAGCATTACAGTGCTACTTTGGGCTGGGCTAATTGGTGTGAATGCAAGAAATATTATTATAACTATTGTGTGGGTGTTTTCATAGACTTAACAGTCTGTCGCTAGACAGTAAAATTATTATTAGACTTATATAAATAATAAAATTATTACTAGACACTAAATTATTGTCATGTCTTCTATGTGAAGTACTCTATTTAAGGTACAACCCACGACACCCTTGATTGTATGACTATTTTTAAACACAATACAGAACATAAAAATATATACAAAATGATCAAAAAGCAACAGGGTTGAAAGAAATGTGCTTCGTTTCGAGATTGTACCAGTGTCAATCAATGTCAGTAATTCTGAATATATTTACTTTGTCTGTATTGAAAAGTAATGTGCCTTCACTTTCATATTTTGTGTGTGGGTCAAATAAAAAATCTATAGTGAATATATTGTAATTTAAATATAAGTAATAATTTGTAAGTAACACTCCTTTTTTTCTAATGCGTCTAAACGATTATTTTTAAACCGTTTATTAAAATTATTAGTTTATTAACCGAAAATAAGCGAAACAATGTTGCAACATACAGTGATTCTTTTAAATATTATTATATATATTTAATAAAAATAAAAGTGATTTTCCACTTTTTTTTGTTATCTTACGTAGTTTCAAGCACAATTTTTCCATGTCTCGACTTCAAACAGATTCAGTGTAATAGGCATCTAAAACAAATATTGTGTTATGTGATATCTACTTACCAGCAAAAAGAAGCAAACAAACACTTCCATAGCTTTTAAAAGTCAAGTTGAATTTACTTAATTTTTCCTTTCTGTCATTTCTTGACAACTTCTTGACGACTTCATGACGACCGTTTGTTGCAAGGATAGCGATCCTGCCCTTTACACCGAAAATTCTGGGTTCAAACTCCGGAATCGATTGATGTTCGAGTGATGAATACGAACATTTATACCTGAGATTCGCCACCTTATTCATAACACAAGCCTTACAGTGCTTACTTTGGGCTAGGCTAAATGGTGTAATTGTAAGAAATATTATTATTATTTCTGCCTAAGGACGTCTACTGCTGGACTGAATTTGAAAGTATTGTATCTTTGGTATCAAATCAAAATTAAAAATCCGATCAAATTAAACTTTCATTTTTATCAAAAATCAGACTAAGGAAACATCCGTGTTGCATTATATAAGATAGAAGTTTCTAATACAAATTTGTTTCATTCATCTAAATGAACGCAAAACCTTTTGAGCTTTTTGCATTTCTTTTTAGAGAAAATACATTTCACCTAGAACAGAGTAACCTGGTTGTCTCGATTTTAAAATGCCTTTGCCAACAGGACACCAGCGGTACAGAAAGGAATGTTTGCCCAGTATCCACTAATTATTGTTACTTTTTTTAGTTCACCGTAGATTGAAGCAGTTTTTTCATCTGTGCCTGGTTGGATTCACTGGCTTGGAAAGAGATTGCGGTTTATACTGTCGTAAATTAAAAGAATGATCTACTGTTTTGTGATGATTTGAATATGAATCGGTTTTAAGGACTTGTAATAAAGCATGTGAAGCACAGTTACAACAAAAATTTATACGAAAATTTAAAGAGGTTTCAACTTAATCCCAGAAAGGATAATTAAGACTTTGATTTTATGTTTTTCAATAAACACACTAAAATCATTTTTTTACTTCTGATTGAAGAACCAATTAATGTGGGATATATGAGTTCCGGGAATAAGATGATATTACCAAAAATAATTAATTTAAATTAAACCACTTTTACTGGATTAGTTGTCCATTTAATTTTGTTTATTTTTTATGCTGACGTTTTGACTCGTTTTGAGTCGTGATCACAGGATGACATCTTGTGAATAAATCCGCTAAAAATGGTTTTCTTCAATTGTGTTATGTACGCGGTAATATGGTAGTAACTAAAATATATAAAGGTTAAAATGCAAATTACCAGTCTAGTTATATAATAAAGATAACTGAGTATTGTAAGTACTGGCCCTAATTCCTAAACTTTTGACTTAGTAATTTTAATTCACTTACTAGAACCATACAAAAGATTTATTAGTAGTATTTGGTAGCATTCGGCGAAAGGATACAAATTTTATCAGTAGTTGCTCTTTGAGATATGTAATCTCCAAAAATGGACTGTACAAATCCAAAGACAAAGATATTTTTTTTTATTCAATAGGAACGTTAACAACGTGTGTATTGAACGTCAACAAGTACGCCATGGCTGCGTAAGTCTTACGTCGTCGGAGACCTTGTACCTAATAAGAGCCACGAGAAACTCAACAAGGGTTGTTTTTTCTCCCTTTTATTAAGTTACATTATATAGCTATTAAAAGTTTAAAAAAACTTCTTTGTGCTATCAAGACATAAGAAAAATGAATTATTACAGTAAACAGATTTAATACAACTATCATTACAAAATTAAATAAATAAAATTTGCTTTTAACTCCACACATGAGTATTTTTTAAATTATTACTGATTTGGTAATAACCTTGTTTCATGACTGTATTTATAACAATATTTTTTAAGCTTTTAAAAATGTGGTTCAATGAACTATGTGGAACTTTGTTATAAAAAGCAAAATCTCTACCCAAAAGTGGCCCTCATATTTTATAATTTTTATATATTTTGTGCATTTTTCAATGCGATCTTATAAGATAAATCAGAAAGATACTAGAAAATTGCGACAAGTGTTCACAAGGCTCGGTAGCTTAATTGGGAGAGCATTGGACCGGATTTCCAAAGGTTGCGGGTTTGATTCCCGCCTGAGAATAGACTTGTGACCCGAGTCGATGTTTTCTAGTATTTTTTTTATTATAATAATTTATCTGACCCTCATGTGTTTGGAAGCCTGAACCTTGGAACAACAATTTTTTTTCCAGTATTAATTTACTATTAATATTTATTGAATACATAACTCATTTTTATAAGTGTCATAGTATTTTCGTACATACATAATCTTTTCAATCTTATATGAAAACGCTTTTGTTAATATTTGAATTTCCTTAAAAAGTCATCGAAGCCAATCTCTGATTCGCAAGATATATATGGCGCACATCCGCCTTATTTGAACAATAAATATATCTTCAATATTGACAGCAGAGCTCCATAACAACAGTCCATTTGTCATTATACTTTGAAAATAACTAAAATAAATCATTCTTGCCGTTTCGATATATCATCTTTATACGCTGCGGAACTATACTGTTCGTTAAGGCGAATTCGATGAGAATACTATTGCAGCCTTGATTCTAAAGTATTTCCTAAAAACTTAGTAGAATCATCAAGTGTTCAGTGCCTCACCGTTTACATTTATTGATGTGTCTCACATCATGTGAAGTAAATTTTATACACTAAGTTTTATTTAAGTCATAAGTTTTTTATTTAGGACAACTAACAACTGATCAAAGAGATTACATACATACAGTAACATCAATATATTCTTTTAGTAAGTGAACAGCCAACAACGTTATCCAAACATATTTACATGAAGTTAACCTTTAACATACAATTTTAAAAACATTTAATTTTGTTTTAACTGCATTCCTATTTGATGCATTAATTAATAAAAATAAGAATACACAAGATATTTCTTTTAAAAATATTTGAGGACGTATCATACATGATATCTAGATCGTAAGATAGTTCGTTATATGCATGCATAAGACGCCTCAAAGGAGGTCGTTTGCCTGCATTAGTTTTAATAGTTCGCGGGGAGAAGAAATTGTATGTTTTGATGTTAGCCCTACGGGAAAGTTTATTGGGTACTTCAAAATATATCTGACTAATTAAATCTTGAAAATAGTATTTATTATGGCAAATATTGTAAAAGATAGTCAGATCAGCAAGTAATCTCCTTTTTTGAAGAGATTAAAGTAAATATTTGTGTAAAGAATGTTCATAAGATTTTTTCGAAGAAATTTTCATTGAACCTGTTCAATGCAACCGAATTTAACATAAAAGGGCTTCCAGATCACAGAACTGTATTCCAGCTGTGATCTAATAAGAGACTTAAAAAGCAACAAATAACTTTCAAATCTCTGAAATGGTTTGCAAGTTTGTGCCACAAAACCGTACATTTGAAATGCCTTAGGTATTAGTAATTTCTTATATGTGAGTATCGAAATGCAACTTTGAGTCAATCAGTAGGTATGCCTAAATCTCTGACCATTGATACGCACTCTAGTACGGTGGTGCATAAACTATAATTACGAGTAACAGGATTATTTTTCTTAGTAAATGTATACACCTAACATTTTTTAATATTAAGTTGTAATTTATTTTCAGTGCAGTAGGCAGAAAGACGATCCAAATCACGTTATTACACAAGATATTAATAGTAAACCAGTGCTATTTTAGAGAAAGCACTGTTAATATCATCCGAACACAAACTGCCTCTGTCAGCTTTAAAATTAAATCTGCAAACAATACCGTCTCTCGCAAGTTTTGTAAAATAAGGGAGGTCGTTAGTACTATTATTATTTTACTACGAAAATTTCGACGGACCTATCAAGGTCTCGGTATTGGTATTCAGTTCAGCCTGTATTGAAACAAGTTTAATATTTCTTGTAATCATTTCGTGAGATATAAAAAACTAGCAGTTAAAAATAACAAAAAATATAATCATAACATTATAACATCAATAGACTACCGGTGAAGATGCATCGTTTAGACAGTTTGATTAAGAAAGTTTGAGGAAAATTACGCTAAAATTCAACTTCAATATAAAAGTAACTTCTAAAATTGATTGAAACCAGCAATTTTTATCCCATAAACCAGTCGGAGAAATGGCACGTTCCCGTAAATACATTTTTAATGTATCATAAAAATCGAATAAATCCCCTTTTCTTGCCGTTCGCCTCTAATCTTCTCGCGCCTTTTGGCTTTAAGTTGAAGTCCCTCAGGAGCTTGGTGAGTGTTGATAGCACTGAGAGACGGCTTTTGAAACGTGAAATAGAACGTTTCGATGTTATAAAGTATTGAGAAATATAAAAAAAAACATTGTGTAATAATCCTATTGAATTGCTTGGCTTACACGAAACCTTTTTATACTACATTACGAAATAAGTAAAAGCTTCTAAAAATTAATACAGATCAGTAATTGAACTAAAATTCATACTTTACAAACTTGAATATGAACTAATGATATTTCATCAGATCTCAATGTTGAGCTAACGACAAATCTTTTATATTTACTATCGATCACACAAGTCTAAGCATAAGTAATAAATATTTTAAAACACACACACAGTCAAGCCCGTATCAGATACTTTCCATCTCCAACTTAATATCAGATTCGTTTCAAGAATCAAGAATTTTATTTGCATTGCAGTTTGGAAACAACTTTGCCGATTCTTGACTTTTTTATAACTTCTTATCGTAAGAAGTTCGTTTATACTGACTATTTTTAGAGCCATTCATGTGATAAATATTTGCTTAGTTATTTCGCATTTTGATGTTGAAAAGGAAAATGTAAAAATGCTAGTTATTTATGTACTATACTCGTTAGTGGTATCCAAGTTTAGCTGACAATAGAAACGAAATTCAGTATAGAAAATCATCTTCTAGTATGTATGGAACTTCTTCTTGTATGGATTTTTTCAGTTAGTGCTCGCGATCAAAAATAATCGCTCCGTCTCTTTTACTAACACTGAACATGAGAAGTGTTTTATATAATTTTCTTAAAGGAAATTAGATCGTAAGGTCTTGTATACCATAAGGACTATTCATATCTGCCCTATAATCTATATTATTTATTTTAGTTTGGTTTCCTATGAAAATTTAAACATGTCACATTATTACTAATCAAAATATAAGCAAAAATAGATAAGTAAGTTGAAATATTATGTTAAGTTATTTAAATACATAACTTCTATTTTATAATATGAAAAAAATGTTAAGTAGAAAAAATCAACAATCAGGAGTCAGGCGATACGCGAACCCACAAACGGACGCGTGCTCTCCAATTAAGCTACCCTAATTTTTTGCTTCTTCTTTCTTAAGCTTAATACCGACGCCCTTTCTTCATAGTCTAGGTTCTAGGTAGTAGTAAACGAATGGCATTGAATGTTGTAAGTAGTTCCAATATCAAATGTAATACTTTTACATGTATCCAGCAATAGTAAAAAAGAAACTGCTTAAACTAACAAAAAAAATTGTAGTGTAATATTAGCATTAATCCGTTAGATTTTTATATATAACTAGCGGCCGCCCGCGACTTCGTCCGCGTGGAATATTGCAACATTAATTTTCTAAAATAAAAGTAGCCTAAGTTACTCCTTATTACATCAGATACCTGCCAATAAAAGTCCCGTCAAAATGCGTCCAGCCATTTCAGAGATAAGCCGGAACAAACAGACAGACAAAATTGTAAAAAAAAATATTTTGGTGTATGTACCGTATATATATTCATATGCGTGTAGTAAAAAACGGTTATGTCAATATTGCAAACAGAAACTCCAATTTTATTTATATGTATAGATTAACTTTTTGGTAGATTTTATTTTGAAATGAAAAATTTGACGGATTTGTTAAATCTTGGTGACTAAATGGAAATATCAGTCATTCGGATAGCGAGAGGTTGTGGGTTTAAGTCCGGTCTGATTAAAAAAAAACAGTTTTTGCTAGTAATAATTTCATTACATAGTAAATTGAAATTATCCGGAAATATCCACTTTAATAAAAAGAAAACTAATTCCGAAATTATCCGGAAATATCCACGTTTAAAAACACAATATTGCCTGTAATAGGTCTAAAAATATTAAGTACTTGAGAGTAAAGGTATAACATGCAGCCGATGAAACTTATTCCACCATAAAAATCCTATCTTTCGAAAACGAGGAAAAATTTACGAGCCAGAAATATGTCTTTTCGTAACCGCCAGAGCGAAAACGGTCTGAACCCGTCTTTCTATTTTATGCATTTTCTTGTTAACGAATCGCAGGAAGAACGCAATTATGTTATATTTTTCTAAGAGTCATCTTTCTCTACTTCAAATTTTTTTTTTCTCTAAAAAGGTCAACAAGTTGTAAAAAATCTGCAAACGACAAAAGAAACTAAAAAGTATTTCTGTTGTGTTTCCATAGACTACCCCAAAGTAAGCACTATAAGGCTTTTATTATGGATACTAGGATAACGGATAGACATACATAGGTATATGATACATAGATAAGTAATATTTATAGAAATATATATATAAATACCCATAACTCTAGTACAAATGCTCGTATTCATTACAGAAACATCTGCCCCTTCCGGGACTCGAACCCAGGATCATCGTGCGAAAGGCAGGATCGCTACCGTTGCACCAAACGGTCATCAGTATTTAAAATCACATACATACAATACATACAGTTTGTTGCGTGTGTAACATAGCGTGCCTACATTAACAAATGTATAGTATGTCACAGTGTAGAAATAACTTTAAAATTAGGTAGAAATTTGACAGTTTTTTATGTGATAATGTGCTATGGATTTTATAATATGCAAATATCACAGATTCGTTTAAGGTCTCTTTATACGCTCAGTACATACAGCCACTACATTCAAACGCTTCGGCAGAACTGCCAAATAAAACCCAACAAAGTTATCTTAACATTCAAATATTTAACATAGTAAACATAGCGTCTGTATCATAGTGCCACCATCTCTTTTTTCTACAATGTCTCAAATCTATGAGGTCTTTTCGTTGCTTGAGACACATATATCTACTTATCATATGCAATGTAATATTGCAAAATTAGTTTTGTATTAATTGTGTTTTTCAAATGTTGCCCAACGATTCTTGACAGGATTTGTGCTTAAGTATTGTATATAAGAAGAATAAATAGCAAAGAAAACGAATGAAAAGGAGGCAGTTCATTATGGGCGGTGAATATAATACTGTGTTACGTTTGTACTTTTAAAACTTTGAGACCCTGAATCAAGTTCTAAAATTCAATATCTTAACGGTAGAGTTAACAAACAATGACAAGCGAAACTGGACCTTCGGGTCTCGAAATTCTTGTAGGCAATAATGCGAGAAGGTTTTGCTTACCAACATTACAGTCGAAGTGAAAATTAATTTATCATCTGACAAGGGATGGATGATAAACATTATTATCCCTCTCACAAGCATTTATGTCAGAACTACACTATATCTTATATGTCCCTCATGACACCGGAGACAGGTTCAATTATTTTCTAGTAATAATTGCGTTAGCAATAAAAATTTTGCAGTAAAATTCTCAAATAGCAAAAATACGAGGGCAGTTCAAAAAGTATCGCGAATTTTGTGTTTTTTCAAAAATTATTTATTTATTCATGAATATCTATTTTGTCCCCGTCAAAGTTATCCCCACCAAATTTTATTCATTTTATACGTTTTTTCCAATAAGTTGTTTTGAATCGTTCAACATTTTTACCTACTACCCATTCAGGACGTCTTTTAATTGACATTCTTTTCATTGAATGGGCGCAAGAAACTCGTCAGCCTTAACAGAAGTAACGACATTTACAATATAATACGTCTTCACCATACATAATCCACAAATAAAAACAAAATTATTCTGTTATTACAATAATAGTAGTGTTATGATATCATTATTTCGTTGATTACAACAATGTCAACAAGTCTCTGTTATGAGTAAGTATCCCTCAACATTACAATAACATACAGGAAATAAACGACAAATTTAAGAGAGCAACAAGATGTATGTTTGTATAATACTGAAGGTTAAAGCAGACCCATTTCGCAAGGCAGCAACCGTTCACGAGCGTGACGCATGATGCAGCAATCGCTTTGCTCGACCATATCTTAGGGAACGTAACGACCCGCACCACATGCCACCACCCAAGAGCTGTATTAAGAGAGCATGTGATACTCTTACTACTAGTAATAAATTAGTGCTTAAATAAACAAATGCTAATAACGACACAACCTGTAATGAATAGTGTCATGTTGAAACGACACATATTACTTCCATGCATCGCGATCTAATAAATAGTCGTTGACCTCGTAATAACTGTTGGATATGAGCTTATTTTTCACATAAGTTTTAAATTTATGACAACGCAAATCAACTGTCCTTTGTGGGACTTTATTAAACAGTGCTATACCTTTCCCCAAGAATAAGCCTCCTGCCTTTTGAAGTCTAAAACTTGGAACGGCAAATCTATTTTTATTTCTTGTGTTAAAGTAATGAGCGTCGCTATGTTTGACAAAAGTATTGTCTCCTCAGTTGTAGCGTAACGTCGTCCTTTCATGGGCCTCTTTAGTTTGGGGAACAAGAAAAAGTCACAAAGGGTCAGATCTAAGGAATACGGTGGCTGCGGCAATATTATTGTGTTGTTTTTGGCCAAAAATATGATGCTGTTTTTGGTTAAAATTGAGCGATTTTGGTATGAATTTCTTGTGCTCAATCATTGGTAAAAATCAAATGGCACGAGTCAGTCGATATGCTTAAGTCCTCAGCAACTTCTCTAACGGTAATTCTACGATTGGCCAATCATATTTTCTTTACTTCATCAATGTTTTTGCTAATTGCTAACATGCGCTGGCGTACGGCACGCTCTTCGCCGTTCACATCTTCTCGACCCTCTGAGAACATTTTGTACAACCGATATACGTCCAAGGTAGCTTCACCATATTCTGTGGTCAACATGCTGAATGCTTGGACGCACTTAATTTTGTTTTTCACACAACATTTGATACAGATTCTTTGATCCATTTCTTTGAGTAGGCAAAAATCGAAAACGAGCCTAAACATGTGCAACCAAAGCAGTTGTTAAAAATGAACTGAATATTCAAAATGGCCGAATTGTCGACAAAAATAAGAGACATGAGTACCAACATTACACCAAAAATAATCAAAAATAGAATATATGTATTACGTAATTATTATTACGTATATTAAAAGCCAATCAAAATAAATTAATTTCAAAGTGGATAGCGCTAGTACTATGAATACTCAACATCATCATAGTAGCATATGACGTCCAACTTCTGGGCATAAACGTCCACCAAGGATCCCTCGCTGCCCGAATATTTCCAAGCACCTTAACCAGATCGTCGGTCTACCTTGTGGAGACCCCACTCACTGAACATCGTCCAGGTTGCGGTTGCCATTTGAGAAAATTTCCTCCCCAACGGCCATCAGTTGTGTTACATATCCCACCCACTGCCGCTACAGTTGAGTAATCCTTCAATCGATGTCGGTTATTATCACTTTTCTACGGATTTCCTCATTTCTGATTCTATAATGCAGAAATATGCCAAGCAGATTCTCCATTGCCCGCTGGGTGTTCTCAAGCTCTCTTATGAGTTAGCAATAGTATATAATAAAAATAACAACTGTTAATGCTTATCGCACAAACATAATGTCACTACGGGGATACAAATTGGTACTTTGGCTCATAAACAGTATCAACACTTTACCACTAACTGCCTCCCCAAAACTGAAAATAGTGAAATTGAAAAAGAGTATTGAAAACAAAAAATCAATATATTTTGATTTAGTTTCCATAAGCTTGCTCAGGGGCACTTTGATCACATTAATTAAATAAGCTCTATTTGATGTATATAAGATACAAAAGGGTGGGCAAAAGCTACGTGTAAATGATATGAAAGCCATAGTTCAATGATAAAGGACCCTATAAAATATTTATAACCCATTCAAGGTGATGATTAGGCCAGATTTCAACAATACGGCACAGAATACCCTATACAATAGTATCTATGTGCAGAACGTCCCTTACCCTTCCGCACTGATTTGAATTTCCTTGTACCCTGCGATCATTTTCAATTACGAATCACTGACTGCACGTTAAGTTTAATCAATTGGATTAATTGGATAAAAGTACTCCTTTGTATTTCTGATTTATGTCTTAAAATTGAGCTTAATGGACTATTTTTAGAAAAAAATGAACTTCTTGATATAATTATTTAAAGCAGAAACTAGCATTAAAAAGGAAATATTCATGAGCATTGGTTTGGATGATTCGATAAAGTCATTCGGTAAAGTTTATTAATATGATAGTGGAAGATATTTAAATGCAGTTTGCTTTGTTTGTTAACTTATGACCTGCTTTATATAACTTATGATATTTAAGGAATGTTTGATGATATATTGTATTTAGAAGAATTTTTGTTATATTTATAATTGATGATTATTCTTAAACTAACTGTGCAACTATATTTGCAATAAATCAGTGGAGTACATAGAGATTTCAGGCAGTTATTGCTCCTAAAATGCAATTAATACTTCTTATTTTCGAACTGGGACAGATGCAGTGACAAACGGTCAAAATTATTGATTTCATATTTATTTACTAACATGAAACTGAGTTCAATTATTTTCAGCTTTACACTGATTCGTGCAAAGCTGAAAAATTAAAATACAGTCAGATAGAAAGACGAAAAATTTGGTAAAGAACCATAAAAAATACAGAAGACTGAACTAAGTTAATTATAGATAGATCTTTAATTAGTAATTTCCTTAAGTAAGTTTCGAAGTCTATTTGCGTTTTATAATTAACGTTTGAACCTATAATAAACCAACTAACTATTACATATCTAGGGTTAAAGCCATCTCATTATTTCATTTGTTATAAAATAATATAATAAAATATAATGATGCGAGATAAGGAAAATAGGTTACTCAGATAAAACTACAGTTACAAAAGCTCAAATAGATTTATTTCATTTTACACCATGGCTGTTGTTATCTTGTTGTGGCTTTTGTCGTCAATCACAACAGGCATAGCTAGAAAAGGTAAGTTTTTTAAAGTAATTAATCCGAAGTCGCTATATAAACTGTTTTAATAATATTCTTTATTTATTTCTACTTTTTAGCCTATTGTCATTGAGATTAAACTGACACCGAAAATTGTTCTCAATATCCTCATATCAAACATGTCCCCAGAAATGGGACTACTTTGATTCAGTTACTAGGCAACCTTTACTTTTCCCCTTCTTTTCACAGACATTACTAGAAAACAAAATTATAGTAGTGCTGCTACTGGAAATACGATATTGAATTCATCTGTAAGGTTCTAGTCGTTATAAGAGTGCTCATTATAGTAATATAAGTTATAAACGGGATTGTTACCATGTACCTTTTTTTAGTGAGTTTCCGATATTTCGGCACTGTTGCAAGCGCCTAACTACTACTTACTATAATGTTAGTGACCATGAAAGTTTAAAACAATATAAGAGTGCTCATATTCGAATAAAAGAAAAAAATATTAATATTTCCATAGGAGACGCTCGTAACGATTCTTGAACGTGCCCTATTAAAATACTCGATGGTGCTACCACACGTTACGACCCATATATTTTTATTATATAAAATGTAACTTTGTATATTTGTGTCCGTAATACACAAAGAATACGCAGTCTATGGATTGGCTTGGATGTGTCATAATTAAGACAAAGGGCATTCTTGTATAGTGTCTTTATATTTCTACTAGCGAACCGCTCCGGCTTCGCACGGCTTATGCTTATGCTATGCTTCTACTATCTTATGCATGTTTTATACATATAAACGTTCCTCTTGAATTACTCTATCTATTAAAAAATACGATTTAAGCATACATAGGGATATAGGGACAGTGAAAGCGACTTTGTTTTATACTATGTAGTGATTCCCACGGAAACAGGTACCTTCCACATAATAAATACCATACGCATAACATAGTTGGGTTTAACTAAATACATGAAATAATTAAAGTCGGCTAAACCGCTACCGCTAAATTTAGCTGTGAATTTAGTGAAAACCTCTGTGGTGAAATGACATAACAATCTTAGGGTTCCCTAATTAAATCCATAATTATAGTATTCCCTTAATTATAGTTTGCCGTAATTTAGAAGAAAGCTAGCTATTGATTAAAATATATATAAACTTATCTGACATGTAATGTATATCTATTTTGTGTTTTCTTTAGTATGTTGAGTATGTTGTCTATGATGTTGAGATTATGCATAAGTAACGAACAAATTCTCAATCTTAGTCTTAAAGTATCAGTCCCAAGGAGAAACCAAACTAAACAAGCCCAAAAACAAACAAAGTACCAATAATTTTATCAAATGAACCACTATTAGACACAAAACTAATTTATGCTCACGTTTTTATTAACTTCTGACGTTTTCACTAACTTCCAGAGGGCTAAAAGCAAAATACCCAATCGTAATAATCGCATTTGAGTTAAGATTTTAAATTAATACCTTAATTTCATAGTGTTACAAGACATCGTAAACTGTGTTCTCAGCACTGAGATTCTCGTAAGAAACTAAACGCCATTTGAGTATGCGTAAAATGTATTTTACTTCTACATGAGATTAACCAAACTGTATATACTTGACCGAGTTTAAGAGAAACAACCTTTATATCTAAAATCCTTTTTTCAGTTCAAAATTCTCCGAATGTTGGCATCATAGGTGGACATTCCGTCTCTATTGAAAAGGCGCCATTCATGATCTCCCTTCGTCTGAATGGAACTTACCATTGGTGCGGAGGATCAATTATCCACGAAAGATTCATTTTGACCGCTGCGCATTGCATAGTACCGTAAGTACATAAAACACGCAAATGCCATAGATTGTACGAGCGTTGATAACGCACCTCACTCTCACATCACATACGCGTAAGGCTCCAGTGTGACAGATTGCATTTTTAAACATTGACCACACACTGGTCACCAGTGGTCGAGTTATAAGACGTTACCACTGTTGGGTACTGTTGGGTATATGGGTTCATCGTTTTATCCGCTCAGTATTCGATAGAAGTTAGACCAGTTTGGCATTATGGTGAAACTACCACGTGCATTTCGTAAATTGATTAGGTACAGCAAACTGTATGACGGATGAGGTAAGGGAGGAGCTAGCAATTATGGTCGAGTGTGCGCGGGAGGCGGGCAAAGCTCGGCTACAGGTAGCAATCGTTGGCCATTACCATAGCTTGTAGTTCGGGTGGGATTACTGGAGCTGAACTGAAGAACGAAATGCACAATATGCAAATGCAACCGATTTCAATGTGCCTTCTAAAGCATAAAGCTCGAATATCCATTCGATGATCGGCCTTTGCTTAATCCCTACAATCGAAGCCACGCGTTTTACCTACAACACCTTCTAGCAGAAATACCGTAAATCGTCTTGTAAATTTATCAAACAGTATACAGTGCAACCTTAATATAACGTATCTCAATATAACGACTTCGTCGATTTAACAAATTCTTCGTAATTTCCTTGAATTGTCCATAAGAGTCAAACATTTTTTGCGAACAACATCTATATAACGAATTTTTAACCCTTTATAACTCAACAACATATATTTTCTTAAATACTTGTTATTATGGTAGGTAAAAATAAATAAAAAAACACGAATTTTTTGTTTCACTTTTTTTAAAATTACATACGCAGAAAATCATAAAAAAGGGAGTGTTACAGATATGTCACACTTTGCTATACTATTCTCCTAGGATGCATGAAATGCCTTGAAACAATTGTTCAACTTATTATAGCATAATGCTACGCCACAATTTTCAAAACAGTTGTTTAGTTTTTTTGCTAATTTTACCCACAACCGAATGACACAAATTGGCACGAAGTAAATTCCGTAGGAGTTTTGACACAAGTAAAGCCATCTAGTTAATGACTATTGCACTAAAATGCATAGACAGGTATGTTACCGATACGACACATTGACTTACAAGGAGATAAAATGCGTGTAGTGGAAATTCTCAGGAATTATTTGGTTTGTTACAATAATGTCACACAGAGTTATAAAGGGTTAACTATGAAAAAAAAGTTTTAATACCTCTAATTAATGAATTTTATCAACCCAAAACCTTTATATAACGTTCCCACCAATATACGAGTATGACCCTTAATCTCATTGTATGTGATTTATGTCGCGATAGGTTTTAACGCATTTTTTTCGTAAAACAATCGTTGTTGTTTAATGTAAACATTTCTGCTTGTAACTATTCAAGTTGCAATGGCTCAGAAACGTAATAGGTGTTCCTTATCAGTCGCAGAAAAGCGAAACGTCACTAATATGTTGACGAAAATCCTACGACAAAAAAAATTAGACATAGCTAATAAGTTCGGGATTCCCTCTAGTACATTGACTACAATTTTAAAACTTAAAGATAAGTTTTCAGAAGAAAGTACTTTGCCTGTAAACAGTAGAAGATTAAAATCATGCGAGTACAAAGACGTAGAGGAATGTGTTTTGTAGTGGTTAAAACAATGTCGAGACAAAAAGGTCGTATAAAATTAAGCTACCATAACCACATTTTTCAGTTAATATTCTTACGTATAATTCGTGAGGTTTGTTGTGCGAATCATTGAAATTAACATTAAATTACCTACATAATGTATAGATACCTATACCTAGATACCTATTTTTACGGATTTTACTGCATTTAATTTTGATTATTAATCTAAGGGGAAAATGTTGTTACCTACCTAATTGTTTTTAAATAGCAAATACAGTAATTTGTTAAAAATGTGTTATCATTTATTAGTAGAAGTTGTCCGCTATAATAAAATGAATACGTATTTGATGAGGTAAGTAGAACTATTTTTATACCTCTTTATCACAAATTGTAGACCAATCTAACCTCAATATAGCAAACCTCAGTTTAACGAATCACTCGATATAACAAATATTTACTTGTTCCCTTTCGATTTTTTATATCGAGGTTGCACTGTTTTCATCATGTCTTTTAATATACCTACACAAATGGGTACCACATGATACACACAATGCGTGTGTTATGTTGCGATTCATATAAAACGATACATCATGAACAGTGTGTATACGTTGATATACATGTATGACTTTTCTTTACCGCAAAGCAACAAATGCTTAGTTTCTAAACTATAACACTGTGATATAAAAACAGTTTTCCTACTTGAATGTACATACTTACGGCATAAATTGTCATTTTCCCAGACTTGTTTCTTGTTTGGAAGTACTGAGTTGAACTGCCCTGAATTCTGTTTAAACCACAACGGATCATTGCTAGGGCTAAGATCATTTTAGTTATTTATTTAATTCATTACGATAGGGTTCACCAACTAGACAAAGTACTGAGTGATTCAATTCTCTAACTAGTTATACGAAAATTAATTGAAGTTTTCAAATGGGCCTTCAAAATCACGCTATACTTCATTACCGTGATATGTGAAAAAAGCACATTGTCAAAACAAAAAAGTAGGCCATTTTAATGAATTTCGTTGTGATCAGGCCAGTTTGCCAGACAAATGTAAGTGATTTTTTTTAGTACATTAATAGTCTATATTGTTATTGCTAAGAGTACTTGTAATTAAAAGTACTCCTACATCCTACAAATAAGCAGTATAGTAAGAACGTAGCTATAGAGGCAGGAAAATTTTATCTAATGATATAATTTATATCTTTTAGGAGCAAGCTATATATTTAACACAGTAAATAGTTCACCTTATATTATTTTGATAGGTTGGTTTTTGTCTGGTGGGTAGGTGGAACAGGCCACTCTAGGTCACCTAGCTCAACCAAGAATGCTTTAAATAGACGCTTTAAGCACAGTAAACAGAACAGTAGGTTATCTAAGGCCGCCCGCCGAGTTATTAGCCTACTCTTGCGTTGATCCCCAGGGTCGTCACTTTTACTTTTAGGTAATATTTTTGAACAAGCAGCACTTGATCTAAATTTATGTAATAAAAAGCATATGATGATTGAATATTTGTTTGCGAAATCGTTATTGAGGCACCCGAAAACACTACAATATTTTTTCCCCTTATTGAAGTCATGATACTCGTAATAATTAATATTATGGTAAGTGGCCCGCGAGAGTTGACGATCGCGAGCGGTCATGTGACGTACGCGCATGCTCACAGTCGCGCGGCACAGCCCGTACTGCCGTCACCTTATTCCCCCATATATTATGCTTGCGTGCGCGTGAAATCGCGTGCCGTCACGGCGCGCGGCGCGCACGCACACATTCAAACCGAGAGCGGCACGTTTGTATGAAGATGTTTTACTGTTCTTTACTGTGCTTTAAGTGATCGTCGATCTATAGTAACGCGAGAAGAGTTACCGCGCTTAAGTGTCAGGGCTTTGAAAACAGCACAAAACAGAAAGAAAAATAATGATAAAAACAAAGCAATTTCAGTCCCTAAACTGCCCTGTACCTGAAATATATCCGCTTTTAACACATATTTTTCTCGGCTAAAATACAAAGTTAACCCAGATCGCTGCTTTCAGGAGGGGAATTGAATTTTAAAATGCTTTAAAAGGCGCCATTTTTCCCGCCCGAAGTTGTTATTGCGTTCGCAAAGTATTAGATTTAATATTCACTCCGGATTCGTCTCTGTGTTTTTTCAAAAAGAAAAGTAGCTACCGTTTATTAAAAAAACAAGTATTTTATTTACATAATTTATCGTCTGTATATATAATCTGTATCGTGCTTTATAGAGTTTTATATACAGGAATCTACATTCGATTATACATCAAGAAATACATTTATATACCTTTGGACATTTAATAAAATGATCAGATAAAAATAAAATACAATTTATTCACCATGAGCATTTACAGCACGTGTATTTAACGTAAGCAGCTACGTTATAAAAAATATCAGTTTTACATTGCATAGCTTTGTAACTGTGGATTGTATGTGTTTTATAGTATACTAGCTGTCCCGGCCACGCGTTGCTGTGCCGACTGCAGTGCCATCTGCCGGACTGATTTGTGAATCTAAACCATTCTCAGATCCCCTTGAACACACACAAAAAAATTCATTCAAATCGGTCCAGCCGCTTAGGAGGAGTTCAGTGACATACACACTCACAGAAGAATTATATATATAAAGATATTTAATTTATTTATAATTATATTAATGTAAGCCAATATAGCTTTATCTGATCGCAGTTCTCATTACTTGTTCTGTTTCGCACGTGAGCATGTGAATAAAAATAATAATGATTAAAAATATATGTGTTACGTAATAAAACTATTTTGTTTTTATATAGGAAGTAGTATTGAGAAACGATTTTCTATATAAATTATTATATAAAATTTTAGTTTTCAGATAATGATATTTAATAGAGATCTAGCCAAATATACGCACAGATAAAACACTACGACAGTACATAAATCATAAATTTATTACAATAGAATAAACAAAAAAAACACGGACTGGTTTATAACATTGAAATTGTAATCAAACTCTTTTTAGAAATACTAAAAATATTAATTTAACATCAGGATAATAAAAATTACGCCGGCAGCTATAAAATTGTTACATTTAAATTAATAGATGCGAGAATATAGAAACCAAATATTATTTATTATTTTTCAATTAACACAGTAGTTTTGTACAGATGAATTGTAACTTAGTAATAGTTAAATATATTTTTAGCAATGCTTTTAGCTTTTGCTGAACTCTGCAAAAGTTATCAAAGAAATTCACCCCGATAGCAGTTTGATAGTGGTTGTAATTTGTTATCATCATCTGCACATTGATGTACCAACCACTTGGACGTGGGCCTTTTAAACCGTGAATAGAATACTGTAAAGAGAACGGGCCATTAACTACAACGTAGGCCCAGTGCGGATTTGTGGATGGTAACGACTCCAGATGCATCTGACACTAATAGTTTAAAACGCAGCAAGAAGACAAAAATTTTATCGGACGCTCATTAAAATGTTCTTAACTCAATATCCTCTACAATCTTAGCCTGAATAATTACTAACCTTATCGTATCAAAGAAACATAATTTTTCTAACCTTTACAGTTTTAATATAAAACTACAAATGAAATACTTAATTTTGAAATTAGTATCTTTCGCAGATATCGTGAATTCAAAGTCCTGGTTGGAACGGACTTAGTAGACAAAGATGGACAGCTGTATGACATTGAAAAGATTATACCTCACGAACAATATTCTTCGAAAAGTCAAGATTATGATATATGCCTGATAAAACTGCTTACACCTTTAGTATTTGGCCCAAAAGTGGCCAAAATAGAATTGGCTGATGACAGCCTTAAACTGAACAGAAAGAGTATAGTAGCTGTTACCGGATGGGGTGACACTTCCGTATGTAGTAGTAAAATTTAATTATTACAGCCATATTATTACTAAAGTTTGACATAGCAACAAAATGCTTTGCGCTTCTAGGACGATTCAGTCGCTATTCAGAAGTAATAAAGTCGCTAATCCAATAAACTACTCATAATGTTACTTTACTAGCGACGGTGTAAAATGGTAGCGAATCTGCCTATTGCACCATTAGTCCTGGTTCAAACTCTGGTAAAAGCATAAGTTTATGTGATGAGCATTTGTCTCCGATTTAGGATCGTTATAGATAAATTTATTTGTGTTTACGATGATTTTTTTATCGATGCTTAAAGCCACATTGATTGATAGATAAAATAGATAAATAGATCCAAAAAAATTTAATTCTCTTTCCACTAATTAAATAAACCATAATAAAAAAAGTTGTTGGAAAACTAGAAATATGGTTATATGTATTTTGTGGTAAAATAAAAATATTTTTTATTTATTAATTACATTATGAGTATTAGACAAATATAAAAAAAATGTATAGTGATGTAAGAATACAAAAATATCTTAGTACATTTGAGATTTTCCCATCATAGGGAGTATGAATAACGAGTCTTTTGATTCGTTTTCCTTATGGTGCTATCGTTCGGAATGAAAGTCTCTCCCCGATTAGTAGGCTCATAGTTATATCGGTGACATTGCAGCCTCAAGGACATATAGCCCAGCATCTTCTGCAAGTGAAAATACCAGTGGTAGCAAGACCAACATGCCAACGAATGTACTTCGCTCTCCTTAGACAACTGACGCAAAGAATGATCTGTGCAGGAGGCAATGGGAAAGACTCTTGTCAGGTAAACTTTTAAGAGCCTTATTATTTGTTTTATTTTATTTATCAATAAGGACATACGCCTTATAATCTAATAGTTACAAGGTCAACGGTATACAAATATAGATATTGCCTTAATTAGATTGCCATGGAGAGCAAAAAAAGAGGTAGTTGAGAACCTAGAGCTTCCCTTATCTTACTTTGAAAATAAACTATTTCAATAATATAAATAGCTAAAAAAGGTTAATATTCCATGGCGATGCAGTCTCTTAGCATAAAGCTACGCTAGCACCATATATTGGAACGGAGCGTAATACCAAAATTTTTGTTTCGATGGGAATTTATGCGAATTTCAAATTCGGGCTCCGTAACAATCTGGTACGAAACCTGTTGATTCGATTCCACAAAAATATATTAAAATCGGTTAAGAACGGTTAAGAAGCTGATCAATGGGAGCTTCGCTCGCTCCGCTCCAAAAATGCTTATACTTTTCTTATGGACAGTTTTCGCTTCATACTTTCGACCCTGGAAGAAGTTTATCGACTTTACGTCCATATTAATATTGTAATAAAGACTTTTTAGGGCGTTGTAAAAACCGAATTACACTAGCCTTTTTCTTTCAGGGTGACAGCGGTGGACCACTAACTTACAACAACGTCCAGGTTGGCATAGCTTCGTTTGGCGCAGGATGCGGTGACCTGCCCGGGGTATATACTAAAATAAGCGCCTTACTTCCTTGGATCAATGAGACTATTGAGAGGAACTTAAACTAAAGAATATTTAAAGAGAATGAGATAGAAAGGAAATGAAAGAGAAAAAGGATATGGAGACTTTGAAAGTTATAATTATATACGTTGTATAGAGATAAAATTATATGATTTAGCAAGAATATTAATGACATAAATTAAAAGAATGTACGAGTATCATTGGAATTCAAACAGGAAACAATACATATTGTGGAACCAGAGAAGCTTATCGTAGACTAAATATAATATGCAATGTACTGCCTATGATTCTGAAAATCTGATTTCTGAATTTCTAGAGTTTTAGCCCAGATTTCTGGTTTTCTAAAGGTTATGCCTGAATGATGATAAATATTGTGATCAGTTTTTATAAAAATAGTAAAAGGAACCATTGTAAATCGTCTTTATAGCGGGGAATCGAAACCGCACCTTCCTACCGCCATCTTTCTTAATCAAATATTTTGTTCGTTGTAAAAGCAAAAAATATCCGTATTGAAAAGTGAAAACAATAATCGTTTCAATTTATTATAATTAAAAGATTTCTTTAACAAACATTATTTATTTTATCGTAATTGAATTTTTTACAGAGTTTCCTCAATTATCCCTATCTGTAAAAATATTAATCTATCGTTTTTATAGTACCCATTTTCCGTTGTTAATGTTACATTAATAAAAAAATACATATTTATAACATACAAATATCTTTTAGACTTAAATAATACTCTTCATATTCTCTGTAGGCATTTCGCGAGTAAAATATGCCCATCTAAGAAAACAAAGGATTCCTTGGAAAATGAACAGTCTACCCCATTTTCCACAATGACACGTTTCTTTGTCTCTGAAATATTAAAGCGGAATATGTGGAGACGCGGTGGGAATCAGAAAAGTGTCTTTAGTATCCCAGTTTGACGTTTTGTCACATCTAACAGTCTTCTATTTGTATTGACAAAATAAATTTTGGTAGATACTAAAAGTGTGTGATGTATGACATGTCGCTACTGATGATCGATTGATACAACGTTAGAAATCCAGCCTACTGCTCAAACAGTCCTGGACTCAAATCCAAGTAGTAGGCAACTTTGTGTGAACAGTGGGCAGAAGCATTTGTTCCGGAGTCATGAACGTTTATGTGCTTATTTATGTGTTATATTCGTTATTTAATATACATAATACAATTTTGAGACTAAATAACTGGTGTGAAAAGACTGAATTTGTAACCATTATAATTTTGGAAGGTAGACTCTGTTGACAAACACTGTGAGCTCTATGTCAAGCTTTATTTTGTGCATCCTGGTTAGATAGATTCTGTAATATTATTCGCATTGTTAATGATTGAGTATTGTAGTTATTAAAAATATAGACCTAGTCGTATTAATGACAAAAGAAAGATGAAAAAATACTCAATGGTTAAATTTTTTGCGTCCACTCTTTAAAATGATTGGATAAATTAATGATTAGGAACGTCTCTAGTAAAATACGAATAAATATTTAAGGTCTTTCTAACTCCTCGCATATTATTCATCCAACTTTTTGCTGTATGTTTAGGTTTACCGTATCATATATTATACGGATCATATCTGATCTTCCATTTATATAGGAATTTAATTATGATTTTTTATTTGTCTTAAACTTACTTTTATTAACCTATTAGCGTTAACGTTATAGCTTAAGTTAAATATCGTGAAATATTTCCCATTACGCGATTACCGTAGGGATCTGATTAGAATCAAGTTAATTGGCGCTCATGTCATCTACTTGTGTTACTTATGCCGTAGTAACTAAATTAAGTCAGTATATCCATCGCAGTTTGTCGAGCCGTACGTCAGTACTTACGTATTTTCATTCATCATATTTTTTTTGTATTTAGAGTTCTTTTTCAGGAACTAGAAATAGTCGCCTCTGTCGCGTTTTTATTATAGTGCAATTTCCAGTTAACCATAAATGAAGTCGAAATTATGTGTAGATACTTATTTAACACTGGACTTATCAAGATTTTATATAAACTATTTCCACGAGGTCCGCTTTAATCACATTATGGAAGGTTGTTCAAATAAATGAATACCCAAGGCTCGACGATAATTTTTATATAGAATACTGCAGTTTTGACATAGTCCCTTCAACTCTTAGTGACGTTGTTAGTCTAGAAAGAAGAATGGAAATAAGAAGAAATGGCATTTCACTGATAGAGTCCATTGAAATGTTACATTGGCTGAATATTTTTTAGAGGATGCAATTTTACTTATGGGATATGTAGGGGGGGTCAATACAAGCTTAAACCCAAGTTTGTGGGGTTGGCGCCCTTGTCCCCCAGCCGCCATCTTGGAATAAGGGTTAAAACACGTTTTTTACTATATCTCCAAAACTATCCATTGTACAGAAAATTTGTAAAAACATATTTTGTAGCAAATTGCTCTGCCTACAATTATTCTTATATGACTTCTTATCATAAACTTGAAATTTAAAAAGTTATAAGCAAAAAATTCAAAAATTTTCGTCAAAAATTTCCTTCTTTACTTCATAACTTTTTTTCTTTTGATTTTATCGAAAAATTAGGTCAGATCAATTTTGTAGAGAATCTATTTCTGAAGATTTTTCTCTATAGTTTTTTAAACTTTCGTTCATTTGAAACGCTGTTACAGCGCTCCAAAGTCGAGCGGGTTCATCAATGCTCATGACAACTCGGTTAAAACAACATGTTTCCCTTACTTTTATAATTTCTCGTGTTTTGTTAAAATATTTCCGAAAATTTTTGTTCAATCCCTACAATTTTACTTATTCATTATTGACTCTTTAATTAAATTGATTAATTAATTAGCTTATTTTTTTTATTTAATCGAATTTTGAAAAAGTTATGTTATTTTTGGAATTTATTTACTATTCAACTTTCAATCAACAGTTATTGTATAGTTGATTAATTAACTGAAAACTAAAGCTTAATGCTAGCCCCTAGAGTGAGACAGGTATATCGCAGCCATTCTGAATATTACCCGTACGATTTATTTATGGATGTCAAGGAAGATATAGCCACTCAAGAAATTGCGAAGTTCTAAAATATTACGTAAATTGTAAAGCATCATTCACATAAATCACTCAAAAAGCAATACGACTGGTGAAATGGGTTGCTCTTGTGATTTATTGTACAAAATTCTCGCATATCTCTTATTCTAACAAGTCAATAAACTTACCTTATAACTTATTCGATAATTATTTTCTCAAAGGGGTCAATTAATGTAGGTGTAGTCGATAGAAGACCAACTTACTCTAAAAATAAAACCCAACACATAGAATTTTATAGTATTTATTTTTTTACGTGTCAAATAGACGGGGTATTGAGGTATGGCTTGTTATTTTTATGGCTCTCTTATTATAAGCATAAAACTTATTTCTCATAATTTTAAAAGGCATGACTTGATATAATTTGCTGTCTGGTAATGGATAAAATAAATATCTAACCTGCATCTAATTAGTACCTCTGCTAAGTAAAGTTAAGTTTTAAGACATTCAAAATCATGCCGTGTGAAAGATTCCCATATTTAGATTTTCTCAAAAGCATGAAAAATTGAGTT
The DNA here is from genome assembly GCA_927399485.1 of Calamotropha paludella. Lineage (NCBI taxonomy): Eukaryota > Metazoa > Arthropoda > Insecta > Lepidoptera > Crambidae > Calamotropha > Calamotropha paludella. Next base: position 14,517,341 of record OV656824.1, on the reverse strand, counting down.
TTCTCCTCTACGATGTACTGAGGACGTAGGCTCAATTGTGACACAAGTATTCAGCTTATCACGAGGAGTCATAGAATATTAATAATGTGTTTGACGCATTGGTTATTGTTTTATTTTATTCAATTGATAAGGCATTTATTTTATTTTTTGCATTCACGTTGCCATATTTCTATAATATTTAAAATACACCTATAAAATCAACCCTAACTTAACCTAACCTTATCTCCGAGCCCTCAGGTAGGCACAGGCTCAGAGATTAGGTTATTCAATTAATATTCACTATAGTACACTCTAACTAAAACTAAATGAGGGTAATTAAGCGTATAATAAGGTAGTGGTTGTGCGGGCGATTCATAACACAGGTCTGCAAAAAAACAAAAAAGTTCAGCTGCATGAGATATTTTTGCTGAATTATATGTTTTAAGGTACGCTGATTTCAAAAATGACTTCTATTACTCTCCATCACGTATAGTTTTTTTGCAAAATGATGACAAAATTTTAAGAAAAATCAACTATTTATTACAAACACACTGCATAATATTTATCACAACCTGTCAACCAATTGTTTTATTTAATTTATACATTAATTTATGTTTACTCTCTTTCCTTGTGAAACCTTTTCTTCTTTTTTTGTTGCTTCTCCGAACTCGTTTTTGGTTTCCTTCTTTGGTTTCTCGCTTAAGCATCAAACAGTAGTCCGCTAACATACTGACATCCAGTCTTCCATGGTAACGTCTATATCTATAACGTAACGTCTATAACGTCTATATTACGTACATCTTGGTGAAATCTTTCCCATCGTTTTTCACTGTAGGCGCCCAAGATTTCATGAAAATATTCAATATGGGAGTGTAAGAAGTGAACTTTTAAACTCATCTTGCACCCTTGAGCCTTATACGCAGCCAGCATGCGCTGTACAATACTTTTATATTCGGGATCCTTAATATTGCTCAAAAGCACTACATTTCCCAAGCTTCTTTTTCGATTTCTTCCATTGATTCAGGAAAGTGGGATTCAGGAAGGAGGGAGGTGATCCAAGATCATCAAGTATTAATTTGAAGTAAGCAAAATATACCTTCTTCATAAAATCACTTAAACTTCTTTCACTGTATATTCACCACAAATATAACAGAAGCTTTCCAGAGAAATAACACAACCTCTATGAGCCATAACAATTATATAAAAACAAGAGCACAGTAGCGTTTGAATGCTGGATTTCAACTGAGTGTAGCAATATAGAGTCAATGGACTTAGTCTGTTAGAATAATGCAACTGCACGTTTGCACTTGCTTGCAATTGTTTACGTCCATATTATTTTGTCTTTATTCCTAGATAATTATACTATTAAGGTAAGTAATCCTAATTTTAATTATTTTGGAGCTTAAAAAAAATTAAACTAAACAAGAATTTACACAAAATAAAAATATAAAAATTAGTATTGTAAAAAAAATTGCTGTGATGGAATTTTTTTAATATTTTTTTCGGTTTTGAGACGTCAAAATCTATAAGAAAATGTATAAAAAACCCATGCAGTTTTTTCATTGCAGACCTGTGTAATTAGTGTACTGTATTGAGGTATGAGAAAATTAATGTCGACAACAAATATGAGCGGAAGAGGAAGGGTGCACGATACCTTGGCCGCTACGTGGTGTGAGAAGCTGGAGGCTGCCGGGGACTGGGCTTTGCTATTCCTTATTGTTACGCACACGAAGACACCATTACATAAAGTTTTTGTAGGGGTTTGCTTTAATAAGTTCAATTTAATATTGTGGAACTCCGCTCGCGTGCACACATTGACGCGCGATTCTTTTCTTTATTCTTTTTTTTCCGCTTGTTGGCCACATTGCGGTATGATTTGCTACCGATAGATGGCGCGGTCGTCTCTCTCTTCTATATGCGAGACAAGGTATGTGCGAAAGGCTAATGGAATAAATGGAGGTGGGGCTAGGAGTGTCGACCAAATTAATAATAATTACAAAACATACAAATAGATAACGCGGCACATTTGAATTTAATACTGGCACAACCAGGTAGTCTTAAGGAAATCGCACAATATCAGATATTTTGCAATCAAAACAGATTTCCGTTGGTTAAGAGCAAATAAGTAAGTAATAATATACCGTAGAAAAAGGTCGACTAAAACCCAGTCCAGGGATAGTACATTCCTTATGTACGGACCTTTCTTACTATAAACATTCTTGGAGTCAAATTTAACACTCTCGAATGAGGTCCAAATTGGTTTTCTTGTAGAAAACTTCGCTCTTTCCGTGCGATTTTATGGTTCCTTCATTTATTTTCTTAGCCATATTATAGAACTTTTATTGCTATGAAATAGGAATGAGCATAAGTAAATAGTCTAAGTATAAAAGGAGAAATTTAGGACTTAATGAATTTTACTTTTTTATTTATAAAAAACCAACACTGTAACAAAACTAAACTTAACATTAAATTAAAAACATAATTACAGCTGGTTCCATCTTAATCGATTGTTTAATATTTGTAAAAATATTACTTTCGATGTTAAAGGCAGTTAGCGTTCAACATTTGTGGAACGATATTAGCTCATAGTAGAAGTTGAAATACGTTTGTAAAATACGACATGTTTGCCAGCGTCTCGGTAGCTCAGCGGTCAGAGCACTCGCCCGGATTGCGAAAGGTCGTGGGTTCGAATCCTACCAGACGGCTCGGAGGCGTAGTTGCTTTTTACACGCGTATTTTATATCTTATAGAAATATTGCACTGTGAATGCAAAAAATTAAATTAAAAACTTAACATTATAAAATTCAATGTATTTGTATATCTAAATCTATATTCAAACTTACATTACATATTTTCTTAATAAATATTAGTTTTTATAAAAATTAAAATAAAGAAAGGTACAAAACTTCAGCAGAGTTGAAATACTACAATTCTAAAATACCATACACCAAACCCATTCCGACACGAACATAAAGTAATTATCTTAATATTATATAAATAACGTGTCACGTTGTTTGTCCGCGATGGACTCCTAAACTACTTAACCGATTTTGATCAAACTTCGTAACTATCTGTTATTTGATCTAACTTAAAAGATAGGATAGGTTTTATTTTAATTTATAACACAGCAACGCGTGGCTGGGTCAGCTAGTTGTATATAAATTTTTGAATACATAGAAAGAGGAAGGATTCTAGGTATGGTAGTTCATACATCGATCAAACAAATCGTACAATAGTATTTTGAATGAAAGAAACAAAAGCGATTAAAAGCAATAATATGCAAAATTGTACTTATTTACCGTGACGGGTCAACGTGAGTATTAATTAGAAGAAAATTCATAGATTTTTAAGAAATTATCATCCCCATTCACAGGTTTTAAAAAACAATTTACAGTTACCAAGAAGATAGCAATATTATATAAAAGTATTTTTATGCAAATCGATTCTGAAGTGATAAAAACTTCTATTGGACCAACTGAGGTCGGAGTACTAAAAAAGTCAGTCTAACTTTTCCCATACATTTTATAAGGAGTCTAACTTTTTTTTTTTGCTTTAAAAAACCTTTCGTAATGAATTAGTTGGCTGATAAATAGATTTGGAATAAGAAATCTTTGAATTTCGAACTGCTTTTTATTTTTTTCCCAAGTAAAAACCTATAAGTATGGACAGTTTGTCAGGTATAACAAACTTTGACTGTTTATGGTATGACTTTTACAAGTAGGTGGTTCTGGATATTCTTACTAGACATAAATGAGCTCTCATTTGAACGTTTAGAATGGTTAAAAACTAATTTGTTATAAGTTAAAAGAAAAAATTTGTCAGCTGCGTCGGAGTGTTATGAATCAAATATACAAATCGACATGTACCAACTAGGAAGGTTATTAATTCTTAACAAATCAGTTAAGAAATCATACAGAAGTTGATCCTTTCAGGAAAAATCTATACGCCATCCATTTGTAATAGATGAAAAATTGTGAATTCCCATTCTACCGTATCCGCCCCGAGATATGAGCGAAAAATAATTAAGGTTATTAAGAGGGGCAGAATATTTTTTTCGGTGCTCCAAAAAATTACATTTTGCGAACGCACCCCGAGGCATAATGCCTGAAACTGGCAGCTATTATTATTTGTAAGAATATCAAATACGAAAGCCGAGGAAAATTGTCAAAATATAATACGAAAAGCGCTCTCAAAGCTCGCTTATTTAAAAAAAAAAGATTTTTAGTGGAAAAAAATTGTTAAATTAAAAAATTAATTTGAATTCCATTTCATTTTTAAATATTTTAATTGCGAACTTTGAAAACCGGGAATCGTAAAAGGGTTGCTGACAAAGAAATGTTAGAGTCAAACGTTCGAATCACTAACATTCCAAGCAAAGTCAAATCACGTATATACTGACTCAGCTGGGTCAAATCGGGGTGGGGATAAGGTAAATTTATCACCGCTCGCCAAAACATCAAGCTTAGAGTGTTAAAGAAAGGTGAAATAAAACAAACGATAGAATAATAACATAAAAATAAAATATTTGTTTTGCTTTTTCCTTGTTTTTTGAGGGTTTTGGGTTTTTATGAAAAACATTAGTATTTTCTATGCTCCAACGAAGTGAGATGATAAGTAATCACTCGCAAAACTTGAACTAAACAGCTACCTGTTAATGTATGAGAAAACGCTTTCGATTTCAAGTGTTAATAGTTTTACATCTATCTCTTACGACAGTCATACTTACTTACTTATTTGTACATTAAACGGTAAAATTAACATATTTATTTGACCAAACTTTCATTGACTGAAAATTGGTCAAAACAATTTGACCCTTTTCATATTAATGATATGTCAAACCGTAACATTTAATGCTTAAAATACTTCAATAATTACTCGTGTTAAAAAATAATAATATATTTAGAATTTGATGAATACTTGTGAAAGTATGAAATTCAGCGACTTTGATATATTTTATTAGCATTAAACACAGCGTTTTAAGAAAAGAAAATTATTATACTAGTGTTAATCAAACTGAACAAAATATGACCCGGTTTGACAGAAGATCTGAGTATAAACATAATTTTATTTTTTTATAACAATCCTAATCCTAATAATATTATAAATGTGATGTGTTGTTTGTTATGCTTTCACGCAAAAACTACTTAACCGATCATCATGAAACATCGTACATATATTCTTGGAGGTATTAGAAGTAACATAGAATACTTTTTATTGAAAAAAAAAATTTGCGGCCGTAGCCGCGGGTAAAGGCTTATATATACAAAGAGGAAAGATTTGTATTTTTGTATGTTTGCAATGAATAAACTCAAAAACTACTACGCTGATTTCAAGAATTCTCTCACCATTGGAAAGCTATATTCACGCTGAGTAACATAAGCTATATTTAACGCTAGAAAAGAATTAAAGAATTTTGTCCACAAGCCGGGACGGGCCGCTAGTATTATTATATAGTGGGTGAAAAGCGACCTGTAAACCCTACATAATTATTTTTTAGTGAATACAGCTTCTTACAAGGAATTAAAACGTCAGGATTTAAAAAAAACATGGAAATAAACGCGTTTACGCGCGGTTCGTTTCATTCCAATTAGTGAACAACGCGAAAGTGTAAGTAGCAAATACAGAAGCCCTACCATGATCTCTTAGCACGATGCAAGTTCGATTGTCAAAGTGAGACACCGCTATACGCGGTCTATAGTGGCGTCTCTTTTTAACAGCTAAACTTGAATCGCCATAAGACGTGATGGTAGGGCCACAGCTTTAAATTCGATAAAATATTGAATACGCCTATAGTAAATACTATTGCTTCTCAAAATGCAACTATTCGTGAATAAAAAATACAAAAGCCCACTTTTTGCTGGCAGTTTGCCAAACCAGGCCATCGGCGTGTAGCCACTATCGAGATTAATTGCAGCTGAATGCCATTTTTTTAGTGCATTCGACCAATTTATTTTAACGAAAAGAGTTACGTTAGAGATTGCTCTTTTATGTTCGAATGAAAGTACAACTGTTAAAAACTTAGTTTTCTTTTCGTTAACGGAACGCTTCTGTATATATGATTTATGTATGAATTAAAAACACAGTTTTTTGCAAAAAATGTCTATTATTGATACTAATCTTAATGACGACTGTTTGGTGCGATCCCGCCTTTAGCACCGACAGTCCTGGGTGCGAGTCCCGGAAGGGGCAGATGTTTGTGTGATGAATACAAGCATTTATACCTGCGTCATGGGTATTTATATATAATTATATTAATATTACTAATTTATATATCACTAGCCGAAACCCGCCCATCGAAACGGGCGGGTTGGACTGACATCTTCAGTTTTCTTATTTAACTTTTCATGTTCTTATTTTGAAGTGTAAGAATTAGTGAAACCTTTACCATAGCAACGCACCGAATAAACTGACAATATGGTAACAAACACATGTGTGTTTTATCCTAATTATATTATGACAATACTTTGTATGTACAAAGTATTGTCATAATATAATTAGGATATTATGTGTATATCGTTACCCTAGTATCCATAATACAAGCCTTACAGTGGTTCCTTTGAGCTGTGCTAATTGCTGTGAATGTAAAAAACATTTTTTTTCTTAAGTAGCAATACTTTGTTAACTTGATAAAACTGCTATAGTTAAATATTTTTATTTAACCCCATTAGCTTTGTAAATAAAATGTGGACGCCTTTTCTGAGTTCCATTTTCCTGTTCATTTATCCAGCGTTTCTCAACACTTTTTCCGGACCTCAATAACGGTAGACAAGACTTTTGTAATCACTGCGTTAATTAAGTGCCAGCGAGAAGGTTGATAACCCCTTCGAATCAGATAAGCTTCAGACATTTATTTCTCCTGTGGCATAGTTAGGTTTTAATTAACTTTGAAGCCAAAACTGTGACAGTACATATTTGAAAAATATAGCTTATAATTAAAGTTAACTATCTAAGAAATATTTTAAAGCTTAAATGTTGAAAATTTAAAGCACACATAACAATTCAGTTTTTCTTTATAACGCCAGAAATTTGAAATTTCACTTCGCTAGCGATAACACAGTCCGTAAAACACAAAGTTATGATGACTAATTCAAAACACGCTTTTAATATCGTTACGGAATGATTAATCGTCTCCACGCAACATCGCTACATTAACGAAATCGTGCAATTTTGATGCCGTTAGCGAACAGTATGGGTTGTCCAAACATAATACAGTATCGCTACGATCGCTAAATCGTGGTATTGTAATGCCGTAATAGAACTAAATGAATTCCCTAAACGCTATGCAGGATCAATCAGTTACAATTACTCAATCTTGAGGCTTTACAACTATACAAAAGCAGAATTACAGAACTTTACAAATTATGCTACGTTTTTTACATGAAGATAATTTTGTTGACAAAAATTATAGCGACGGCGAAGTGGCAATAACACCTAATGCTAATTTCAAAATAAAACACAAGCTGAAAAAAACGTCTAATTTCTTGACAAGTTAATAATTAATTAGTTAAATAATTTGTTTATTTATTTTTGAACATGATGCGCTTGCTACTTAAAATGCGATAAGGAAATTTTTTTGAAACATTTCAATAACGAATTTTAATTCAAAATAACAAAAAAGTGTATTTCTCGACGAATTTCAGTTAGGAGGTCTTGGCACTTCGCCGTCGATATGACTTTATGTCATACTATACAAAAGCACATTTTTGTATACTATACAAAAATGTGCTTTTTTATACTTTTATCGAACAAAATTAATCGTTCAAATGTGATGCGAAATCAATACAGTTGCTATACTGTGAGATTTTGATATTGCCATAAACTTAGTTAACGGAACTACACAATTTTATACATGTATGTAAATAACTTACCTGGGAACTATTTTAGATCATACTCTCTCAGCGATATAAAAAAACTGTTATTTTATTGATTTAATGAAGTCGAATTAAGACCCACTAAAGTAACAATTCAAGTTAATCTAGACCTTAAGAAAATTAATTGCACAGTTTTGGAATAATTGCACAGCTACCAAATGACTGCTTAATTGTAGTTCGGTCTCACGTAACCGCTGCCGCATTTTTACTAAGACATTAATAGCGCCCGCACGAGGGTGCGTTCAGACTATTTAGATTTTTATTAATAATTTGCTGGTTATTGATATAATTATATTTTGTTAGCAAACTTAACAACGGATGGCGCGGAAAGATGACAAATTAAAAAAATATAGTTTTCAAGAAACCTAACTGGTGCCCGAAAGTTTCAGAGAAACATACCAAAATTTTATCCACTTTAATGCTGGAATATATCTGTATTCCATAAAATATTTAATAATGTAACTTAGTTTCATATACAATAAACATTTTCAAAACGAAAAAAGTAAACTGAGTAGATCAGGAAATGAACTATTTATTTCATTGTGTCGTGGGTATTTATATATTTCTATTAATATCTCATATCTATGTATCATTAGTATATGTCTTTTCATTATCTTAATATTCCAAACACAAGCCTATTTATGGCTAGTTGGTATGAATGAACAAATTGTTAGGTAAATCTTACGTTAAACTAAAAATTGGCACATTACAAAACTTTTCAGATACAAAGAAATTACATTAAAACGTAACATTTTTAACTGTGCAGTCTCGGCACTTTAGAGACTAAATGAGCACTTAATATCCGTTTAGCGGTCGTGTAACGACTCCTGCATTTATATAGCTGACAGCGCGGGAAAGTCGTGACATTTTTTTTAATTAATGTCCGGTGGATGTATATTTGTTTATTCATCCTTCTTAAGACCAGCTTAGCTTTTATATCAATAAACTAAAAATCAGTATAAAATTAAAATTACTAGCGGAGTAATATTTACCATAACAAATAACCTATCATTTCAACATCATCATCATCTTAGCGGGAAGATGTTCATTTCCAAGGACGGCTCCCCCTGAAATGAGGGATTGAGAGAAGTATCAGAATCTGGACGTTAAACAAGCGGGTTGTACCACAGTAAATACCTAAGTTCGAAAAACACTACTGTCCATTTTGTACTCTAGGCTGATTTCGCCAAAAAAATGTTTATATTTTTTGCTGTTTACAGTTCTAAATTAACCTTTCGAAATTATTATAATAGAAAAATACTAGAAAAAATCGACTCGGGTCACAAGTGAATTCCCAGGCGGGAATCTAACCCGCAACCTTTGGATATCCGTTCCAATGCTCTCCCAATTCACTTGTAACCCGAGTCGTCTTTTTCTAGTATTTTTCTATTATAATAATTAATGTTATAGGATAGCATTGATAAAATTATAAAATATATACAATTATAAAATTACCCTTGCAAAGTTAAATTTAGTCATTTAATTAATAAAATTAACGTGTTACGTGAGCTTAGATTAAAACAGTGATCTGCATAAATAAATAAAAAATTTGGCCGAGTCTTATTTGGGTGATATACGGTAACGGGAGATGTACGGTAACAACCTCTAGAATCATTTATCGCATTTAACGACACTCTTTAAGTGAGAAGGATCGATGCCTGCTATTCTTCTCTGCCGGACGCTATACGCCTACACCTAAATTTTACTACGACATATTTTATACTGTGTGTAAAATAAAAGAGAGAAAACCGCGATTTGTGGAAATTGTACACGAAACCATATAATATTTACAAAAAATATTGATAGTAAACTAGTTTTGATAAAAGTAGAAATTATATTAATAGGGCATAACGAGATATGAAATGGAATTCTATTAAACCCTAAGGTTCAAATTTGAATACATTGAATACAGCTTTTACTGTCAGATAAATTATTACCCCAACAAAAGAGAATACAGTTGTAACATTCATTCGTCCGAGTGTGCTAACGCATTACGTTTCTGTACTGTGCGAGAAATACCCTCAAAATGTCGACAAAGTGTGATAATTGCGATAGAAATATTACAAAAACAAAGCCGGGATTGGAATGCAACAGATGTGAAAAAGTGGTTCATTTGAACATCCAGTGCACTGGTCTTACCAATAAGCAGCTAGCTGCCGTACGTGCTTCTGAAAGCCTGGAATGGACCTGCCATGATTGCCAAAATTCATCAAGGCGTCGTTCGGTTATTATTCCAGATGATGAAGAAGAAGACGAAAAAGAATCACCAAACATGCCAATTGATATAAAAAAGTTGCTTAGTGATATATCAAACGAAATGGAGAAAGCCATAAAACGAGAAATGAGAGACATCGCTCATTCTATCCAATATACTTCCGATAAAATGGATGAATTCATGATAAAAATGGAAGAAATGCAAAAATATATCGATTCTCTTAAAAAGAAAAACAGTGACTTAATTAATAGAAATAATAATTTAGAGGTAAGAGTAGGTGCCCTTGAACAACGCATACAGAATATGGAACAAAAAGAACTCAATCACTGTATTGAAATTCACAATCTCCATTCTAATAAAATTGAAAATATACTTGAGATCGTCGTGAAGGTAGGAAAGATTCTTTGTCAAAACTCAGCGGATATAAAAAACGTAAAACGCTTACCGAGTAAGAAAGATCGGCCGGGCCCAATTCAAGTCGAGCTAATAAATCAACAAACCCAAATTGCGTGGATTGCCGCTGCGAAATCAAGAACCTCGAGAACTGTATTTTCAGATATTGTACCCGACGCCCATGCTTCTGAGACTAACGAAGATATATTCATAACTGAAGCTTTAACACCATATAACAAACAACTACTATGGACCGCCAAAAAAGAACTAAAAAACACCTTTAAATACATATGGATCAAACAAGGGGTGCTGCGAGTACGTAAGGAAGGAGAATCATACAAGCCAATCATTATAAGATCATTAGAAGATATCAAAAAGCTAAGTGTCCCTGAAAACGATTGCCGCCCGTGAGTTTTAATGAACTTGTATCTTAGTGTCTAATTAAATATTCACCGTAATGATCAGTGCCCTGGATGACATTTTCCAACTTAAATACTGTAAAAATCTAGCTCATTTTCTTAGTAAAGTCCCAATTGATGTCTCCTTGCTATGCATACATATGAATATAAGATCTATAATAAAGAACTTTGCCTCCTTTGAAGAATGTATTTATTCGTCCTCTCGACACATTGATGTAATAATGCTAACGGAGGTTAACATTTCAAACAATCTTTGTAACATCTATCAATTAAAAGGTTATACAATGTACGTGGAGCTGCGGAGGGGCAGGAGGGGTGGTGGGATTATTATATATGTAAAAAACGAACATAAATTCCAAATCAATAATAATAAAATGATACACTGTGAAAACCTAACGGGAACACTGACTACCTCTTCCGGCTATTCCGCGGTTCTATGTTGTATGTATCGTTCTCCTAAATCTAGTAAGAACTTATTTGTTAAAGAATTAGATAAACTATTAGCTACAGTGGGTAGGCAAACGGATCTTTATATGTTGGGTGACTTGAACATCGATTTGCAAAGTAAACAACCTATAAAGCATATTTACAACAATATTATGTGCAACCATGGTTTAGCATGCGGGATCACAGAATATACACGACTAGAGATAACAAATGGTAGACTAAGTAAGTCTTGCATAGATCACATTTACGCTCGATCCCGCACACTACACCTGTACACCGCGGCGCTTGGCACTGCACTGGCTGATCACCGCATGATCACACTCGCAATTGTTAACTCACAATCGCAATATTTCAACAGAAACACACGGGTGGATTCACAACATGTTACTAAAGTTGATTATGATAGATTCACTGAAAACCTTAGACAAGTTGACTGGAAATCTATCAAAAAAATATCTGTCCATATAAGATATACTCAATTATTGTCGAAAACATCCGTAACTGTCGGGAGAAAGCTAAAATCAACATAAAAATAACAAAAAATAAAAATAGAAAAGAAAATGACTGGATAAATAGTAAAATTAAAAAAGCATGTCTATTTAGAGATCAGTTATTCATGAAGTGGGTAAATGATCCAACAAATAGAATATTAAAACAAAAATACAATGCATCGAGAAATTACGCTAACAAAATTATAAATAAAAATAAAAATAAAAAATTAAGAGAAAAAATTATTAACAATAAAAACAATCCTAGGGTTCTATGGCAAATATTAAACAATATAACAGGTAGGTCGAAACTTTTAGCTGACACTATTATTGTAAATGCGTTTTTGGACAAAAACAATAATGTGTCCGATATAGCAAACAGTTTCGCAAAATGTTTTAATAACAGTGTCAGAAACCTGCAAAAATGCGACCTCAAATTACTTAAAAAGAAAACTTATTCGCGTCCTACCAATATTAGTTGTAGGTTTCAGTATACTTCAGCTAAAAAAGTTCTCAAAGAAATTAGATCACTTGATAATCAAAAGGCACCGGGTATAGATGGTTTAAGAGCATGCGACTTAAAAATAATTGGACCGCAAATTTCAGATACCATAGCTCATTTTATTAACACCTCTGTTAAACAAAATAGATATCCACCAGAACTTAAGACGGGCATAGTAAGACCAATTTATAAGAGAGGTAGTCAGAGTGTATATGACAATTATCGCCCTATAACAATTCTACCTACCATTAATAAAACAGTTGAAAAGGTGATATCGAACCAAATAAAAACTTTCTATAAGAGTAACAACATTATCACTGATAAACAATTTGGTTTTCAATGTGGCAAAAGTACAACTCAGCTATTATCTATATTCACTGATAGTGTCTTCAAACATCTTCACAATAAAAAACACGTTTTGGTATTATTGATTGATTACAGTAGGGCATTTGACACGTTGGCTCACGAAACACTAATACAAAAGCTAAACGATTGTGGCATACGTGGACCTCTGGGAGAGTAGTGCAAAGAATATCTGACTAACAGATCGTATGTTGTCAAAGTATCTGATGTCATTAGCAACAAGGTCGCAGTTTCTGAAGGCACAGCGCAGGGATCAGTACTTGGACCACTGCACTACATCACCTATGTGAATGATGCAGTTAATTTAATAGATAAGTGTGAAATATATCAGTTTGCTGATGACACATGTCTAGTTGCTAGTAATGAAGACTTAGATGAAGCCTTAAAAGACTTGCAGACTGAGTTCACATTGCTCTTGAAATGGTCCCATGATGCAGGTCTCATGCTTAACGTGGAAAAAACCAAACTCATGTAGCCAGAAGATAGTAGCCAGAATAGAAAAAACAAAGAAATCGAACTAATAGCACACAGTCACAAATGCTTACATAAGAATCTTCAGAATTGTAGATGTAGTCCCATCGAAGTAGTTAATAAACAGAAGTATCTAGGATTAATACTCGACGATCGATTTAAATGGGACGAACATATTCACTATGTATGTAACAAATTATGAGCGATTCTATCCAAATTTGTGTTGGTCAAAAACAAAATTCCGTACTCAATACATCTGCAACTTTATAAGGCACTGGGAGAAACCATAATAAACTATGGTATTAGCAGTTATGGAAGAACAGGTAAGTCTCATTTGGACGCAATATACAAGCTGCAAATAAGAATCTTAAAAGCTATTGTACCAGATAAAATTAAAATGCAATTCAAGGACAACATTGATAAACTCTTTTACCACTGTAACATATTACCCATACATGAACAAGTAAAATTTAATCTTCTCACCGAAAACTATTTCAATGACAATTACCGCAATAGAAAACATTATAACAAACTCACACGTAGTGCGTCAGATCCTAAACTAATCATTCCACAATACAATAACCTTTATGGTATGCAATTATTACAATTCCAGATACCCAAATTATGTAATGAATTACCGATTCCATGTAAAATAGAAATCAATACAACTAATATTAAAGAAATACTAAAAAATCATTATTTATCATTATTAAACATTAAATAATACTATATCAACTATTAATCTTCTAAATCAATATAAAATATAATAAAATAAAAAAGAAAAAATAAAAATACCGATTGAGAATCCGCCCGTGTGTACTCACTCGTGCGTACCCACTCGTAGTCCGTAAACTAACATATTTGACATCGGGCCAATATAGGAGGTAGTACAATTAAAAAAGTAAAGAACCTACCTAATTACCTTACAACATTTGTTAAAATGTCGTGGTTACATAAATTATAAAGCTAATTCTTTTAGAGTTAACTTGGATGGATACCAGTGCTTGGTAAAACCTAAACAGGTTTATACAGCACTGTTAATGTAAAAAAAAAAGTTATAATTTTGTTTGTTTCTAATAACAAATAAAAAAAAATAAAATAAAATAAACATAAAACAACAATACAAAGTGTCATGTTTGTATTTATTAGTATAATACGATATCTGATGAATAACTTTAATCTGGGGTTTGAAAAATGGGCCCCGAATAAAATATATTGCTTTATCGTAATTCTAGTCAGTTTTACAGATGCGAATGGTTATTTCAAGATTAATTCGATGTAATATATTCATGCCGCTCCCAATATATTCATGTTTTCCCGTTTTATGAAAATTAAACACGTCGCACCATTTCCGAGAGTCATTTCGTTTTGAAATTCAAACTTTTCGTCGAATGTTCGGGTTAAAAAATTTCGAACAGGATAAAGGGTAACGATAAAAGGATATAGGCAAAATCCGTAAAAAAGTGTTTTATTCAAATGTGTAATGTGCGCGGAAGTGTAAGAACTAAATAGGATAAAGGGTGTTGGCAAACCAACCAATATTTTTAAGTTACAGGTTTTGAAAAAAAGTTAAATTTAACTGTATTATTAGTATGTACAACAACACGACAACACACCACAAACTGTACATTTTATTCAATTGATACTGGATAATCTATAATCAAAGATCACAGTGGTTTGTGTGTTTGTCTGTCCGCTCTTTTTCCCGCTTTTTTTCTATTGTATCAATGACGTTACTATAGCAACACGTTAACCATAAGTAGTTCGTCTACTGGACGCTAGGTGGCGCTAACGGAAAAATCTTTAATAATAGAAAACATTTAAATAATTTTGTCCACCCGTGCGAAGCCGGGACGAGCCGCTAGTAAGTATAAAAATAATTGAGAAAGTTGATCGTTGTGTAAAGGTTGATTTGCAGTTGACTGTGCATGTCTAAACAATAGACAATTATTTATCGTTAAATCAGCAAGGTTTTATATATTTTCATACTAAACTTACTATAAAATACATTTTTATTATCATACCAATATGCGGGATGTAAAATCCATTACTGCCGAGATAGCACGGGAAAGTTATTGACTTGCCTGCTGGTCTTTTTTATTTTTAAAACATAAAATACCCTAATGCAAAAAATTCTTAATTCAAATTAAATTATTTTTATTAATTAAAAAAAATATATATTTTCTTTTTTCTGTACGTTTCTATCTTTATTCTGTACTTGCAAAAAGAAAATTGAAGGTTTTTAGCTTGACTTTGTTAAATAAAATAAGGACTAGTTAACTACAGTAGACACTTAAAAATATGTGACATGAAATCTATAAGTAGTAGTATAAAAGTGATGAATTTATAATGATAACGACAAAACTCTGTAAACAGATGCCAACCAAGCAGTAATTGAGAAATTATTGCCTAAAGACCCACCATCCGTATTCGGCAAACATGGTGGATTATGATTCCACTCTCTTTATAGTATCTTTTTCATCTATGGGGAAGTTTTATTTTTATGCGGTGGAAATAATAGGACTAAGAATGATGACTTGATAAAGCCGTAAGAAACTCGGCATACTCAAAATAGCTAATTAGAACACTGCTCATCGCATATTCATTATATTTACTTCCATTTGTTTTTTACTATTTCATAGGTACAATCTTTATTTTATTATCAAGTTAAAAATAACTTCTTCTTTACACTCCTGGTATAAATAGCGTGCCCTCCAGCGATCTAAACTTTGCTTGAATTTTAAGTGCTCTCCCAAACTTTTTCACATTCCATTAACGTACATTATCTATTCTAATTCATACTTTGTTGGTAACTGAGACAAGACTAATTACTAAATAAAGATGAAGTTTTTAATTTTATATGTATGTGTAGTTTGGATGTATTCCAAAAAAATGTATACCTCTAAACGTTTAACATATAACTACTATCGTATAGATTGAAGTTGCTTCCCAATTCCCGCGAGAAACTACAGTGTGTCTAGTTTACCTTTCTATTTCACGCGTCTTCAGTTTTAGTTGAAAACTCAGATGTGTCTTACTTCTATTTTTAAAAAGGGTCCATAGTTTAGGTCACTCCAATTTCAGTAAGAAACTCAGGTGTTCTATACCTCTCTTATACAATTACACCCTAAGTGGGTTGTATCCAATGTTCTGGACCGGTAGGCTAGTTCTTAACTACTCCTCTTCATTTTATCATTTTTATTTAAAGCAAAGAATTATTTACCACCTTGTTCTATTGGTAACATGCTTATTATTTAATATCAACATATACAATACATTCGTTGAAGGTCAAAAACTATTCGGCTTCGTACGTTCTACGTCGGGAGACTTTGTAAGGAGATGAAGCCAAAAGAAACTCGGGAAGCGCGTTTTTCCCTTTTCTGATAGAGTTTTTGATTTAAGGTTACCTCAATCATCAATTCACTAATAGTTTATGGGGATTTTGAAGAACTTTTTTAAATGTATCTAATTCAAAAAGGCAATTCAGTTGGATACATTGTGTCGCACATTATTATAAAATGCAATACATCTACACAATAAAGTGGTTCCTGTTTTTTGTGTTGTTTTAAACAAATGGTTATCACTGTAGTTATCTAACCTTTATCAATACTAAATCATCTGCAAACAATACTACCCCTACAAAGGTTCTGTATAAAATAACGGAGGTCGTTATGGTATATATGAAAGAGTTGTGGACCCAATATTGGCCTGTGGCACGCCCATAGCTATTGATCTTCTAGAAGACTAAGTACCCCCAACAATATTTTTTTGTACTCTTCCTGCTAGATATGATTGTAAGTATAAGGCGTAAAAAGTTTTTTAAGTTTTATCAAGTTTTTTTGATAATTTATCGTGGTTGACACAATCAAATGCTTTCGAGAAGTCATAAAAAATCCAGATACGTCTTTTTCCCTCCCAAGCATCAATAGCACAACTCAAGCATCCTTGTTTTGCTATCTCTTGTAAAACCGAGTTATTTATTATGGAAAACTTGTTCAGACAGTAATAAGCCTTAAATATTGCTTAAAGCTGGCAATATAGAAATTAGTCTCAAGTATTTGGAATTAGATTTGTACCCAATCTTGAAGAGAGGGGTTATTTCGACGTGTTTTATTAAATTCGGAATAACTCCCTCATCTAAACACCCATTAAAAATAAAGGCAAGTTGTGGAGTAATAGAAGATATTACTGATTTAATGACATAAGTAGTAATTTCCCATAGGTATTCTGTCTTTTTATTATTGGAATATATCGGTTTAATGTATAGTGTGTTAACATACAATTGTAAATCAATAACTGTCTCGTTTTATATTCTTATTACCCCTTCTCGATTTGAAATCAGACTTTGTTTTAAAATTTGGGCTTCTCTGTAAATTCTTATTTTAAAAGATACTCTGTATTCCCCTCCGTTGGGGAAACTTTGGTGGGGAAAAAGGGAATAAAAGTATAAATTGAAACCACTCAGACAACAAAGTGAATTTTACCCTAATAGAATTAAAGGATTAAATAAATGTACGTCGCCAGACGCTACAAACATTATTTTTACGTACCAGACTGCTTTAGTCCATTCGCTAAATGAGATTTGTGTAGAGATTTATGTTGGAGACCAGTAAAATCAACGTCAGCTTAAACTCTGACACATTATGCCTAACTAGTTCTCTTTTGGCACAGTCGAGCGACAGTCTTGTATATGAATAAAATTGAAGTTAGTGTTCTTATTTTCTGGGTGTACTTTGTTGTGTCAAATAAATTTTTTGGGTTTGAATAGGTAGAAAAATAAAAATGTATTATATCTTAAGAATGTTAGTAGAAAATTTTAATTTATTTTTTTATTGATTTACCAACATTTGAGTACATTATTACATTCATAAACAACAAATCCTAAAATTTAACAATAAATGCATCAAACAATTATAGGTAAATACAACATGCTCAAGTAGAAATTAAACAATTAATTTATTTTAAAATAAATCATTATAAACATTCGAAATGTCAAATAATTGTATTATTAATAATTGAAATAATTGAATTGTAACTTTTTCTTAATAAATTTAATAATGTAATTGTACTAACATAATGTAAGTGCATTGTTATTAACAAAATAAGAATGTATATTTAATTCTGAAAGAAGTGATTATTATTATTATTATGCTTATTAATGACGATTTTACCGACATAATTGAGCGAGTCAAAGTGAACATCAAATGAATAGTTATATTTGTTAATTAGTTTGCAAAATTGTGAAACAGGAGAGTTAGCACCAAACACCATCTTACGGAATGGAGAGCATAGTGGTGTTATTTTGTTACGTGGATCTATTGGGTGCGCGAAAGTTGTGGACAGTCAACCTTATCATTTAGAACCTTCCAGGCAAAGTGGACATCAGTCAAAGCGCTACGACAAGCTAATGATAAAATTTTGAATGACGTAGTCTATCGACATACGGGATTCTTTTCATTTTTTTCGATATGCCATTAGCGAAGGCTAAATGCCATATCGCTCTTCTGCACACGTTCCAATCTTAAGAATTGTCTCAGAAACCAAATAGCTAATGAATAATTATCGATTAATTTTGAACTTTTAATTTCAAATTGAACTTTAATTCTATATATATAATTCCGTTTAATTTAGAAGGCATACAACTGTTCAAATTCGGATATTTTCCAAAGATTTTTGGAGAAGGTTAACCTTTAAAAAAAAGTATTTTCTCGCAACTTTTGTAAATTTGGAACTATTACCAAGTGCTTGAAAATTTTGTAAATTCAAAATTTTCTCTAAGCTAGATTCATTTAGTTTTTAGTGTGGCTTAATAGTATCCAACTAAAATGTAAATGTTTTGTTTTTGCAAGGTATTTTATTTATCTGATTTGGGAAAAAGTCATTATTTTAATATTTGATGTCAATATTCTCATGTATTTCTTTCGTGTTTGTAAAAAAACTATGAAAAATCGCAAAATACTGTATCTCTGGACTTCTCTATAAAAATAAATTATATAAATATATACAATTTTTTTAATTTAAATGGTAGCATTTTGAAGTAAATATATTTTGATTTTGTTTTAATTATCGCTACTTTGACGGGATCAACGTCTATAGTCTAGAAAAGGTGTGTTTTAACCATCCCATCCTTTTCGATGACCAACCGTTGTCAAAGTTGCTTAATATTCGCAATCGTGAGCCAATTACCCTAACTGTTACGCCATTAAACTCGAGAAGAAACTTATAAATTACGTCAACTATAAGATGGCGAACAGGGTGTTCTCACAATAAGAAATACAAAGTGACCAAAATAATTGGAAAATCAGAAATATAAAAAAGTTATAAACATTATTAGAACAACCAACGTATTTAAGTTAGAGAAAACACTCTATTTTTACACTAAAAAGCTTAAATAAGAAAAGTTGTTTTAAGTGTTATAGTAGCATTTACGATCTCACACAAGTCTCGCCATTAACTGAATTATTTTAAGTCGGAGTGAGTTTCGAGTTTGTTTTCACTGTTGTGAGGTGGTTTATGGTTGTTTAGAACTGTTGATGGTATAGTCTATAGTGTCTGTAGTGTTTAATGACTAAGAACTCTCATAGGATGAGGTGGGCAGTAAAGACGCTTAATTACACTAGTTTACAAAATTTTACTTTTTATTTATACCCCGAACCGAATGTATGTCAATATGTTAATCTACCTTCCCTAAACCTAAAAGTGTTAGCAGAAATATTTTATCACGTCGGAATTTTTTTCTGCCGTCAATTGTTTTTTTTTAACTACCCGACGTGGTGGTGATATTTTATTGTTTATTCGTTCGCTTCAAACGACAGTTACTTTGCTTTGGATTGATTTAAAATGGCTAGCAGAAAGTGCAAACAAAGTTCTGACCGTTTTTGTTATGTTTGTGGACAGTTTATATTTTCAAAAAAGAGAAGACCTATTGTAGATTCGTTAAAAACTGCATATCTTCATTATTTTGGATTTCCTGTTGCAAATCAAGATAAAAAGTGGGTGCCTCACGTGTTTTGCGAAAGCTGTAGAATCATCTTACTCCAGTGGTCATCAGGAGAAAAAGTTTTCCTTCCAAAAGTCTGCTTGGAACTCATTTAAAATGCTTGTAGAAAATTTTTTGGGAAATAAAAAAAGTGAAAATTATGAAGAAATTGTTAACAATTTATTGAAAAACTTTCATGATATGGGAGTAAACATGTCATTAAAGATTCACTTTCTACACTCTCATCTGAATTTTTTTCCTGAAAACTTAGGAAGTATGAGTGACGAACAGGGTGAACGTTTCCACCAAGATTTAAGGACTTTCGAAGAACGACATCAAGCATTTTGGGATGAAAATATGTTAGGGGATTACTGTTGATCTATCATAAGAGAAACTGATTCAAATAACTATAAAAAGAAAGCAAAAATTAGTCATTTTTAATTTATTTTTGTATTAATCCTAAAATTTTTGTATTTCCCTTCAAGAAAATAAATATTTTTTAAACCAGACGTGACAGAATTTTTTTATTATTTTTTCTGGATAGTTCTACCTGAACACAAAATAAAATAACAACTTTCAGCTGGGGTATGAAAACCGTGTAAACTAGTGTTATCAGTAAAATGGATAGCCATTAACATTCGAAAAGTGATATTTAATCAATCATTCATCACATAAGTCAAATATTTAAACAATTAGAAGTGTTAAAAAAGTTTGTTTTTATTTAAATATAATTAAAATATCACGCAATGTGACATTAAGAATTCACGTTTTTATCTGTTTAGCATAATAATCTTTTTTTTATGTTCATCGCTTAAAATATAATTTTAAACTAATTATAAATGTTTAATACAAAACTTTAATGTCTGAAGTATCAAATATTTATAACTGATTTTTGTGTCTTTTTTATTTAGGGGCTCTAAACGACTTTTGACGACCGTTTGTCGCAAAGGTAGCGATCCTACCACAGGAAGTACTGGGTGCGAATCCCGGAAGGGGCAGATGATTGTATGATGAATACGAGTATTTGTAAACGAGTCACGGCTGTTTGTTTGTTTTTGAAAATTATATATCTATGTATCATATAATGTATGTCTATCCGTTAGCCTAGTATCCATAATACAAGCCTTTCAGTGCTTACTTTGGACGACGCCAATTGGTGTGAATGTAAGAAATATTTATTTATTTAAATAGGAAAGAATTAAAAAACTTTTTGATCGAATTCCGCGTCACTGGACGGAGGACCAAATCCATATCTATAAAACGAAGATATTTTAGCTTACTTCTTCAAAACATGCGAGATGCATTGCCCGTGCACCCGCAAATATATACACGTGCACAAATGGCAAATAAATACAAATACAGAAATAGTGCACGTTTAATAAATACTCTTATTATTTCGCCACCACATTAAAGTATTGAAGCATTATCAGGAGTTATGAGACCGTCCAATATTCAATATTGTGAATGCTCACTCGGACTGACATATACGGGATTAAACTAGATATTTTGATATTCTAATAATTAATGTTATAAATTAATTACTATTTATTATAATTTTAAGACGACACAGGGCGTTATAGTGTCACGTTGAAATGAAAAAAATAATGCAGATCGATAAAAATAAAATAAAATAAATATTTCTTACATTCACACCAATTAGCCTAGCCCAAAGTAAGCACTGTAAGGCTTGTGTTATGGATACTAGGGTAACGGATAGACATACATATATGATACATAAATGTGTAATATTCATTGAAATATATATAAACACCCATGACTCAGGTACAAATGCTCATATTCATCACACAAACATCTGCCCCTTCCGGGATTCGAACCCAGGACCATAGGTGCGAAAGGCAGGATCGCTACCGTTGCACCAAACGGTCGTCAAATTCGAGAGATCAATGTTTGCAATGTATTTCTAGAATGTTGTTAAAATTCTTGTTGCAGAGGGTCTAGTGTTCCCTTAAAACAAACCGAAATGCCTTCATTTAAAAACCAGAGCTGCTTAAAAAAGTACTAGGTATATATTTTATTATTGAATGAAAATTGTTTGCTAGCGTTACGACCAACAGTTAACGTATAAAAGTGGATAACGAAAGATTGAACAATTATTTAAATGTACCACAAAATTTGTTAAATTAACAGTAGCAAGAAATTCAGTTTTTTTTTTAATTTTTGAGTAAAACAATGTGATTTTGACAAAACCTTAATAAAATAATGTTAACTGGACGTACTCTCTGGTACTTGAAACATAATTAAAAATCTCTGGTGATTCTTTGATAACAGTGGAATCAAACATCAAAGTGAATTCTTCAACGTATTTTTTGCTTTCGTTTTCATAAAAGCGAGTAGGTATTACTCTAAAAGTCATGAGAGAGGAAATAACTGTTGTTTTTCCCACAAACAGATTTTACATGAAATACTTGGCAAGAAATTTCAATTTTCATTGCAGTTGGCAACGATGGATCACTTCAGTAAATTGCGTTGTAGACCTTCGTAGCACAAAAATAAGTCGGTAAATATCGGTGCACTATTTTTCCTGGATTTAGAAATGCAATTTTTTTTATACAGGGTGATTATGGAAACATAAAAAAAATACTGATTTGATTTTCATTAGCCTATTAATGATTTCTACTGGGGTATGCCCCACCTGTTTTGAAAAAATTCCATTCTATAGCCGAAAAAATATTTACTTTCCGCTTCAAGCCTGACAATTTTCATCAGAATTAACTACAAACACGCCAATCCCGGCAGACGCTTGTTGAATATTGATGACTTTTGACTTATTTTCATTTATAGTCTTCAGTTAATTCAAAGCACGTTTCGCGATTAACAACTAATTGTCTTTATTGCGTTTGGGCCCTTTACGCAATAAGGAAGTCAATATTTTTTGAGATTTAGATGAGTCTATGACCGTCGAACTGACTTTTAAAAAGCTTCTTGATACTGTAATCGTTCAATTATTATTCACGGCCAACCAATGGATGGTATTTTTATTAAACTTCTAGCGGCCCGTCCCGGCTTCGCACGGGTGGACAAAATTCTATTATTAAATATTTTTCCGTTAGCACCATCTAGCGTCCGATTAATTTGCGATTAACGCGTTGCTATGGTAACGCATATACAATGGAAAAAGAGCGGGAAAAAGAGCGGACAGACAAACAACAAATTTGTGATCTTAGATTATAGATTAAATTTGTTTCACTGTATATTTTAATTTTTGCAAACGTTGCTTGTGAGTATCTCATAATTTGTTTTTTTTTAACAGTAGTTGGATAGAAGCGATTTGATACTTTTTCCAGCCATGGGTGGGTGCCATGCTCGTGAATGGCTAGTGGAAATAATATAATCTTACCTAAAAATGCTAATAATAATAATAATTCTTAACTATACACCAGTCAGACTAGCCCAACGGAAATGGATATTAATAAACAAACATTTATATAAATATTTAGTCCTTACACTTCCGCGTACATTAGATATTTGAATAAAACACTTTTTTTACTGATTTTGCGCATAATTTATTTTATATTTAATCCTGACGTTTCGAGTCCCTTACAGAAGCCGTGATCACAGGATGTATCTCTAAATATAAAATAAATTTTGCGCAAAGTCAGTAAAAAAGTGTTTTATTCGTTTATATGAATACCCGTGAATCAGATACAAATGCTCATTATACATTACACAAATATCTGTTTGACTTCGAACGTAAGGTCACTCGTTATTTGACTAAATCAGGCATCACTGGTTCCATGAACAATTTTAAAAACAAAAATATCTATGTTTAAACGACAAAAATATCTATCTCAAGAAACATTCAGCATCCGCAAATAAAATTTCGGATACCAAGACACCCTGCACCTGTACCAACTACGAGCGTTTCACTCTTACACGGAGTTACATCATGAGTTGTTAGACCGCGCAAAATTAAGCACCGCATCAACCCGGTTTAAATTGCTTGTTTTTTGCAGAAGTAAGAAAGATTGTTTTTTTTTAAAGAGAGGTCACTTTTCTGTTAAACTGGTAGTCAAATGTTTTTTTTTTTACTGAAAAATGCTACGTGCCCTCCGTGCTTTGAAATGCACTGCCTCAATAAGCTGATATTTTAAACAAAACTATACTTGTTCGCCAGAAGACGTGACGAACTTCGTTACGTTAATTAAAAGTTTCCAGTCTATCAAATGCTGTGATCTTTTTAAGGAATGAAACATTCGAAATTCATCTCCTTGGACGTTCATTGCTGCCATCGTTTCGAGGTAATAAAAAAAATTTACTTCGGAGAGTTACGGAGGATTTTTCATTGCTCGTTAGGATGCAGGAAATAAACGGGGTGATGCTAAATTTTAAGTTATGTATGATTTACAACGAAAATTACAAAAAATGTAAACGTCAATTATAAATTATTATAATAGAAAAATACTAGAAAAAATCAACTCGGGTCACAAGTGAGTTCTTTATTTTTATATAAAAATTATAAAACTAAAACGGCTCTTTCATATTAATCGATTGCCCAAACATTTGTAAAAATGTTTCTTTCGAATACGAGAGGATGTT
Organism: Calamotropha paludella; assembly: GCA_927399485.1. NCBI lineage: Eukaryota > Metazoa > Arthropoda > Insecta > Lepidoptera > Crambidae > Calamotropha > Calamotropha paludella. The sequence goes on along the minus strand of OV656824.1, from coordinate 14,492,657 downwards.
CCTCTCATTGATGAAACATCGCTGGTCATCAGCATAAAATCAGAAAGGTACTAGAAAATTTTGACGAGTGTTCAGAAGGCTCGGTAGCTCAATTGGGAGAGCATTGGACCGGATTTCCAAAGATTGCGGGTTCGATTCCTGCATGAAAATTCACTTGTGACCCGAGTCGATTTTTTCTAGTATTTTTCTATTATAATAATTTATCTTATAAGATAGCATTGAAAAATGCATAAAAATATTTAAAAAAATATATATAAAACATCGATTATATTTTACTAGCGACCCGCCCCGGCTTCGCACGGATGCAATGCTCTACTATATTGTGCATGTATTATACATATAAACCTTCCTCTTGAATTACTCTATCTATTAAAAAAAACCGCATCAAAATCCGTTGTGTAGTTTTAAAGATTTAAGCATACAAAGGGATATAGGGACAGAGAAAGCGACTTTGTTTTATACTATGTAGTGATTTAACCCACTTTTTACGCGTGTCGTCTTCCATATGCGAGACAAGGTATGTGCGAAAGGGAAATAAATTAAATGAAAGTGAGGCACTTTTTTAAAACATATGAATCCCAGCCTAATACGCATTTAATACACCGATGACACAAAATCAATTTCAGATTTGTTATTCAATGTCGATAATGGACTCCGGATCATTGACAATTTCACAGAGTTCATCTATGACTTGCCCACTTTCTTGGCTTCTTCGACTTCGACTTCAAAGGACTTATGGACTTATGAAGACTACAGACTGGTCACGTTGAACATATCATATATTGACAAAACTCAATCTCTTTCATTCTAAAGAAAGCACGTATAGTATTTTTTTTGACCCACCCACCCACACCAAAGGTGATAGGACGTGTGGTTTAATAGCTCTGATAAAACAGTTGATTTTAAGTTGTAATTATCGAGATAAAAGTCTAATATTGTGTCTACAGTGGTAACTTAAAGGAGTAGAGTGAATCATTGATACTTCTCAGCTGGTTTTCAAGAAATAAGTTAAGTAAAAAGGCCATAGGACGATAAGAATACCGAATCCGCCCCAGAGAGGTATCTGGCTCATAATTTTAGGAAATGTTGGTACTCATAAGATACGTCGATGCTGAAAGTTTCAGCTTTTTATCTATTACCGTTTCTGAATAAATCTAAAAATACTGAATTTCAGTAAAAAAATTCATTCTCAGCACCATGTGAATCGATTGATCTAAATACAGGATATGTTTTGGGGCATGGTGGTAGCTTCTAAGAAAAAAAATATAAGCAATATCTGTTCATAAGAACCTATAAAAAAACGAGGTTATTTTCTTGATTTTAATTTTTAATCATGTTACGGGAACGCTAAAAATATGAATCTATTTTTTTTTAATTCCTCATTCAATTTTCGATGAAATTGTGATCCTGGGATTTTTTTTAAAACGTTACGCCATATTGAAAAAAAATAAAAACCGATTAGCTGCTCAAAAATTGATTTCTTATTATGATTTAACTCTTGCAATGATAAAATACAGAACGTTTGCAATTATTGTACTAGTGAAAACAACAGAATAAATTATGAACACTCATATAAAAATAATTGTTCTTCATATCATCATATCAGCCGTACGACGCCCACTGCCGGACATAGGCCTCCCCCAAGGATCTCCACAACGATCGCTCCTGTGCTGCCCGCATCCAGCGTTTTCCCGCGACCTTAACCAGATCGTCGGTCTACCTCGTAGCGGGCCTACCCACTGAGCGTCGTCCGGCACGCGGTCGCCATTCGAGAACCTTTCCGCCCCAACCGGCATCAGTTCTCCTTCCTATGTGTCCTGCCCATTGCCATTTCAGCTTCGCAATTCTTTGAGCTATGTCGGCTGTTTTTGTTCTCCTACGGATCTTCTCATTTCTGATTCGATCGCGTAGGGAAACACCAAGCATAGCTCTCTCCATTGCCCGCTGGGCGACCTTGAGCCTTCTTACAAGACCCATAGTGAACGACCACGTTTCACTGCCATAAGTCATCACTGGCAACACACACTGGTTAAAGACTTTCGTCTTAAGGCACTGAGGTATTTTGGACGCGAAAATGTATCGCAGCTTCCCAAACGCTGCCCACCCGAGTTGGATTCGACTAGAGATCTCTTTCTCGAAGTTGGACTTACCTCACTGTATTGTATGTCCTAGGTAAACATAGTGGTCAACAACTTCGAGTGTAACGTTCCCAACATTTACTGGAGCGGGTGTAACATGGGCGTTGAACATAATTTTCGTCTTGTCCATCTTCATCTTAAGACCCACTCGTTGGGATGCGTTACTGAGATCTTCGAGCATGGTGCTCAGGTCTTCCAAGGTCTCAGCCATTAGGACCACATCATCGGCAAACCGAAGATGTGTCAGGTACTCGCCGTTGATGTTGATGCCAAGTCCATTCCAGTCCAGAAGCTTAAAAATATCCTCCAACGCAGCAGTGAACAGTTTCGGAGAGAAAACGTCTCCCTGTCTCACTCCTTGCTGTAGTTGGATAGGATTAGAGCTCTGGCTCTGTACTCGGACCGACATAGTGGCGTTTTGGTATAGGCACCTTAACACTTCGATAAACCTGCAGTCCACTTGGCACCTCTGGAGAGACTGCAGCACCGCCCAAGTCTCGATCGAATCAAAGGCCTTCTCATAGTCCACAAACGCCAAGCAGAGTGGCCGATTATACTCTTCAGTCTTCTGTATAACCTGCCGCAGCGTATGAATGTGGTCTATGGTGCTAAAGCCTTTTCGGAAACCGGCTTGTTCGGGAGGTTGGAAGTCGTCAAACCTGCGAGCAAGACGATTCGTAATGACCCTCGAAAATAGCTTGTAGACATGGCTCAGAAGCGATATGGGTCTGTAGTTCTTCAGTAGGGTATTATCGCCCTTTTTGAAGAACAAAATCACCTCGCTTCTGCTCCTTGCCTTCTGCGTTTTGCCCTGGACGATAACAGAATTGAAGAGCTTCTGGAGGACTTTAAGTACCGCGTGCCGCCCGCTCTCAGAAGCTCTGTTGTAATTCCGTCATCTCCCGCCGCCTCGTTGTTCTTTAGCTGTTTGAGGGCCATTCTAATATCGTACAGGCTGACGTCCGGGATATCTTCGGTATAGTGTCGGGTAAGCTTGGCTCTAGGATCTCGAGCTTTGCTTTGGCCTGGTGTAATACTGGAATACAGCTGCCTATAGAAACCTCAATCTCTCTCAGGATTTCAGGAGTCGATGATATGATACTGCCGTTCTCAGTTTTCAGCCTCGTCAGTTGACTTTGCCCAATAGACAGATCGCTAGCGAACACTTTGGAGCCTTTGTTCCGCTCTATGGCCTCTTTAATACGCTCGGTATTAAATTGGCGAAGGTCGCTCGTCAGCGACTTCGAGATCTGTCTATTAAGCTGTCTATAACGTAGGGCATCCGCTGAGTCTTGCAATCTCATTTCATGTCTCTTATCCATGAGTTCGAGTGTATGTGCTGAGAGTTTCTTCAATTTGGGACGGTGGGTTTTGAAGTATTTTGACCCTCCCGTACGGACAGCATCCACCACCAGGTCGTTCAGATCGTTCTTCATATAATGAACTCTAATCATTATTATAAACTTTATTTATCACTATAATTATTAAATCAGTACAAAACAATATTGTTTATATAATTCAACTACGTTTTAGGGAATTTAAACTTTCCCGCTCAATTATTAGTTAATTCAGCACCCATAAGATGGCACTGTAATTCAAAACTGGTGACACTGTTTTCTATTTTCATGAAAACCCGCCAGATTTGTAGATAACCTTAAAATTATTTGTTGATATTCTAAACAAGTATTGGTCGTACTTTTTCTGTTTTTAATAATTAATTTTATCTAATTATATAATTATATAAGTGAAAATATGTCGTCATCTAAAACATATAATCCAAAGTGCTGTATTTGTTCAAAATTCATTAAACAAACGCGAGGTACTCCAAAATATATATAATCTGATGAAGATGCTGAAGACTTTTCAACGATCTTTGATCATCCAATTGTAGTTGGTGATGTTTTGTGGAATAATTGTCGATCAAAAAATATAAGAAAACGAAACTTGACGACGAGGATCAGGATACATCGTTGGAGAATGAATTACCTTCAGATACAAGTGAATTGTTGAATCTCAATCAAGTACTGATTATTCATCATTTAATTTAGAGGTTGTATGTGATTATGATACAGAAGAATGTATTGAAGTTCAAATTAAAAGAACTGTTGCAACTCACAAATACTGTTGTGGATTAAGGACAATTGGTTGTTGTTCACACTAAGCTGCAATAATTTTTTTACCTGGCGCATGGACGATATTTGGCTAAAATCCCCAAACCAGCAGCAATACTTAATACTTTATTCAATTAAGACAATATCCCCACTGTGATTGATGAAGATAGCGACGAGGACTAGTCACAAATTCATAAGAAGATTTTATTATTAACACATTAATATAATTGATACATTTGAATAGTTTATAATTAAATATTAATATTAAAGTTATTGAAAAGAGAAAAAATATTTTTATATGAGTGTTCATAATTTATTCTGTTGTTTTCACTAGTACAATAATTGCAAATGTTCTGTATTTTATCATTGCAAGAGTTAAATCATAATAAGAAATCAATTTTTGAGCAGCTAATCGGTTTTTATTTTTTTTCAATATGGCGTAACGTTTTAAAAAAAATCCCAAGATCACAATTTCATCGAAAATTGAATGAGGAATTCAAAAAAAATAGATTCATATTTTTAGCGTTCCCGTAACATGATTAAAAATTAAAATCAAGAAAATAACCTCGTTTTTTTATAGGTTCTTATGAACAGATATTGCTTATATTTTTTTTCTTAGAAGCTACCACCATGCCCCAAAACATATCCTGTATTTAGATCAATCGATTCACATGGTGCTGAGAATGAATTTTTTTACTGAAATTCAGTATTTTTAGATTTATTCAGAAACGGTAATAGATAAAAAGCTGAAACTTTCAGCATCGACGTATCTTATGAGTACCAACATTTCCTAAAATTATGAGCCAGATACTTCTCTGGGGCCGATTCGGTATTCTTATCGTCCTATGGCCTTTATTAAATAATTATCTTCGGAATAGTTCATTCGCCGTTAGTTTAAAATAGTGCAGATTATCAGTAGCAGGAAACAAACGCGTAAGTGACGCCTACTGCACGGCGCTTACGACGTTTTGGCCGTTAACTATTTGTTCGATTCAACTCGGGGCTAAGCGACCGCTACCACGACATTGGCGACAGGACAGCGATATTGAATGATCTGCTGCTAAGGTGACTGGCGACCGACCGCTACCAAGAGAGCAGCGACAGGAAAGCGATACTTCTACCACTGTAACCGCCACATAAGTTTGAAAAAAAAAATATGAGCTCTAAGCATAATTTAAAAAAATGTACTGGCTGCTCACGCGATTTAATTACATCCGAGCAACTAAAATGTTCTCTTTGCGGGTTGAATTACCACTATGATTGTGTCAATGCTAGCACTAAGTTATTTAGAGATATTTCATCGGAATTTAAATCGTCTTGGATTTGTCCTTCATGTAAGAACAAGCAGCCAAGGGGGGATAACACAAACACGCCCATTCGTGGCGTCTCTAGCCACCCCAACGAGGATACTGCCACTTCAAATATCAATGTTCGCCGTGGTACATCTAAGGCGACTCAAAGTAGCGGCCAATTAACTTATGATACCGTGAAATCTTTGATCGAGGAGGCATCCAACAACCTAATAGTCAAACTAGAAAAAAATATGGCTAGGATGATGGACGACAAGTTGAAAGTTATATTTAAAGAAATAAATGATCTAAAGGATTCGGTTAGCTTTATTAACAATAAATATGAAGACATAAAGGAGCATTTCACAGTAAATTGCAAAGAGCTTAAAAATCTTTCTGATGAAAACGTATTGCTAAAAACTACGATTAGGGATATAAATGGCCGCCTGGGAATTATGGAACAGCATGCAAGGTTGAGCAACGTTGAAATACAGTGTATTCCAGAACATGTGACAGAAAATCTACTAAGCGTTGTTACTCAAATCGGTAAGACTACTGGTAGTAATATACGAGAAAGTGACATACAAAAGTGTAGCCGCATAGCAAAATTGCACCCTGACAACAAGAGGCCTCGCTCTATCGTAGTGAAGTTCTCGAGTCAGCGGGTCAGAGACTCTTATATGGCTGGTGTTATCAAATATAACCAAAAACACAAAGATGATAAACTAAACACTAGTCATATTGGCATAGGAGGTGAGCGGAAGCCTATCTATGTAGTCGATCATCTAACGCCTGAAATGAAAAAAATACATGCCGCAGCAAGAGAAACTGCTAAGAAACTGGGTTTCAAGTTCGTGTGGATCAAGAATGGCCGGATATTCATGAGGAAAACTGAAGCATCTGCACATATTATTGTCAAAAATATAGAATTTCTAAAGTCATTATCATAAGCATACTATCCCCTGTAATTTATTTTAGTATCTAGTTTTGTTTGATTGATCTGATAATTTATTGCTTTTTTTTTCTTTAAGGGATAAATTAAATATTTACTATCAAAATGTAAGAGGCTTACGTAGTAAGACAGTTAATGTAAAGTTTAACGTTTTGAATAATGATTTTGATATAATTGTTTTCACGGAAAGTTGGCTAAATGAAAGTGTTTTTGATAGTGAGCTTTTTGACGACAGGTACATAGTTTATAGAAGGGACAGAATCAACAAAGATGGCGGGGGAGTGGTGATTGCAGTTAGGTCCGGTATTGTTTCTTGTCGTAAATTAAAATGGGAGTGTTCATGCGAGGAAATATGGGTTACTTTAGACGTCAAAATTAATGGTAAGCTTACAAATATTGCACTATGTGCAGTTTATATACCGTCACCGATAAAAAAAGCAGTACTTGATAACTTTATAAATAACACGAACAATATTATAAATAATGAAAATCAGCATGTCTTAATTATCGGGGATTTTAACTTAGGTAGCATTGGATGGGAGATGGGGGTGGATGCTTCACATCTATACCTAACGAGTAATTGTGGCGCAGGGTCAACATTTATTGATTTTATGCAAGAAAATAATTTAAAACAGTATAACTCGCATATCAATGGAAATGGCAGAATACTTGATCTTAGCCTATCTAATTTTGCAGACCTCAGGGTATCGGAGAGTGCAAATCCTATGTGTAATATCGACAACCATCACCCTCCATTAGATATAATAGTACAAGTTCATAAAATAACGCCATTACCTCCAGCAACAAGGGAGAGGTATAATTACTACAAAGCTGATTATATTAAAATTATTAATGATCTGGATACAATACCGAGGCAAGAGCTACTAATGGCATGTAATAACGTGAACAGTATGGTGTCTCTCTTCTATGAGATATTACAAGAAATTATAGATAAACATGTACCCAAACATAAACCAAAGGATAAAAGATATCCATATTGGTTTACTAAATCTTTGATATTTAAATTAAGGGAGAAAAACAAATACAGGAAAAGAATGAAACGATACCACAATCCTCTCTACCAAATAAAATTTGAAACACTTCGTAGAGAAACCGAGAAAGAAATTAAGAAATGTTATTATAAATATATTGCGTCAGTTGAATCAAATATAGCAAAAAGTCCCAAATATTTTTGGACACATTTGAAGAATATCAGACAGCAGCCCAACACTTATCCTTCTCGGATGGTACTAGGTGACCAGGTGGCTGTCGATGGGGTTGATGTATGTAATTTATTCGCTAAGTATTTTGCGTCAATCTACAATGATAGCGGTGATGATTCTTCGATTGACAGCGTACATGAGGAGTCGTTGGGAAGTTCTCTCTGTTCCTAAAATTTTTCTAGATCAGAGATATTAAGGGTATTGCAGAGAATTGATATTCACAAAGGCAGCGGTCCGGATAATATACCTCCATCATTTGTTGTTAGATGTGCTGCGCCATTGTCACTTCCACTTGATTTGATTTTTAACGAGTCTCTCAGGACTGGCATTTTTCCGGAACAGTGGAAGCGAGCGAGAATAGTTCCGATATACAAAAAAGGAGGTCAAGACAAAATTCAAAATTATAGGCCTGTATCAATCCTGTCAGTACTGTCGAAGGTCTTTGAAGGATTGTTGTATCCTGTACTTTTGAATCATGTCCGCCAGGCTTACACTGACTCCCAGCATGGGTTCATACGTTCTCGGTCTACAGTAACAAATATGACGGAGTTTGTTGATACCTTAACTGATTCCGTGGATTCTGGTACACAAGTAGATGCTATATATACGGACTTTTCAAAGGCCTTCGACATGGTTAATCATAAATTGATGGTGCGGAAACTGTCTTCCTTCTTTGGATTTGGTGGTTCGGTTTTGTCTTGGTTAACTTCTTATCTCGAATCACGACAAGCATGTGTAGTGGTCAAGGAATATGTTTCTGATATATACTTCGCAAAATCTGGTGTTCCACAGGGGTCCATCTTGGGTCCTCTTTTATTCAACCTGTATGTTAACGACTTACCCAGATGCTTAGTAAATTCAAAATGCTTTATGTTTGCTGATGACTTGAAGTTTTGTAAAGAAATTCATAGTTTTGAGGACGTTCGAGCTCTGCAGGAAGATATAAACAGGTTATCCGAATGGTGCTTACAAAATTGCATGAAACTCAACACAGAAAAATGCTTTCACATAAAATTCACCAGGAAGCGTAACCTAGTCCAATCTAAATATAGGATTGATGGAGTTGTACTTCAGGAGCTTAAGTCAATCTGTGATTTAGGAGTTACAATTGATTCGCAGCTTCGTTTCGACCAGCACATTGATAAAATATGTCGATCAGCAAGAAAAATGTTAGGATTCGTCATAAGACAGACGAAAAATTTTAAAAAGTTGAACACGAAAAAATTGTTATTTGTTGCCCTTGTCCGAAGTAAGCTGGAATATTGTTCTGTAGTTTGGAATCCGCATTATCAGATCTATAAGGATCGAATAGAGAGTGTACAGAGGCGTTTCACTTTGTCACACTCACGATATAATTATTATCAAAGAGCACCATATGCTGATAGACTCAGGACTTACAATTTGGTGTCATTGACCGACAGACGCAGGATGCATGATATGTTATTTTTGTATAATCTTCTAAATGGTTCTTTGCATAGTTCAGGTTTACTGGAACAGGTAAAATTTAGGGTTCCTCCACGTTTGCCTCGCTATCCAGCACCCTTACTTACACACAAAACCTATTGGACTAACTTGGGACACCACTCCCTATTGGCTAGGCTAGCTAGATTGTATGGGGAATTCGTCAATAAAGATACAACTATGGACTTGTTTCAAAACAGCTCACCAGTTTTCAGGGGAAAAATCCTGAATTGTTTTAAAATATAATAAGTTTAAGTTAAGTTAGCAACACTGACTGTTACCTAATTATTTATGGCGCATGCTGTGGCCATCTTTAAGTAGAGTTGCATGCACCTAATTACAGTTATCCATTTTTTTTTCCGTATAGTATAAGAACATGTAAACTCTGTTGATGGTCCATACTAATAAATAAAATAAAAATAAATAAATAAAAATAAATTATGTTACTTACGATACATTTGGTTAAAGCGATATCGCGAGTAAAAATTACTGCTAGAATTATATATCGTGGAAGGTCAGTATTTAATGGAAACTTTTAAACACTTTAGAATAAAATAATGATACGTCATATCAGAAAAAATCTCTTTTCCCGATCTGAGTGTGAATACATTAGTGATTATTAAAATTTTAGTATCCTTACACCTGAAGGATCTTTTGTAACAAAATATATTACTTAATGACTTACAAATGAGTACAATTAATAACTTTAAACGCTGGTAGCGAGTTTAAACAGAATTGTTAGGCAAGAAGGCGTCATCTGACTAACTTTTCCACATTAATTAAAACTTCTTTAGCCATCGATTGAGCACCCGTCCCGTACCGTTGTTTTATTAACACTTCATAACCTCGGTAATATTTGAATATTTGCCGATCTAGCATATATTATAATATTGCAGCCATCTCTAGGACGGCACAGAACTGAATTGCTGCACTAGACATCTCAACACAGAGCTGAGGAGCTCATCAGTGACAACAAATAGTGAAGAGCAAGCTTAGCTTTAGCTCAGCGCCGCAAAGTTACCTGTTTGTTGGTCTTTTACAGACTTTGGAGAGTGTGCTCAGGAGCTGCTCATACTCCATCCCCCTTTCTTCCTCGGATATCCAAACGCAATGTGTGCTACCACCTTTTTTTTATTGCTATTCCTAATTGCACTAACGCAAACGCTTCTCAACATCTTTTATAATACTCAGAGCAAAGGACTCTCTCCATTCCTGTGTCTGTATTTCGCTTAGGTACCATCGGGCGAGATAGCGGTCAAGCGCTTTACTTATTTACTACAAAAAATCTGGTTAAGTAAATAGGATTTATATTTATTTATTTTAGATATTTTTGTAATATAATTAATAAAAAAGGTTGTTACTAAGGAAAAAAAATATTTTACGAAAAAATCTTAATAATAGACTCTTGATGATTGTGACTTACATAAGAGCTGATTTATGAATGACGGATTATCGATGGCTAATCGATAATCTTCATTCATAAATCAGCTCTGATCGTATGATAATCAATGATAAAAACTGCGTACCTAATGAGAGAACTTGGAAATACAATGTTATTATAAGTAACGACTTAATTTACTATTGGAATTACATTAGAACAAAAAATATACATTTGATAATCAAGCGAAAGTACCTTAACTATACTGTAAGACCAAACTAGCTAACTCCCTCACCTTAATGCTCTATTTATAATTTCCACTCGTATATAATAAAAATATAATATTTATTACATTCACACCAATTAGTCTAGATCAAAGTAAGCACTGTCAGGATCGTGTTGTGAATAACGGAAAGAGATCCGTATAATATATATATACATTGATGTTTAATATCTATAGAAATACTAGCTGACCCGGCCACGCGTTGCTGTTTAAGTGCTAAGTCGGAACAAATCCAGCAGAATTATCAAAATCGGTTGAGTGATTTCGGAATTCATCGCGGTCAAACACAGTGACATGGAATTTATATATATATGCACACCTATGATTCCGGGATTCAATTCCAAGACTTTCGGTACGGAAGGTAAGCTCGCTACCGATATGTACCAATATGAGATAAAAAATCGACAAAGTAAAGAAAAAGTATAAAGTTTCAACTATCCAATTATTACGTTTTTATCTTCCAATGTCGTTCAATTTTTAAGTAGAAGTCGAGTTTAAGTGACAAACTCATGGTAAAGGGTCCCATATTTTGGACGTTAAAGCTTGTTATCGAACTTCTAACTTTTACGAAGAGACAAGATTTCTCTTAATAAATTCAAGCGTAACAACTCGGTAAACAATCGAATTTTAATTGCTATAACGAAAGTTTGACAATTTGTTTCGTAGACACTGTTAAAGTTGGCTTTCGGTGATTAAATTTTTTAATTCTATTATTATTATTTTCCAAAAACTTTAAAACATAGGATAGAAAGGTAGGAGAGAATATTTCAGTCATTTGAGCTACATTTCAACAACTAACAGCTTTTTGAAAACTAACCAGAATTGTGTACATGACAAATGGGTTTATTTTATAGGAATAATATAAAATGTATAATTTCAATGGAAGAGAATGAGGCATCTAACAATAAAATTTCATATCTAGATGATATAGACAAATTTTGCTTCCCTTTTAATCCTACGGTATTTTTATTTAAATTAACACAACTGCTAATGAATTCTGCGGGTATTTTTATCAACGAAAGAATAAATTTTCAGACTACTATTACTTACTTATTAAAACTGAACATTCTACTGCCAATGTTAGACTATGAAATATTAGTTATTTGAAAGCAAGTTACTTCAAATTATATAAAACGAAAGAGGCGTATAGATATTATAAAATTATGCGATATTTTCGACAGTACAACATTGATGTTTTTTAAGAATAGTTATGAATTAGGAACACTTATCCTTTTTATGATTTTTTTTTTTTGGATTTTTCAATGCTATCTTGTATGATAAATTATTTTAATAGAAAAATGAAAATAATTTTACACTTTACCTCCTAAAGCAAAAAACCTTTTGTAAAAGCATGTGTAAAATCAAAACTTAAAACACTATAAATTAAAACAGAAATAAACTTCCTGGCTCTTATAATATTAAGAGCAAAGTTCAGTTTGGACACATTGCTGTCTACTATTCTCTAGGCGCCTCTTTGACTGGACCCATTTATTTAACGTTATCTATCGCCCCAAGTGGGATATATTTTTTGCAAGCGAATGTCACTGTCCATTCGTATCATTTTATCTGACAATTGTAAAAAACAGTTCAACACTGAAATACCTTATCTTTTCAAAATAGGTAAATTTGATAATAAATAACAATAGATGTTTCTTAGGCAATTAATAAAAAACCTTAGTTACTATTGATTTTATGTTAACGTTGAGAGATAAATTCATCCTTAAACTACACAATTTTATAAATAGAAACTGATAAACTAGTGTACTTATTATTTCTTATTCATTTCTTAATTTAGTACCCACTCAACTCCTACTGAAGCGCTGCGGCAACTAACAAATTCTTAAATTATTGCCATTTCGTGTCCTCAGGCGCCAAGCCGACTGGGCCCATTTGGCGACGGTCCAATACCAAAATGCCGATATCGTGTGTACGTATCGCCGTGAAAGTACATGCACAACGGTCGATTAAGCGAAACGGTCTAGTTGTTCGTGTCCTTTGTGGTAAGTACTTTTAAAAAAAAAATCGGTGAACGGATTTCAGCACTGGATAAAAATATCCTAAAACTTCCTTATTAATTCAACTTTAACATTAACTTGTAAAATAGCAGTTTTGTTATACTGAATAGTGATACTGGATAGCAACCGACTCCAAACAAAGAAGTTACAGGTTATAGTACATTTTTTTTACCCAACCCCACCACTACTGTTTGCCCCACAGTTGGGCATTGTAATATAGACAAAAGCTAAGAAGTTTAAGCCGAGTGGTATCCGGCAGGGTAGAATAGAACCAATCGTTCACTCTTAAAACTGGCGTAAAAGGCAACTAATGATACTGAAGGTAATATCACCATAAACCTAACGCAGACTATAAAATGGGTAGCAGCGCTTTCCAAGCAAATTTTTGTAAACGTAGTCATCTCTTTAACTTTTAAGTGGTGAAACAGAACTGCCGTCTAATTACCGAGAAAAAAGTTAAAAGTTATAAATGTTTCTTTGATTACATACACTGAATTGAACCATATTTTTTGTGCATTTTATCTCTTACTGCTGTACTATGTAATTATTAACTGATTATTTTTAATATCAGTGTATGATGATTGTATACTTAAAAAAATATTGTAAACGCTTAAACTTCATTCCAATTTGGCCAACTAATTACATTTTTTAGTTCAAATTAACCTAATTACACAAATATCATTTTATGAAATGTTTCTTCTGGCCTTAAGTCAAATTTAAAATAACTGAGTTACACAGTAACTGAACAGTCCTTCTGCGCAAATTATCCGTAGGAGTTTGAGTGTTACTATTTCACAACTAAAAGAAACCTTTCATAATGCTATTTTAAGCCACATTTCTTAATGTTTAGTTGCTAACAAAGTAAGAAAAGCATTAAATAAGATTTCAAATATGGCGCCTACCAGTCGGTTGACTGCGTCGTTTGGACAAAGGCCAGTCGAGCAGAAATCATAGACCACTTTGGATATAAGGGTTTTTCTATAGCGACAGAGTTACGCAGAATGTAAATAAATTAAACTCCTGAAGGTTTTTTTTAAACATCATTATTAAGTCTGTTATAATTGTCTCTGAAAGCGCTTTATAACATTAAGTAATGTAAAATTTATGTAATATAGCTTTAAACGAAATTACCTGCTAAAGGAATAAACACAGATCAAAATACAAATATATCTTGATTGAAAACTAATTTTTAGATTGGAATAAAGAAATAGATTCAAATAAATGTAATTTTATTACATTGGAATTACAATAAATTACAATAATGGTTTCAATAAAGAATAATGTTTACATTAAAACTGTTTATAATAAGTTGTATCTTTGTAATAAAATTATTATTAACCTTCAGCAAACTTACACTTAGGACAAACTGACAATTGTGACGATAACCCTTTCACTTGTTAACTTCTCAACCAATCAATATAAAATAAAGCGTACACGTTGTCAGGTGTACAACAAACAAAAAAGTATCTCCTTTTCCGCTGCTTTTTTTTTCGCGAGCGAAGCAACGGATAAAAGGCTTTCTTTTAAAAATAACCTTTTTCTTAAAAATAAACAGACCAAATTCCCAATTTTTTAATGTTGTACATATTAGCAAAAATATTGAGGCAGTCTGAAGGCCGTCGTAGCCCATAAGATGTCAGCCTATGATTGAATTGAATAGACAAAGTTTAAACCTGGCTGATGTTATTCGTGAATCCACTTGAATTACAGGCGTCTATTTTACTACGAGATTATCAAGTTCCATAACATCACCATTATCAACTCTACAATATTTAATACCAACAACACACAAAACACAACTTTGTTTTCAAAGCAATTTATCGTTAATATTCTTCTTTAAAAAGTGGAAATTTTTCGAAATGGAAATCGGTTATGCAATAAACTCACTAATAAGCCGCTTCCTTTCACCCTGTTTTTCAATTCAGTAGTACCAAAAAAAGTAGCCGAGTTATGTCACAGAAAATATTATAAAGCACTCAAAGTTGGAACATCTCTCTATGCTGAATTTCAGTATCAAAAGATTTTATTATAACTTTACCACCATATTCGAAATATATTGAAATAGTTTGCAGTTTCGAACTTTCAATTGCATGTTCCAAGAATTTATTATGTAGAATTTGAAATTATAACGACAAAACTAGAAACTATTTGCGTAATATATAAAATTGATTTTCGTTATCGTGTTTAATAATATTAGACTATATCTTGTATATTAAATCATAAATACTTTAAAACTTGTTTTCTATCTAAAAAAATGCCCAATGGCTGGGAATTTCAATAGGCCTTGATTATATAGTGGTTGTGAGGGTGATTCAAAATTAGTGGACTGTATTGCGGTTCGAGAAAATTAATGTTGACAACAAATATGAGAGGAAGATGAAAGGAGCACGATATCTTGACAGCCACATGGTGTGAGATGCTAGAGGCTGCCGGGGTCGTCCCTAAGCTTTGCTGTTCTTTATTGTTACACACACGAAGACACCTTCACATAACTATAGTTCGTTGTAGAGTTTTGCGGATAGGCCACAAGTTCAATAAATTTATGCGCATCGGTGTACGTGCGTGAGCGGTTATCAGTCGACTTTTTTCTTTCTACCCGCATGTTGGCCACATTGCGGTATGATCTGCCACCAATAGATGGCGCAGTCGTCTCGCTTTTCCATATGCAAGACAAGGTATGTGCGAAAGGGAAATAAATAAATAAATAAATAAATATTTCCTACATTCACACCAATTAGCCTAGCCCAAAGTAAGCACTATAAGGCTTGTGTTATGGATGCTAGGGTAACGGATAGACATACATATATGATAAATAGATATGTAATATTCATAGAAATATATATAAACACCCATGACTCAGGTACAAATGCTCGTATTCATCATAAAAACATCTGCCCCTACCAGGATTCGAACCCAGGACCGTCGGTGTGAAAGGCAGGATCGCTACCGTTCCACCAAACGGTCGTAAAGCCAAGATAGAGTAAATGGACGTAAAGCCAAGAGTGTCGACTAAACTAATCAAATTTCAAAAACATACTGGTGTAACCATTTCATATATATATATTTTTAATAATAATAATGATTTGAAGAGCACTTCCCCGGATAGCGAGGGGTGTAGGATCGAGTCCCTCCTGATACCTGAGACAAGTTGAATTTTTTCTAGTAATTATATCTAGTAATTGTTAAGACTAAGCTGTAACAATTAATAAACTATGTAGGTAATCGGTAAGGTATTTTTAAGTACCATAGTATTATTTATTTACTCAATGATGTAAAATTGGAAAACATATAAAACTTCGTTATATCGATCACATTATACGAGTATGTACTTACGTATAGTGTACTTTTTATCGGAGTGACGGGAGTTTCTGGTTGTTTGTGAAGTTCTTCTCTTATACCTCATGATGCACTCTAGAACAAAAAATATATAATATAGTGTTTCTTGCTTAAGTGAAGTATGATACTAAATAATTTTGGTCTCTAAACAATGTGAGTGATGTTTTCTATCTATACAATGTATCCCATCACCAGTGTCGGAGCCTTTAATGGTGTGAAATATGGCATTTTTTATCGATAAATTGCCCCTCAAATTTTCTCTTACGGTTATAAAATGGCCGCCTTTTGTTTTCTTGGTAACCAAGACCTGGGCTCTCATACTAATTCGACCACCACTACTCATGTAAATGTCCTATCAACATTAAAAAGGTGTCATTTGATAGCTAAACATGTAGACAAAAGTTACATAGCCATCATGTTTCAATTGTAGTGGAATAAAAAAAAATAAAAATAAAATTAAGGAAAAACAAATAGATTATTTTTTGTGTATTTTTTAATTATTGGCTTTTTGAGAAAAACCACATTTGGGGGCAATTTGTCGATAAAAATGCCATATTTCACACCATTAAAGGCTCCGACACTGGTGACGGGACACTCTGTATAATAATTCCCTGTCACAGTGTTTGACCGCCATGAATTTCGAGACTACTCAACCTATTTTGATGTCTTTATTTTTTCATTTTGCTGGATTTATTCCAACTTAGGACATAAGATAGGTTTCATATTAATTTATAACACAGCAATACGTGGCTGGGTCAGCTAGTTAATATATAATTCTAACACCATCTTCAAATATAGACGCATGGCAACATAATTGTATACTTCCGCACCTATGGTACTTTTAAATAGAACCACTTAGATTTACGAAGCTATTTTATATTTTTTTGTAATACTATTTTTTGACAAAAAGTATGGCGTAACTTTAATGATCCTGCCTTTCGCATCGGTTCTGGGTTCAAATCCCGGAAGGGCAGTTATTTGTCTGATGAATACGAGCACATGTACCTGAGACATAGTTAATTATATTTTTATAAATATTAAATATCTATGTCTCTATCCGTTACTACTATATACATAACAAGCCTTTCAGTGCTTATTTTGGGCTAGGCTAATTGGTGTGAATATAAGAATTATTGTGATTTCTATTATTATTATTTATATATAATCCTTAAGTTTCGTCTTCTTTACAACAACCGTGTTCATAAGATGACTAAGGTAATACTTATCTTACTACTTACCTACACTTTAAATACCTTAAGTATCTTTGAACAGGGCTCTTGTAAATGAGTCGAAACAGCAAAATTTGATGCATAAAACAGCCTCGTATATCCGACTAAAGTGTTTGTTTTGGGAACTTAATTTTTATTTGTATGTGACATATTCCTTTTTTTTTATTGTATGCTACAGCAACTAAACCAACACATTTTGTTGTGGTTATTATTAGGTCGTCACAATGGTAACTTTTTTATAAGTAACATAAAAAATCTTACATATAAAAGTGTAAAATCATGTAAAAGAATCAAGCTAATTCATCGCTACTCTCGAATAACACAGAATCCCTAAAATAAGGAAGCTGGATTTTTAAATATAACAAGGTGTGCGAGAGATGTTGTCGTGCCCAAATTTCAATATCTTTTTGTGATCGTTATGTAGATTTGTGCAAAGCTTTAGGGAAATGGTTTAATGAGAAGAAAGCGTATCTTTGAGAGAGCATTGAATTTTTTATTGGTTAATTAATTCCAAGGAATGATTGCCAAAAAAAAAATACATAGTCAAAATTCAGCTCACAATAAGGTATGATTCAATTGTTGGTCGTAGCAAAGAGGTTTAATTTGGTTTGAGATAATTTGTAACATAACACGAAAACAATAAAAACCTCAACTGAACACTCCCACATCACGTGAACAATCAACAACAAACAACGACAACCAATATTAGTTGAGGAAATTGGGATTTAAATGTTGAATGTTATATAAACATGAAAATACTAGATTTTACTCGCTGCTTCGCTCGCGTTAATGTAGACTACCGATTAAAAGTTATATTTCTATCCCTCGGAAACAGTACGTTTTTCTCGGTTAAAGTTACCTTATTACACATAGATATACAGACATACAGAGAAAATATTAAAAAATAGTAGAAATGGTATCTGTGAGTCATAAAACGAATATTTATAATAAAATTTGTAAAAAACAAATGTGCTGATAGAACCAACTCCAATGATTAAGTAGTTCTATATTTAGTAATTTCTTTTGCGTAATATTTCATATTCTCTCGATTTTTCTGAATGAGTACTTTTATATGGCCATTAACAAAACAAAACAAGAATAAGTTATATTTATCCTTTTATGTGTGAGCCTTGAATGTGAGTGATAACTTACTATGTATTTCTGTTGGAACTACAAGTTATGACACGTAGAGTAATATCTGTTTAGAGTCGTCGCAAACAAAAAATGCAAAAGTGACATTTCTTCTAGTAGAGTTCTTGACAAAAAGGCTTGAGATAGTGGGTTTTATTATCAACATTAACAAGTCGCACTATTTTTTTTCCTCACGGACGCGTAGCGATTAAACTTCTTTCATATCCTTTTTGATTATTTTTTGATTATTTTGTTTGGCATAAAAAAATCTTCTTACAAACATTGTACCTTTACGCCATTAGTCCTCGGTTTTTATATTTATTACAATATAACTTAAAATATTAATTATTCAATTCACCCTACGGTAATTTTCTTGTAAAAAAAAAAAACTAAAGCAAAAGATTTCGTTAACATTAAAGTAAATATAACCAAGAGTTATTTTAAGTTAAAATTATAACCAAGAGTTATTTTAAGTTAAAATTAATAGTTTAAATTAAATTCACATTTTCATTCTAAAAAATGTTTGAAAAGTTTCAAGTACACTTTTCTCAAATACACGAGATTTGCCATTACGTCATTTTTATTCTAAAGGTATACATTATTATTCGAGTAAAAGAAAAAAAAAACAGTAGTGCTCAACCATGTATAGCTCAAGATGTGCGGGCTACTCCGAACTCAAGATTTGGGCATGGGAGGGACACAATTACACATACACACACATACGCGCACACATTTCCAAAAACACATAGACACACACACACACATACGCGCACACATTTCCAAACACACATAGACACACACACACACACATACACACACACACACACACACACACACAAACACACACAAACACACACATAAAATTTGATGTGTGCAGAGTAAGCACGCAAACATAAAAGTGGACGCTGTGTACACCGACTACTCTAAAGCATTTGATAAAATATCTCACTCACTACTAATTTCAAAGCTTGGAGGCAGTCGGTGTACAAGTCGATCTTCTGCATTGGCTAATGTTAAGGTACTATTAAAAATAGATGTCAAGTTGTTACAATTATAAATTTTGTTTCAAGTTTTACTCCAGTTGCTCGGATGTACCCTAGGGGTCAGGGTAATCATGGTCCCTTGCTTTTTAATATTTTTATCAATGACTTCATCGATTGCCTATAACATTCAAAATTATTATTGTACGTGGATGACATCAAAATATTCTCGGCCATTAAAACTGAAAATGACGATTATACGAATATTACTCCCGTAATGGACTGTATTTAAATCTATAATCTAAGATCACAGTGGTTTGTGTGTTTGTCTGTCCGCTCTTTTTTCTGCTCTTTTTCCATTGTATCAATAACGTTACCATAGCAACGCGTTAACCGCAAGTAGTTTGTCTACCGGACGCTAGATGGCGCTAACAGAAAAATATTTAATAATAGAAAATATTTTAAGAATTTTGTCCACCCGTGCGAAGCTGGGACGGGCCGCTAGTATAAACAAATGTCACATTATAACCTTTACAAAGAAAAAGAAGGTTATAAAGTGTGACTACAAACTTCATGACAAAACTTTAGAAAGGGTCACCGAGGTGAGAGTTCTTGGGGTTCAACTGGATTGTGACTTATATTTTAATTCGCATATCAATAAAATCACAGCAAAAGCGTACCAGTTACTGGGTTTATTTTACAACAAAGTACAAATGTTAAAAATGTTAACACGTTAATACTGCTTTTGAACTTATATGTTTAATCATAATTGGTATATGCATCTACTGTATGCAATCCGATCTATTCCAAGTATGTAAGCTTGAGAGAATTCAGAATAAATTTATTACTCGAATGAACTTTAATTCTGATAAAGTTGAGTTCCTTTTGACTCACAGAGAGCATATAGACCAAACATTTTTATATGAAATTGTCCATAGTTTAGTAGATTCGCCTTACTTATTGAGTAAATTGGCTTTCAGATGATCCCGACCCAGTGCGAGGCATAAATACACTTTTCACATCATACGCTCGGAAAAGTTTGGTTTGTCATTGGAAAATTGCGTTTTATCCACTAGTGTGGAAAAGTGTTTTTAAATTAGAACCTCACCATTCAAAGAAAAAACCACATGGTACATTCACTACGTAACACGTACATTAACATTTTATTCTGATTTAAATGACTACTATAATACTTCGTTTTGGTATTATTACATTATTTTAGTTCCTTAAATTATAAAACAACAATAATAAATAATTGTTAGAATATACTATTTATTAAAAGTTTTTTTAATGTATGGTGGGTGAGAATTCATAATATATGATTGGATTTCGGACCGCACCCGAAAAAGAACTGTCAAAGTTGTTTGGTATTCTTAATCAAAGCACATTGAATAGAAACCAATTAAAAATATATATTTAACATTACTATTTGTAGCAATGGGGACCAGTCATGTTTTATGTTATGAATGCAGTTTTATAGACATTGAGAAACTAAAACATAACGTGCAAAAATTTTTGTTCTACGACCAAAACTGACAAAGTTATGAGCAAAATACCGAACGAGGTTCACTGATCGCGCGAACGCAAGTGATGACGTCACAATGACCCAGCGCTTGCCGCTGAACCACTGCGCGCCCCGACGACCGCACGGGTTTATTCTGTTTGCGATACTCGTCCAACAGGGAGCGTAACGTCACCAGTTTATACCCAATCGATTAATAAGTGATTTTATTTTTTTAATATTATTATAATATAATAAATGAGTGGTGGAAATAAGGTAGATATCGGTTTTGAGCAAGCGCAATCTGATAATCTACCTAAAGTTGATACCTTCATGGTATTTGATTATCTTAGTAATCATTTAGACTACACAAGCGCTGAAATTCGTGGTTGGAAGCTGGAACAACAGCAGGATAATAAGAAGATAGGTACACGTACTTGGACTAGCCTATAAAACACCCAAAAGGTTTAGGTTAGTCAGCCAGGGTAGTTGTGTTTGTTTTTGTAACTACCTACGCCGTTATTTTCAACATTGTTATGTAGATGAGTATGTAGAAACTTAACTGTTTAAAGAAAAATATTATGTAGGTATACAATAAATAAAATTTGACTTAAATACTTAATTTGACAGGAATATACCTACATTCTAAGGACACGTAATTTTGAGCTATGAATAAACGAAATCGCTATGTTAAGTCCTAGTATTGTTAGTAGGTAATGAACGGCACATTGCTGCTAGGTAAGTAAGAAAAGTGCCCGACGAAATAATTAATTTCATTTCAATCTCATTGACTCGCGTATTGTTGTCGTCTAGTTTTGTAATTGCAAATGAATTTAAGAAACAAAGTGATCGGTATACCGGGTCCGGCATAAAATTTTCATGTTCAACATTTTTACATAAAACTCGTTCAAAATGTTCTATATATCTTGCCTTTTCTTAAACCCAGGTCTCTCAGCTATGTTTTTTGAGGTTTTTGGCAATCGAACTTATGAGGCAATACTCCCTTCTTCAATCTAAGCGTTCCTCCCAAGCTTATACTTGACGTAGTTCTCCATATCAGCTTCCACTTAAAAATATAATAAACTGGTTTTTACCCGACTACCGAGGAAGGGTTATTAGAAACTTCACTACTTACACTTTTTATATTTATATCAAAATGATCCTCGCAACAAAATCTTAAAGCTTGGCACGAAAGCGGAATTTTTTCGAATAAATTCCGCTTTCAAGGTAAAGACAATACATCATTTTTTGCGCGCTTTCGGGTCCTTTGGCACATTGAAAAACAGTTTTTCAAGTTAACCATTTAAAGTATTATTACATTTCCGTACTATACAGTACTTATAATGCGGCATATTGTCACTTAAAAACCGCAAAATTACAACACAACCCGCGCAGATCGAGGGAATCTTATTAAATGAATGGCGGAGAGCGCGCGCGCAGGCGGAAAGGTAATCGTGACGTCACATAAGCTATTCGGCCGCCCTACGGTTGGCTTGTACAAAATGTGTAATATCTTCTCAACCAATGGACCGATTTCAATGATTTAAAAAGTATAGTACCTAAACGAGTTAAAGGAACAGCATTATATAGATAATATATGCATTTTCCGACTTGATACGGGGACCCATTTAACTATTAATTTTCAATTCGACGAAACCCATTTACCATTTTCTTTAAGCTGTTTTTCTTGCGCCTAAAAATTTTTCTCGCCGTAGTAAGGTAAAAAATAGTGTATTTCACTACACTTTCGACGTATCAAAGTTTCTAACGTCTCGTACTTTTGAACCCTGAGCCAGCGAAGGATTCTAAGATTGAATCACGAGCGTACCAAGTAGATAATAGTAGATAGAGGTAACTCGCGGTCAAATCTCAACTGCAAAGTTGAGATTGCCATGCATAACAAATAACTATTTTCTTTGTCTACTTATGAAACAAGGTATAGAGCAAATACACATCTTATTAGATCATGTAAAAATATACTTACAGCACCATCGACATATTTCATAAGAAAATTCCAAATTTCGCAAACTTTTAAAGGAATCCCGTACCGGATCCTAAAAGGTACATGTGTTTTCATTATTTTAATTTAATACCTAACATATTTAAATTTTAAATTGTTATCAGCCCAACCATTATATCAATTTTTGTATTTCATAATTTAAAAATAAAAAAACACTTTTTGCACTTACTTTTAGTCAACTAAGTTATGTTTTTAGCTATCTTTGGAAACTAAATTAGGCTAATGTACTTATTTTAGTTCTATGGTTTATAATGTGTTTTAACATGCTGTTTGTTTCCTTAAATAGATAAAATAAAAAAATATGAGAGATTACTAAACTGCTCTACAGTGGTAAAAACACCCCAGCTCAGCATAATGTCACGGCATGGCAACACAACGAAATTGCTGTGACACTGTTTTACATGCTAATGTGTATATTTTAGATGTTAAGGTATTTTAGTAGAATATCTTTAATCCTTGTTAAAAGCTCATAGAAGAGAGAATTAAAGATATTTATTTGAATTAAAAATATTTATTGGTTAAGGCACTTTAAGTCCCGGCTGTGATAAAAATCGAGAGCACCCATGAACCCGCTACTGGCCCAGATTGCGGCCTTTCTCTCTATGGTGCAGGCAGCGTAGCCGTAGACTTGTAAACTACCATTTAAATTATGAAGTGCTTCAGAGTCCTGGAGTAGCACTAGTACACGGGCCGTGGACTTGTACTATTCAAGTTATAAAATCATCCCCTTATATATTAGTTGAACGTTTATCACAGTAAGCCCGTCGAGAATACCTTTTGTATTATACAAAAATTCGATTTTTTTTGTAATTGGTACGAGTATTTTATGACAAATTTTACTTAGAAAGACAGGCATCGTAATTCCTTTGTACTCAAAGCCTTTATGTAAGAGAACACCAATTATTTTGAATAATAGAATAGAATGCGAGCTCGAGAGTGCCGTGAAAATATATGCGGAAATGTTATCTCGTTACTTTATTTTTTATCACAATATAAGCGTGGCAAAGAAACACAATGGACAGCATGATATGGCATCAATAAAGCACCTCATAGATGTTGAAAATACTAAAACATTTTATTTTATTTTTTTAAAGTAAATAAGGATTCGGCCTGCGATTGCAGAGGTTAATCGACTTTTGCTATAGCCGATCATCGAATGGGTTATCAAAATTTTAAAACCTTGATATCCAGGTTTCGGAATGGATGTTAAGCTTATATCTCGGTTGCATCTTAAATCCCCACTGAACCAGCATGGTACCCACCACGGTCCATTCTCCCTTCTAGAAGTTATCTAAAAGAAAGCTTCAGTTCATTAGTTAATTCATTCAAAGTTAGTTAATAAAACAGTTCCAGGTAAGGTATCTTGCTCTCAAAATGCAACGATATAGATCAATATTAATTTTGCTTTAGCCATAATTTCAGTATTCTTGGACCGAGAAGGTTATATTGAGAATGGGGTAGATGCGTATTAAAAGCGTCCTTATTGTCTTTCACTACGATCTTAAACCCGCCTAACATCTTAACCAATTTGTCAAAGATACAGCCAAGCATGGAAAAACCCTTCTTTTTGGGAAAAGTCCAGCCAGTCAGTCTAGCAGAATACGTCTTTTGGCAAAGATATTAATGATGACTATAAAACGAATTTATCTTTTTTTTTCAATTATAGTTTGTACGTTGAAACATTACCTTTGCAACTTTGTCGCAGAACCTTTTTCATGTTGGTATAAGTTGATTCTTGCATTGATGCAGCGTAAACTGACCTTAATGTGACGAACCTTTTCATTTCGTAAGAGTACTTTGCTGCCACTTTATACCAAGCTAATAACCATTTACTTTTCTATGCAGAGTGATTATGTATTTTCACTTCAAGTCTGAGAAAAATAAATTTTGTTTGGGTAAATGAATGGACATGAATGAGCATCTTCAATGAGCACACGCATTCGTGTCGTAACAACAGAAGCTGAGGCGGGAACCTGATTGACCTGTTGTGCTTTTATACTGTTACTTTTATTAGTAGAAATTATTTCTTTTTTATTTTCGTCAATAAATGTTTCTCTCTCTATCTCTCTCTCTCTCAACTTAGTGACTTCGGTTTCTTTATAAAGACAGTACGACAGGTTAATATGTTCCTTCTCCTCTCGCTCTTGGGAAATGAAAAATGTCAATAAAAATGTTCGGAAATGGGTCGGAAATGGAAATGACAAAAAATTTATGAAAAGGTTTATTGGATTCAATATCATTGCTTTTCATTTTGTCCTTCCAAACAATGTTTTTACTACATATTTAGATCCTATCGAAAAGAGTTGAACAAAGAAATAATTTACAAACAATTATTCATCGATGAAATACACATAGGTCTTCGATATTAATTAATCAAATTCCTTATTGTAACGTCATTCTTTTGTACTTTATTTCAATTTATATGTTAGGTGGGTCTTCGTTAAATTACGAGTTTTATCGACAATTACCTTTACTTAAGGTTATTATTATGTTTTGGTGACGTGATAATTATTGTACATGTTATCACTAATGCTTATTCTGTAAAGCTTCTTGTACCTATTCTCCTTGTAAAAAAATGTTGGACAATTCAAAAGAAATTATTTTAAGTGCATGTGAATAATGTTATTTTCATTTCACACACTTATTATTATATACATCACATTGTGGTGTGGTGAAACGAGAAGGCTGTGATAATTTTTGTATACTCTATATTTATTTGCTTTGTCATAATCTTTGTTATATATGTTCTTAACAGTTATTTATGTAAGAAAGGAGGGCGCTTTATTTTTATTTATCGAATTTATTAAACGAACTGAAATTGTTAGCAATGAGTCCATTGAAAATACCTCTATTAATTTCATTATTTTCAATGTCATTTAAATCAAAATTAGTAAATAATCTCATTTCACTATACGTTATTTCATAAATATTACATGTTTTGTGAGTTATTGGTACGAGCAAATATTCAAGTTTTATATTATATTCTTTTTAATTATTTACATTTTTGTTTATCATTTTAAACAATATTTTCACCTGTTACTAAGGGGCTATCTGTATACAGTTTTAATTTGGACTTTGGTGCCATTATTTTTACTGCTGTTTTTTGGCGTTGAGTATATCTTGATGGTAGCTGTCGTCTATTCGTATAATATACAGGAATCGTTTTAAGAAATTTACATATTTCAAATATGCATGGGATGGTCAGGATTTATTTACATTGAAAAATGGGCTTGCAACTGTCTGTTTAGGACATGTTTGCTCTGATACGCAAGAGTTTCTTCAGTTCTATAAAAATACTGTCCATCTGTGCTGTTTCCCATAAAATTATCCCGTTATAGAGCATGTGCATATGCTTTATAAGTAACTGTAGCCGTTTTCTTATCAGTTCATTTTAGTGCGGGAAGGCCAAATGAGAATCGGGATAAGTTCATATTTAAACTATTTATGTGAAATTACCATGGTTGAGATTATGATTAGCCTTTGTTGCTGAGGCTCGCTCGCTGGTCCCTATAATCAAGAAGGTTCACTATGTAATATAATAAAGTGTGTATAATCAAATAGGCTAAAAAACATAATTCAATATTTAAGTAATTAGATAGGTAAATCAGAGAAATATTTTTTAATTTATCTCTTCGTGGAACTAACCTTTATGCAAAAAATTATTTAAAATGGTCTCTACTGGCACAGGTTACCTTCACACGGAATAGGCAATAATAGTGTAGACTGACTTAAAATCTAGTGTTTCCTGGTGATGCGCTACAAATACTTTCTATGACAAACGAACACAACGCGGATGAATCGCGGACGAAAGCTGGTATTAATATAAATTTGCACGTCAAAGGATATTTGTGGTATATATGGAATGAATAACAGACGATTTATTAGTAAAACAATAATATGTATTTCCTACATATTATTATTTTACTAATGGATATGGACTTCCGCCAAGTACAACTGATTCTATCAAATAAGCAAACAATTTGTTGAATAAATGTTTATTACAGAAAAAATGCAATAGTCACACTTTACTATGATGTTGGTAAAAGAGCGAAAGGCTCTCTCGCTATTAAAATTAAGAATCAACATCACAGATGGGTTGCGGTGCGGAAATTTGATGAAGTCAAAAAATCTTTTAACACAATTGCACTTGGACAAGGAGTTTAGAATTTAGGATTGTGTTTTGGTGGCGACGTACATTCAAGCGATAGACGTGATTTAAGAATTTTGGTATTTTTTAATAATTCATACTTACAGATATTTTTTATCTATAATTGATATTGTTATAGTAACACAGTAAATGTAATAAATCATGACAGTTTTTTTTATAAAATAACTTGATGAACTGATTTAGTTGTGTAGATTATTTTTTTATACGAGTATTATTATTAACTCTTCATATAACCCCATTGTTTTGGTAGTGGCAGTCTGCATGAAGTCCGGGAACATAACAAACTGTTCCTTACCACGAGGAGTGTTATTTTCGTCTGTCTAAACTCGTATCCGTTTGGTAGTTGACCAGCCCTTTTAAACAAGTATTATTTTATTAGCATAACCTAAATTGGCAATCTTTTTATCACATATCTCGGGTCACCTAAATCCAATCATCACATGAGCTTAGCCGGCAGATGTGATTGGGTGAGGTTTACACTATTGTAAAGTTTTCTTTAAGTTTTGATTATTTGGTGGTATTGTTTATAATTAAATTTGAGTTTCTTTATTAATCCCATAAGAAATGCGGCACCATAAAATTAATATTTTTATATAAGGAATCAAATTAATAAAATATACTATTTTATGTTCGAAATTCAAATTTTCAAAATAAAACTAATATTATTTGATCCGTTATATTAGATCTTTTTGCGCGCAGGGTTACTATAACAATCGTATTAGAATCCTTAGTAAACATTTTAACACTGGTATCGTACGATACTTGTCTCAGCTCGCTTGGGACAAACTAACTCGAAATGCATACTGAAGGACGAATAATCTCGTGGGCACACCCCTAAAGGACAATGTTGGGATAATATTAAATTTACATATTCAAATGGAATTACTTGTGAAAACGTAAGTGAACACGAGATCTACGCATCTACGTACTTATTAAGGCTGCTTTCCCTCGAGAGATATGTGAGGTAACTAAGCGGTGTGCGTAGAATAAATCCACCAATAGAATTACTCCATTTTCCCAGCATCGCACGCTATAGGTGGATTTTTTCCTCGATTAGCTCAGTAAAATCATTCTGTGAAATCGTCGAAATGGACATGTTTTTACAAAACGTAATAAAAACGATGATCTGACTGATCTCCACATGAGGTTAAAAATAAAAATAAAATATTTGCAGGAAATATAATTTGATCACGTTACACACTCGTTCACGTGTCGTTACACACTTCTCCGATGCGACTTTGTTTTTACAGAATAGGTTCTTAGATACAGCTTAACGTGGCGACGCATCTAAAGCACGAAATAACTAAAGGTAAAATCTAAAATTTTTAGAAACCCATTTAATTACCAGCACTTGCTAATGATGCTTAACAGCCGCAATCAAAGGCCGAACTTATTAAGAATTCTGACATTTAAATCCTCAAATTTTCTCAATGTTTCACATACCAGTTTAAGTAGGTAAGTATATGTTTAAAAAGTAATATAAAACTTATATATAAATAAAGATTATTAATGAGTGAATTAAGGTATTAAGTAAAATTTATTAGATTCAGAATCAAATTTAACAATAAATTATGCATTGAACTTCTATTTTATCACTGACAGATAAGTGAGTGGGCATTACAAAGTTAAGAATGCCGAATATAATATACTGCTTTGTACTAAGTATAATAAATTTTTAATCCTCGTTATAACAGATAAATAATTCAAAATGACTTCGCAGGCGAATAATAAATAAATATTTCTTACATTCACACCAATTAGCCTAGCTAGCCCAATGTAAGCACTGTAAGGCTTGTGTTATAGATACTAGGTTAACGGATAGACATACATATATGATACATAGATATGTAATATTCATAGAAATATATAAAACACCCATGACTCCGGTACAAATGTTCGCATTCATCATACAAACATCTGCCCCTTCCGGGATTTGAACCCAGGACCGTCAGAGCGAAAGGCAGGATCACTACCGCTGCACTGCGTCGATTATTATAAACCTATGTCTTATTTTGCATTTACGTAACATTCGGCAACCTTACAATACTGTAATAAAAACCATAAAAGTACTAAGAAATTGACTGAAACAAGAACCATAAAAATTATACACACATATTGTTAAGAAAATTATTAAAAATAAGCAGTTAAAAATGGCTAGCTAATATTTTTGTCCAACGACCGTATTATACCTAAAACGTACCATTAAACATATTTTTAATTGTAAATAAATTAACATCCAACGAAACAAAAAGTTGTTAAAGTTCGAACCCACGTCTTTCGGCCAATTAAGCAATGCCGTGACTACCAAACAAATTTCATCTTGACGATTTTAATGAATACTATCTATTTTTTCTTAAAAAAACGACAATATAAACACTAATGAACTAGGTTACTATAGATATATTGAACTATAAAGGCGATCTAACAATTTTCAACATATTTTTTCTTAAAGCAAAAGTTAAAATAACCGATATCTCGTGATAGCTCGTTAAGAATTCACTGGATCTGTTTCTAATCCATTTATCGAGGAGCCCCTTCATATTGTAGCGCTGCGTGATCACAGAGTGATTTCTCGTCAAATTATTGACAGTGGAAAATGGAAACCATGCATTGACATTACATTCCTCTTTTCACATCTGCCTTCTTAAATACTAGGTTTCACCGGACAAGGTGAGTTGGCTACCAAAAGTTTTAATTTATTTACAAGGTATAAAAATACTATTTACGAGTCCCACATAAACGTTGGGGTTTTTTTTACTCAGATCATACCTAAAATACCTAAAAGATTATTAAGTCATTGAAGATAAAGTGGACCATTTTTTTTACTTTTTTCAGAAAATTCATTAACAATATTATTACCGAAAACACAGGCTAAAGGAAGTGATTTTACCGTCATATAACTAACCAAACGCACGTAGTTGCGACTCCGATATTGGTTACTATAGATATATTGAACTGTAAAGGCGATCTAACAATTTTCAACATATTTTTTCTTAAAACAAAAGTTAAAATAACCGATATCTCGTGATAGCTCGTTAAGAATTCACTGGATCTGTTTCTAATCCATTTATCGAGGAGCCCCTTCATATTGTAGCGCTGCGCGATCACAGAGTGATTTCTCGTCAAATTATTGACAGTGGAAAATGGAAACCATGCATTGACATTGACATTCCTCTTTTCACATCTGCCTTCTTAAATTTCCTCGGCTCGCTTCGTTTTTAACACAGCCGTTGGCAGTTTCTTATCAAACCACCGCTGTCTGTCTTTCTTGGCTCCATATAAATTTACGGTATTAAAAAAATATGCAAATATAAATATATCATGATAAAAACATTTTATTTAATGCATAAGCATTTTTTCAGCAATAGAGTAGTGGATTCGTGGAATAAATACAGAAGAAATAATGGCCAACAATAGAAACCAATTGAAGAACGGACTAGATGTTCACATTAAACATCAGATTCATCAGAGAGAGAGAACATTGTAAAAATGCGTCATTGAATACAAGCAATTATCAGTTGTTTCAATTGCCTGCTAATAATAATGACATCTCTTACATTCACATCGTGTTAGGATAAGCTTATCCTAACACCAGCCTTGCGTTAGTGATACTAGGTTAAAGTTAGACAAATGTGATACATAAATAAATAAACTCGAGAACAGAAGTTCGTATTCATCACACAAACTTCCACCCCTTCTAGGATTCTAACCTAGGACCGTTTTTATTCGCGGGTCATTTCTGCTCTACTAAACCGGTAAGTTTATAAATTTAAATTGAATCTAGCTTAGCCTCGCATTGCAGAATGTACCTCTGCAACCGCCGTCCATTCCACCCACCACTCGTTTCACGCCATCTCATGGGACAAACTCTTGTTCAGCCTCTAATCTGTGGCACCGTAACAGAGCAAGACTACTTCTTATAATGAAATGTTTAAGCTTTCGCCCAGCGGTAAAATTATTTTTTGGTCGACGTAAATGTCACACTGCTGATATATGGTTTCCACCTGCGCGACCGTAGACGAGGGAGCACAATAGACATTTTATACAAGGGCATCGCATTCGTCATAATATTAGTATTATCAGGGAGGATTTTTGGACGGGGCAGTAAGGTTTGATAGAATACAAAATTATTTATTATACATTCATACACCACAAAAATACAAAGAGAGACAAACATACAGATAAATACATACATGACATGTAAATAATCTTTTACTTGCTGTACGGTCTACGAAACGACCTACATTTAATTTGTTTAAAGTCATCATTTTCAACATAATTAAGTCAGTCTACATTCAACTCGCGACTCATCAATTAGGGTTACATTCATTACGCAATAAAATTTATTTTAAGTTATTTCAAACTTTATCAAATCATGTCCTTTGGTGTGTGACCATTCAACTCATACATCAAATTGGTCCTTCGAGCCGGATTACATGCTTTAAAAAAATGTCATGATTGTACTCGTCTTATCGAAGCAGGCAGACCATTCCAAAGCCGTGTTGCTTGCACAGTAAAAGTATTTTGAATACATGAATGATTATTCTTCATTGTACATATAACACGAATGACCTTTCAAACACAAGGAGACATACATTTCCAAAAAACTTTGAAGAATGCATTGCATTTAACTTTAAGTTCTTTGATGATCTCAACAATCGTGAGTGACCTTTACTAAGAAATGTAAATCGTGATTTGAGATAGGTACCTGAATTTGGATAAAAAATCATTCCCTAAAGTATATAGGCATCCCAGTGATACATAAATCGGACACATAATCATATTTACGTAAAACAAAAACGAATCTTATACAAAATTCAGTAGTAGGGATTCGTGGGTTCTGGCGCACTTCCCCCCAACCCAGACCCCTCTCCTCCCTTCCCTTTGGTATTCTCCAAACTCGATCCGACCAGCGTCACCGCCTAAAAAAAAAAATGGAGCGATTGCGCTGGGTCCCAGCTTCGTATCTCTTACCGTTTCCGAGATACGTTTTTGCTGAACTCATTCCTACTTGATTAACTAATGAACCCCTGTTAATGACACCTCGACGCTAATGACACACTCGACTTAAGGCCTTAATGACATGATTCTAATCACCTTCCCCGATGCTTCTCATTAACATATCGTTCATGGCTAATTGTTTTTTAGCAATGCTATGTACTCTGTACCTAAATAATAAAAATAATTTATCATGGAAATTATTTCCTAATTTGGAATCTGCTCTTCATCGGTCATTCTCGTGATACATTTACTATTATTTCATGCTCCTAAACTTATCAACTACGTATGAAATATTTTTAAAATTATGTTTTATTATTACAAGTAAAAACACCATATTTCTTTGTCTTAAACGTACTCATTCAATATTGAAATGCTTTATCAACTACCTGTTACCGCAGTCCATGGTCGAGGACAATGAATTTGTACCATTTTTCACCCCATGCATTCAACATCAAAGCAGTACAGATAATGAATTCGAGATCGATGGGTTGAGAATGATGGTTAATTGCACCTTATGCGTGGAGGAAACAAATAGTGGACGTTTGATTGCTGGTTACTCACGCCCATCATCGCCGATTCCGATGGAAGCCGCACCAGTCAACCCCCTCTTGCGGGATTGGACCGCAGAGGAAGATGAAGAAATCAACGAAATTGTCGCCAATACCGATACCGACATGTGGAATAGGGAATATCGTATTCTCCAACAACCACTTCTCCAACTTTGTTTTAATAAATACGATGTTTGTAACATATATTAAAGAATTGTAAATTAATTAAAGCATTTTTCTCTTTTACTCATCTTATCTACAGGCTACATATTTGGTCATCACTTTGAAAATACGGGACCTTGTCTACACAATTGCAACAATAAAATCTTGGCGATGCATACTATTATTTCATGCACCTAAACTTATCAACTACGTATGACATTTCTCTTTGCTGTATTTCAACCAAGTTAAACGACATGAAACTTTTTAACTTATGTTTTATTATTACAAGTAGATACTCGTTACCATGCGAACACCATATTTCTTTGTCTCAAACGTTTACTCATTCAATATCGAAACGCTTTATCAACAATTTGAACTATTTGATTCCGCTATCGTAATGACTCGCCATTAACTTTCACTAATTTTGTTTTCAGAATCTTAATAACCTTGTTCATTATTTTATCAATTATTTGCTTCCAGTATCATGACAAGTTTTGTTTACTTGTATAACTACATTTTATCAATTATTGACAAACACATCTAATGATCTGAACTAGTATAAGAACAATCGCATCGTAGCATTTGCTAACAAAGTGCTATCCACTGCCATCGAAAACGTAGACTACTGCTCAAGTCAAGTCACGACAACCGATATGGATGTGAGTATTATTTATTATCTACATACTTTCATTATGCTTGTTTCTGATTTTGTGACTTGTTTGTCTAAACTATCAACCTTCAGTGTATTCCATAATGTTGATGTGTATTCATTGTTGTACTTACTATTCTTTGTATTCATTGTTATAGCTTACATCATGATCAGAGCTAGACAGATCAAGAGGTACCTTATTTTGAACGATTGCATATTTGAATATAAGCCACTGAGTAACATCGTTAAAAAGTATCATGACTAACGATACTATCATAGTGGATGTGCAAGGCTTTAAAAATGAAAAAAATGAATTTATATTAAAAGAATTAGTTATCGGCACAAAAGAGCACAGTCAAATATTTCTAATAAAACCACCATACCCATTCTCTACTCTGACTCTGGAAGAAAAGAAACGTGTCAAGTGGATAGAAAGAAATAGAGGATACCTTTGGAGTGAGGGGCACATTGATTACATAGAATTTAGAAGACTCATTAAGTCCTACTGTGATAAGCGGAGCATCATAGTGAAAGGTAGAGAAAAAGTTGATTGGGTGCGAGAATTATGTGGACACGAAAACGTTTTTGATATAAGTGATAAAGGTATACCTAATTTAGAAACTTTAAGTGAACTCTATTGTAAAGACATATCTACATATAATTGTTTTAACCATACGAAATATTGTGCATTAAGAAATGTTATATGTATTAGAAAATGGATTATAAAAAATAATATATCATTGTATTGACTATTAATAAATAACTGTTTTAATTTATTACCTTTGTTAACATTTACTTGTTTTTATTAATTTCAAGGGTTTTTAAAATAAAGACCAAAATAAATTTAAACATATTTATTACACAAACTTAAAACAGGTCACAAGTAAGTACATCATTTATAATCAAATCAATATAAAAGACTACATATTATTGACATTGTTCAAATTGTAAAGTTAGTAATTTTGAATACAAACTTGAACATTTTTCAAAAATTTGACACAAATCCTGTTTTTC
This sequence comes from Calamotropha paludella, assembly GCA_927399485.1. Taxonomy (NCBI): domain Eukaryota; kingdom Metazoa; phylum Arthropoda; class Insecta; order Lepidoptera; family Crambidae; genus Calamotropha; species Calamotropha paludella. Next base: position 14,458,068 of record OV656824.1, on the reverse strand, counting down.
CACTGCCACTAGGCCCAGCCTCTATACAAGTTAATAGATTGTTGAAATGAATCATTGTTACATCCTTACTTACTTACTAATATTATAAATGGGAAAGTGAGTTTGTTTGTTTGTTTGTTTGTTTGTTTGTTCCGCTTTCACGCCGTAACTACTGAACCGATTGCTTTGAAATTTTGCAGACGTAAAGATAAAAGACCGGATTAAATAATAGGATACTCTTTATCCTGGAAAAAACTTATGTTCCCGAGAAAAAACAAAAATATTGTTTCCTTGATGGATGGATTGTAGATGGCGCTGTGTGTCGTTTAAAACAAGGTAAAATATTGCAAACGATACGATAATGAATCCCCGAAAATGAGGAATTCCCGAGGGATGACGTACAATTTTTTTTATCGTCTAAACTGTTTTTTTTTACATCTACTTATATGTTGCAAACGAATATGAACATGTAAATTTTGAAGCTAAATGATACGAAAATGAATCCTCGAAAATGAGGAATTCTCGAGGGATGACGTACAATTTGTTTTATCGTCTAAATTGTTTTTTTTTACATCTACTTATCCTGAAATCACTAAAGTCAACGAATTACTAATTGGTATAAGTATTAGTTACGTTATTTAGTTCTTGAGGTATGCGATAGATGGCGCTGGGTGTTTTTAAAACATGGTAACGATGTGTTTTTTAAAATACCTACATAAGAAGTGGAATGATAGCTTACGCTATTTAGTTCTTGAGGTATGCGATAGATGGCGCTGGGTGTCCAAAATCTGCATGTTTTGCTCCACAAGGGAAAACATATAATATAGTGTACCATTCAGTTTTGGTTTAACAACTAATTGTATCAAGCGTTACATCGCGCTTCTTAGATTTTTCCGTGGGATTGAGAAGTTTTCTTATAGTTGTGCTTTATACCGCAATATAACCGAATTCCACGCGGGCGAAGCCGCGGGCAGAAAGCTAGTCTTACTATAAGAACGATTAATTGGGCAGTGCATAAGAAAGGAAAGCCGACTACAATTTACAATTATAATAAGAAAGATATAATTAATAGGCAAATACATACAAAATTACATTGGTAATAAGATCATTTCTGATACACAATTTCTTTATAAATTAATAAAATACATATATTACGAGCGACCCGTCTCGACTTCGCACGGGATGACGAAATACTTTAAATTTTTTCTAGCATTAAATATAGCCTATGTTACTCACGGAGAATGTAGCTTTCCAACGGTGAAAGAATTTTTCAAATCCGCTTAGTAGTTTTTGAGTTTATTCATTGCAAACATACAAAATACAAAAATACAAATCTTTCCTCTTTATAATATTAGTGTAGATGTAGATAGAAGTCACAAAGATTATTCATAATTATATGTGAAACACTAAAAAACTGAAATAACTCAACATTAAAAACATGCATAAAAGACAAATCTTACATATTTTTATTACAGATATTAAAACTACTTACAATAAAAAGAATACTATAAATAAAAAAACACATTGCTAATTAAATCATGCTATTTACTTAAACACAAAAAAATTAACATTTTCTTAAACTATAATGACCCCAAGATGATATGTAACAAATTAGGATATTTTTGTGTGAATATCACATGTTTGATTGATCAAAAACGTTGCATATTGGAAATCAAAAAAAAATTTTTTTCAGTAAACAATTCTTATAATCGTCCATAGTATATTTTTTTGTTGTACATTTATTGACAACTTTAGCCTTAGCCATAACTTTGTAATAACACAACATTAAAAACATGTATAAAACACAAATCTTACATATTTTTATTACAGATATTAAAACTACTTACAATAAAAAGAATACTATAAATAAAAAAAACACATTGCTAATTAAATCATGCTATTTACTTAAACACAAAAAAATTAACATTTTCTTAAACTATATTGACCCCAAGCTAAAGTGTCTGTTGAGTTAGGTAAAAGGCATCGTTTTGTATCCATTATAAGATAAACCAACTTTGGATATTTTTGTGTGAATATCACATGTTTGATTGATCAAAAACGATGCATATTGGAAATCAAAACATTTTTTTTTTCAGTAAACAATTCTTATAATCCTAACCTAACCTAACCTAACCTAATTTAGAAACTTTAAGTGAACTCTATTGTAAAGACATATCACAAATCTTACATATTTTTATTACAGATATTAAAACTACTTACAATAAAAAGAATACAATAAATAAAAAAACACATTGCTAATTAAATCATGCTACTTACTTAAACACAAAAAATTTAACATTTTCTTAAACTATAATGACCCCAAGATGATATGTAACAAATTAGGATAGTTTTGTGTGAATATCACATGTTTGATTGATCAAAAACGATGCATATTAGAAATCAACCTAACCTAACCTAACCTAACCTAATTTAGAAACTTTAAGTGAACTCTATTGTAAAGACATATCTACATATAATTGTTTTAACCATACGAAATATTGTGCATTAAGAAATGTTATATGTATTAGAAAATGGATTATCTAACCTAACCTAATTTAGAAACTTTAAGTGAACTCTATTGTAAAGACATATCACAAATCTTACATATTTTTATTACAGATATTAAAACTACTTACAATAAAAAGAATACAATAAATAAAAAAACACATTGCTAATTAAATCATGCTACTTACTTAAACACAAAAAATTTAACATTTTCTTAAACTATAATGACCCCAAGATGATATGTAACAAATTAGGATAGTTTTGTGTGAATATCACATGTTTGATTGATCAAAAACGATGCATATTAGAAATCAACCTAACCTAACCTAACCTAACCTAATTTAGAAACTTTAAGTGAACTCTATTGTAAAGACATATCTACATATAATTGTTTTAACCATACGAAATATTGTGCATTAAGAAATGTTATATGTATTAGAAAATGGATTATCTAACCTAACCTAATTTAGAAACTTTAAGTGAACTCTATTGTAAAGACATATCACAAATCTTACATATTTTTATTACAGATATTAAAACTACTTACAATAAAAAGAATACAATAAATAAAAAAACACATTGCTAATTAAATCATGCTACTTACTTAAACACAAAAAGTTTAACATTTTCTTAAACTATAATGACCCCAAGATGATATGTAACAAATTAGGATAGTTTTGTGTGAATATCACATGTTTGATTGATCAAAAACGATGCATATTAGAAATCAACCTAACCTAACCTAACCTAACCTAATTTAGAAACTTTAAGTGAACTCTATTGTAAAGACATATCTACATATAATTGTTTTAACCATACGAAATATTGTGCATTAAGAAATGTTATATGTATTAGAAAATGGATTATAAAAAATAATATATCATTGTATTGACTATTAATAAATAACTGGTCTAATTTATGACCTTTGTTAACATTTACTTGTTTTTATTAATTTCAAGGTTTTTAAAATAAAGATCAAAATAAATTTAAACATATTTATTACACAAACTTAAAACAGGTCACAAGTAAGTACATCATTTATTATCAAATCAATATAAAGGACTACATATAATTGACATTGTTCAAATTGTAAAGTTAGAAATTTTGAATACAAACTTGAACATTTTTCAAAAATTTGACACAAATCCTGTTTTTCCACTGCCACTAGGCCCAGCCTCTATACAAGTTAATAGATTGTTAAAATGAATCATTGTTACGTCTTACTAAAAGAACGATTAATTGGGCAGTGCATAAGAAAGGAAAGCTGACTACAATTTACAATTACAATTATAATAAAAAAGATATAATTAGTAGGCAAATACATACAAAATTACATTGGTAATAAGATCATTTCTGATACACGATTTCTTTATACATTAAAAAAATATATATATTACTCCTCGTGCGAAGTCTCGACTTCGCACGGGTGGACAAAATTCTTAAAATTTTTTCTAGCATTAAATATAGCCTATGTTACTTAGGGAGAATGTAGCTTTCCAACGGTGAAAGAATTTTTGAAATCCGCTTAGTAGTTTTTCATTTTATTCATTGCAACCATACAAAATACAAAAAAAAAAAACAAATCTTTCCTCTTTATAATATTAGTGTAGATGTAGATAGAAGTCAAAAAGATTGTTCATAATTATATGTGAAACACTATAAAACTAAAATAACACAACATTAAAAACATGCATAAAACACAAATCTTACATATTTTTATTACAGATATTAAAACTACTTACAATAAAAAGAATACTATAAATAAAAAAAACACATTGCTAATTAAATCATGCTATTTACTTAAACACAAAAAAATTAACATTTTCTTAAACTATATTGACCCCAAGCTAAAGTGTCTGTTGAGTTAGGTAAAAGGCATCGTTTTGTATCCATTATAAGATAAACCAACTTTGGATATTTTTGTGTGAATATCACATGTTTGATTGATCAAAAACGATGCATATTGGAAATCAAAACATTTTTTTTTTCAGTAAACAATTCTTATAATCGTCCATAGTATATTTTTTTGTTGTACATTTATTGACAAATTTAGCCTTAGCCATAACTTTGTTTTCTACATTCATTACATACATTTTTGATCTTAAACCAACAAATTCCCTAAGTTTTTTTTTCCATTATTTTCATCTTTAAAATAACCGATTTTTTTATTTATCTGAGGGAAACCATGTGGATTATCAGCTGAATAATCGGAAGTATCGAAGTATGAATATAAATCTTGTTTTATATCAACATAAAAATCATTAGTAAAAATTTGATACACGAGGCTGTCGGTATCTGTATACAATAATTTTATATTTTCTCTAAATTTAGCTTTCATATAGTTATAGTGAAAGTTATATATTAAAATTTTTGATAAATCTAAAATACTAAAACCTAAAAATATATATTGGTTTATCATAAATTATGTTGGTTTTTTTAACTGTATAGCTACAAGGTTTTCGCAAAATACAGCTAAACTGTAAAAATCAGGGCGAGCAATAAGGCTTTCCGCACCTTGACTTTTACCTATATATTTCCAATGAGTTAATAATAATTTCAAATTAACACCTTTATCGACATTTACCATTGTTTTACTGAAAACAGAGTTATCCATCAATTTGTAAAGTCTTTTTCAAATTATGATTTTTGCTCTCTCTCTTAATTGTATATTTTGTAACCACGATCCTCGATTGAATTTTAACACTATGAATTTTTATTCGCAACTTTAAACAAAGCAAAAGATTTTGAAAATGAATAACATTTCTTTTATTATTTATATTGGCTATTTTTTACTATTTCCTGGTGTACAAATATTTTCTGGGTAAAGAGGAAGATCGGAATGAAGGTCGTGTAAATTATCGGAATAGTCTAAATCTACTTCTATTATGTTACCTACATCTGATGTTGGTGAAATATCAGAATTCACATTTGTGTAAGTCCATTCAAAACTACCATATGGAAGGTATTGAGACATCGCCCAACCATAAAGATTGTTTGTATCTAGATAAGTTAAAAAGGACACAGGTAGATTGTCGTCAAAATCATCTAAATATTTATTATTAGCTTCCGCATATCTATTACTACACCGAGAAATACCACCTCTTAAACCACACTTTATAAAAGCTATCATTTCAATATCACTCAAAAGTTCAAATTCAATTTGAGTTTGTTTTAACATAGCATCCCAACTAAGCCCGGGTAAAGTGTAATAATGTGCAGGATCTTAACGATATGTACTAATACAAATATCGCGAAAATTTTCAAAAATGTATGTTAAAAGCAAAACATCCGTTTTGAGATATAAATTAGAGTAATTACTCTAATTTAATTCATTTGATATTTGTATTAGTACATATCGCTAAGATCCTGCACATTATTACACTTTACCCGGGCTTAGTTGGGATGCTATGTTAAAACAAACTCAAATTGAATTTGAACTTTTGAGTGATATTGAAATGATAGCTTTTATAAAGTGTGGTTTAAGAGGTGGTATTTCTCGGTGTAGTAATAGATATGCGGAAGCTAATAATAAATATTTAGATGATTTTGACGACAATCTACCTGTGTCCTTTTTAACTTATCTAGATACAAACAATCTTTATGGTTGGGCGATGTCTCAATACCTTCCATATGGTAGTTTTGAATGGACTTACACAAATGTGAATTCTGATATTTCACCAACATCAGATGTAGGTAACATAATAGAAGTAGATTTAGACTATTCCGATAATTTACACGACCTTCATTCCGATCTTCCTCTTTACCCAGAAAATATTTGTACACCAGGAAATAGTAAAAAATAGCCAATATAAATAATAAAAGAAATGTTATTCATTTTCAAAATCTTTTGCTTTGTTTAAAGTTGCGAATAAAAATTCATAGTGTTAAAATTCAATCGAGGATCGTGGTTACAAAATATACAATTAAGAGAGAGAGCAAAAATCATAATTTGAAAAAGACTTTACAAATTGATGGATAACTCTGTTTTCAGTAAAACAATGGTAAATGTCGATAAAGGTGTTAATTTGAAATTATTATTAACTCATTGGAAATATATAGGTAAAAGTCAAGGTGCGGAAAGCCTTATTGCTCGCCCTGATTTTTACAGTTTAGCTGTATTTTGCGAAAACCTTGTAGCTATACAGTTAAAAAAACCAACATAATTTATGATAAACCAATATATATTTTTAGGTTTTAGTATTTTAGATTTATCAAAAATTTTAATATATAACTTTCACTATAACTATATGAAAGCTAAATTTAGAGAAAATATAAAATTATTGTATACAGATACCGACAGCCTCGTGTATCAAATTTTTACTAATGATTTTTATGTTGATATAAAACAAGATTTATATTCATACTTCGATACTTCCGATTATTCAGCTGATAATCCACATGGTTTCCCTCAGATAAATAAAAAAATCGGTTATTTTAAAGATGAAAATAATGGAAAAAAAAACTTAGGGAATTTGTTGGTTTAAGATCAAAAATGTATGTAATGAATGTAGAAAACAAAGTTATGGCTAAGGCTAAATTTGTCAATAAATGTACAACAAAAAAATATACTATGGACGATTATAAGAATTGTTTACTGAAAAAAAAAATGTTTTGATTTCCAATATGCATCGTTTTTGATCAATCAAACATGTGATATTCACACAAAAATATCCAAAGTTGGTTTATCTTATAATGGATACAAAACGATGCCTTTTACCTAACTCAACAGACACTTTAGCTTGGGGTCAATATAGTTTAAGAAAATGTTAATTTTTTTGTGTTTAAGTAAATAGCATGATTTAATTAGCAATGTGTTTTTTTTATTTATAGTATTCTTTTTATTGTAAGTAGTTTTAATATCTGTAATAAAAATATGTAAGATTTGTGTTTTATGCATGTTTTTAATGTTGTGTTATTTTAGTTTTATAGTGTTTCACATATAATTATGAACAATCTTTTTGACTTCTATCTACATCTACACTAATATTATAAAGAGGAAAGATTTGTTTTTTTTTTTTGTATTTTGTATGGTTGCAATGAATAAAATGAAAAACTACTAAGCGGATTTCAAAAATTCTTTCACCGTTGGAAAGCTACATTCTCCCTAAGTAACATAGGCTATATTTAATGCTAGAAAAAATTTTAAGAATTTTGTCCACCCGTGCGAAGTCGAGACTTCGCACGAGGAGTAATATATATATTTTTTTAATGTATAAAGAAATCGTGTATCAGAAATGATCTTATTACCAATGTAATTTTGTATGTATTTGCCTACTAATTATATCTTTTTTATTATAATTGTAATTGTAAATTGTAGTCAGCTTTCCTTTCTTATGCACTGCCCAATTAATCGTTCTTTTAGTAAGACGTAACAATGATTCATTTTAACAATCTATTAACTTGTATAGAGGCTGGGCCTAGTGGCAGTGGAAAAACAGGATTTGTGTCAAATTTTTGAAAAATGTTCAAGTTTGTATTCAAAATTTCTAACTTTACAATTTGAACAATGTCAATTATATGTAGTCCTTTATATTGATTTGATAATAAATGATGTACTTACTTGTGACCTGTTTTAAGTTTGTGTAATAAATATGTTTAAATTTATTTTGATCTTTATTTTAAAAACCTTGAAATTAATAAAAACAAGTAAATGTTAACAAAGGTCATAAATTAGACCAGTTATTTATTAATAGTCAATACAATGATATATTATTTTTTATAATCCATTTTCTAATACATATAACATTTCTTAATGCACAATATTTCGTATGGTTAAAACAATTATATGTAGATATGTCTTTACAATAGAGTTCACTTAAAGTTTCTAAATTAGGTTAGGTTAGGTTAGGTTAGGTTGATTTCTAATATGCATCGTTTTTGATCAATCAAACATGTGATATTCACACAAAACTATCCTAATTTGTTACATATCATCTTGGGGTCATTATAGTTTAAGAAAATGTTAAATTTTTTGTGTTTAAGTAAGTAGCATGATTTAATTAGCAATGTGTTTTTTTATTTATTGTATTCTTTTTATTGTAAGTAGTTTTAATATCTGTAATAAAAATATGTAAGATTTGTGATATGTCTTTACAATAGAGTTCACTTAAAGTTTCTAAATTAGGTTAGGTTAGATAATCCATTTTCTAATACATATAACATTTCTTAATGCACAATATTTCGTATGGTTAAAAAGCGGATTTCAAAAATTCTTTCACCGTTGGAAAGCTACATTCTCCCTAAGTAACATAGGCTATATTTAATGCTAGAAAAAATTTTAAGAATTTTGTCCACCCGTGCGAAGTCGAGACTTCGCACGAGGAGTAATATATATATTTTTTTTAATGTATAAAGAAATCGTGTATCAGAAATGATCTTATTACCAATGTAATTTTGTATGTATTTGCCTACTAATTATATCTTTTTTATTATAATTGTAATTGTAAATTGTAGTCAGCTTTCCTTTCTTATGCACTGCCCAATTAATCGTTCTTATAGTAAGACGTAACAATGATTCATTTTAACAATCTATTAACTTGTATAGAGGCTGGGCCTAGTGGCAGTGGAAAAACAGGATTTGTGTCAAATTTTTGAAAAATGTTCAAGTTTGTATTCAAAATTTCTAACTTTACAATTTGAACAATGTCAATTATATGTAGTCCTTTATATTGATTTGATAATAAATGATGTACTTACTTGTGACCTGTTTTAAGTTTGTGTAATAAATATGTTTAAATTTATTTTGATCTTTATTTTAAAAACCTTGAAATTAATAAAAACAAGTAAATGTTAACAAAGGTCATAAATTAGACCAGTTATTTATTAATAGTCAATACAATGATATATTATTTTTTATAATCCATTTTCTAATACATATAACATTTCTTAATGCACAATATTTCGTATGGTTAAAACAATTATATGTAGATATGTCTTTACAATAGAGTTCACTTAAAGTTTCTAAATTAGGTTAGGTTAGGTTAGGTTAGGTTGATTTCTAATATGCATCGTTTTTGATCAATCAAACATGTGATATTCACACAAAAATATCCTAATTTGTTACATATCATCTTGGGGTCATTATAGTTTAAGAAAATGTTAATTTTTTTGTGTTTAAGTAAGTAGCATGATTTAATTAGCAATGTGTTTTTTTATTTATTGTATTCTTTTTATTGTAAGTAGTTTTAATATCTGTAATAAAAATATGTAAGATTTGTGATATGTCTTTACAATAGAGTTCACTTAAAGTTTCTAAATTAGGTTAGGTTAGGTTAGGTTAGGTTGATTTCTAATATGCATCGTTTTTGATCAATCAAACATGTGATATTCACACAAAAATATCCTAATTTGTTACATATCATCTTGGGGTCATTATAGTTTAAGAAAATGTTAATTTTTTTGTTTTTAAGTAAGTAGCATGATTTAATTAGCAATGTGTTTTTTTATTTATTGTATTCTTTTTATTGTAAGTAGTTTTAATATCCTTACTAATATTATAAATCGGAAAGTGAGTTTGTTTGTTTGTTTGTTTGTTCCGCTTTCACGCCGTAACTACTGAACCGATTGCTTTGAAATTTTGCAGACGTAAAGATAGAAGTCCGGATTAAATAATAGGGTACTTTTTTCTGGAAAAAATTGATATTCCCGAGGAAAAACAAAAATATTGTTTGCTTGCTGGATGGATTGTAGATGGCGCTGTGTGTCGTTTAAAACAAGGTAAAATATTGCAAACGAATATAAACATGTAAATTTAGAAGCTAAATGATACGATAATGAATCCCCGAAAATGAGGAATTCCCGAGGGATGACGTACAATTTGTTTTATCCTCTAAACTGTTTTTTTACATCTACTTATATGTTGCAAACGAATATGAACATGTAAATTTTGAAGCTAAATGATTCACTAAATGACTCATTCCTCGGATTCCGAATATTCCAACAGACCTCCCATTTCAATTTAAAAGACTACAATTTCCTATAAGGGTTTCATTTGCAATGACCATTAATAAAGCACAAGGCCAACTCTAAGGGTTGCTGGAGTACACTTGGAAAAACATTGTTTTTCGCATGGTCAGCTCTATGTAGCGTATTCCCGGGTTTCCAGTGCCCAAAATCTGCATGTTTTTTCTCCACAAGGGAAAACATATAATATAGTGTACCATTCAGTTTTGGTTTAACAACTAATATTGTATCCAGCGTTACATCGCGCTTCTTAGATTTTTCCGTGGGAATGAGAAGTTTTCTTATAGTTGTGCTTTATACCGCAATATAACCGAATTCCACGCGGGCGAAGCCGCGGGCGGAAAGCTAGTCTGTAATAAAAATATGTAAGATTTGTGATATGTCTTTACAATAGAGTTCACTTAAAGTTTCTAAATTAGGTTAGGTTAGGTTAGTTTAAAAACCCTTGAAATTATTAAAGACAAATAAATGTTAACAAAGGTAATAAATTAGAACAGTTATTTATGAATAGTCAATACAATGATATATTATTTTTTATAATCCATTTTCTAATACATATAACATTTCTTAATGCACAATATTTCGTATGGTTAAAACAATTATATGTAGATATGTCTTTACAATAGAGTTCACTTAAAGTTTCTAAATTAGGTATACCTTTATCACTTATATCAAAAACGTTTTCGTGTCCACATAATTCTCGCACCCAATCAACTTTTTCTCTACCTTTCACTATGATGCTCCGCTTATCACAGTAGGGCTTAATGAGTCTTCTAAATTCTATGTAATCAATGTGCCCCTCACTCCAAAGGTATCCTCTATTTCTTTCTATCCACTTGACACGTTTCTTTTCTTCCAGAGTCAGAGTAGAGAATGGGTATGGTGGTTTTATTAGAAATATTTGATTGTGCTCTTTTGTGCCGATAACTAATTCTTTTAATATAAATTCATTTTTTTCATTTTTAAAGCCTTGCACATCCACTATGATAGTATCGTTAGTCATAATACTTTTTAACGATGTTACTCATTGGCTTATATTCAAATATGCAATCGTTCAAAATAAGGTACCTCTTGATCTGTCCGGCTCTGATCATGAGATGTGTTTGTCAATCATTGATAAGCACTAACGCACTTATTTTCAGACATTGTTATTAGGATTAACACTCACTCAAGCAATACATAGGTTCAGGTCGAAGTTTACAACTAAGAGTATTGATATCTAATAAATTTAAACATTTTAAATGTCTTTTTTTATATGAAGAAATAACTTGATTAAGAATAATTAAGCTAATGATAAGTTTGTAACATCGTGCACTACTTCATAAAAGTTTTGTTGTTAATGAGGTTGTTTTTGTCATCGAAGACTGCTCAAGACGACCAAGTACCAACCAATATGAATTATCATTTTGATTCAATCTTTATGTTTGAATGTATATTTCTTGCAGTCAGATGATGATGAAATTTCTTTTGTTATATTATAAATTAACTGTCGAGTTCGTTGGTGATGGTTAGTCTTTGCTTTGTTGTAGTACTTCACTCTTACTTCCGCATGTTTCCAATGATCTGATGGTGGGACGTTTCCCAATTTTTTCAGGCCATAGATATCAATATGTATGACATCCCGTCATTTATTGCTCGCCCCAAAGTAGACGATTGTAGTGTAGCTTTTTTTTCTTATTCGAAGGTTCTTCAAAAAACTCGTTCAGAGATTCGCTGTCTGATCTGTTTCTCTTCTGGATAGGGTATGGAGTTGCAGATGCGCTCTCGTCATCATCAGATGTCGGATAGTAATAATGTTTGTATGTGTTTTCCTAGCAGTCAACGGTGGTGTTGTCACCAAAGATAGATGTAAGCTATAACAATGAATACAAAGAATAGTAAGTACAACAATGAATACACATCAACATTATGGAATACACTGAAGGTTGATAGTTTAGACAAACAAGTCACAAAATCAGAAACAAGCATAATGAAAGTATGTAGATAATAAATAATACTCACATCCATATCGGTTGTCTTGACTTGACTTGAGCAGTAGTCTACGTTTTCGATGGCAGTGGATAGCACTTTGTTAGCAAATGCTACGATGCGATTGTTCTTATACTAGTTCAGATCATGAGATGTGTTTGTCAATAATTGATAAAATGTAGTTATACAAGAAAACAAAACTTGTCATGATACTGGAAGCAAATAATTGATAAAATAATGAACAAGGTTATTAAGATTCTGAAAACAAAATTAGTGAAATAGTTGACAAAGTTAATGGCGAGTCATTACGATTGCGGAATCAAATTGTTGATAAAGCGTTTCGATATTGAATGAGTAAACGTTTAAGACAAAGAAATATGGTGTTCGCATGGTAACGAGTATCTACTTGTAATAATAAAACATAAGTTAAAAAGTTTCATGTCGTTTAACTTGGTTGAAACACAGCAAAGAGAAATGTCATACGTAGTTGATAAGTTTAGGTGCATGAAATAATAGTATGCATCGCCAAAATTTTATTGTTGCAATTGTGTAGACAAGGTCCCGTATTTTCAAAGTGATGACCAAATATGTAGCCTGTAGATAAGATGAGTAAAAGAGAAAAATGCTTTAATTAATTTACAATTCTTTAATATATGTTACAAACATCGTATTTATTAAAACAAAGTTGGAGAAGTGGTTGTTGGAGAATACGATATTCCCTATTCCACATGTCGGTATCGGTATTGGCGACAATTTCGTTGATTTCTTCATCTTCCTCTGCGGTCCAATCCCGCAAGAGGGGGTTGACTGGTGCGGCTTCCATCGGAATCGGCGATGATGGGCGTGAGTAACCAGCAACCAAACGTCCACTATTTGTTTCCTCCACGCATAAGGTGCAATTAACCATCATTCTCAACCCATCGATCTCGAATTCATTATCTGTACTGCTTTGATGTTGAATGCATGGGGTGAAAAATGGTACAAATTCATTGTCCTCGACCATGGACTGCGGTAACAGGTAGTTGATAAAGCATTTCAATATTCATACGTAGTTGATAAGTTTAGGAGCATGAAATAATAGTAAATGTACCACGAGAATGACCGATGAAGAGCAGATTCCAAATTTGGAAATAATTTCCATGATAAATTATTTTTATTATTTAGGTACAGAGTACATAGCATTGCTAAAAAACAATTAGCCATGAACGATATGTTAATGAGAAGCATCGGGGAAGGTGATTAGAATCATGTCATTAAGGCCTTAAGTCGAGTGTGTCATTAGCGTCGAGGTGTCATTAACAGGGGTTCATTAGTTAATCAAGTAGGAACGAGTTCAGCAAAAACGTATCTCGGAAACGGTAAGAGATACGAAGCTGGGACCCAGCGCAATCGCTCCAAATGGGGGTGCTTACCTTTTTTTTTTTTTTTTTTTTTTTTTTAGGCGGTGACGCTGGTCGGATCGAGTTTGGAGAATACCAAAGGGAAGGGAGGAGAGGGGTCTGGGTTGGGGGGAAGTGCGCCAGAACCCACGAATCCCTACTACTAAATTCTCAAGTTTATTAAGCTGATCCTCAGAGTCTTGGTAGCTGACATCAGCAAAGTCAAGTATTGGCAAAAGAAGAGATTGTTCAAGCGCAATTTTAGGTATAAGTTAGTTGCGGAGTCTTCTCAAAGAAGTTTTCCGACTGATTTTGCCAAGACGTGTTCCCCAATTGAAAAGTTGATCCATTTAGATAATGAGATTTTTTCATGTCGTCGTTTAATAGCAAATGTTTACCGTCAAGAACTAACTGTGAAATGTTCGACCAATCTATATTTTGCCGAATTTTAAAGCTGCCAATAACGATAGCTTGGGTTTTGATGCATTTACAACAAGTCCATGCAACTTTCTTCAAGCACAAATTGTGACCAGGTCTCAGTTGATTAGGTCAATCAACTTGGGTATTTGATTAGGGACGGCATGTGGATACATCTGTGTTAATATCTTAAAATTGTACACATGTTAAAAATAAATTAATTCAGTAGATATTCAATTTATAAATAAATCTTAAAGCAATGGAGATGAATCCCAGTGCCTATATCACACTGAGGAATGAGGAACAATAATCATTGTATCGAAAAGAAAATGTTCTCAGGAGACTATCCATAAATTTTTACTCCATTATCCCAAAATTACAGTTAATAAGAAGAAATGTACTGACAGTACAATTGTTTATGCCAATTGATCCTGCTCATCTATTGATCCTCAAACACTGATTTTCTGCTTAATATAAAATTATGAAATTTCTATTCTGACAATAATCAAAGTTGATGCCGTGATATCTACAAGAAATGTCGCTAAAGAAGTAGCTCTCACACTCTAGTACTGAATACATTGAAAAATATGGTTATCTACAGGGGCGATTAGTTTAAGCCTTAAATTCAGGGGAAGCCACCTGGAAAGGCTTACTTTTTGTAGATAATTAATGAAAAAAATAAGTAGAGATAAACATTTTCTAAATTTCATATAATGTCTGATGTAACTAACATTTATAATAATGCCGTGTACAACCGGCAAAAACAACATTACCGCACCATAGAGAAAATATTATCAGATTTCGGGAAACCCATAATGAGGTTTGGTTTCTTTTAATTATTAGTGTGGTGTAATGTAGAACAGAGTGGTGATGGTGAAATTTTACAATGGCACTTTGAATTCCGACACTTATTAGAGAATATAGAAAAATCTTGTTAATAATTTACACTGTCGGAATTACAAAGAGTGTATTTGCAATAAGATGGCGCTTCGGCACACAAAAGCCGTCATATGCATTCTAGGCTGAACTGAATTTGGTCCTATTTCTTGGCAACGTATTTGTAGTAAGACTACGAAGTTTTGATTTGACGCCTCTAGTGTTTTGTGGATCTGTCTGCAAAATGTAGCCCACAAAAATAAATACAATAGTATTCAAGAACTAAAAGACTTGCTAACCATAATTTTGTACAAGATTTATTCATATATATTATTATTATTCATATAATAATTATTACAAACACACCAATTAGCCAGCCCAAAATAAACACTGTAAACCTTGTGTTATAGATACTAGGATAACGGAAAGACATACATATATGATACATATTACATAGATATGTAATATTTATAAAAATACATATAGATACCAATGACTCAGGTTCAAATGCTCGTATTCGTCACACAAACATCTATCCCTTCCGGGATTCGAACTCAGCACCGTCGGTGCGAAAGGCAGGATCGCAACCGTTGCACCAAAATGTCGTCAGTAGCTATCCAGTCAGTACAAAACGAAATAATCTATGTATTCCTAAATGGGGGACACTTTGAGCGCCTCATATCGTAAGGCATGTTTGTAAATTAGTACGCGAAACATATGATACATCATCATCATACATCATTCATACATATTGTATGGAATAAGGAGAGTTTCTCGGACCATTTCCTACAGTAATAACAGCAAAGGTTATTCCATTTTAAAATAAAATTTGATTGAACGGGATATAGTAGTTTGCTACCTTTTTATAGCGACGTTTCAATTAAGCTACATCGTACAAGGTAAGCTGACATGTTGACTACCAAAAGTTTTAATTTACTTACAAGGTATAAAAATACTCTAAAGAGTATAGATCTAGTAAGAGTATGAATCAGTTTAAATATTGGGATTTTTTGAACTCAGATCATACCAGAAATACCTGTAAAAGTTATGAAGTTATTGAAGATAAAGTGGAACATTTTCTTTTACTTCTTTTAGAAAATTCACTAACAATATTATTACTGAAAACACAGACTAAAATAAGTGATTTTATCGTCATATAACTAACTAAACGCACGTAGTTGCGACTCCGATATTGCGGTATCAAACTTTATTAGAGCGAATGAACAATATTACGATATATTTTAAAATAATATTATGTAAACTTTTAAAAAGCTTAAATGCATACAAATTCTAATTAAACATGTATGAACACGTTTTTTTTGTTAATAAATCTTGAACTGAAAAGATTTTTTTTTAAGAAATGTTATTTTTTTTTTAAATTTTTGTTACAAATTTATCATTTATCTATTAAGGTAAATTATTAAAACAAGCCAAGTTGCGATTCCCTAACAGGGTTCATGTTATGATACTAGTTTTATGTTGTACAACACCTCTGTCACCACATGATTGCAATAAACTCTTTGAATTGAATTGAACTTTGCTATAATTATTTTAATACTGTTCCTGTGATTGAATACGACTTAAGGTATTTAATCACGCTTACCCGGTGAACGTAAGGTTATTAATGACCTAGATCATTCGATAACATTCATCAAGCCAAAGGTTTTACGAGTTTTTCAACGTTATTTAGCATTAACGAAAAAAAATCGTAAACAAACAAAGGCATTTGAATGAGAAATGGGAAAAAATTAACACAAACTCGATACATAATTATAATTTGCATCACTTTCAAAAGGTTTTAGGGGTCCGTACCCAAAGGATAAAACGGGGCCCTATTACTAAGACCTCGCTGTCTGTCCGTCCGTCTGTCTGTCACCAAGCTGTATCTTAAGAACCGCGATAGCTAGACAGTTGAAATTTTCACAAATTATGTATTTCTGTTGCCGCTATAACAACAAATACTAAAAACAAAATAAAATAAATATTTAAGGGGGGCTCCTATACAAACAAACGCGATTTCTTTGACCTTTTTTGCTTGATATCAATAATGGCAACAAGTAGGCACTTGATATATTCACAAAATACTCTAATAATACTTTAATAATAAATAATATGAAATTTGTGTACTTACTGTTTTTACCTAGTCAATGAACGGAACCCTTCGTGTGCGAGTCCGACTCGCACTTGGCCGGTTTTTTTACAAAAATATAGTAACAGTTTGAGCAATGCCCAAGGAGGCTTAACGACTTAACCTAATCTTATCTTAATCGCATTAAGTATCACTAAACCAGCCGTCATATAAATAAAATACAACTTACTCGGGAATGAACATATTTGCTATTGGAAAAATCTACGAATAACTCACCTTTCACTGCTAATATTATTTCTTCAATTTTCTAAGACACAACCTTAACACAACAAACTATTTTACCTACACAACAGCAACAAGCCAAGATATGTGAAACTACGCGGAAGACTAATATCAACAACAATCTAAAATGTATACTAGAATAACAGTATAAAAACAACTAATTCGTTGAACACATATATTTTAACAATTTTTAGGAAAATCGAAACCGTCATAGTTTTCCTCCAAATAACACTGTTACATGTGTTTTAATATAGAAACACTCTGGAGCAATCAAAAATTTAGTTTGAAACTTATTTTATTGTATAAAATACACTTTTTCATTCATAATTATTGAAAATTTTGGTTATTTACGCGGAAAATTCGCTCCAGATTCATGGTTTTGACGTTTCGACTGAATGTTGCCAGGAATTGTGATTGTACGTTATTTTATTTATAAAATGTTTAAATGAGGTTATATACTTTTTTAGCCTTTTTACCCTTAGATTTTAAGGAATATAAACTTAAATTGTTGTCAAAATGATTTTTTTTATAATAGGGGTTAAAGTATGAAATTGCCGTTTTATTGCAATAGGTTCTTTGAATTGACATAGAATCTTCATGGTTTGAGGTTTTCGAATGAAACTTTTTTTAAATGGTTTCTATGATGTTCTTTTTTTAAAAAATGTAAAACATTTGAATATCGACTTTCAATTGTTTTTGTTATTCAATTTAGACAAGAAAGATGGATACTGCGAAAATTCGAGTTATTTTTGAATACGAGTTCCGACGCGGAACTAACGCGGCAGAAACAGCCCGCAATATCAATGCTGCGTTTGGAGAGGGGTCTACTAATGAACGCACCGTGCGATTTTGGTTTAAACGCTTTCGTGATGGAAATTTCGACTTAAAGAACGAGCCACGAGGAAGACCGCCCACACAGGTAAATAACGATGAATTAAGAGAGATAGTGGAAGCCGATCCTAGTCAAAGTACCCAGGAATTAGCGGCATGGTTTAACGTTACCTTACCCACAATATTGACTCACTTGCGTCAAATCAATAAAATAAAAAAATACGAAAAATGGGTGCCTCATGATTTGACTGATCTGCAGAAAGAAACGCGTGTTGAAACTTGTGTTGCCTTGTTGAACCGGTACAGAAATGAAGGAATATTGGATCGAATTGTAACATGTGATGAAAAGTGGATTCTTTATGATAACCGGAAAAGAAAAATGCAATGGCTGACCCCAGGTCAAATGCCACAACAGTGTCCTAAAGCAAAACTTACCAATAAAAAGGTAATGGTAACTGTTTGGTGGTCTCAGCATGGTGTTATTCACTATAGTTTTCTCCGATCTGGTCAAGCAATAACGGCAGATGTCTATTGTGCCGAACTCCGAACCATGTTGACAAAACTAGCAGTAAAACAGCCCCGACTCATGAATCGATCTTCACCATTATTGCTCCACGACAACGCGAGACCTCACACAGCACGAGAAACCATTTTGACCCTTCAGGAACTGCAGTTAGAAACCATTCGTCATCCTCCGTATTCACCAGACCTTGCTCCAACGGACTACCATTTTTTTCGTGATTTGGACAATTATCTACGTGACAAGAAGTTTTCTTCCCAGGAGGCAGTACAAAATGCTTTCACACAGTTTGTGCAGTCTAGATCGTCGGAATTCTATCGCAAAGGCATTAATGACCTTCCCATTAGATGGCAGCAATGTATAGATAATAATGGCAACTATTTTGATTAAATAAATTTGTTAAAAATTTAAAAAATAAACAATATAGATTTTCAGTACAAATCGGCAATTTCATACTTTAACCCCTAATATTAACCAAAAAATAAAAAACTATTGAAAAATTATTACTGCCTTCAGTGCTAGTGACAATATAGTGTTAACTATTAAAACAAACTATTTTTATTAGTGGTAAGAATAATATTTGTAACCTTTTTTTAAAGTTTTTTTTTTAGATAAACGTTACAAATATAGGATAAACATCCTACTACTAAACAGTAGTGACTATTTAGTTTTATATTTACTATTTAGGTTCTGTATTAAAAATATTTTATATAATATTGAAATATTGCAACTTCGATATTATATAAAATTATATAATACTTGAATTGGTTTTAACTAACATAGATTGATTTTAATTTATTCTTAATAGTATTCTTATAGTTGACGAACATATAATTACATTATACAGAACCAGTATCTTTCTTATTGGTAATATTTAAATTAGCTATTTTACAGACATACTGAAAATAACTTACCTTCTCATTATAAAACTAAAAAGTCGAACCTACTTAAAAACTAAAGTGTCCGCTAAGAATCAAATAAAAGAGGCAGCAATAGTGGCTACTGTCTCTTTTATTTGTAAGAAGGGAGACGCTTACGCTTATTAAAGCAGATTAGTTCAGAAATGTATATTAGGGCTTAGTTATTTTAGCGGAATTTACAACTTAATCTGGCAACACAGTTCAGCGCATGCGCGAGAAACTCCCGGGTTTTCGCCAGATGATACACTTTTGGTACTTTCATATTGATCCGAGGGTTACTAATGAGCCCTATGAATTACCTATGACATATTGACTTCCTTTATATTAACCCACATAGACCCGGAACGGGACCAAACCCAAGATTGTGAAAAGGAAGACA
This sequence comes from Calamotropha paludella, assembly GCA_927399485.1. Classification (NCBI taxonomy): domain Eukaryota; kingdom Metazoa; phylum Arthropoda; class Insecta; order Lepidoptera; family Crambidae; genus Calamotropha; species Calamotropha paludella. The sequence continues at coordinate 14,437,961 of OV656824.1, read as the reverse complement.
GTTAGCTGGGAATTAAATGAAATTGACTCATTGTCGAGACCTTTGGATAACTCTTCCAATTTCAGTCATTAGTTCTTTTGTAATTCGGACAAAATATTGAATTTTTTAGCTTCTATATTTTTGTGTCGAAAGTAATTATTATAAAGATTGACTGAATTAATTTATTAGTTACCCACGCTTTTATTTACTCGTATACATAATTTATCTTACGAAAAGCGTATGTCAAATATTGTCAAATTCATTAGACTTGTTGAGGCAGTTAGGTTACCAACTGTATTTAAAACTCATTTTCACGTGGCAAATGAAGCAAATACAGTTGATTAAATTTATAAAGGCTGGTAAGAGATTGGGTAGTCTAGCGCAGGGCGTAGTTTATCAATAGGTTAATTTGGTTTCAACACTCAAACACTAAGTGGGCTAATGAATGGAGCTTTATTTTATACAATGTGAAAGAAATAAAGTTAGAAACTTCTAGGCTATGCGCCCTTAGTCTTAGAAATTGTCATTGATTATGACAATATAATATGACTCTATGATGAAATTAAATAAATAAAATAAATAAATATTTCCTACATTCACACCAATTAGCCTAGCCCAAAGTAAGCACTATAAGGCTTGTGTTATGGATACTAGGTTAACGGATAGACATACATATATGATATATAGATATGTATTATTCATAGAAATATAATATAAACACCCATGACTCAGGTACAAATGCTCGTATTCATCATAAAAACATCTGCCCCTACCGGGATTCGAACCCAGGACCGTCAGCTACCGTTCCACCAAACGGTCGTCAAAAATTACACAGAGTGTATTTGATTAGCATAAATAAAAAAGGTAAAGGTAAAGTTCGTGGGGGAGGGGGTTCCCGCGGGGGTGAAGTTTGGGGGGTAGGGGTGTGGTAAGGTTTTATTTTCTATAAATGTATTGACGAATATATTATTATAATGTATTTATTGTAAAATTTAGCTTTTTCAGATCTTTTTCAGATCTCAGATTGCGGAGTTTCTTGCGGATTCTTTTTAATACAGTGCCTCGAATCATAGGACTTATAAAGCCATGGCATGACTTACATTAAACGCATTGTAAATGCTCAAATTTAATAAAAATCATTTATCTTTATCTCATCTTTACCACCCGCACTCAGTAAAGTTATCAAATAATTAATTGATAGAGTTAGTTGACTTGAGTTGACTAATTTTTATATTGATAAATTATTTCATGAAAAACAATTTTACTTTACTTAACGATGATCCGCTACTGACGCCAGGTTTGCACTTATCACGTATTTTGACCTTCCTCATTATACGAATACTTGTGGGAAACGGTAGACTTTTCAGATCATTAATTTTATAGCTGAAAGTGGCAGTTTGTATTTAGACGATGTAAACAATACTCCATCTGAAAAAACGCACTTGTTTACTATAATTTACGTAAGACTTTTCTCGAATAAAACCTAATGGGTTTTTACATTATATCTAACTTGAGACAGATCAATACACTAATCATTGTGCATGGTGTAGCAATCAAACTTGTTAATTTAATTAAGTTTTTAGGCTAAAGCTGCAATGAGCTCCTCATATTGATGTATTATAGGATGGACTTAGTTCTGCAGCGTACACTGTTAAAAAAGGGCTGGTATTAAAACAAAAACATTTTTTATTTCTGTTATTTTCGTACAATAATGATTTATGGGCTATTGTTGTGGGGTTCAGCTGCCAATATCGGTGATATATTTATGCTTCAGAAAAAATTGGCGTGCGCTATATATAACTAACAATGCGGGGATTCTGTTGAACAACTATTTAATGCAATGAAAATTTTAACATTTGCTTTTTAATATATCTATGAAATAAATATCTGATATATTGTTAAGGAAATATTATTGTAATTTTATAAAAAGAGTGATGTTCGTGCAACAAATACAAGCATCCGAAATAAAATTGTTATGCAAGATATAGGCTTTAAAAAACTCGTTGTTTGATAGAGGTATGTTAGGTAGTTTTTATATATACAAAATAGGAGGGCGCTTGACCACTATCTCGACCGATACTAAGCGACAATGCGATCTAAGATGTGATGCGCTTGCCTAGAAAATACAAATTCACTGGTGACTTGAAGACCCCTAAATTTTATTTGTCAGGAAACACAGATTCGGACTCTACCACATGTTCCGCGCTCTCGCTTGCACGTGGAACGTTACACTTTTCGTGCATGCAGCCGGTGTTCATCGATTTATAAGACGTTATCACGTCAATAACAAAAAGTAATTGACTGTATCATCATTTTCACTGTAATAGCTAATTTCTCATGAATCAATGAAATTGGGAGAAATACAATACAAAATGTACTACTCGTCACTTACCTATAGACCTAAATCTCAGGTAAGCAAGCAATCGGCCAGTATCAGTTCTGGTCAGTCAAAAAATCACGTGGCATACGTATTAGCATCGTACGAGGAGGGTAAAAAGTAAGAAATAAAACACAAAATTATTTTTCCTTCTCAATGTATTCCCCCTTAACTCTAATACATTTATTAGACCTATCAATTAACTTATTAATACCTTCGAAGAAAAATGATTTCTCTTTGTCGTCAAAATAGGCCGAAATTGCGCTCTTCACTTCTGCATCGCTGGAAAATTTCTTCCCTCGAAGCGCTTTTTTCATTTTTGGGAACAAATAATAATCACTTGGGTCTAAATCTGGGCTATAGGGAGGATGTTGCAAGATTTTGAAGCCCACTCTTAGAACAGCAGCCATGACTGCGCGAAACTCAATTTTGTCCATGTTGCAAATTTTCTTCCGGATTGACTTGTTGATTGATGTGTAGCTCAGGTAATTATGACCTATTTTTTTTTGAAACTTAGTATTTATACTCTTATTGAGTGTGACAACTAGTGCAGGTAGTAAAAAGTCACCTTTCCCCCCTCCATGCCCCTCATTCCGCGAACTTTTTGACCCACCCTCGTATATCTCTGTATGTCTCCGGACCCCGGTTACAACCGGAGCCGGCTATGTTGCTTCAATACGACTGCAGTCGTGCACTTTGACATACCTGAAATCCATTTTCTAAATTGAAAGTGCAATTGTAAATATCAGCAGAATCAACAAACACCCTGATTTCGACTTATTTAAAAAAAAATAGCTTAATGTAATCTATATTTAAGAACACTTACTCATTTTATTATTTCATAAAATTTAATAGTTTGTATCATATAAATAGTATTTATATGCAGTTAAATAGTATTGTTTTGACGCATTATACATTAGTTCCCGATGTAAACTGATATAGAATAGATAAATATGTCAAAGAAATTTTGCGAGTATTAAAAATATGTCTTCACAGACATTGTAAGAAAATAAGATCAAATATCCGATATTTTCTTTTTAACTTAATTCTACTCTTTTAAGTTTAACAGGTAAACGAAGTACTTTCCATCACTTTTATGCAGCTCGTGGCGCTGAATAGAAAAAAAAGGAAGTCAGTGCTGCATTAATCGTAATTCAATACGATTTTTTAGATAAAGTTAAACATATATATATAGCTGACAGGACATAAAGCTACAAACTTTGAAGTATGAACTATTAAAGTTTCCGAGAATTTCGTTGTACGTTCTAGGTAAAACAGAATAGAATCCTTAGGAGTGTGACCGCGCTAAAGGGTGGTCCACCGAGGCGGAGCTGCATGAACCTCAATGGAAACGCGCCCTTAAGCTTAATTCAGTCCTTGACCTAGTAATTACATTGTCTATTCAGACTTGCTAAAACATGTTTTTCATAAAACAACATTCATAAGACTAAAAATAATCTATCAAGAGATGTTACATTTTCTCAGTTGACACTGAACTTTATACTTAGGTATTAAAGATATAAGTTTCATAATCCGCATTCAGCTTACCTACCAAGCCCTGTAACTACTACAGGTGGATTAACAACAAATGTCACCCTATTTTTTCCATTATGAAGAACCTTTTCAAAGTATTGTAATTTGAAACTTACGTGGTTAATGTTAGTTTTAAAATGCCAATCTTCGCATTACGAGGCCTTAACGCAAGATTAAACAACTGACCATAAACTGGACTTAATGATCATCGTGTTATCAGTGTAGTCAAGGATTTGCTATCAGACAAGATTAGTAAAATATACGGTGACGAAGTTAAACAAGGATAACGAGAAATTTGTTACCTAAAGAGATTGTTACTAGAAATAAATTACGTTGTTGAATTTGAATTATTAGAAATTTGTTGTTTATGACGTAAATCTGCTTGTGTGTCGGTCTTATACAGAATATACTTTGAAAAGTGTGCTCAGGTGCTGCAAGTGCTCATATCGTCATCTTCCTTCTTCCATAGATCATCCAGGCGCACTGCGGGCCACCACCCTTTCCTGTTTGCTGTTCCTACCTGTCGCAACAAGCGCTTCTCAACATTTTATACAATGCACTCTGCACACTTCAAAGAAGCGGAACTCCCTTCCTGCATTTGTATTTCAGAGTATTTATAACCCGTCCATTTTCAAAGCTAGAGTGAATAAGCTCCTGCTAGATCAGCTCGCTTCATCGTAGATTCTGCCTTGGCCCCCGTGCTTGATTGGGACAAAGACCAGATTATTAAAAAATGCCGATTAATCAATCATTAGCTCATCAATTGAGTGCTGGGATATAGCTCCCCACATAATGCCTGTTCTTGGTCGCTATTCGAGAACCTTTGTTCCCTAACTGTCATCAGTTCTGAGAGGGTTGTGGTGCTCTGTCTTAGAATCATAAAATACAAAATATCACATAATACTGAGACATTTCATGTAAAATAGACAGTTATAAATGTCCTTTTTGTAGACAACTCTTCGAAAAATTTCAGTTTAACTATTTTATTTCTAAATCAACATCGCCAGAAAAACAGTTTTTTTACGAACATTTTATTTTCTAAGATAGCAAACCTGAAGCCACAATTTTTAAATTGACCTCTTCTGTAACTAAATAAGTGTTATCATTTTTTTTGGGTAATAATATCACTTTTATGCTTTTAAGTTGTTAAAAAACCATTACCTCGCTGATTTCTCTTTACGGCAGTTGAAGACAAGTTTTTCAGCTAACACACAAAAGTTATAATTGCTCCCAAAATATAACTTTGCACCAAATACACTTTGAAATTTATCATACATGGAATTCCCCTGTTTTATTGAGAAAACCGGAGTAGCACAAATTACTTAAGAAGTATCAAAACGCTTCTGTTTTATTTAATGAAACAAACCGCGACGCATACAATGATGTAATATATTATATGTAATTTTATATATTGGATTGAAGGATGCCCGGAATTTTGCCGTCTGTAAGTGACTAATTTGGTTAATTGATGTTTATAGCAAAACTTTTTGTTTTTCTCTCTTACTTAATTATGGATTCAAGTAGTATAATGAAGCAGATACTAATTTTTTAGTAAATTCAAGCTGTGTTGTTTGTCCTATTATTTTCCTCAATATTTTTCATTTATGTAAGTAACATACATAGGTCAATTGTTTTCACGAATAAATAAACAAAATAACAAAGAATATCTAATTTTAATTAATCCATATTAATATTTCTATCGTGAATTCAATTTTTTTTTAATTAATGAGAAATTATACTAAATTTTACATTCAAAAAGTAATGTTAAAATACTCTTTATAACCCAAAAGCAACTTTGTGATTAACTGCATGTGTAAAGTATCGCTCCTTTACTTTCGACCGTTCGGTGCAACGGTAGCGATCCTGCGTTTCACACCGATGGTCCTGGGTTCGAATCCCGGAAGGGGCAAATGTTTGTGTGATGAATACGAGGATTTGAACCTGAGTCATGGGTATTTATATATATATATATTTCTATAAAATAACATATTTATGTATCCTATATATTTAGCCTTGTGTTCATAATACAAGCCTTATAGTGCTTACTTTGGGCTAGGCTAACTGTTGTGAATGTAAGAAGATTATTATTATTTTCGCATTATATATACAGTCCTTAATTACTTTGGCAAAAAACAAAAAGGTAAAGTTAATATATTTTCAGGTTAGCTTAGATTTTTTTTTATTTATTGCCAGTCAGCAAGTTGTATCACATTATAAGTTTAAAATTATGCCTAACAACACTGTGCCAAAATATTTGTGCCTAAAGAAGGGGAACCTGTCAATTTATCTTCATCATTAATAACACATACGGTCGACATTATATACGTCTTGACGTTAAGCTATACCTTATGCCATTGTAATAGAGCTCGTTACGTTTTCATTTATATTAAAATCGCTGGAATCTCAATAATATAGAAAAAAAATACAAAATTAGTTAAAGAAAAGTTCTTTAAGTTCTTATAGGTACATTTTTAATAATCGACCTTAAAAAATTCGCCTAATCATCACATGTTCTAAATAACCGTCTTATTGTCATTGGCATAACAATGATTCGTCATTACTTCAATTCGCAAATACTAGATTATGCTTTACATAGGACATTAGATGCCTTATGACTGCAGTATGTAGTTTTGACTTTCCCTTCACCTAGCAAATGAGGAATGGAAATAACAGTGTCTGGCGCCGCTGATAAGGCACGTTTTCATTTTTTTATCATAATTATAATCTAACCTAACCTTTTTTTTTTCTCGAGCGGAAATGCTTTACGGACCGTTGAGTGGGCGGTGGGGTTATGTGGGACTCACCCGTTACGAAGGCTGACGGGCATACCCACTAAAACCCCCCGCTGTACTACACTCCACTGTGTGACCTTGTGAGTCAGTAGTTGGGAGTCACCACTGCGGCCCGGTGGTTGACCCACTTTAGGCCCCTCCACGACTCGGTGATGCCTGAGTACAGTTCAGGCATCGACCCAGACAGTGGGGTGAGTACAATGCCTCCAACGGATACCCGGTCCGTTGAAGGCCACCCCATCACCTCTCATTTGGATCCCGGCCTCTTCACATGCCCTTCTCCCTGGAAAAGGGTGAAAGCGGCCGCTGCCCTCGGTCGTTAAGGGGGGCTGGATGCCCTGTGCTACTTGGGCATTCCTCTTCCGTTTTGAACTTTTCGGAGGCCTAGCATTACCCTATATGGGAATCCTGTTAGCGTACATGCGCAACCTCCTCTCTGTCCTTTTCCTTCTTTGGCAACCTAACCTAACCTAACCGAATACGACTCTTTCACTTACTGGGGATTTTAATTACGGGGGCTCCGACTCCCGTGCCCTCTTACACAGGTGAGCACTCCCAATCACAAAAGCAACTCCTATGTTGTAACTGAATCCCATTATTCCTAGCTCTTCTGCTATCCGCTTGCAGCTCGCAACTGGATAATTACCTGTGTATGAAATAATATTAGAGTTAAAATAATAGGCACGGATTGTTTTTTTATTCGTTGTTTTAGTTTTTTATTCGCCGAAAGCTTGTTTCGCTGTATAATGTATTTTTGTTTTTTAATATTTTTCAACATTCCTGATAGATTTAGCTTAAAAAAACGGACTATAGTTTTGACATTGAGGATCTTGAGATATAAAAGAAAATCATTTAGCAAAATCATATTAAGGTGAACAAAAATGTTAAGGTTCTAAAACATTTTATATAGGTTATGCCCCAAGAAAGGTATTGTAACAGATTTTAGTACTTTAAATTCCATCAAAAAACTAAATGTGAAATGGGAGCGAAGATCAATATTATGATATATGCCTTGGTTGTTGACTTCAACGAGAGATCTAAATGGGTGCCAAGTTCATTGGTCAGTCCTGAAACTTATTTATAACAACATAAAATATTATTCTTCTTATAACTTAGGATAATATATTGTAGCCTAAGGTCTGACTTGGCTAGTTCTCATATACGAATTATATTATAACCTTCGCAAGTTTTATTCAATATAAACGAAAATGCGTGTTTTGTATGTACATAAAAGTTACGCCATGGCTTCATAAGTTCTATGTACCTTGAAGAAGCCGCAAGTATCTCGGTAAGGCATGTTTTTTCTTTTCCTTTTATTATGTGTTATGTAATTATTCAACATTTAAGAAAACTTCTCTAAACCAAGACGTATAAGTAAAAATTACTATTATCGTAATAGTAATAGTAACGCATTTTATACAGTTATCATATCTCATTATAAAAAAAATAAAAGCAAGGCTATTAACCCAACGCATTCTTGTCTTCACCGATATGGTAATAACCTTTGCTCATGAGTGCACTTTTAACCTTCTTAAACTTTTTGAGTAGTTCAATCCGCTTGTGTGGAACTTTGTTAGAAAAGTTAGAACTCTACCTAAAAGGCAACTAAAGGAATCGAAGGGCACTTGAAGTTAGCACTAATCAGTAAAGAGCTAGTGTAGTGGTTTCTGGTTCGTTTCCCTTACATTGTTTTCACCTGTAGGTAAGTCCGGTGTCTTGAGGACATTAATATGCTGACGACTATAAGATGATTCATTGTAAAATATACATGAAACGCTTTTTACTAGTGCAAACAAGATTACATTGTTGGTATGTCCGACATGGCTTATCGTGGTTGTATTATATTACTACTCTGTGTAAATTTTGAAATATTTGATATAGAGTATAATTAATAGCAGATCATGAACTTGAACAAAAACATAAAATATTTCCAACCAACATACGAAAAGGTGACAGTTAGGTTAGAATGCTGTCTCTACAAGAAATACTCGTATTATAAAAACTATCTTGAGATAAAAAAATATGTTGCATTTTATATAATTAGTGCATATCGATATTTTTTTTGGAGACCATGAATAATAGCGCAGTCATTCACGCATCTGCATAGTTTTTTTGTGATCACTAACCGTGGCAACTCTAAACCTTAGAAAGGTCAAGGTGGCGCAAAGACAATTTGCCGTCAACAAGCGTGGGCGCATGGAACAATCTAAACAAAAAGTTTTCCTTTTATTACCTTAAGAATGACTGTTTACAAAGACGTGAACAAAATTTCGCATTTAGGCGATTAATTCTCTGTAGATACATTCGTCAAAATGTCACGTAATGTTTGCTAAATAGTGTAGTTTGTTCATAAATATATTATTCAAATAATAAAAAAAATTGTTTTGTGTATCAAATAAATTCTATTTTATTTTTATTTTATTCAATACTGCTCCTAACTACACCAAGTATACTATTTTATGCACTACACAAAAATCATCTGTGGCGCTTTCAAATATTTTCTTTGGAACTCACTAATATTGTCTTTGGAACTTTTAAACATTTTCTTAGTAATATCTTCTTTGGACTTTATCAACATCCCTTTCTTTTACATTACCTATAAGTCGTTAAGCCCTTAAGGTTGCCCTAAAATCAACTATTTACAAACATAAGCGCTTTTACTTTAATTCTCCCAAATTTTGGGTTTTTGAATTAGTACCACATCAGTATATTTTACTTCATCTGTGGTCCTATAGGTATGGTTAAATCTATCACTGTCTGTTCTTCAAAAAGTATAAGATTTATTTTTCCTCTATTTCAAAATTTTGTAATACCTTTGCTGTTCATTATTATTTATTCTTTAATCTTATAATTTCAAATTAAGAGAAATTAGTGTCATGGTGATCCTGTAATTTTTATTTTAGTAATAAAATCCGATCATTTCGAAATTTGAGTTAATATCCTTAAATGCACACACAGATTTGGTTTGTAAGTTCACAACCTGTTACTCAAAAGCTATCGTCAAAGGTCGAGTTGCGATGGCGATTCCCACATCAGTGAGTCAGTGGTGCGCGAGCGCTGAGCACGCGACACGGTACGTTGTCAAATTAATTTACGAGTGTATTTCTTTTGTTGTGTTTGCAGGTTACAAAGTTTTGTTTTTTTTTTATAACAAGTTGCAAAAGCGTTCGTTTTTTATGTATAAATTGTTTTCCGCTTTAGGAATTCCACGTAATTTGGGAGCTATCATGTTAAATTATATTTTTTTAATCCAATTTTGGTGTTGTGTTCTCCGTGCTTTTCTCAGTTTTAGAGTACCATATTTTTGCTATCGCAAAAAGCTTGGATATTTTGTGTGATTTTTACGGCATGATAATTTTTAATATCTTCTAATTTTTATATCACTACGAACACCAAAAAACACATTCAAATATACAGGTTTATTTTGATTCTAGTTATTGTTAAAGGTAAGTTAACCTTGAGGCATAAAATCTTATTGAAAAATGGTAATTTATTTAATTCGAGATAATTACAAACACGACTATATAAATTAAAATTGCTCGAAATATTAATAACAGTTATTCACAAAACATTTCTTAGATTGAAAAAAGCTAAAATTATCCTATAATTAACAATGTTGAACTAATTAAGCTGCCTACTTTAATTTCGTCTGTATAAATTAATTACAAATTAATAAATTATTGTGTAAAAATAACGCTTGCCCATAGAATAGTGTAATTAAAAGCTAAGTGTTAGTATTATGAGCGCATCTAGGTGGATAAATCAATAATTTATCGTTATCAAAATAAATCACTTTGATTATTTGCTATAGGATGTAATTGAAAAGCAACGTTTCGAAAATTTATAACCGCAATAAATTTACATGACTAATACCGTGGCTTAGTGATCTTCAAACTCTTCACTCGTATAATTTCTTTTTTTTATTTCTTAAATTTATCTTTTATGCCTGAGTTGTATAATCTGCTTTATTTTTGCAAAACGTTTTATTATAATAAAAAGAGATAATATGACGTCAATAAGATATAATTTTAATTAAAACTATAGTAATTAAGAAAGTAGTAAGTATAAAGTATATCTTTTATTATTAAGTATATAATTTTTAACTGACCGATGAAGTATAGCTAGTTATCAATTCGGAAATGGAATTGGTTTCAGAATCAAATGAATATTTTGACTGAATGACCTTTGTAGGAGTATTGATGTTCATTCGGTCCACTCATAAACCTTAATGAAGCCCAATTAATACCAAAATGGGAAGTATATGGTTAACTGGTAACCAAGTTGTGTATACGTTATTCAGAGGCTGATGTGTAGCGGACGAAATATGAAAGATTAAATTCTTAACAGATAAACTTCGGTGGTTTTAAATAAGTAACATATTATGATAATTGTAAGATTTAAATGGTACTTGGCTTCACATTAAACAAGCTGTTATTTATTTGTATAGGTGTATTATCTTCTTCTAATAATCGTTTCATCAGAGATTTAAGAGTCGCGAACAGAAAACCTGCCGAAGAAGAAATTTATTAAATAATACTCGTTATATTAAAAATACGTCTGCAAAACTCTACTGCTGCCTTCCTTTTGAGGGCTCGGAGACGTGGTTGTTTTTTGCAGGCATATTTTAAATCTTATAGAAATATGGCAATGTGAATAAAAAAAGAAATCATTACTAAATAATGGTTTCAAAATAAAACGATTAAAAAACATACTCGTAACACCATTTGAATATCCATAACTCATTTTTTCTGTTTTCCCTTACTAGCACTGTGCATGTGTTTAAGCCCCATCATAAATGATATTTTCAAAAAGTTTATCTACCGGGTGTAAAACATGAAATTTAAATCAAATAACAAAAATTATAATGACTTTTATTTTTTTATACGTAAGGTATGAGATGCAAAGTGAAGTAGGTATGTAGAAGCAGACTGTGTGTCTATAGTAAAGTAAAAAATGTTAGTTTTTAAATTGCAATATCTATCTGTGTGTCTATAGTAAAGTAAAAAATGTTAGTTTTTAAATTGCAATATCTAATAATGATAAACTGAACCCTTTAAGCATAATTGGTCTTATTTGCAATTACTCTAATTCACAAGTCAAATTCGCTATTGACCGCATTCTCGTTCAAATTATTATACAGAAAGGAAATGTACTCATCATAAATAAATTGCCTGTCTCGAATAAGTTAATTTTAACATGTGAGTAAGAATTTTGTTTTTTTAAATACGTTTAACCACAGCATTATACTCCTGGTGTACATTTTCCATAAATCTAACCAACTACAAATTCATCTATTTTCTTTATAAGTTCAACTGCAACTTGGATCAAACACCTAAAGGATTAACCATTTGAACGAGATTCCATAAAAAGGGTCAATTTGATTTTCCATCTTTCCTCAACTACTTATCCTTCTCTACAATAGTTGGGAATGGCTTTTTTCTTTAAGGGTCTTTTCATACCTTGTACAAGTACACCAACTTCTAACAGGAAGGCAGCTCTATCGATTGATATGATAATATTTCGATGTCAAACCACTGTTGCAGACTAGGAAAAACCTTGAGTGCCAACATACAACTCACCTAAGAAGATGCGTAACTTTATTAATATGAAATGAATGTATTACATAAAACAAAGTAACTCCTTACCGGATCAGTTCTGATGATGTTTGTATTTTATTGTTTATTGCTACTGATTAGATATAAACTTATTCATGAAGTTCAATACTAGAAATTTATTCATAGTTATAATGAGAACCAGCGACTCATGGCAAACGCGTTTTATTTATGAAATAAGAATAAAACTTTTCACTGCTAAACGTAAGCATCCCTGAAAAAGGAGGAATCCTTCCAAAATCTTCACGTTGGACAACCGGCCCAGGTTAGTGATCGCAATAATAGATCATAACTAGCCGACCCGGTAACGCGTTGCTATGGTAACGCATTGCTATGGTGACGCGTTGCTATTGTAACGCGTATACAATGGAAAAAGAGCGGACAGACAAACACACAAACAACAAAAGTGTTCTTAGAGTATATACTAGCTGACCCGGTAACGCGTTGCTATGGTTATGGCATATACCATGGAAAAAGAGCGGGGAAAAGAGCGGACAGACAAACACACAAACAACAAATTTGTAAAAAAGTGCTTAATTCTAATGTGTAATGTGCGCGGAAGTGGAAGAACTAAACAAATTTGTGTTCTTAGAGTATATATTCGAAAAATGTTGCTGCTCATTAGTCAGTATTTCATCTTACGACATCCTATTGATGTAATAGGGTTGGTACTATTTTACTCTGTCGGTCACCAAATTTTTTTTTTTATATTAAAATAATTCCCGCCTGAGATTCACTTGTGACCCGACTCGATTTTTTCTAGTATTTTTCTATTATAATAATTTATCTTATAAGATCGCATTGAAAATGCATAAAATATATAAAAATTATAAATCTAAAATAATTAATTTTGTTGAAGTCGATATGCTGCAGTATCATATTCGAAAGTGGCCAGATAAAAATTTCAGCTGATATCTTTCAAAAATACGTGTTTCTTGTTTTATAAACCGGAACCGAAGACGTTTATTTCACAAAAAAAAAATATCCACGTATTATCCTGAAAATGTAGAAATAAAAAAAAATCCGAACTGGTAGTACCATTGTACATTAAATTTTTATCGCAACATGTTTAAGTGTGATTTTTGCATATCAGTGCATTATGATCTCACGAATAAATTATCTCTGCGGCAACCGAAGGTGTGAACGGAAGCTGTTACCGCGGGTACCCCCTCACTCCGGTGCCGTGAAATATCGCTCACAATAATTGCCGTCTTTACCGCGCGGACATATATAATCCTGTCCCAATAAATCATAGCGCTGCTTGTCAAGAAAAGATAAGTAACGCGGAATACTTAACTTGTCAGCGTTGCACACATAAATATCACTTTTTATGTCTTAATATTGACGGTGATGCCTTCGAGTTGTTCACAAAAGAATACAATTCATGGAATTGCCCTAATTGTTTTTGTAAACAAAGAAGCGGAGACAATGCAAACAATTTAGTTCAGCTACACCAACTGGCTCAGCGGAACTTACGTTCGTTGGCACGCGTCGCAAAGCACAAATACATGATTCGATGTCAAGAAATATGCGACATACTAAAGGGGTTAACGCCAATTTTAACTCGCGCTATAAAAATCTTTTAGATCCAATAAGTGAATTAAAAGAATTTAATCTTCATGAGTGTTTATGTTTACAAAACGCTGCCACCGTGGTTTTGACTGAAAGTGAACACCGTGGCACGCCGTAGGTCCCCAAAGATGGTTAACATCCTGCGCCTGGGGAAACCAAAGCCACTTTAAAACCAGCCACAAAATTAATGTATTGTTTGAATGCAACCAATTACGCAACTCTTTGATCAAAATTAGATGATTTGGCAATCCTATCTACTCTCCTATAACAGTATAATATTTTTACCAGATTGTTTACGACATGATAATAAAATAATTTACACTAAAAAGGTGCGGTCAGCACCTGCGGTAACCTATTCGGTATTTGAAAACACACTTATAAAATGTATCGAAAGAAATTGAAAATTCAAAAATATAAAAAGTGTAGGATAGCAATTGAGACTAAGATTGGGTTGTTACTTGTAATATCGTGTTATAACAGCTTCTGACGTAAAACGGAAGAAATATTTAATAAAGATAGTTCGCGATAGTCCATCTAACTCAGTAAGATCGTTAATAGCAATCAATCAGCATGGGTTTATTAGTAAAAGATCAAATGACTAACATATGCATGTTTGTTGACTTTGTTCTTGACTCAATGGATAAGGGTCACTAGGTGGATGACTGCTTCAAAGCGGTCGATAAAATTTCTAATTTAATCTTGATCCAGAAACAGGAATCAGTCGTTGTACAAGGCAGCTTCTAAAGATAACTCGAGTCTTACCTTAGAACGAGAAATCAAGCCGTTGCTGTTAAAAGGCGTACCCCAGGGCTCCTATCTCGGACCTTTGCTGTTCAACGTTTAAATGATGATTTGTAAATGATAGAAATAAATATTTAAGTTTCACAAATTACTTACAACACGACACTTGCAGACAATACAAAAACATACAAAGTCACAAAAACTTTTGGAGAGTTTTATGATTTACAACTAAATTAGGATTAAAGCAAATCAACTTTTCTTAAATATAAAAAATGAAAATTTTCTGGTATAGATCTATCTTTACCAGAAATGTATCATTGCAAGAAAAAACAAAAATATTGTGCACACTTACTCAATAAAAAAACTACCTAGGGTGATTGAGGTGAAGGACCTAGGGCCTACGCTCGATAGTGAAATGTATTTCTAATCCTATATCGACAACCTAACAGCAAAAGCTGATCGGATACTTGATCTTATATTAAGATGTAGTGGGGTTTACTTTATAATGCGCTTGTAAGATCATCACTCGAATCCGCATCGAAACCCACAGTATAAAACTTATATAAATGTACTCCAACGTATACAGAATAAACTTTTAAAAGATTAAAATATAAACTAAATAATACTGAAACCTCTTTGAAGCCTTTGCATTTCCGTAGAACAATACGTGATCATATATTATTCCTTTATAAAGTCTCACATAACCTGGTTGATTCTACTTTATTATTAAGTCGTATTTCATTATATTTCTTAAACAAGAGTAATTGAAAAAGATTGCCTAAATTTTTGAAATTCCACTTCGTAACACGAATAATACTTTAAATATTTTTGTTGGTCATAATTTAAATACTAGATCTTTTAAGAGAAAGATGTCTATGAATTCTATTAATCCATAGATAATTAAATTATGTTGTGTTATTTCTTAATTGGTACTAGTTGTTGCAGATAATCTTGTTGTCTTTATGAGGTCTTTATTAATCTATAATAAGTCAGCACACTACATTCTATTACGTGGGCACATTAAGATAGCATCGCTTAAATTTATTATAATTTTTTTGAAAGAAGACAAATAAATGTGGAAAATTTGTAAATACTTTGTCATGTCTGCTAATTCTCATTAAGGAAATTATATTGGTATGCATTGTTACGTATTTTGTGTAAATGTAGCTGTCTGGTTCCCTTAATAATAAATAAATAAAAGAAATGTGTTGTTATCGCACCTTTTTTGAATATCGGAAAAGCTTTAGTAACATAATAGCCTCTGTGTTAATTCCAAGAAGCGGAAAAAAATAACAAAAACAGCTAAATAAGAAAGTATCGATCTGGCGTCATTTGGTCTTGGTATATCCAATTATCAAAATTAAAAATATATGAAAAATATAAACAAAATGTCTTCGCCGTGTTTATAAATCCAATTAATATACGTCATGAGTACCCTACGGCGCATCAGTACTCAGTTTGTTGCTGTTACTTTGTTGCTTTTTTATTCTAAATATTTAGTAGTTTTATTTTGTTTCACGTAATTAAGGGTCGTTTTCGTCATCCAAAAAAGACTCATTTTTCACCCAGTATATAATACCTACTTACATTGCTAAAGCTTAAAAGATAATAGACAAATATAATCGTTATAGACAATGGTACTTGTTAACCTTGATTATTTGGCATCCTTATTATAAACTGTTTGATCCGACAGACTGTATTGTCCAAATTCAAACATTTTTTGCGATC
Source organism: Calamotropha paludella (assembly GCA_927399485.1). NCBI lineage: Eukaryota > Metazoa > Arthropoda > Insecta > Lepidoptera > Crambidae > Calamotropha > Calamotropha paludella. Next base: position 14,421,627 of record OV656824.1, on the reverse strand, counting down.
GTTTTATACGTGCAAAGCATAGCAATATTTAGACAATGGTAAAAATGAAAAAAATGAAGTTCTGAGTAAACATTGAATTTATGTACGAACAATTCATGTTGGTAACGATCGTGATAAACTTAGAACAATCTAAATTCAAATGACAATATACAATTGATGATCACGGATAAGAAGAAAAAAGCAATGAGGTTTTAATCTGTTTGAGTTACGTATTGCAATATTTCAAGCTTATCCCACAAGACAAAAAAGTAACCAAACAATGTTACATAACTTTAACAATAAGCGATAACTAATCTTACTCGAATGTCAATTAAATATCAAATTATACGGCGAAAGTCTTTAGCGTAAAAATCCCTTTCTCAATCTTTTTCCCAGTTTTTCATGATTACGATTATATTCATAACCATACAAAAAAATAAGACACATCTATACCTTAAATCATAAAATATGATCTCGATTTTCTAAATTTGAATTTATTTTTAGATAAATTTCCGCTGCTTTGCATAAACACCAGGTTTGATTGTTCGATTCAAATTTACTACAAACTATTACGAATATGTCAAAACAAGATATAACTAAATCAGTCTAGCCATTCTCAAATAACTTAAGAACAAACATCATTTTGACGTGATAACGTCTTATAAATTGGTTGCGGCTGGGAGTCACTTATGAAAAAGTGTAACGCTCGGTAACGTTACGATGAGTCACCGAACGAGAGAGAGGCCCGCCGAATGCCTTGCGTCTCTCTCCCACTCAACTATGATCGGTCTGCCGCGCGCATTGTGCAATTTAATTATATTCATATCAATAAATATTCTACCGAGAAAAAGACGTTGTCACGTAAAATCTTCGCCCGTAAAACCGACTTTACAGGCAAAAAAAAAAAAAAAAAAAAAAAAAAAAAAAAAACCCACTTTTATTTTAAGTATCTGAAGTACTTAACAAAATCAAAAAACAACAGCATAAGACTACCCAGACCCTACACCAAAATGGCAAGTTAATTTTATCTGATCTGAACGAGAATCAAGCCTAAGAGAAGCTCCTCTCACAAAAATTAATATGATTTTTATTTTCCTTTGCTTTTAAATAGCTGTATTGTCAAAATTATCAGAAAACCTATCGTTAGTATCGGTATAAAATAAGTAATGTTTGTGTCGTATTTATAGAGTACAATAATTGCTTTTGCGTTTCACTTACCCGGTGGCAGCAATACGGGAAGTTACCTTGTACTGGCCTTCCAATAGCTCACACATCTTGTTGGGCGTAGTTTTTTGTCAGTGCCTACAATGGACTGGTAAAATATATGAGTATAAAATGCGTATACTATATAACTATGTCGAAAAATCCATGAGATATGTTTCACGAAGACGGTTATGTGATTTGAGTGGAGGAAACTAGATTGGCGGAAGTTGCTCCATTTCAAGGAGGCGGATAAGTTTAACAAAATCAAACTCTTTTGTGTGGTATTAAGGGCCGTTTTAAAATATAGTATAAGATTGCGTAAAAGTGATTCCATTACTTCTTTTGCATCAATATTGATCCACGATGCAGCCATCCATTAAAATAAACTGAAATATCAAGTCAATTGCAGACACCTATTGTTTGCAAATGGCTTTACATTTCTTTGTATTTTAGACATCTTTTTTAATTGATTTGATTAAAAAATAACGTATGTTTTCTCTTTACTTTTACAATTATTATTATCTTTAAAAAAAAAATCCTTGTATTTTAATGAGAAGAGATTAAAAAAACTTATCAGATCACACACGTTTGAGGTTAAATTTTCCTTAAAATTGTAATATTTGGTATGAAAAGTAATCTTGTTTAACGTTTGCATTCCAGTATCTGGTGCAACACGTGAACATAATGCAATTTCATACATCCTCTGTATCGTGTTTTGTTACAAATAAAATTTTCGTACATCATATAAGCAACTATTACCAAATCCATCAAAAGGATATAAAATTAATGAATATATTAACAATAAAACAAACCACTGACCAAATATTACACAATATTATTTTGAAAATTTCAACTTACTCTAAAATTTACTGACGTAAAAATCTAGAAAAATATCAATAAACTTCGTATTAAAATAACTTACAATGATTTTCGAATACACTGTAAATCCAGATGCATACATGAATCCTGATGCATTTGAAAAATATTGTGTATTATTATCAATTATATTTCAACAATTAGTTTTTATAGTAGAAATCCATATAGCTGACATACATTTTTAGACCTCTGTATTACAATTCAACTCAACAATGTTCGAGGTCAGGGTCTGAGTATCGATTGTCACAATATTGACACTTTGACGGTCGCTGCATCAAAAACTTACCATTTATATATAATAAATGCACCAAGCGCTACTCAACATCTTTGTAATGCGCATACCAAATTAGTTCAACTCTCTCCCTGCGTCTATATTTCCAAGTAGGTACTTATTAACCATCCGTGTTTTAAACCAGGCTGAATAGGCACCTTCTGGGTTGTCTCATTCCATCGTGTATCCTGTCTTAGCCCCCAGGTTTGATTGGGAACAAGAGCGAACCCATTAAAAAAAGCATGTGTGCAATTCACACGTGTTAGAAGTGAATTCAAAAATAATACGTACACGTATACAAAATACCTTGGTTGTTGTGATGCCTTCTCTCAAGCTTTGTACTACGCAAGCGCACACAAACACGTATTAACACACTTACATGATGCTTCCCATCTCATTTTCCTAACATTAAATATTATGAATTTATATATGTCTCTTTTTACTGTCGCTTTTTCGTTTCATCGGCTTTCAAATCACAACGATGCTAAAAATATTTCACTTCAAAACAGGACAACTCACAAGAAGTATTTAGTCCCAAACTAAGCAGAACTTGTGCTATGACTACTGTAAAGATAATACAGTATATCAATGGTACGCAGCATTGACAATATACCGTATCCGTGGTACACTGCATCGACTGTACATCATATTGATTTACATTTGATAGGCTTGAGTTGTGGCGCTTCGCTTACTACCGCGGTACGCTCACTTCGCTTATTGGCTTGAGATTTATTGTTCATCTTTATTCACAAACGAACGAAATTTTCCGTGTGAAATACAGACCGTATTCGAATTTTCAAATTTCTTTCCTCACGGATTGTAAGACGTTAATAATATTCAAATCAATTTTTCTCGTGCATGTACTGCCTTAAGTACGAACCAGAATAAAATGCGTTTAGAATAGTAGACATTGAACTAATATGGTAGAAATTATTAAAGTATTTACATTGATTATTTTTACAATATCATATATCACACTACATATCTTAAACTAAAACAAAAACTTATATTTTATAAGTAATTTTTGTAAATGTGGTATTTACTGACGGTTGGTGAAAATAATGAATAAGAGAACTTACACAATACATCTTTTCCATATAATATTTCAAACATTTTACGTTCTTTTAAAGTCAGATTGACAAAATTAGATTCGTAGGCAATCATATCATATCATAAATATAACGTGATATCAGTATAATATTACAATTTAATTCACATTAACAAATTACTAACTATAGTTGTTTTTTTGTAGTGAACATTTCTTTAGCATCGTTGTGATTTGAAAGTCGATGTAACGAAAAAGCGACAGTAAACAGATTTATTATTTTTGAAGGTTTCACTTCTACCACGTGTGAATTGCACATATGCTTTTTCTCTTTTAAATATAATATATATCCTTACAACTTAAATATTCTTCTATTAAATTAAAAGTTTTTATGTTACATTTTATTTAGTAGTTTTATTATGTCTTCTATCGCGTGATCATGTCTGCAAAGAAGCCGAAACGTCAGGTTTAAATAAAAAAAAAGAATAAACTCGTCGCTTACTCAGTAAGAATCATGAAGTAGAAATATTCATATTTCTATGAATATTATATATCTATGTATTGTATATGTATGTCTATCCGTTACCCTAGTATCCATAACACAAGCCTTACAGTGCTTACTTTGGGCTAGGCTAATTGGTGTGAATAAAAAAAATATATGTTTATTATTTAAATGTATTTGTGTATTACACCGATGAGTGGATTTTACAAAGCATCTAGATAGAAAGATAAGCATTACATCAGAAGGGGGCAAAAGTTAAGTACTTCATGATATTAAAGTGCTAGGCGCATGATCTGTTTATATAAATGGATGTTAAGAGATGTGAACACAAAGGCGATGCGAATTTTCATTGAGTCAAGTAAAGTTGTATGAGACAAAGTCTGAACTTGTTTTTATCTTCTTTTTTTAAACGCATTTTTTCAGCAGGCATTTCATGCTTTTAATATTATCGACGCGAATAAAGCAATGAAAACTTTAACTCGTCAGACGACAATTAGATATTTAAAGGTCTTTGAAAATCTGAATTCGACTTATTGGATTGTTTGATATGATTCAACATGCTTATAGCATTACAACTCACCAATATTTCTTTGACTTTAAAATACTCTAACACTGAAATTACAAGAATTCTAGCTAGCATTGGGTGGTAATCAAATAAGTAGAATTCAGATTTTAACGCAAAGATCTTTAAATATCCAACTGACGCTTGACGAGGTAAAGATTTATTGCTTTATTCGCGTCGCGAATATTATGATTGTATTTATCCTCTCACGCGACATTTCCTCGTAGCGGGGACTTATTGTGTCCGTTCCGCGGCAATCGCGCGCTTCGTCAAAGTATTATATTGTTCTGAAAGGGTGGAATATGGAAATTTGATTATACTATACTCCCATTAATTTTGCACACATTTCTGGCAATAATCATCATCATCATCATCATCATATCAGCCGTACGACGCCCACTGCTGGACATAGGCCTCCCCCAAGGATTTCCACAACGATCGGTCCTGTGCTGCCCGCATCCAGCGTTTTCCCGCGACCTTGACCAGATCGTCGGTCCACCTCGTAGCGGGCCTACCCACTGAGCGTCGTGCGGCACGCGGTCGCCATTCGAGAACCTTTCCGCCCCAACGGCCATCAGTTCTCCTTGCTATGTGTCCTGCCCATTGCCACTTCAACTTCGCAATTCTTTGAGCTATGTCGGTGGTTTTTGTTCTCCTACGGATCTCCTCATTTCTGATTCGATCGCGTAGGGAAACACCAAGCATAGCTCTCTCCATTGCCCGCTGGGCGACCTTGAGCCTTCTAACAAGACCCATAGTGAACGACCACGTTTCACTGCCATAAGTCATCACTGGCAACACACACTGGTTAAAGACTTTCGTCTTAAGGCACTGAGGTATTTTGGACGCGAAAATGTATCGCAGCTTCCCGAACGCTGCCCACCCGAGTTGGATTCGACGAGAGATCTCTTTCTCGAAGTTGGACTTACCTAACTGTATTGTATGTCCTAGGTAAACATAGTCAGTAACAGTAACAGTATTAAATACATCTATTACTGATCACAAAATGGTTGGCATATTTATATACAATAAAACAAGAACTTTTAAACCATCTAAAACTAAAACATCAACCAACTTCCCTGATGCTCTAAAAACATTACAGGGTTACGAATTAAATGATTTGCTATTGATAAATGATCCCAATATTTTAACTACAAAGCTAATTGAACTTATCAGACAGTCTCTCAATCTAAATACAAAAACAGTAAATATACCTCACAGTAAAAGGACAATCAAACCCTGGATCACACCTGGAGTATTGAAATGTATTAGACATAGAAATAACCTACAAAAAAAAACTAAAAGCAGATAATACTAACGTAATTTTACGAATAACCTATCGTAGGTATAGAAATCATTGTAACAACCTCATAAAAAATCTAAGAAATAAATATGAACGGGATCTTCTAGAAAAGTCTAAATCTAACAATAAAGCTTTATGGAAAAATATAAAAAATATAACAAACCTAAATAAATCCTTAATTTCTAACACAGAATTAATAAATATTAAACGCAATGCCGATGAGTCGGCAGAATATGTTAATGAATACTTTAGTAATGTTGGAAAATCCTTAGCAGGCCAAATATATACTGACCCCTCACTGTTAAGCAACTATCTATCCTCATTGCCTTCTCAGTTAAATTCGATTGGAATAATTGATCCAGATCTTCATGAAGTGACAGCAACAGTAATTAGCCTGAAAGTAAATTCTGCTCCCGGCTGGGATAATATTCCTACTATATTTATAAGGTTGGCCATTAAAGAGCTAGCTCCCCTTATCACCCACCTTTGTACGCTGTGTCTAAAACAAGGCGTATTTCCGTATATTCTTAAGCGATCCATTATACATCCAATTTATAAGAGTGGGGACAGAGACGATGTCAGCAATTATCGACCAATATCTATTTTATGTACTCTTTCAAAAATATTAGAAAAAATTATTAATAATCGTCTTAATAAATACTTAACTAATTATAACATCTTATCAGATACGCAATACGGCTTTCGTAAAGACATAAGTACTGAGGATGCTATCAGAGACCTAACTTCTAACATCGCTACAAATTTAGATAATAAACAAAAAACATTATGCGTATTTCTAGACCTAAAAAAAGCTTTTGACACCGTCTCTGTTCCCATACTTATATGTAAGCTGGAAAGGATTGGCATCAGAGGACCATTTTTGGCTCTTCTAACAGACTATCTTAGCAATCGTACCCAAAGAGTGAAACTCAACCAAAATATTATCAGCAACGACATTTCGATTGGTAACTTTGGCGTACCTCAGGGAAGCGTTCTGGGACCAACACTGTTTCTCATCTACATTAATGACCTGACTGGTATGAAATTAGCTAACGGACGCATTTTCTCTTATGCGGATGACACAGCGCTACTTTTCCATGATTCTACCTGGCAAGGAGCGTTTGCAAAAGCAAATGATGGTCTTCGGAGGGTCACTGAGTGGTTACGTCTTAACTTGCTTACCCTAAATGCCAACAAAACGAACTACATTACTTTTAGTATAAACAAATCTACGCAACCTGATCCAAATCTAACTCTTACCCCCCACACATGTTCAACTATTGCTACCAATACCAACTGTAACTGCCCCAAAATTGATAAAGTAGACAGCACTAAATATTTAGGTATTGTCATCGATTCAAATTTAACATGGTATGAACAAATTGAAGCCGTCTCAAATAGATCGAGAAAACTGATATGGCTTTTTAAGCACCTACGTAATATATCTGACGCCAAATTACTAATATATATCTACAAAACCCTAGCACAATCAATCATATTATACTGTGTAACAATATGGGGAGGAACCTTCAAAACCAAATTTGTAAGTATTGAACGTGCTCAAAGAACAATCCTAAAGGTAATGTTGAAAAAACACAGGCGGTATAGTACTGATAAACTATACAATGAAGCAAACGTACTCACTGTTCGCCAACTATACATATTGCAGACAGTTTTGGCTACTCATAAAAAGACACCAATAGACCTGAAGAAACTCTCTAAACGTAATTTATACACAGTTATTAACCATAAAAAGGTTAGAACTGAAACTGTTTCTAAACAATTCTTTATTCAATCTGTAAGGCTTTATAATAAAATAAATAGACTAACAAAAATATACACAATGACTTACCGTGAATGTAAAACAAAACTTACACAATGGCTAAAATCTCACTCGTATGCAGAAACGGAAGATATACTTGCACTATAAACTCAGACACTTCACTCTCATGTACATAACATCCTCTAGACCTAATCTCGTACATATACAAGGACTCGACACCTACCCTCCATTACACACTCACACACGCACACACACACACGCACACACTCACACACACACACGCACACACACGCACACACACACGCAAACACACACACGCACACACACGTGCGCGCGCTTATACCTACCTGCTTGTAATATTAATATGTATAAACTTTTTCCTTTAAATTCATCTCGATTAAGAGCGGGTCTCCCCTAACACAAGTAATGGTACTTAAAAGGGAAGACCCAACCATTGTAAAATTTATAATTTGTGACAAATAAAGAACATTTTATTTATTTATTTATTATTTATTATAGTGGTCAACAACTTCGAGTGTAACGTTCCCAACATTTACTGGAGCGGGTGTAACATGGGCGTTGGACATAATTTTCGTCTTGTCCATGTTCATCTGAAGACCCACTCGTTGGGATGCGTTACTGAGATCTTCGAGCATGGTGCTCCGAAGATGCTTCAGGTAGTCGCCGTTGATGTTGATGCCAAGTCCATTCCAGTCCAGAAGCTTAAAAATATCCTCCAACGCAGCAGTGAACAGTTTCGGAGAGATAACGTCTCCCTGTCTCACTCCTCGCTTTAGTTGGATAGGATTAGAGCTCTGGCTCTGTACTCGGACCGACATAGTGGCGTTTTGGTACAGGCACCGTAACACTTCGATATACCTGTAGTCCACTTGGCACCTCTGGAGAGACTGCAGCACCGCACAAGTCTCGATCGAATCAAAGGCCTTCTCATAGTCCACAAACGCCAAGCAAAGTGGCCGATTATACTCTTCGGTCTTCTGTATAACCTGCCACAGCGTATGAATGTGGTCTATGGTGCTAAAGCCTTTTCGGAAACCGGCTTGTTCGGGAGGTTGGAAGTCGTCAAACCTGCGAGCAAGACGATTCGTAATGACCCTCGAAAACAGCTTGTAGACATGGCTCAGAAGCGAGATGGGTCTGTAGTTCTTCAGTAGGGTTTTATCGCCCTTTTTGAAGAACAAAATCACCTCGCTTCTGCTCCATGCCTTCGGCGTTTTGCCCTGGATGATGACAGAATTGAAGAGCTTCTGGAGGACTTTAAGTACCGGCGTGCCGCCCGCTCTTAGAAGCTCTGTTGTAATTCCGTCATCTCCCGCCGCCTTGTTGTTCTTTAGCTGTTTGAGGGCCATTCTAATCTCGTACAGGCTGACGTCCGGGATATCTTCGGTATAGTGTCGGGTAAGCTTGGCTCTAGGATCTCGAGCTCTGCTTTGGCCTGGTGTGATACTTTCTATTCTGGCAATAATATTTCTTATTATTTCTGGCAATAATATCTGATTGGAATGTTTAATAATAGCCAGAAGCATGATATTACAAAACGTGTTTCAAGTAAGTGTTCTTGCCGTATGGTATTCAGCAGAGTGGAATAGCACTAACCCTTGAGGGGTGTAGTAAAAGACTTCAAATAATACAGGAGTCAATCACCAGATGTTTCCCTTAAAAAGAAAACAAGCAGCAACGTTTTCCGAATTATAGTGTTTTACTGTTATCTTGAAGCTACCTAACATGCGTGGGGATTATGGCATATTTTGGGGAGAGACTTTCGTTTATGAGTGGACGTTTTACTGCTGAGTTGTTATTTCAGTGTTTAAAAATTGTTCAATTGCGAATTTTATGTTTATTAAGGGAATCCCTTTCTTTCGCAAAAGTATTTATTCCTAATTTACTGTTGCATAAAATCAAAAAATTGATATACATTTCAGCTTAGGTTAGGTTACATATTTTTAAATCCATTACCAGCCACAAATTTCAACCTTTAAAAATTATACCTAATTTATATTCTGCCAAAATAAGATGAACAATATATTTTTAACATAAATATGTCATTTCAATTGAATAATTAGTATTTCGTTTAAAAATGGGGCAAAGTCGTTATTATTGTGTCAAATTTAATGATGGTGTCGTCAGTAAGCCAGCGGCGAGTTTAGCATCATTATACTGACCTGATAAGAAAGCATTTTAAAACGAAGTTATTGTGTTCAAATTTTATATACCTATTTCGGCTAGGATCAGTTGTTTTGTTTTCAACAGTTACTACACATTCAAAAAAGACAAGAAAAATTAAATACTATAAATACCAAATGTAATCTTTTATGCGCCCCCCGTTTTTCGTATTGGACACATGGCAGAGAATTATTTTTTTCTATTTAGTTGGCCTGAAAAACGAGGGTTTTTTATTTTTTTTTAATGAAAATTATTTTCTTCTTTTTAGTTTTGTGTGTATGATTTCCAATTGCTCGATCTAAAATGTCAAGTAGCAGTTAGTATGTCATTTTGCAAAATTTGTTGCCTCGATCGCCATCTATGGGTTTTTTCGGAACTATTTTTTTTTCAATTGAAATTTACTTTTGTAAATATTCTCTGAAATTGTAATTGAATCATGTCGGTAAGTATATAATCATATATTGTCATCGAGTTCTGAGCTTTGTTAAAAGTTTCAGAGCTCTAGCTAGTCGGGTGAAAATTGAGTTTCAAGATTTGAACGTCACAGACAGACAAACAGACACCAAGAGAAGTAGAGAAAAACGAGGGAAAAATCGCCTTATATTCTCGTAAAACGGGCAAGCGTAAGTCAAGATAAGACAAGGCCTGTTAAGATCTTTTATCTTAGCACGCCTTGTCTACGATAGAACAGTCTCTTAAACATAAGGTCAGCGTCGAAAGTACCACGTCATATTAATTGCTGCCTTGCAACCATATTAAGTATGTATATGCAAAAGTAAAATGTAATATGATACTAAAATAATAATGTTACTTTATGGATGACTGTACTCTGTGAAGTAATTAAGCTAGGCCATTGAACGGTCTATGTAGTGTATTGTGTCTGAACAAAGACTTAATCATTGCATCTCATAACCTCTGCGTCTACAGACGCATAATGAAACTATGTATACACTATAGAGCAATATCATATGCATTCATTAAAACATTTTATAAAAGCTGAAGGTTTCATGATCATAATGATCTGAAGTACTTTTTATTTCATTGCTGGCGACTCCACAAAAAATTCCAACAATTTTAAAAGAAAAGAACATTCTAACGAACGGTAGCCTTCAAAACTTAATAACAAATAGATATTGTATTTATTTGTATATGTCATAATATTTATAAAACTTTATCACCATCTACCATATTCTCAAAACTGTAATGGAAGGCGATGATTTCAGTTTTATCTCCCCTTGTTATACTCATGTCAAATTTTAATTAACTTTTATAAATAAAAGAACTTTATAATAAAATAACTTATATAACCATTTAGTTAGATTATAGAATTTTTTCGAATTTGTTTGTATCATTTTACAAGTAATTGTTGTTTGTAACATTTTACAAGTAATTTAAAGAATGCATACTTAAGAACTTATAATAATGTTTTAATTTTCACATATATCCAAATTCGAAAAATCCCAAAACCCAAGATAACTTTATATTTTCATTTATCATGACATTCCTGATTTTCCAACTTATTAACAGATTCGTTGCTGATGGCACGCCTGTCGTGTCACTTTCTTCGCATGTGGCGTTAGCCACTGAAACCGTGTCATTTTTAAATCGATGATAACTCCTTTAAATGAAGTTTTAGAGAAATCAACCCAGAATAAAACTATCTTCATTTTTCACGTAAATCAAGCTCGTAGCCTTCGTTTCTGTAATTGTATGTAGCAACGAATCGGTTAACAAGAGCTGTGTTCATAGTGTAATTCTATAAAAAGAGTTAATTTTTTTTAAATGATTTTGGCCTGGAAATGTTTGGCTGTATTGTCATAATTGTGTTACTGTCGTGTAATATGTTATCGGGCACATTCTGAACTACTCAAATCATAAAAAACTTGTTTAGATAAATAACTAATTATTGCTTTTACTTAAGCAAGTATATACTTTTCAAAGTGCGATAGAGAAAGGTATTTTAAATAATCAAAATGCGCAAGTTTTTACTCATTTTTACAATTTGAAACACTTTTTGTAGCTGTACGCTCTAATTGCCTCAATGTTAACGTAAAAAAAACTTGTTGTTTTTATAGTTTTTTCCAATCAATTGGCAAACGTTCATGTGATACATGCATCTGTAGGTATATTGCATTCTTGGTTATTTTTTTAAATTTATCCTTTAAATTGTCTGGTAGCTATTGATTATATGTTATATACCTATATTTGGACTACTAACTTTCTTGGCCGGTTTTATGTTTGCTGATCGTGTCGATCAAACGACCTCTGTGGCACAGTGGTCATTTATGGTACCGCAAGTGCCTTTGGCTTGCAGGGATCCGGGTTCAATCACCGGCTGGGTTAAGTTGGAAAATAATCTGTGTCCAATTGTTCCCATTTTCTCTTTTTATCTACGATTCCGGAGTGTTGGCAAGTGAAATTAAAGTGGGATTTGTCACACTTTAATTTCACTTACACTAGTATCCACAACAACACCAGGTTAAACAAAAAACCTAAAACCACTAAGTGACGCTTCCCACTCCCGCCAAAAAGCCCCTGCTTAATTTGATTATTCTACGTATTACAAAAGACCACAGATTAAGTTATATTTTTTTCTGTCACTATACATGAACTGGGAACATAGTTATATATGCCTATATATTTTCTTCGTAGATACAAAACACATTGAGTGAAGTTTTTTAAAACATCACATTGTGAAGCCCGGAAAAAAGTTATTTACACTCACAAGTGCATGGGCAACATCAGTAAATAAAAAATGATGTTAACTCAAAAAAAAAAAATCCAAAATATTTATTTCAGTTTCTTAGTCTAATACAATAATAAGTAGTTGGAGCTGCCTTTTAAGCAAAAGTTTTACTTGTGTTAGGCAGCACCCCTCTTCCATAGCATAGTTACAATAGACTAAATATACACCACCTAAGACTTTATAAATACAATTTATAGCACTATTTTCTTTCCTTTTGTATATATATAAACTAGAAATCGAAATGAAAAAAGCCATGAAATTTAGAGATTAAACAATTTGCTTTCGGTACATTATACTATGGTAAATTATATGTTATAAATGTAAATATTTGGGTGAATGTCTATACACGTGTGTGTGTGTGTGTGTGTGTGTGTGTGTGTGTGTGCATGTGAGTGAATGTGTGTATGTATCCGCGCGTTTGCATGTGTGTGGGTGAGTGAGTATCCGGTATGTTTAATTGTCCTAGGACTTCGTCTTGGAATCGGAAACTATGAAGTTACCACAATCATAACACACCACATTATTATTAAGTCAAACAATTAATGATTCTATCTCCGCATAACCTTTTGACTTTAGCCAATTGGTAAGTACAGTTTTACACTTTGCATAGGTCATGTCGTAAATATTCAGCTCCCTATTGATTTTGTTATACAATAGACCAGCTCTAAAGACGTATTGCCTCTGCGCAAAAACTGATTTTACCCGTGCTATTAATGCAACGTTACATTTTCTTCTAGAATTTTTTACGCTTTGCTGGTAAGGAAGTGATTTGTGCTTACTCAACACAGTGTTCAAAATGTATAATTTTCTAACAGACAATAAATCTGTAGAAGAGTAAAGAGAATCTGTTGAGAAATCACGTGGCTTAAAATACATGACCTTCAATAACGATCTCTGAGCTCTCTCCAATTCAAGAAATCTAGTTTTGCTTGCCCCACCCCATACAGTTAAGCAGTAGGACAAAACTGACTGCGCTAGAGATATATATGTTAGGCGCAAGAGACGCTCAGAAGCCACATATCGTAGTGTTTTGAATGTCCATATGAGCTTTCTTGTTCTATTCATAAGAAGTTCTATGTGACCAAACCACGATAAGCGCTGATCCAGCATAATACCCAGGTATTTTGTACTACTCACTTTTTTAAGTTCAGCACATGAGCAGGACACATCAGAACTCTCAAAACATTGGTGGACAACAATTCTAAAATCAGTCGAAGGTTGGCTATTAGTGTACTTTGTAAAAGAGATGTAGTTGCTTTTTTCTACATTAAGGGATAAAAGATGTGTATTCAGCCAAGTAGCAATTCTTTTGAGCCCCGTTTCAGCTCGTGATTTTAAATGTTCCCAGTTTTTACCTGAAAAAACAATGGCTGTATCATCCGCATACGTAAAAATGTTACCTCCATCTATATGCATATTACAGAACTTGTTTATATACACGAGGAACAATGTAGGGCCTAATACACTGCCCTGTGGTACTCCGTAATTGACAGTACATTCAGAACTTAGTTCTGAGCCAATCCTGACACGTGACTGGCGGTCAGTGAGATAACTTTCCAACAGTTTAAGTGGACTCCCTCGAATACCTACGTCCTCGAGGTCACAGAGAAGAATTGGTACGGACACTGTGTCGAAGGCTTTTTTCAAGTCGAGAAAAACCGCCAAGCACCTGTCGCCAGCATCAACATTTTGGACAATGGAGGACGTCAAACCCAAGACAGCGTCTTCAGTAGATACGTTTTTACGAAATCCGTATTGTGACGTAGAAATAATGTTATATTTGGAGAAAAAACTCAACAGCCTGGTGTTTATTAATTTTTCCAGAATCTTTGCTATCACAGATATAACCGATATCGGTCTATAATTAGATGGGTCTATTTTTTCACCATTTTTATAGACAGGTGTTACAATTGTTTGTTTAAGTGCTGCTGGAAAGATCCCACTCTCAAAACACCGATTAGTAAGATGAACTAGGATAGGTACGACATCATCACATGCAAGCTTTAAGAAGCGTGTCGGTAACTTGTCCCACCCAGGAGCACTGTCAGACTTCATAGACATAAGAGCGGAATGAACCTCCTCAAAATCTGTGTTGAAAAGTGCAAATGATGTTTTCAGGGGAATGGTATCATCATCACAAGCTGTCGTTTTGGGAGCGGAAATTTTTTCTGCCAACTTTTTTCCAATAGAAGCGAAATACGCATTGACCATATCTAGAGACACTTGTGGTGTGTTTGCAACGCTGAGAAGCTCTTGGTTTTGTGATTTAGGTGGTTTACGTTGTGTTATGCTGTTTATTGTGCTCCACAGCTTTTTAGGGTTTTTAATAGCGTTCTCTAATTGCAACCGATCATAATCATGCTTCAACTTTTTAATAATTTTAGTGCAAAAATTGCGATATCTTTTAAATGTTACTTTAAGTGTGCAATTTTCTGGATCTAACCTTAGTTTATTGTGCATATCATTTCTATTCCGAATACAGCGCAGTGCACCCACAGTCATCCAAGGCTTAATAATTCGCTCTCTACCAGAAACTTTAACCATCAGGGTATTCAAAGTAAGGCTTCGTTGTAAAGAAGTTATCAATCTTTCAGTTATCTGATTAGGATCAATAAGAGCTAGTAAGTTGTTTAATTTTTCGCTTTTTAGAGATTCTAGAGCTTTATCATAATTTGTTATTTTCTTGATTTTTTTGGTTTCGTTTGAGATAATACTTTTAAAATTACAAATTTTCAAGAAAATCATAGAGTGGTCAGTTATGGTTGAATCCAGTACAGCAATGGTAGCAGTTCTATTACCTCCATCAAGTCGAATTATAAAATGATCAAGGCAGTTAGAACCTCTAGTCGGTAAAACGTGTCCAGGAAGCATGCCGTGGGTGGCGAGCATATTTAAATAATTAAATCTGTTTGAGCGACAATGTGATAACTCATCAGGATAATATATTAAATTGATGTTAATATCGCCCGTAAGAATAACGTTTTTATTTCGTTTAATGGTATCTAAGTATAGGTTTAAAGAATTTATGAAGTCATCCGCATTAGTTGTTGACGGCGAACGATATATACCAATAATAATAATATTGTTGTCTAAATTAATCTGTAGGCCCGATGCATGGTTCAATTTTAATTCCTTAATGGATGCTTTATGTTTGTTCTTTATGAAAGCTACAACACCATCAGCCTTGTTGACATGTTTGGTTGTATGATACGATGTATAATTCTCTATTTGAGGTATATTTTTATTAGAGTCTAACCTACATTCACTTAAGATAACGAGGTCAGCTTCAAAATTAAAGTAACTTAAGTTTAATCGCATGTCATTTAAATTAGCATATATACTGCGTATATTTTGTGAAACCACTGTAAGATCCGTTGCTTGTATTGTGACGGCAGACGAGAGGTTATTGATTTGACATTTAAATGATATCGCTATATCTGTTTGGTCTATTTCATTGATATTTGTTAGAGAATGATTCATTAAGATGAAATAAGGTTGAAGTTACTGCTTGTGTAGTGATCATCAAATCATTATGAGTTATCACCACAAAAATTTGGAGCAAAAAGTCATGCGGATAAACATCTACGAATGAATAGATGTTAAAATATGTAAAGTTATGTGTGATATGAGTTATGCTAGTGTGTGAAATATCATAATATGATATAATTATTAAAGTAAGTGTATGGTGTATTTGTATGAGTAAGCGCATTGAAATAATTAGCGTGGTTTTATATAAAATTTGGTTCAAATATACATTACAATTAAAAGTGTAAAAATACAAATTCAACAGTCAACTAGCACACATCAACTTCTGTACCTGGTTTTCACTCTTTACAAGAATCACGGGTGTGTTTTCCTCTTTTCGTAGAAATACTCGCCCGTAGGAGGTCCAACAAAATTTAAACTGTCTTGACTTGGCGACGTCGCGAGCTAGAAAGAATAGTCGAGCTCCTTTTGCAGTAAGTTGTTCAGAGACAAAAACAGCAGTTTCCTTGTTCATAGTAGCTCCCAAGTGTTTTGCCTGAAGCTTCCCATTGTACTTGTTATTAAAAACTTTAGTCATCTTCAAGATCTCCGTTTTTAGCATGGTTGATGATAATTCTACCACGATTGGTGTACTTTCACTCTTATCAGCTTTTTTTCCCGGTACTCTGTATATGTCTCTTATATTTTCTTTTCGTATGACGCAGTTTATAGACTTTCCCAGTTCCTCCACCATATCTATTAAATTTTCTTTTGTTTCTCTTTGTATTTTCGGCATATTTTTAATTTCCAAATTCGTTTTACGATTCGAACGTTGTAAATCTTCTATTTTCTCTTCCAACACACCTATATAATCTCTATCTTTCATTGACTGCAATTCTAGTTTTTCAATTTTCTTTTTTAGTTCTTCATTTTGTTCAGTCACGAAATTAAGCGAAACCTCAATCTTATTACTAGTTTCCTTGATTTTTTCTTGTGCCAAAGATATTTTTTTAAGTTCATTTTGTTGCGCAGATAATAACGTTGTGATCATACTTTTCATTTCTTCTCTGAATATATTAAATTCATCTTCCAAATCATGTTGTTCTCTGCCTCTCTTTTGGCGTCTATTTATAAACTTTGGTGATAAGACTACTTCACCCATTTGTTCCATTAAATTGGGCTCAGAAAAGGACTTATCCATCACTATAATTTAAAAAAAGGTAGTAGAATGGTATAATCTACTAGAAGGCAATTTATTTGAATAAAATTTATATTGTATTAAGAAATTCAATAAATTATTAAAATTAAATTAATTCGAATCGGAACGTGTTAAAATCGTAGTCGAATCGGATCGTGTTCAGATCGTAATCGAATCGGAGCGTATTAGTTGTGATGTACTAGGATATCATAGCAGCGTAGATGTTGCGAGCGGAGCCATCCGTGCAGTGGGCGGTAGGACACAACGTCCAATGGTTGTAAGATGGGTGTTGCTAAGGTAGTGCGCTGAGATGGTGGTACGCACTTAATGCGGCTTATCAGTCAATTAGCAAACAATTGAGCTCACCGAATTGGTTCCAAGTACCAGGTTAGCAGCAGTTCTTGAAAGTTGATGTTGGACTCGAGTCAATCCGGATACTTCCACATGGATTATGCACTCCTATTTTTCTTTGGTATTTTTTAATTTAATATATTATTACTTATTTTTATTTTTTTAAGAATTAAAACAAATAAAAGTCGCTTTAGACGTTTGCACCGTACGGTGGTCCGAGGGGAAGAGGTTAACTCTTCTTCGTAATAGAATTTATAATCCGCTAGGTAGCAGGGATTTGATAACGCGGACGAAGTCGCGGGCAACTTTATATTTCTTTTATGTTTTACTGCCTATATTAAAAAAAATATTTAATTGTATGAATCGTTGAGATGTCAGCTTTAACCAAAGCGGATCAACTTCAATCCTCGCCGATGTACTACGGACGTAAGGCCCACTTGTTACACAAGCATTCGGCTTACCACAAAGGGTTTACGGGAATATAATGAATGGATTAACGTATTGTTAATGTTTAAAAATACGTCTTTTATTTATTTATTCTTGCTTTTTATGTTGTTGTTATTTATATATTTTAAAAACGTTCTACCCTCTAAAATTTTTAACTTTTTTATGTGTTAAATAATCAATGAAAAAAAAAGAAATACCTAGTAAGGAATAGAAGATAGTCCCAATAAATTTTGGATTTTTGGCGTAGTTTCCAAATTATTCCACATTTAGGCTTAATTTTTGTATTGAATATTACTTCATTTATGCAGATGTTATTTCATATAAATCGCTTTTCCTGGAAAATGACAGTTGTTAATTCTCACTCCTTGTTTGGGTCTGAGAGAGATATTAAGAGAAAGGACCGAATTTAACATTTTTTATTATACCATATTATATTTAAAAAAAACCTTTTCATTAATAAAAGAAGTACGATGCGAATTTGCATTTAATATTTGACCAGATATAAAAAAAAAATAATGAAAATCTCTATAATAATTAATTGTTGAAAAACTGTTTGGTAATTTCTTACCCAATATTTATCATCCTTAGGTTAACAAATAATAATTTTTACATTGTAGTTGCTTTCTTATAGCACGGTATTTACACGGATCTATTTGATCTTGCGTGTCTAGAGTTCAACATATATAAACATATTGATAAATATAAGAAAACTTCAATAAGTAATTGGCAAATCGCAAATAATAGAGCTCTGTCTGTCTTAGCAAAGCATGTATCATATTTGTAGAGTGCATATCAGTTATGAGAACTAGCTTGTTAATACTTGGGTAAGGTTAGGCGATACCGGAGCTTCAATTAACAAAGGCCGGTTAATTATGGCTCCGGCCCCCAATAAAGCTTACTTGTAGTTATAATTTGTAAACATTTTCGTATGCTATTAAGTGTTTGTCGAACATATTTTCCTATGCAATACATATCAATTCTTTGGCGTTGATATGCAAAAACACTATATACAAAAAAGTTACTCATTTAAGAGTAATAATGATAATTATCAGCACCCTCCTCGAGTCCTGGAAGGAGCAGATGTTTGTGTGATGAATGCAGGCAATTGTACCTGAGTCATGGGTATTTATATACCCATATATATATATATATTATACTATCACAGTGTATTATACTATATATATATACTATCACAGTGTTTGACTGCGATGAATTCCTGAAACTACTCAACCGACTATTAAGAAATATTACTGTATTAGTATTATTAACTATATAATTAAGAGTGTATTAAATATATAAAAACAGCACCAATGAGTTAAGAACCTTTAACCTCTCTAATTCTATTTTTCCAAAGAACCGTTTTTAACTTTTGGAATCTTCTGAAAATAAATGATAGCAAATATTTACGCACCAATTGCCGCAAGATCGAGCATCTTTGCAAATATTTATCTCTAGTTGACCCGACAGACATTGTCCTGTAGAAATTCCTAAAGAAACAAGCACTTAGTGCTTTTGCTACATGATATATATTTTTGGTATTTATATTTTACTAGAAAAAATCAACTTGTCTCAGCAGCCAGGAATTCAAACACACATCTCTCGCTATCTGGATGAGTGCCCTTGCACTTCTACTTACGTAGGATATACAAAGCCGTAACATATTAATAGTGTAAATTAAACGTAACAAAATTTCAAAAAACAATTAATAAGAAGTGATTTTTGGTTTAAAATAATTGACGACCGTTTGGTGCAACGGTAGCGATCCTGTCTTTCGCACCGACAGTCCTGGGTTCGAATCCCGCAAGGAGCAGATGTTTGTATGATGAATACGAGCATTTGTACTTCAGTCATGGGTGTTTATATATATTTATATATCTATGTATCATATATGTATGTCTATCCGTTACCGTTACATAACATAAGCCTTACAGTGCTTACTTTGGGCTAGGCAAATTGATGTAAATGTAAGAAATATTTATTTATATACTTGGGGATCAAATTTTAATGCCAATGAGTATATTAATTGATACAACGCAAATAAATGCATATTAAAATATTTATTATTTATTTAGTCATAAGGATAAACGGCTTAATATTAGAGTTAAGCATCAGCATAAACTATAGAAAATTAATTTTTTAATTTCCTTGAAATCGTTTTAAAATGATTTCATTTCGTTTGCTTCTCTATATAGTTCTCAATACTCATATTTATTGCTTAATTTATTCTTCTAGTTATTAGTACCACTATATATTAATTTTATCGCAATAAGAGACCGATCACACCACATCTATAATACTTAATTAATATTATTTCTTTTCATTGTCCATCATCCTCTTTAAATTCATTATGTGGCCTTCCTTCCAGAGTCACGGTTATAGTTTAAGACGTATGCACTGATTAGGTAACACATTCTACAAAAAAATCGGTCCTAATATTAGTCGTATAGATTTTGATGATTAAATGGATATCAAAGCGAGAAGATAGATTATCGATTTTCTGAATGTATATCAATTGATATCAAACGGAGTTACCAAATAGTTGCAAATTGATAACAATGCTCCAACCAGTGATGATCAATTCGATGTCTTATGTCAATGATAGTAAACAAATTCGCTTGAAGCTAAACTAACTTCTTCTAGAGAACATCAGAATAAAACACTTTTTTACGGATTTTTGCGCATGTTTTATTTTATTTTATATTTAATCCTGACGTTTTGACTCCTTTACAGAAGCCGTGACCACAGGATGACTGTCATCCATAAAACATGCGCAAAAATCCGTAAAAAAAGTGTTTTATTCTGATGTGTAATGTGCGCGGAAGTGTAAGAACTTAATATTCTTCTAGAGAATAAAATTAAGATCACTCATTAAATATAAGGGTTTTTGACGTGATAACGTCTTATATATCGATGAACGCCGGCTGCACGCACTAAAAAGTGTAACGTTCCGCCTGAGCCGAGCGTGCAAGCGAGAGCGCGGAACAAGTGACGATCGGCCTAAGGGCTCGACTTGTGTCGCATTTATCTCTCTTCCACTTCATGAAGTGAAAAGTTAATGTGGTTTCCCATTGTTTAATACAATAACTACAAAATAATTTTCAATTACCTAACTACTTTTTTGTATAATACAGAATAATGATAATTCAATGATAATAATTCAATTCAATTCAATTCATAAAAGTGTGTAATTTTTCATCAATATTTTTTTATGACGCTATCACGTAAAATTATCGTCCGTAAACTGACTTTACAGACAACCAATTTTTTTTTCTTGCTTATTTACATGTGATACGATTGTGTTTATGGCAAAAATAACCTATTGAGACGTGAAATGTCTTTAAGGAAAGTCATACTTCATTAGTACAATCAACCCTTAGATACTGCAATTCCGTCTGGAGTGGAGCAGGTAAAACAAAAATGATAGCAAGAGAACGTGTGCAATACTACTGAAAGTAACGCATATTAAACTCTACACTAAATGATAAAATATGTCAGTAAGAAGACTTTACATTGTCAAAACTGAAAATACGCAATAATAGGCCTTATGACCTAAGCAAAATAAGAGCTAGAAGAAACTTATTCTGCCTATATTTAAACTATAACCTTTTTTGATTACCAGTTTCTTTTATTTATACAATAAAAGAAGCAAAATCTTTGAGATATATGATAAATCACAGCCTTTAGATTATGAGAAGCCACACATATGTACAGAAAACAATAAAATATCTTTATTCTTAAGTCTAGACGCTTTTTTATACCAACCCAAGTAGCTATGGAAAAGCGGAGTCACCGATCACAGACATTTTTTACTTATAGAGTGACTTTGATCGCCGTTAAATGTAAACAACTACATAAATTTTATAAAACTTAAAGTATTTACTAGCAGAGGTCAAGAACTTTATCTTCATGGTTTCCTTTGTCTTTGCGAATTGTACTTTTGTGGAAATAATACCATGATTAGAATCTTCGAAAGTTGCTTAAAACAATTATAAGGTAACATAATGTGAACGTTCATTTATTCTGAGTTGTTATCTTATTCCTCTATGATGTTATTGTTTACTGCAATAGATATTATTGCATACGACCTTTGAGGTGACTGCGGTTTACGAGGTAGGAAGTTCCGTGTTCGATTATGATAGAAGTTATTCATAAATAACACGATTTATATTAATATCTTCCCCATTTTTAAATTTATGTATGTATCGTATATATAATTAAGTACCCATAGTACCCATAAGTTTGGGACTCAATAATTGTTTGTTCGTTATCTGAAATTTATTATACAAATACAAAATATTTTATTTCAAAAAAAAAACAAGTTACAATAATGCTATGAATTGGAATTTCCTTTTAAGCTCATACGCCTGTGTCAGGAGACTCCAACCTTCCATAAAAGCGTGCATTTTATTCTTATTCAGGTTGGTAAGTATTTATAAACATTCTTTATAATTAAATATTTTTAAACATATTTTAAATAACTACTAAATATGTGTGGTATAGTTTATGGCCGTGTTTGGGTGTGTGCGCGTGTCTGCTTGCATGCGTTTGTGCGCCTAGTTGTGTGTGCGTGTGTGAGTTTGGGTTTGAGCTATTTTTATTGATATTTATTATTAAACTAAATAATTTGTTAATTAATAATATTAGACAACTCAACTACAAACATAAGATAAGAAGATTGTGTGTGATATATCTGTGTGTGATACAAACCTCCCAGACCTAAAACAATAAAATAAATATTGTTTTACATGTTGGCCTGACCCATCGTATTTGTTTTTGATTTCAAAAAACTTAGTTATATTCGTTTAAGAGTTAAGCTTGACATCGTAGTAACGAACAATAACTTACTTATATATTTTTGTTTTATTTGTTCCATTACTAGCGGCCCGTCCCGGCATCGCACGGGTGAACAATATTTTTTTCTATTATTAAATATTTTCCGTTAGCGCCATCTAGCGTCCGGTAGACGAACTACTTACGGTTAACGCGTTGCTATGGTAACGTTATTGATACAATGGCAAAAGAGCACGAAAAAGAGCGGACAGACAAACACACAAACCACTGTGATCTTAGATCACAAATGAATGTGATAACTGATTGCGAATCCCAAAAAGCGTATTAAAAAATTCTCCTCCCGAAACCAGAAGAATTTCGGGAAGACGGACCGGATCAGCCACGTTCGTAAAAAAAGAAAAAAATCCAATTAGATTTACTAGCAATCTTAATATAAATTATGTTCCATATAAAACGAAGTTAGTGGCAAAACCACAATACCTATATTGTTTGTAAAAAATACAGAGTGTTCCATAAAATGGCCTTGATTTCAGAATAATGTACAAAAACTTAACCAGTACTGCAAAAACAATTAGAAAAAGTTCATATTATTATTGCTTTGCTATTAACCTATTTGTTTTGATTATTGTAGGCTGTTAGAAATATTTTTTATTATAAAAAAAAAGTTTTTTTTTATTATAAAGTTAAGTGTTAAACTGTAAAAAGAAGATCGAATAAAATCAGATAGGTACATAATGGTATTGATTTCTAACTACTAATAGGCGCTTGACCTTCTACCTCATCTAAGGTAAGCAATGATGTGATCTATAGTAGAATTTAAGGGCACAAGTTAGAGACTAAGTGAAACAAAAAGGATAATAAGATGTGTCCTACATTAATACAAGTACAGCCAACTACAAACGTTGTTAAAAATGTTAGTACCATGTCACATTTACTACTACGTACATTTAATTAAAGATAAAAAAAAAACCGTTGTGTGTACTTATGTACGCACGTAAGAAGTTATACTTCTTTATCGTTACTAAACAAGATAACTAATATTATAATTTTATAAAAATATTGTCAACTACCATATATAATTTATATAATTTGCGGATTTTCAAAATTCTGTCGAAGCAGTTTGGTGCGCCCTAAAAACCCTACAAAATGGGGGGTTGCAAACCCCTGTCCAATCAGTATTTCCGAGATATCGGGGTTTGAAAATTCGGGGAGTCCCCTTGAGGGGGAGGGGTTCGCGGGGGTGAAGTTGGGGCGGGGTCGAATTTCAGGGTGGGGGGTAGGAGGGACCCTTACCACACAGACACGATAAATTACAACTGCTGGTTTATTCCATGTCGCTTTTGTGGCCAGCTTCAGCATTAAAATTTTGAGTCACATCTTAAAATTTCACTGTCATAATTTTTTCATAACGCGCCTAAAGAAGTATAACTTCAATTCAATTAATGTATGTAACAATCATGTTTATGTCATTGCTTCATAACCCTTCCTTGGGTAACCTTGTACAGAGAAAGCGGCAAGAAACTCGAAAGAGACTGCTTTTTTCTCCCTTTAATTATTTGTAAAAAAATAAGATTAAATACTATTACAATGAACGGACTTTCATCACAAAAAATAGAAACAAGGCCATTAACTCCGCACTCTTTTGTTTTTTAAATAATCACCGAATTTGATGCTACATGGTAATAGAGTATTTTTTATATACTTCTTAGTATTATCGTTGGGCATCTTGTGAATACTGCTCCTGATAAGAAGTTGAAGCGTCAAGTTAAATAAAAACTAGGTCTGCAATGCTGCTGCTGTTTGCAAATACTGAGCAAAGGACTACCTTACCTAACCTCACCTAAATTTCATCAATGTAGTCTCAACGGTTTGGCTGTGATCAGCTTTTGAATTTTTCTTTCGGTGATAATTCCTCCATGGTATGTCCGATTTCAAAACTTCTTTTTACACATTAGTCACGACCACGATGTGAGTTTTAGTGTCAAATTTCATCAACGTAGTATCAGCGGTTTGGCTGTGATCAGCTTTTGAATTTTTCTTTCGGTGATTATTCCTCCATGATAAAGTCTATATTTTTTTTACATAGCCTATGTCCGTCAGGTTATAATCATGTGTTCATGCCAAAATTCGTTCGAATCGGTTGAACCGTTAAGTGGCAGGAGGGAGACAAGCGAAATTTGTGAGTTGCCTAAAAGAGAGCTTCACTCTTTCAGAGCTTCGCTCAATAAAATATATATTTTTATGATGTATATTCACATAACGGAAGTACAGCAAAGTTCAGAAATATGATTATTTTTTATTAAGTTCATGATATGTTTTATTTATAAACGATAAACCGTTAGTCATATTTTATTAATCATCATTCGAACGATACAGACGTAAAAAAGGAGGAAAAATACTTTTTATGAAACTAAGTAATGTATTGCAAAATTGACCTTATTTATTACTGCGTTACGGTTACAATTTAGGGTTCATAGATCTGTGTTTCCCAATATCCGACATTTGCCAAACAATTGTGTTAGAGACGGTAATGTCAAGGGAACTCGTGATAGGATACGCTGGTATTTGGTTGTCAGTTCCAAGTATCGATACGCCAATAATATCCAGTTAACATACCGGAATGTCTAAACAGAATCTGAAATTTGATTGTTACTCTCAATATAATCACAACAGTTGTGATTACTATTAAACCCTCCTTTGAAGATATAAGTTTGTATCAACTTGCACACTTCATGCTACATTAACATATGAGCGATAGTTTGTGTCCCTCAATTAGGATTCAATGGATTTAGATAAAGTTTGGCGTACAGATACCTAAGTTTAACTTGACTTATATTATATACTTTTTATTCCGGAAAATGATAGATTAATGTGGGGCAATCAAAAAAATTACCTAGATACAGAACTCACAATTTGATGAAGTCGCAGACAGAAGCTTTATTTAATATCAACAGGGTTGAAAACAGTGACGTAAACATATTTTATTAACATGAGTTATCGGTATAGAAATGTCAGTCGTATTGAAGCGATACAGAAAAGTGAAGTCTCAGTGAAACATTAACTTATAGAGTAACGCGCTAACTGCCAAAAAATAACTAAGTCATGCATTAATAATTAATGCTAGCGGACGCCCGCGACTTCGTCCACGTGGAACATTGCAACATTACTTTATTTTTCTAAAACAAAATATTTTTTCTATAATAAAAGTAGCCTAAGTTACTCTTTATAACATCAGCTACCTGCCAAAAAAAGTCCCGTCAAATTGCGCCCAGCTATTTCAGAGATAAGCCGGAACAAACAGACAGACAGACAAAAATTGTAAAAAAAATATTTATATTCATATGCATGTAGTAAAAACCTTTTTTATTTCAATATTACAAACAGACACTCAAATTTTATTTATATGTATAGATTATGCGTTCTATGTTATGATGAATCGAAAACCTGTAATATAATAATATTAAAAAAAAACATTTTATAGTAAACCCTAAACTTTTTATATACTATTTTGTCTACCCTAATCCTGAATGTCTAACGCCTGTTTTATTGATTTTGCTATTTTTATAGTTTATGACCACATAGCACACATTTCCGATCCGCCTATGAAATCTATATTGATTTGACGTCTTATCTATAGATATTTATATAGATTAAGCCCGTTTAATGTACGGTAGTACACTTAAGAATATCTTAAAGAGAGACTAATGTTACTGCAGGTTATCAACCTTCCGCAACCACATAGCAACAGCGTTGTCCAAATTATGATTTTAAACACTCCAATCTGCCTGACAGGCGTGGAGGCTGCGGCAAACCCCCTCAGTTTTGGGGAAGTTTACGTCTAGAAAAAGAAGCTCTTTTGGGCGATTTATTTAATAGACCTCAAATCAATATAACATTTATGGACGATGAAAAATAGCAGAGTGACGCCATAAAATACTAGCAAAATTAATAAGAAACATTTTAGGCGCCAGACTTGCTTGAGCTGCATTTTTATAGCGTCTTTCCCCAGATCGTATGTGAAATTTGCGTGTCGTCTTTTTCATTCCCTGTATCGCGAGAAAGAGATGTACGCTTCTTGCATGCAAACATTATTTTGTTGTGTATGAGTTCTTTAGTTTGGTTATATTATTATTTATTGTATTGTTTTCTTTACTTTTCACTAATATTCGCTCTTGGTATACATTGGAATCTAAACATAAGAATTCAAATAACGCAAAAATATATCATTTATTTTCCTCACGTAAATTCTCACGCAGGTGTGATTTCATTGACATTGCTCTCTGAAGCGACAAAACCCGTACGGACATGATTCATGAGGTCGATGTACTGGCTAATCGCTTGTCACTGCTTCCTTTTGTTATGATAATCTCTATTTGTCCAAATAACGGAGTGGACTTAGTTTGGTAAGCTTAGTGAACATTTCTTGGTTCTTTAGAAATTACAACTGAGGCAATTTCTGTTAAGAATAACCATTTTTTTTTCATTGTGCATTTTGTAAATGGACCGTAATTACAGGTACTTTACCTCCTGTTCTTTCCTTTAAAACATCCTAGCCTTAAGGAAACAATGTGGGGCTTGTGTTATGGAAACTAGGGTAATGGATAAACATACATATATATTACATAGATTACCGGGACTCGAACCCAGGACCGATAGTGCGATAGGCGGGATCGCTACCGTTGCACCAAACAGTCTCCATTCGTATGCCTCTTATGTAATTTAGGCACATATTTTTTTTATTAAAAAAAATATTTTTCATTGCCCGTTAATTTTCAGTTAACATACAATAATGCGTTGACATGACAGAGGATGCTGAATTAAGATCCTAATAGATCAACAGATGCATGTCTACCACCAGCACCAACACTTGTGTCGTGGTTGATCATTTACCTCGCCATGTCAGGTGGCGTTTATTCATCGAACTAATAACTGTGTTCTTCTTGCCCTTTCTGCCCCTTTGTATTGTCGCCACAGGATTAAAAAAATTACAATTCTTAATCTTATGTACACATTTTTCCTTCTCACACTTGCCACATGTTTATTTTAATCTGTTCTGAAATTTCCCTGCCATGATTTCTAAGCTTTTACCTCCGTTCAAGACGTCAATTTTTTTTCAATGAAAGGTGTTCTTTTCTTCTAAAAAAAAAGATAAATATTTATAAACTCTATAATATTTATAAGGTAGTGTTTAATAGAATTAGTGTTCCTATACAATGTATAGGATGTTCCTATGTATGTATAATACATCATAAACTTATTTGGTTTAACCTTATAACCGTCATGTTATACTTTTTACTTTTTCTTCATCGAATTGAGTCACAGGTACAGAATACATACGAGAATGAAATTTATGTTACGAATTTCATGCCTTTGTAGTGTGTATCTCTAATATTATATTATGTTTTATTATGTATAAAAAAACATAAATTCAATTATCTCTTTAAAGTGCTATTTTTTCAGAATATATACAAATTCATTTAGTAGGAGAAATGCTAAATACCCTTTCTAACGTTTTATGCTGCGGCGCGACTCTGTTGGAATAAATTTCAGAGCAAAGTAACCGTGTTCTTGTACTATTACCGTGTTTTGTGAATATTATTTTCTTGGGTGTTAAAAACATATTCTTATTATCCATTATTATTACTTTTGTTTTAAGCCATAGTTTTTCCTTTTGGCATTTCGTAAGTTTTATTAAGTATAGAAACTAATAAAACATATTTCTTTCCACTAATCTTTCAATATATATATATATATATATATATATATATATATATATATATATATATATATACCCTGTTTCGTCAAATTTGGACTTGAGGTAAAATAATCGTAATTTTTTAAATTTGTCATTTATCATTAACAGCTTATTAATGTCCCCACCACTGGGTCATAGGTTATCCCTATGGATAAAAATACCCTAGAGCAAAGTTTTGTGTGTCATAAACAGTGAGGATTGGTGGGGTGGTAAGTGTTAATAGCTGTAGAAGCAGCAGAAACCAACGGCTTAATATGTCTTCTAAATTACGGAGAAGCTAGAGATAATAAATTTTTAAGCACCCATCCAATGCTTGCGAAGGTTGCTTTACCTTTTTTATATAGGAAAATGCGTTACACATACTCCGCCTCTGCCGAACTTCGGAGTTATGTGGGACTCTCCTCCATGCCCTTACCCAGCCTAATGCCCGGCAAAGGCTTGGAGACCACGCCACTTAATACTCCTGTAGCCTTAATTCTGCCGTGGGTCCATTAAGGCGAAGGTGGTAACGGGGGATGGTCGGATACATTTGAACATCTTCCCAAAGCTTGCTCGACCTGCGAAATCATAGATCGAATGCGTTTACCACCGTTCTAGCAGTCATTAATACTCCACTTTCCTGCTAAAAACAATAGAGTTTGCAATAGATGAAAGCTTATTTAATTAAAACAGAATTATTAACAATTTTAATAATATATCGGAGCTTGAAGAATAAAAAAAATGAATAATATCCCGTTTTATAGACAACAAAAATTTCGAACAACATATTAGAAAATAATTGTATAAAAACAAATAACAATGCTTCAATTTATTGCATCACACCCCCGTTATTCATTACTTTTTCTCTGCATCCAAAGATTGTCTGATAGAGATCGCTCTTAGCGAAACGAATGCCTATTGAAGTACCTTGTATCGTTCGTTATTTCGTTAAGGCTAATTATTAATAAGTGTGTAATAATAAAATATTTTTCATTTAATTTCAAAAGTGATGCAATCAAACACCTTTGCAAAAATCCCTTTATTGGGTTTATATGTAGATAAGGAGGTCGACGTTGACGTTATGGTAATTTATTACACGATATATTGACAACTGACAGACTCTCATACCAATTCCCCCTTCCTACCACACATAGTCACTATCTGCAATGTTGCAGTAATAATCTACAAAATTTATTTAAAATAATTTTATTTATGTACAATATTTATTCAAAAAGCAAACTTTAAAAAGGTGATAGTTTTTGTTTTATTTCCAATTGATGCGTGACCAAACCAATTTCGCAACCAACAGTAACTGAATAAATAAATATTTACCTATAACGAGAAGAAACTGTGATATTATATATTAATAAATTATAATTAGATAAATGTGTAGGATGATCACGGTAGCACGCACGCACGCGATATAGCGTTCTGAGATCAGAGCAATATAAATTGTAATATAGAAATAGAAAACAACCACCAAACCACAAACAACGAAGAATGCTACATATAATATTATAATATTCTACATCTTAAAATATTTATTGGACCAATTAAACTAACAGAATAATAAGCACTGTAAAGCCTATGTAATAGATACTAGAGTAACGGATAGATATTATAAGTAATATTTAATAGAAATACTGATAAAAAACAAGTTGCATACACTCATATTCATCACATAAACATCTGTGTGGCAGATTCGAACCGTTTTATCCGTTTGGTTGTAAGGTACACTCCGTTTAAACTAACCAATCGTCAATAATAATGTAATGGGAAAATATGTAAAAAAAAAACAAGCTTTGGTAGTGCAAAAAGAATGTTAAGTGTGACCGCATATTAGCTAATATCGCGTGGGCGATAATTAAGTTACCGTTTCGTTGTTTAAGTTATTACTGTCCTGTAACGTAAGCTACCGAGTTTACCGTTCCCATTCTGGGCATTGATAAAAAACATTATATTTTTTCAAATGAAAAAAATGTTCTATTACCTCAGATGTGGTCACATCAAAACAGAAACTTTTTAAGTTATATATATGTATACACCTAGAAAAACTACACGGTACTTATAGGTCTCTTAATAATTACCTATAAGAATCTAATAAATTTATTGTATAATTAAAAAAACAGACTACAGATTGTGATTAAGATCATAGTGAACATAGTCACATAATTGGTGATTGTAATAAATCAATCAGTCATCGGGAAATACATAGTTCAAATCTTTTAGCAGAAACTTTCCTTAATCATCTATACATATAAATAAAATTGGAGTGTCTGTTTGTAATATTGAAATAACCGTTTTTTTACTAGTTGCATATGAATATATATACGGTACATACACCAAAATAACATTTTTTACAATTTTTGTCTGTCTGTCTGTCTGTTTGTTCCTGCTAATCTCTAAAATGGCTGGACTGATTTTGACCGGACTTATATTGGCAGGTAGCTGATGTAATAAGGAGTAACTTAGGCTACTTTTATTTTAGAAAAAATCTTTTTATTATCACAAAAAAAAATAGCAAATTAAAATTACTGTGCCACAGCAACGCGTGGCTGGGTCAGCTAGTTATTGTATCTTCAGTCAAAAGATATATAAAATGCAACATTTTTGGAGAAGCCACTTCGCTGAATTAAATAAGGTGTCTTTATTCGTGACTATGTTATTAGGTTTTATTACAAAACTTCTATTTTTATCGTACTTAATTCTAAAAAAGCGGCAATGTTACCATTTGTGCATATCCTGAAGGAAACTTACAATTTTCTCAAGTAGGTACACCAATTTGATCTCTATTTCTTTAACGACATAGTAGCATAGCGGCATGTAATCTACATTACTTACTTCTTCTGGCAATATGCCAAGCGCTGAGAGTACTTGAACCTCAAATTGAACTCGTTAAGGTGTTTCGTGGTTTTACACTTGAGACTCTCAACTAGAGAGTTGAAAAATAATATTAAATGGAGATTTTTAGTGAGAGTAAATCGTCTGTAATTTGTGTATTACTTAAGGTAAAACTCAAATAATTAAATAAAACTTTTCTGATAAATATAACCTGGGTACATTATAAATACCTTGATAAATAACGACAAATAATAATTGTATTTTTGTGACACATTATTTAAACAAAACAAAATATGATTATTTGTATATACTTGACGATTATTATTTGTTTCTAATTTCTATTACAAAAAGAATTACAAATGGTGGACTTAATGTCAAAAGACATTATCAACCATCAATGGGATTGTAATGAAAACTTTGAAAAGGGTCAAATAGAGTTTTCTTTTATACTAACCCTTTCAAAGTTAGATTTAGATATGTGTGTGTGTGTGAGTGTGTGTATAAATTAAATAAAAAATTATCTATTTACTACAGACGTTCAAGAAAATAACCGATCGATATGTCGTCTTGTCGAGTAGAGTCCTGTTTTGTACCTCACCGTTTCTTTGAGAGGTTCTTTTTTAAACGACAACCTGTTATCAAAACATCTTCTATAAATAATAAGGCTCCTCAAGAGATATCAACGACGCTCCGGTTGAAATTAGTGTTTAAATAGAGTGGCTTAACATCAGGTGTCCGGTGGCTGCTGCAAAAGCGGCCTGCATCGACGGCAAGATACGGGTTGAATGGAGTGTCGCAGACGTGAGGGTACTTTGCCAACTTATAGAGATATCAACTGACGCTCTGGTTGAAATTAGTGTTTAAATAGAGAGAAGGGCAATGCGATAAGATATATTTTCAAATGTAATATATGAACAATATCCCATCAGTACATTCTCATTTGAAATTTTTTCTTTCAGAGTCAAGATGTCTCGAGCAGCGTCGTTCGCGGAACGATGGGCACGCGGCAACTTGTCCAGGAAGGCTACCGAGGAGGAACTGACAGTCCTCAGTCTTTTTCTTTCCACATGCAATGGAGATGAAATAGAAGCTACTAAGAGAGCAAGACGGTACTACAAAGCGAGAGGGCCTGGCGGCCTGACAGAATTGTGGCATAAAAGACACCCTGATGACGAAGATATACTGTCTAGCTGTCAGGACGCGTAAGTATTATTCATAATAAAAAAGCATGTGGTCAATTCACATGTGGAAGAAGTGAAACCTTCAAAAATAATACGTACACGTATACAAAATACCACGGTTGTTGTGATGCCTTCTCTCAAGCTTTGTACTACGTATTTGCACACAAACACGTATTAACACAATCTTATGAATTTATGTATGTCTCTTTTTACTGTCGCTTTTTCGTTTCATCTACTTTTAAATCACAGTGATGCTAAAGAAGTTTTCACTTCAAAATACCTTCATTCAAATGCACTTTGAATAAGTTGTTTAGAATCGTCTAACATTTTTTACCTGAATTCAGGATGTCTTTTAACTGACAAGAAAAACGAGCGCAAGAAACTCGTCATCTCTAACAATAGTAACGACATTTACAATATTGTACATTGTCAGTGTTACCCACAAATATCAATATTATTTAATAATAATATTTTGACAATAATATGGTTACATTACATCGTTGAAAAAACCCACCAGTAGTATAATTTCATAGAGAGTTTACAAAACAAATGTAAAAAGCAACATGAAAATGTATAATAAGTAATTGTCGATGATGTTGTACTCTAAAACAGACACATCTCCCAAGGCAGCACCCGCAGCTTCGATCAATCACATCTTAGGGAACTTTACCACCCGGCCCACACGCCTAACCTAACCTAACCTAAGAGATGTTTAAAGAGAGCATGTCCTACTTATTTGTGTTAGAAGAAAGACATGCTTACAGCTGTATGACACGGCTTTTAATAAACATCGTCATCTTTTAAATAGTCGTTGACTTTGTAAAACTTTATTAAGGAACCCAATAGCAAACTATTGATGTTCCATAGATTATATTAAGGTGCCCGATGGCGCTGTTGTTCACACGTTCCACCTATGATTATGAAGGTATCAATTTTGGGCAGCCGATTATCACAGAAGTGGCTAAAAATGTCATCTCGAGCTTCTTCAAGCTTTAAAGACAGGTTGAGCTGTTTGTTGAACTCGGGTGCACCTGCATTTCTTTGCACTGGTGATTTGTTACTCTCTCTCTACTGTATTTTCATCGACAAGGAAGTCTTATTTCCAAACAATATGTTTATTAATGTGATAATTAAGATGATGCCAAAGCAGTTACGCTTTTTGCACCGACGCGGTACTGGGTATTTATATACATTTCTATGAATATTAGATACCTATGCATCATATATGTATGTTTATCCATAACAAAAGCTTTACAGCGCGTATACAATGGGGATATAATATATATTATATAATATCCTCATTTTTAGAACTGCAATATTATTTCAAATAAGTAGCGGTTTTAGTTCCTTTACTTTTTATACAATTCATTGAGTTCATACTTGCATAAGGCTTTGGAATATTTTCAGGGATATCGTGCCTCTTCGTACTCGGAGTGTAGGTGGTAGACGCCTTACGCTGATCCGCCTACCAGCTCCATCAGCTTTGGACAGACAACTGTCCGCTAAGGCACTGCTCTCGAGGTGGCTCATGATACTGGACATTCGGTAAACAAATTCTTCAAGCTCTTAATTTAAATTTTATTAAGTAACACCTGATTTAATAAATTGAAAATGATTTCTTATATTGGCCAAATGAATTGCAGTCGCTCACGATGGATACTTTTTATTGGTGTAATTTGAAGTTTTCTAAATGTAAATATTCAAAAAATTTCATAGTAATATCGTCTTTGTCGACTGTTTAATACTTGGTAAAATAATTACAAGTATCAAAGGTAGTAAGTTATATAGAAAACAAAAAACATGACGCTGATATTCAACTTAAGAAATACTCCGATAAATTAAATAGGTCTGCCTAATTTTCTCCAGCTCAATTAAAAGAGATTCGCCTAGATATCGAAAGGATGTGCGTTTGAGTCCCAACTTACTTTTGAGAAAAATAGGATTTTTGTCTAGTAAAATTATTATAGATATAAAAATCAAGCAATCGATACTGAAATAACAAAAAATATTTTATAAAGTGTCCGTTTTATAAAAATAAATTAAATAGTTACAGAACTCTCACATATTCATCAAGTTGAATTCGTTTTCGGTAACACCCTCAGACTCCGTGAACATTTGCTTAAAACATATTATCTTAAAATAAATTAAATATTTCACCTTTACCACGCTAGTACTATTGAGTATTGTTCCAAGTAATCCGATTACACAAAACGGTAAATTCGAATTTACAGAAACAAAGCCTAAAATGAACCTTTTGTTTCACATACCAGATTTAATGCTCCCGTTTTACATACACTGAGTAAAGCGAGCTATTATGAACAGATGGTGTTTACTTAAACTTATTCTAATATATTGTAAATGTTAATTTCCATTAAACTTGATGAGTCTTGTGTTCCAATGCAATACCGAATATTTGATCAATATTTGTTATATTAAAGGCATACTGTAGAGGTTTAATTTAACCAATTCGTTGCTGATGACTTTTTTTTTTGCGTGTGGCGTTAGCCACTGAAACCGTGTCATTTCTAAATCGATGATAACTCCTTCAAATCAAGTTTTAGGGAAATCAACCCAGAATAAAACTATCTTCATTTTTCACGTAAATCAAGCTCGTAGCCTTCGTTTCTGTAATTGTATGTAGCAATGAATCGGTTAAGAAAATATTAGGGGCGCAGATTACATAAACTTATGAGTTTAAGTTTTAAGAGGTTATTCAAAGGAAATAACTCTATGTTTGGCAAAACATAGAATTACAAAATTGGCTTATTCCACTTACCCATAATCCCACTTTAAACTTGTCTACCTTAGAGTGTTTTGAGACCCGATGGCGCAGATGAATTATAAATAAAGTATGACTAAAACTTAATGACAAGAAGGCGAAAGCATTTAAGGCAAGCGTGAGTGCCTGCTATTTATTATGCACAAACGATGCGGCATATTCTGTGGCGCCGAAGCTGTTGAATTCTTAATCGCTACCAAGCAACGTTTATTAGCAATGACACCACATCACGTTTCATATAAACGTCCTGGGTCCGAGTCCCAAAAGTGATAGATATTCGTGTGATTGTTATAAATATTATTGATATATTTTTTTATTAATAAAGAAACTGATTCTCATAAAATTTTATACACTTAGAAAAGATACACATAAATAAATGTAGTAGATTGTTTTTTGTTAAGATTACTATACTTTATGTTAAAGAAATTTGATGATTTTAATAATAACAAAAATATATATCAAACTTTCGGACCATGTTTTTAACTAACTCTATAACTTGTACATCTTCCTTTAAATAATAAAATTTCGAATAACATTACTTTATTAAAATATATTTAATACGTAAAAATACATAAAATATATGTGAAACGTTATGGTATTATTGTGTGGAAACATACCTCAAACATTTCAAATACAAAAAAGAGTCAGATCTATTTGTACTGCAAGTTGATTATATAGTTCCAAGACTGTTTCGACCATTAAATATTTTACCGCTTTCATGTTTGTATATTTTATAGGTTAAGTGCTTTTGTAAAAAAACATCCATATTTATTTGACACAACAATGATTTTTATAGCAGAGGTAGAAACAGCCATAAATTGCGTATTCATATAGTCACAGGCTAGCAATGTTTTTTAACAACTCATATTATATTGCAATTCGGATATTAAACAAACTTCCTTGGAAAATAAAAAGAATAACATTCTTAAAATTTGAAGGGGAAATTTGTTATTTGTTTTTAATTAAAATGTAACTTTGGGAGATTCTATTTAATTTGTTGAAAAATATATTTTAGTGAATAAATTAATAATGAAGATAATCTGCACTAAAATTGCTCAGTATTTTTAAAACATATAACATATTTAATTCTTCTTCTGATATTATCAACGTTTAGATATTATTTATTAACTAGGCAATATTTGCACATTGACGTGACGTGAATATGATGGAATGTGACTCAATGAGATCCTTTGTAACAATATTCTGAGAAATAAGTATATTGATTCAAGAATTTTCAGAAATACTTTTAAGGAGAAGCTGAAGCCGAATTAATAAGCCGAAAAGGCTGCCCATAATTACAATACTTTTAAATGAATACTCTTTTCTTATGCTGTTTCCCCTACGACATAATATTGAGTTCCCTTTCGTTTTTTCTCTTTTATTTTAAGGGAGACGTTCCTGATGGAATAACCTCATTTTAAACCTTCTTCGGAAGTATTGCACTTAGGTCACGCGCCTAAATGGTATCTGAGGTATTCCACTTACGGCACCAACCAATTTTTTCCTAGAGTACCGTTCGTGGAATAATAAATTTATTTAAATTACATTCCACACAGGGCATCCACGTTTCAGTACCTCCAAGTGCTGGGACGATATACTTTCCAAGATGTTATCAAATTAAATTCAGTTCAATTCAGTGAGACATTTTATAATCAATTTAATATTACTTTTTTGATGCCATCCAAGTGGATGACATAAGCGATTGTTAAGTATTGCAAATCTTGTCTTTGTTTTATTTTGTTTCTATTAATATTTATACCAAATAGTTGTCACTTAATGTTATAACCTGTGATTGTTATAAGTAATATAAATTAATAACTTGGAAAATGTTGCTGTTCATGTAAAAATTGATTCTTGTTTAATTGTAATAGTTTACTATCTTAGTAAATCGAAACGTTCTCAGTAGATAGGTAACCTAATTAATCTGTGAACAAAACTCGTCACTGACTAATCTGTAGAGACAATAAAAGAGAGGGTGATCGTCTTGGATTGATTTTGGCAACGGTTGTTTGCTGGAGAGAGAAAACTAAAACTCCAACAAATGTATATTAATACTTCCTACTCAATGTACTAAATATAAATTTATATACGATACACTTTGGTGTGGTAGAGAGTTTCCATCCATCCTTCACAATCCTTGCTCGCCCCTAGGTGAATATATTGAATATATTCTAAAGTACTTCCATAAACATAGTTTATAATTGCTGTAGATCTGGTTGTGGTCTATGGTCATTGTATGGTTGGGTTAGGTTAGGTTAGGTTAGTGGAGACCCTGGGCATATAAGAATAATGGGGCCCGTATGACTTGGACATAACACTTTTTTATATCTAGCCAAAGAAAGTAGATAAACAATGTTTCAGATTTTTTATTGACAGTCAATAGTAGAATAGATAATCTTTAATTTAAATGGAGTGATTCACAAATATTTAAAATTATCTAAGAATGCTGAAATTGGATAGCCTGTTTTTGGACGAGAGTAGAGTAGCTTTGCGCATACAAAAGCTAATAAGCAAGTTAATAATATAGTCCCTAATTAAGTTTGAGTTTACTCTAATTAAATGAGTTTTACAGTAATAAATATCGGTATTCCTTTTGTGATCTGGTAGGAACTAGGGGGCCCCTATTGATCACGGGGTCCTGGGCATTTGCCCAGAGTGCCCAGTGGGAAAGAGGGGTCTGAATCCAGGTGTGTAGTATGATAAGTTTATCCCGAATAAACATCAAGAGAATCAACCGTTTACGTAGAGCATTGTGAAGTAATCTTGTATAATATGAACATTTGTAAACTTTCTCACTAACCAGTGTTAAGCAATTTAAACTATTAGCCGTTTTTGTGAGTTTGAAGTTCACACAAATAGTGGTAGAAGAATGTGTTTATCTTCTCATACTCCTAAGTGTGCCATTTTCATTAGATGAAAAAATGTTAGACACTGCGACGTTACAAAAAACAGATAGTAGAAAGTGGATATTGTCAATTATAATATACTAGAGGCCCGTCCCGGCTTCGCACGGGTGGACAAAATTCTTTAAATTTTTCTAGCATTAAATATAGCCTATGTTACTCAACGTGAATGTAGCTTTCCAATGGTTGAAATCGGCTTAGTAGTTTTTGAGTTTATTCATTGCAAACATACAAAAATACAAATCTTTCCTCTTTATAATATTGGTGTAGATCTGTATTCAGTCTATCATAGCTGCGAAAATCAACAAATCGTTATTGACAAACGATGAACTAATTAGCTGCTTATTGTAAAACAATAAATATATATTTCCCATTTCTAAATTGAGTATCTCGAAATGAATCATCGCTTATAATTGCGTTGTAAATAAACAAATCAATGATATAAACCTAATAAAAGTAACATAACAACGATATGACAAACCAGATCATAAAATGTTTGACTAATCACAGTAATCATCAAACTGCATATTACATCAATAAAACTTTGCTACCTTAATATTCTTCCATATTTTAATTTTAAACATACAATAAATATGCAGCATGAAGGCCTTATTACAATTTATGTTGCCTTGGTAATGAAGCCTGTTTTGTACTCTCCGTACAGGAAGCTGTCAGCATAAGTAATACAAAGAAACGTTGTGTATTATCTGTATTTACATACGTCATATATAGAACGCCAGAACATATTATTTAGGTACAACGACTTTAACTTTTGATCAAAATTTATTAAACCTTATTTAGATTGTACTAGCGGTCCGTCTCGGCTTCGCACAGGTGGACAAAATTCTTTAATTTTTTATTTTATTAAATATTTTTCCGTTAGCGCCATCTAGCGTCTGGACGAACTACTTGCGGTTAATATAGTAACAAACACACACACAAAGTATTGTCATAATATAATAAGAATTAAGCACAGTTAATGTAATCAGCATTATTTTCCACAAATAATTAAAGAT
Source organism: Calamotropha paludella (assembly GCA_927399485.1). Taxonomy (NCBI): domain Eukaryota; kingdom Metazoa; phylum Arthropoda; class Insecta; order Lepidoptera; family Crambidae; genus Calamotropha; species Calamotropha paludella. The sequence continues at coordinate 14,382,467 of OV656824.1, read as the reverse complement.
AACCATTTGTATTTGTTTTGCATTTCCTCGTTGAATAGTCCTCCTTATACGTTGGCCGAAGAAGCTATCTTCAGGCTCTTCATTGTTTTAAGCAAGTTTCTTTTTAAAATAATTTGCTTAATCTTCGCTTTTAAATAATAAATGGAAATACCATTCCAGTGTTTCGACTATTATGTGAAATAGAATAGCTTTGTATGTTGGAAAACGCTATAAAGCCAGAATAATTAAGTTATCTAGGCGAGCGAGCTGATCAGATTTCTGATTGAGTAACACAATTTTACAAAATTTATTATGCCACACGTGTAACGTCACAGGCTTTGAGGCTGGAATTCATAATGGGATGCGTATAATTTAACTTATATTTTGGTTTTATTGTTACGAGTAAAAAAGCGTAAAATATTATTTAACAATAGTAATAAAATAATAATCTGATAAAAAGGTCTTCATTAGTTCAATCAACATTTGCAATTTCCAGGTTACGCGAGGACCCAACGCCTGGGGAAGAGATGGTCTTCATCGACGTCGGCGACTTACAGCCTTCACACTTTAAAAGCCATTTTAAGGGAACGTACTGGAAAGACTTTGTGTCTTGTATGAAGGTAAATTTCTAAAGACTTTTAATTGTGATTATTCATTTTTAACAAAATTATACACCACAAAAACCTTCTGTCATTTCTATATAATCAACATACCTACGTGAAATCCATTTTCTGGAGGAACCTATGTTGATTTGTATGGGGTTTAGTCATTTAACAATATTTTTATAGGAAATAATTTAGCAACTAAATATACCGTCAAATTTTTCTAAGTGTCTACTGAGGCGCTACCATCACGTCTTATAGCAATTCAAGTTTAACTGTTAAAAAGAGACGCCATTATAGACCGCGTATAGCGGTGTCTCACTTTGACAATCGAACTTGAATCGCGCTAAAAGATGATGGTAGGCCCTCTGATATCACACATACATATCTCTATGCCTATATATCCATTAGAATACCGGCATCTCTACTTATTACGTCAAGAAATATATTTTCAAAAAGCAGTGCTATTTACCCAAGGCTTTCATTAAGGTGGAGCATCATCAAGAATAAAAATTTTATTTTATTTTATTTATATTAGGTAGTCCGAAACAGCCACAAACTCTCGCTAATGGGTCAAAAAATATAAAAATCTCTATTTAATTAAAAAAAAATTGTTTCAGACAGCATACCCACTACAATTTTCAGAAGTTCACGTGTTAAATACTCAACGGTTGAAGACCATGTCATTCCTCATGCTTCACATAGGGCTGTACCCGTGGAAACGTAAGAAGATCACATTGCATTCTAATGCAGAAGAAATTAATAAGGCGATGGGGTTAGACTACTTTCCCGTTGAGGGATTACCTTACGAATATGGAGGGAAGGCTGGTGCCATGAAGGACTTGAATGGTTAGTTGCATAATAACTCTTTAACACGTTGACTGCCACGGCAATTTTCAGAATTCCGGTCTAAAAAGCCAATGTCATTTAATCATAATATCAAAAACTCTTATAATATTACATAGTTATTAAGCCAGCATTGAATTTTTGTTCTCTTCCCAGAATTCATTATCCATAATAGCATTGATATACTACGAGTTTAATACGACTACGAGATAACTTGTAGTCGGCGTCCTAGCAAAGAACGCAATCTACGAGTTATCTCGTAGTTGGCAGTCAACGTGTTAACTCTTCCTACTCCTGTTAAACCTACCCATTAATCACATGTAGCATTTACTACGCATCTGTAAGTATAGAATTTCAATGCTGCATTCCAGCCTGAGGGTTGGACCGCTTGTGATCTGTCTAATCTAATTTCTTTAAGGATATCTTGACATGTGGGTTTGTGAGAAGTTGACATCCGTTAGGAAAAATGCCAATCACACTATTTCTGGCTTAAGGGTCATATTACATATAGGCTTGTTAAACTATACGGAAAACTCAAGAGGCGAAATAAATGCTAGTATCATTTTCTACCAGTCAAATTTATTGATATAATTAAGTTATATAAACTCAATGAAAATTGCATACATACCATTTTATACACAATTAAATAAAGTATTATATTACGATAAGGTTTTGTTGTAACAATGATCTGCTACTCACAACTTAAACTAAAATATTCTATAAACAATGTGACTATTTATAAATCTACGAATGTAATCTATGGTATGGGCATTTTGAAATTATATTCTCAATAAAACAGTCAAAGCTGAATTTCAATATCCAGGTATATTAATATATATGACGTAGACAATTTTCTTATGTTAATATTTATTGCAATAATTATTGTTCATTTTTTATTTGAAAATAATGGAAGATACGGTGTATACGACTATACGTTTACATCACTTAAAATATTTATAGAGTAGTAAAAAAAGTTTTGTTGCTACCTCAGCTTGATAAATAGACAAATTATTAAGTCAGCCATAAGGAAAAAGACAACTCTTAATTTTTGGAGTTTGCTCTTTAAGAATTGTTCGTTCAAGGCTCCCAGTATTCAAAAAATATGAAGAGTAAAATTTAGTAATCGAATGACAACGTTACCTTTATTGTGTACAACCTATCGTGCGCACCTTGCACTTTAATTTGAAGTTTTGTTTTAGTACTTTCTGTGCCTATTTAAAGACGATCGTTCTCAAGTAGTAAATTCCAGTAGTGCGTCTGAACTAACATACACTATTTTTAATTTTCATATTACTACGAGAAACGTATCACCTACTACTAAAATACTGTTTTATCACTGTTATAGCACCCCCACAGGGTGCATGTTGAATATTTAAAATATACTTAAATCAACATCTTATAAAAGCAATAACTTTTTATTGCTATTTGTATGTCGCAGAATATTGAGGTAGAAAGCGCTCTTTTGTCATCAAACCAGAACGCTAAGTGTACCTAAGTTTTGAAATATGCATACATTACTATCGCGTTTGAGTTAATATTCGTGTGCTAGACTATAATACTAAGGAAATAAGGTCGTAATTAATAATCTCAACTCAAACGTTATAGTAACGATTACATATTTAATAACTTACACTCATCCCTCAGAACACTTAACGACTTTACGTCAGTAAAGATAACGATATTCATATCTTACTAGTTAATGTCGTAATAATAATGATGACAGTATGTTTTACATAAACCATGTTGTTTTCACAGATGAATGGACAAAGAAGATGTTATCAAACTCCAAGTGGCTCCAATCAGAGGAAAGGAGGTTTTACGAGACGGAACTCAAACCAGAGATCAATACACGGACTCGACATAAGAGTGCAGTTCGATTACGAGCAAGCAATGGCTCCTACGACATGATCACCCGTACGCACTCCTGCAGATCTTTGCACAGGCATGATGATTTCGATGAGGGCACTTATGGAGCTTATAGAACATTGAAACTGCAAGCTGATAGTGATTTTTTTATGTGAAGGTAGAATTAAAAAACGTTGATTGGTTTCAATTGTTAACGTGATCTAAAAACTGTGGTCTGATTTAGACGACATTTTCTGTTCCTTGAGATGATTTTTCAGTTTAAAAACGGCTCCTTTCTCAGCTTACCATAGATTTTTTAAACTAAACTACATTACATATTCGTTAATATGTACTACGATAAATCTTACCTGAGCTAATTTCTAAACGTAAATATCCGAAGAGGGATCATGAAAATGGTGGTTTAAACATCTTGAAGTCTACAAAAGACATATTTTTAAATATGATTATAAAATACTTTCACTTAATTTATTTATGCTTTCAAATTATGTTTTTTTTATAATTAAAATATGTGTAAATATAATATAATTATTAATTACTTTTTGAAATAAGTTAAGGGGTTAAAGAAAAGACAACGCTCATTTGGAAACTGGCTTGCTCATTTAACTAAGCATATGGCAGTGTATTGTCGATATAACAACGTCAAACTGATGTATCAACACTCAAAAAGCTACTGATACATGGACAAAGACAAATCAAAAATTTTATAAATAAAGTGCAAAAAATAATCTCAACAAGAATGCTTTTTTTTATGTATAGCATCAAAATATGATATGTGCTACAACGATTGTAATTTACAAGTTGGACAAAACAAAAAAAAGTTGAATTTTATATTCACGAAGTAGGAATTGGGTTCAATAACCATCGCGGTTTCTGGCTCAGTTTAATTTGTTTTTAATATATTTTTTTTATATAATAACGCTCTTGCAGTGCCACTGTGATAAAGTTGTACAACCAACATAAGATTCGTTATGAACCAGTGAGAAAATATTCTATATGTGTATCTATTTGTCACATACAATATTCTATTACTGGGAACGTGTGGTCGGAATTTCTGGAATATCAAGGTCCAAATAAGAGAAAATTGACAATGGAGAGGAAATATTTTGTGAGATTGATTTGACAATTTTTATGCAAAAGGATATATGTATACAAATGTGTAAGCCTTTATTTAAGATTTTACCTTATAGCTCATATACTGATTGTATACATCTATTTAATGAATTCATGTGGTCTGTCCGCTGTCAACAACTTCTTAATAGAAATTAAGTGTAACGCAAAATATAAAGCAACTATAGTTAAATCAAGTGGGATAAGCGCAGTATAATAATTTTGTTACTAATTCTTATGACGTTTTCTACATATAATTATAACTACTGAATAATTTAAAGATTCGTAAAATAATTGAATGAAATAAAAACTTCATTGTAAAACACATACAACAGCAAAAATTAAATAGACAGCGTGCTATGTCATCTGCTCCAAATCTCGTATTTATTTAACAGAGTTGCAAGGCTTTATTACGACCCCAACTCAGAACAAATGCATAAATTTCTATCGTATATGTATGGTCAACCTGATTTAGTTAATAAGTTTATTCTGTATTTAAAAAGATATGAATTTTTTAATAATAAAAATATCTATATAAAATTCTTGTTCGATTAATTTTTAAACCCTATTACATAGCTAATCTACTATTTTTCTTAACCATCTAAAGTCATTATCATAAAAAATAAGTAATATCGTTATCCAATAGACATTAAATTTATTTACAGCAACAAATTTATACGACAGTTATAAAAGTTATTCCAATCTTGATTTTTAGAGTTTCAACACCATCATTAGACATTGCGAGCTCACTGCAGGATATCCACCTCCTCTTTAACACGTCACAAAGACCAGCAGTTAACAATTTACAGCCATGGTCTTCCCGCAACCTCAGCCAGGTCATCGGCTTACATAGTAAGGGGGACCTTCTACCTCTTCCATTTCGTGGTCGCCACTCGAGAATCTTTCTTCTGGCGATTTGTCCTGCCTATTACTATTTAGCTTAGCGACAATGCTATTTTAATGTTTGTTTTCTAATTTTCTTAATGAAGACTTAGTTAGAACCTCGCAAAGTACTACGGATATGGACCCGTTCGTTACACAAGTAATTAGCTTGCCACGAAGGATTCTCAGGAAGGTTGATAATGTGTTTACTGCATTATTAATTGTTTAAACAAGCATACGATTGAATGACACACTTTTTACGGATTTTTGCGCATATTTTATTTTATATTTAATCCTGACGTTTCAACTCCTTTACAGTGTTTATTCAAATGTGTAATGTGCGCGGAAGTGTAAGCACAGGATTTTCAAACTGTAATCTCATATCACGACTAGGTTAGCAATGTACTTTTACTCTTTTATTTTTTATATCTAGGCATTATAAAAATGTATTTTGAAAAAATGCATTCAAACTGGGACAAAAGTCCCCTAAATAAAAATAATAACAGAAAATTTTTGAATTACCATTTCCTTTAAAAAGTTCCAAGGTTTTTATTACGTTTATGATCGTGTAGCAATTCGCCGATTGTATACATCTATTTAATGAATTCATGTGGTCTGTCCGCTGTCAACAACTTCTTAATAGAAATTAAGTGTAACGCAAAATATAAAGCAACTATAGTTAAATCAAGTGGGATAAGCGCAGTATAATAATTTTGTTACTAATTCTTATGACGTTTTCTACATATAATTATAACTACTGAATTATTTAAAGATTCGTAAAATAATTGAATGAAATAAAAACTTCATTGTAAAACACATACAACAGCAAAAATTAAATAGACAGCGTGCTATGTCATCTGCTCCAAATCTCGTATTTATTTAACAGAGTTGCAAGGCTTTATTACGACCCCAACTCAGAACAAATGCATAAATTTCTATCGTATATGTATGGTCAACCTGATTTAGTTAATAAGTTTATTCTGTATTTAAAAAGATATGAAATTTTTAATAATAAAAATATCTATATAAAATTCTTGTTCGATTAATTTTTAAACCCTATTACATAGCTAATCTACTATTTTTCTTAACCATCTAAAGTCATTATCATAAAAAATAAGTAATATCGTTATCCAATAGACATTAAATTTATTTACAGCAACAAATTTATACGACAGTTATAAAAGTTATTCCAATCTTGATTTTTAGAGTTTCAACGCCATCATTAGACATTGCGAGCTCACTGCAGGATATCCACCTCCTCTTTAACACGTCACAAAGACCAGCAGTTAACAATTTACAGCCATGGTCTTCCCGCAACCTCAGCCAGGTCATCGGCTTACATAGTAAGGGGGACCTTCTACCTCTTCCATTTCGTGGTCGCCACTCGAGAATCTTTCTTCTGGCGATTTGTCCTGCCTATTACTATTTAGCTTAGCGACAATGCTATTTTAATGTTTGTTTTCTAATTTTCTTAATGAAGACTTAGTTAGAACCTCGCAAAGTACTACGGATATGGACCCGTTCGTTACACAAGTAATTAGCTTGCCACGAAGGATTCTCAGGAAGGTTGATAATGTGTTTACTGCATTATTAATTGTTTAAACAAGCATACGATTGAATGACACACTTTTTACGGATTTTTGCGCATATTTTATTTTATATTTAATCCTGACGTTTCAACTCCTTTACAGTGTTTATTCAAATGTGTAATGTGCGCGGAAGTGTAAGCACAGGATTTTCAAACTGTAATCTCATATCACGACTAGGTTAGCAATGTACTTTTACTCTTTTATTTTTTATATCTAGGCATTATAAAAATGTATTTTGAAAAAATGCATTCAAACTGGGACAAAAGTCCCCTAAATAAAAATAATAACAGAAACTTTTTGAATTACCATTTCCTTTAAAAAGTTCCAAGGTTTTTATTACGTTTATGATCGTGTAGCAATTCGCCGATTGTATACATCTATTTAATGAATTCATGTGGTCTGTCCGCTGTCAACAACTTCTTAATAGAAATTAAGTGTAACGCAAAATATAAAGCAACTATAGTTAAATCAAGTGGGATAAGCGCAGTATAATAATTTTGTTACTAATTCTTATGACGTTTTCTACATATAATTATAACTACTGAATTATTTAAAGATTCGTAAAATAATTGAATGAAATAAAAACTTCATTGTAAAACACATACAACAGCAAAAATTAAATAGACAGCGTGCTATGTCATCTGCTCCAAATCTCGTATTTATTTAACAGAGTTGCAAGGCTTTATTACGACCCCAACTCAGAACAAATGCATAAATTTCTATCGTATATGTATGGTCAACCTGATTTAGTTAATAAGTTTATTCTGTATTTAAAAAGATATGAAATTTTTAATAATAAAAATATCTATATAAAATTCTTGTTCGATTAATTTTTAAACCCTATTACATAGCTAATCTACTATTTTTCTTAACCATCTAAAGTCATTATCATAAAAAATAAGTAATATCGTTATCCAATAGACATTAAATTTATTTACAGCAACAAATTTATACGACAGTTATAAAAGTTATTCCAATCTTGATTTTTAGAGTTTCAACGCCATCATTAGACATTGCGAGCTCACTGCAGGATATCCACCTCCTCTTTAACACGTCACAAAGACCAGCAGTTAACAATTTACAGCCATGGTCTTCCCGCAACCTCAGCCAGGTCATCGGCTTACATAGTAAGGGGGACCTTCTACCTCTTCCATTTCGTGGTCGCCACTCGAGAATCTTTCTTCTGGCGATTTGTCCTGCCTATTACTATTTAGCTTAGCGACAATGCTATTTTAATGTTTGTTTTCTAATTTTCTTAATGAAGACTTAGTTAGAACCTCGCAAAGTACTACGGATATGGACCCGTTCGTTACACAAGTAATTAGCTTGCCACGAAGGATTCTCAGGAAGGTTGATAATGTGTTTACTGCATTATTAATTGTTTAAACAAGCATACGATTGAATGACACACTTTTTACGGATTTTTGCGCATATTTTATTTTATATTTAATCCTGACGTTTCAACTCCTTTACAGTGTTTATTCAAATGTGTAATGTGCGCGGAAGTGTAAGCACAGGATTTTCAAACTGTAATCTCATATCACGACTAGGTTAGCAATGTACTTTTACTCTTTTATTTTTTATATCTAGGCATTATAAAAATGTATTTTGAAAAAATGCATTCAAACTGGGACAAAAGTCCCCTAAATAAAAATAATAACAGAAACTTTTTGAATTACCATTTCCTTTAAAAAGTTCCAAGGTTTTTATTACGTTTATGATCGTGTAGCAATTCGCCGGCGCCGCACTATGACCTCCGATGTTTTTTTTCTTTACGATTGAACGACCACGTTTTATTATAATCTAACATATATAGAATCCTTCGAGTAATTTTCATGCAGCCAAACATAACTAATACATGTATCTCAACAGCGATTTATCTATTGAAGATAGAGAACTATTTCTCTATTTTGAAAGCCAGGATAAATAGGCATTTTCTGGATTAGCTCGCTCTATCGTGAATCCTGTCTGAGCCCCTTCCATTCTTATTCTATTATCTATATGATATCATACGGACTGAGAATTACATTTATTTATTTAGAATCTATATAATTTATTTTATTTTATTAGCTATTTTGTTATTTTTGCTTGAGTAAATAAATTTGCTATAAAGTTTACGTTTAATTAGACAGCTTTTCCTTAAACCCACAGTAAGCCACTTTAATTTTTTGTTTTTGTTGCTACACCTTATTTTAACCATTGGAAAGCATTGATTACATAATAGAGTTAATAAGTCATGAAAGGCATTAAAGGCTTCATTCGTATTTGATTGCTCTAGTATATCGTTGAAAGAGAATTAATATAATTACAAAATTTTGATATGTTTTCTTTATTGAAATCTCTTTTTAATTTATACCACTGTGTAACTTTTTCATAGTCATTTATATAGAATGATAGTATTTGACATGTGTTATGGTCAGAAAGAGATACCTGATCGATATTTTTATATTTTTTCTTAATATAATTTAGCGATATTTTCTCTTAATATAATTTAATTAAGAATTCAAATGTAATGTCATAATTAATTTACAACCACATACCTAGGAATATCAGAGAGCTATTAGCAATTTAATCTCCATCAAAATAATTAAAATTGGTTCATAGACAAAGCTTTTACTCAATTAAAGAATATTTTGAGTTAAGAACATGATATAAAGATATTATGATATAAAAGTTTTATCATTATTTTTAACGGACAAAATTTTGATTCCTTTTATAAATTCTGCTTGCCAAATCTAGCGGTAGGCGGTAGTTATGTATATTATTATTTATATACCATATTAGATAAAATCTTTATTATTATCTATATACCATATTATATACCATATGCAGAATAAAATGATTTGATTTGATTTCTACACACACGCCAACGCCACCTGCGTTAATAACGCTACGTTAGTAATAGTGGTTGCCTCAAATGAAAATTCATTCCCCTTTCTCGAGGAGTGTTCCGTTTCATATCCGATGATATATTTATTTGAATATGGAAAACTTTTAATGTAGGGTACTGGCACAAATAAGAAATATCTGACGATAACAACGTAGCTGTGTGGAAAGAATGCGTGACTTATTAACGTAATTGCATTACGTTAATATCGGCCGGTAAAAACGCACTATGTGACGAATCCCCTAATATTTGGCGCTGAGTGTACGATCATTAAACCTACGTCAAAGTATAAAACATTTTCAATTGATATTGTACTCTATGTGTTAGGCTTTCATTTTAAAATCGAATGGAAAAAAATCACAGTTTTATATACGTAAATATTCACTGTACATTGCTTAATATGTAAACATAGTTTAGCTCACTTATTAACATAAAAATAGCTACATTAATGCAATTTTTTTGTGTTCGCGAAGTGTTTTAAACATTAGATTGCCCATTGATGATTTAATTTTCACATATAAATGAAACGAAATATACATTAAACAACTTCATTTAAGATTAATTATACTCGTGTATATTTTAAGCTTAAATATTTTAAGCCGGGATTAACCTCACGATAACACTAACATTACTGTAGTCATTGAGGTTTAATACAATTAATGTGATATTATATAGTCGTGCATTACAATATCAATAAAATTGTTTGTTTGTTTACAAAACAATTGAAGACTAATCCTTTAAAGATATCGTTACTAACTCCATTTATCAAAATAATTGATATCGCTTATCCACTTTTTCAGCAATTCAACACTCAAAATAGGTATTGCTTACTCATGACTCATAAGCAACCGTTTCATGCTACTCTAACCCGAATGTAAATAAAAACGGTACAAAATCGAGATAGCGATGAAATAAAATGGCGGACAACTTGGATGCATCGGAGTGAAAGGCTTCAAGTGGCTGGCGAGTGCACGAAATGAACCGCTAGAGACATTTATACTATACGACTTTGTTTTAAGCTAAGATAAATTTTCTCTTTGGATTTATTTAACCGTCCGATATTTTTGCAGCGGTAAGCGATCTTTGTGGAACGTTAGCAGTTGATATAAATGCTCAATATATTGTTACGTGATGTCGGTATTGGAACAATAATAATGTTTTAAAAGCAGAGCAATATGTGTTTGGTTTACTTACATTACTTGATTTCAAAAATACAAAGGGCTCTAAATAATTGTTTAAATCCATTGTGTCATGTTGTAAATCCTAATAAACCCTCAGGCACCAGAGATTTATTTAAAAACTACCCTATGTCTATACAAAAGTTGTATACAGTATACACATCCTCATATTAATAGATACTGTTTTGAATGATAAATAAGTAAATAAATAATAAATAAATATTTCTTACATTCACACCAATTAGCCTAGCCCAAAGTAAGCACTGTAAGGCTTGTGTTATGGATACTAGCACTAGCCGCTAGGTAACGGATAGACATACATATATGATACATAAATATGTAATATTCATAGATATATATATAAAAACACCCATGACTCGGGTGCTCGTATTCATCATACAAACATCTGCCCCTCCCGGGATTTGAACCCAGGACCATCGGTGCGAAAGGCAGGATCGCTACCGTTGCACCAAACGGTCGTCGAATTATGATATGTGGGTACAGGCTGCGGCCACTCATAATAGGTAAAAGGCACTTGTAAGGTATCAACGCTTAGTCAAATATTATAAATACCGAAAATAATAAAAAATACTGTAACAAGTAGCGTATTCAAAATTATTAAAGCAATGTGTTTAGTGCAATTGATTTTGTCTTTCGCATCGATGGTCCTGAGGTCTGAGCATTTATATGGGTATTTATTTACATATATAAACATTAAATATCTTTATATCTTATATGTATATCTAAAAAACACTTATAATCCTTATATGTATTTATGTTTAAAGAATCTCTTTTTGTTCGCACGACCAGCCTATTGTATATGTAAATTACTACCTTATACTATATGTTGGAATTCTCAAAAACAAATTAAAAACATGCATGAAATGCGAAATGTTTGTTCTACTAACTACCTCTTACTTAACTATCTTTTCGGATATTTTTAATCATTATAAACAAAACTTAATGAATACGTATTAAAGTCGTGACTTCTAAAACGTTTTCTGGCGAATTCATCTCTCATAAAAACAGTCAGATAATGAGCACTGTTTTCGAGCGACAGCGGCTAGCTGACCGCGCTTTCTAATCGGTGCAGACGCAGGCGTTCGTTAAAAATATTCGCTATCATTATAAATTCCTCTTTGAAAATATTTTTTTATCTCTTAAAACCATTATTTTTCAACTTTTTGCTACAAATCTATTTATACTTTTTAATAAGTTAAGAATATTTTTTTGAGAAAATTTCACGGACCGCTAGAAGGTAGATCCCAACCGTCCCATAGTGAATATAGATCGGAAATAAGTTCACTATACGATGATTTCAAATACTCATTTTGACTGAAACCCTAATAAAAAAATAACGTGAATGCCGTATCATATACAAATATAGGTATATCTATTCTCCGTTTAAACACAGAGTTAAAATATATACCCTAATAACACAAATTTGGTGTTTTTGTGTTTGTTTGTCCACTCTTTTCCCGCTCTTTTTCCATTGTATACGCGTTACCATAGCAATGCGTTACCATAGCAATGCGTTACCATAGCAACGCGTTACCATAGCAACGCGTTACCGGGTCAGCTTGTCTATAATCTAACATCACAAATTTGATGTTTTTCTGTCCGCTCTTTTTCCATTGCATACGCGTTACCATAGCAACGCGTTAACCGCAAGTAGTTCGTCTACCGGACGCTAGATGGCGCTAACGGATAAATATTTAATAATAGAAAAAAATTAAAGAATTTTGTCCACCCATGCGAAGCCGGGACGGGCCGCTAGTATAAATAAATAGTATATAGTAATATATGTGTGTGTGTGTGTGTGTGTGTGTCATAGGTTTAGTGTATTTATTAAAAGAAATTCCCAGAAATTATATTGTAAATGTTATTTCATTTATTGCGTTGATTTTTTATAAAAAACTTCGTAATGTTGACAAAAATAAGAGGATTTCGTTTTCTTTTGCGATTTCTTGCATATGTCTTATTCCAGTTTTAGTAAAGCCTAAATAAAAAAAAGAAACTTTGAGGAAGATATTAAGCGATAAGCAAGATGGCCGGTCGGATTATTGACTAAATAATTGACTATGGTATGAATATTTATTATTTTCATCTGTAGAACTTTACAAAATGTATATAAAATCAAATACATAATATTGAACCCGAATAGGCAAAGCATTTGTGTTATGTAATTCAGAGACGCTTGTACAACACTCAAGCCAATATAGAAAGGTTCGTATTTCTAGATTACTACGGCCGGGAAATTATCCCGGGACCTCGAAGTGGCTTTACCATGAAAACTGGTATGCTAAACACTCGACCACGAAGGTCGTCATACCACCTGAAGTTTCTCCGTGCTTCGGAAGGCACGTTAAATTGTTAGTACCTGCATTTGCTGTCATTAACACCGAACTGGATCCACTTGATCCTGACACCTGTCAATTTTTAAGTTATTTTCACGTTTATAGTAATCCTGATGTTTCGTTTCTTTATTTTAATTCTGTCCTTACCCATAGCCGCGTACACAGGAATCCTGTTAAGATTTTCCCCGTAGTTAGACATCCATAAAATACGTTTCATTTCAATAAGTGAACGTGTGTAAAAGTTAAATTATTATTTTTATATTTTTTTATATATTTTATACATTTTCAATGCAATCTTATAAGATAAATTATTATAATAGAAAAATACTAGAAAAAATCGACTCGGGTCACAAGTGAATTCTTAGGCGGGAAACGAACCCGCAACCTTTGGAAATCCGGTCCAATGCTCTCCCAGTTGAGCTACTGAGCCTTGTGGTCACTCGTCGAAATTTTCTAGTACCTTTCTTATTTTACGCTGTAGGCCAACGTTGTTTCATCAATGAGAGGAACATCCTCTCGTATTCAGAAAGAAACATTTTTACAAATGTTTGAGCAATCGATTAAAAGAAACAGCCATTTAGTTTTATATATTTTTTTATATATTTTATGCATTTTCAATGCGTTCTTATAAGATAAATTATTATAATAGAAAAATACTAGAAAAACTCGACTCGGATCGGTCACAAGTGTGTAAAAGTGTAAGAGTTATATTTATTCCTCTCAAAACCCCGGCTCTCTATTCTCCATCACACTCTTGATAGATATCGATATTAGTTTTAGGACTACTGCTTGTAACACGCTTGTTTAAGATGTGCTGTTTTCTTTTTGTATGTATCTATGTATTAAATACTAGCATACCTATTATATTGCATTTATGTTTCCCAATAAAACTCTTGCGCATAGAGCATAATAAACAGCAATAAGATGTTTCACAATAATAATTAAAATAGACCTAACTTTACTAAAACAGTTTAATGGATACCATAACGGGAGTACTTTCGTACCACTCCTAATATAAAGAATTAAGGTTGAAATTAAAACATACTTCAAAGGTAGGATCATCAATAAATGCAAACAAATCAACGAACGTGCGCACACGCAATCGTCGCGCACTAGTAAAGAATAATAGGGTGACAATGATTTTAATGAAGAATTGTAATCGTTAACACTCACGTAATACCGGTAACGCATTGACTCCAATTGATTGGTTGAAGGGTATTCGACGGTATTCTCTAATAACCTTTAGATCTTGTCTAAAGGTTATTAGAGAATACTGTCGATACCATTTTGCGCAATCTGTAACTATTTCCTTCATCCTCTTCTAATTAAATATATCAACATGTTAGTATTTTTGTTTAAAGTTCTTGTCAAACGAGTTATAACTGCATTGTTAGAATTGTACAAAAAATTATGTTCTGTGCGGTACTCAGGAAAAGAAAGCTAAAAAGTCCAGGAAGTTTGTGGACATCAACCTTATTCTGCAAAATGGAGTAAACGAAACACAAGTTTGTTTTTAACAATCGAAAAATCCGAATAGATTTTTATATCCTAAAATTTTCCTTTCTTTTGGTTACCGTCATGAAAAACTGATGTTGGAGCATTGCATTGCGCCAAATTTAGCAACTCTTACATAATGTTTTTGTTGGAAATGCGTCTCGTACTATAGTGTATTAAGTGGGCGACCGTCTTTTACTGTTATTTTTATTTAAAGGTATTGTCTATGCCCTGTGGTGTGCATTAAAGTAGAATACCTTAAACAGTTCACACTTAAAGAGGGTTTTAAAAGCGACTAATGATATGTACTTACACTTTCCGTAGACCACAAGATGGGCAACGGAGTTATCTGAATTTGGTCTATTACTGGGGTCTCTTAACCATATTTCGGCTTAAATGATGATGATATTTAAGGCGACATAAGACTACAATCATATAAGTGGAATGCAGGAAATACTGATCGATGGAGAAGCTTGTTGTAAACTTCTGCACAGTAGACGAAGGTAAGGAAAAAAAATTTATTGGTATTGATTATTGGTTAACTTATCTTAACCAAATGAGAACTAAAAGACGAACAAAAGACGATTGTATCCACTTAATAGCATAACCTCATGAGATATAACAATCAAATGACAAATTCCTTTAGTGATAGAGATTTCTGAAGACAACTATATTTCTTTTCCATTTGTATATCAATCACTTTCAGATAAACGCTAAATACTCTCAAAGATATTAACAATATCAAGCTCAGAGACAGATTTCTTATGAGATATGATAGCCATGTAATTTAGGAGAGATTTACATTGGACTAAAATAAATTCGCTAAATTGATGCAAAAAAATAAGGTAGAGAATTCAACATAGACCTATTTACAAAAAAGGTTTTCATTTAATATTTTAACAATATTACCCGAAATTTTTGTTTAGAAGTGTTATCATAATCACTCTGCATTTGGTACTGGATCCATTCTTACTATCTATGCTGCTTCTTGGTGGGATATAGCTCATTCTTGCTATGACATTATAAACTATGTAACAGATACCATCAGATAAATATAGTAAGAGAACAGATACAATTTATATAAGACAATAATTTTGCAATATAATTTGAAATCATAAAATTATCATAAATTGTAATTTATAATTGGTTAACGTTTATTAAGAAGAATATAAGACTAAAATTATAATTATGTTCACAAAACATGATATTAAATCGATATCGAGTACCACTTACCGAATTTCGTCTTTGGCAGTTAATTGCCTCGGGGTTCCATTTTCTATCTTATAATGAAAATTCGGCATTCCCTCGAAGCTTCTTATGAGAATAACGTGACATGACTTCCTCTTTATATTAATAGCCTTATACGAAATTAATCTTTAATGGCTATATATTGAGAAAAGGAAGAAATCGTTTGACGAAATATTTATCAAATTGGTATAAAAGGAAAGTTTGTGTCAACTTTAATACTACTTATAATGTGGAAAATATGAGATTCTATTTATTGATGTTGGTAACAATTTTCCTGGTAACACATTTATATTTTATTTAACTCATATAAACATGACTTTCTTCTTTTCCTGGCTTTCTTAACTATTTGTAAGTATAATAATAGTTTAATTAAATTAATTATTAAATATTTGAATACCTTTAATTTGTGCAATAGAGTTATTGTGATAGTTTGAATACGAGTTTCATAACTTGGAATTACCAAACTATTCATTAAATTATTAATTATTTTTTTAACTATTTGTGTATACATAAGAGTGTGTATACATAATATGATGGACTCGACAAGGTTTTCTTGAGGTCGATAAAGATAACAAAGAGGACACTCTGCTTTAATCCGAGCCTTCAGTGACGTCCTAAGGTACACCGTATTCTCTTCGACTATAATGTCGCTATAAATCAACGTCGGATTAATACAACCTTTGGTAAAATATTCTTAGTTTGAAGCTCTAAGGATTCAACTGTCCCTAACTCTGTTGTACCGTAAAGATGGTATTTGATTGGCAGCATTCACACATAAAAAAAGTTTTTAACTGATTTTGGTCGAGAAAACTCTCGAGTTCGTCATCACTACTTTAACAGTTGCTATAACATTAAAATGTTTCATCTGACAGTTCCGCCATTTATAATCACATAAGAAAAAGGAAAATAGTATGGTTGCAGGTAAATAAAAAAAAATACTTTTCTTTTACTTAAATTAAAACTTGATAAGTGTTATTATGTTATAGTTTTTGAAACCTTTATCTACGATTTTTTTATATCTAAAGAATCATTTCAAAATAAAATCAACTTGTACTGCATAATTTCAATCCGCAGCCTCTCGCTATCCGGGCGAGGGGATTTATAATTGAGCTATGAATGATGAGCGGATATTAACAATATTTTCGCAGTAATTATGCTGTAGTACGCATACCAACTCGTAGCTAATTTTGCTTTAGAATTAGCATTTATTTCAATGACACAACTATAATATTATATTACTCGACTTAAGTAGAATCTTCGCCTTAAGAAAGAATTAGAAATCACACCAATTTTGGCGATATTCTTGCATGTTACTCATTGCTACATAATTTCGTCATAATTGATGCGGTCTTTATAATCTCGTGTAGAGGCCGCAGCCACACACGAAAGAGCTTCGATCAACTAGCATAATATGACATGATAATTGATGCATGACATATAACAAATTTTAAAATAATGTACCTACAACTCCCGCTGTACCAAATATGAACTTTCTTACCACTGCGAGGTAAGTTTTTATAGATTGAAATGTTTACACATTCCTCAACGTATCGTAACTTTACAATACCACAGTAAATACAGAACAGTAGGTTATCTAAGGCCACTCTCCGAGTTATTAGCCTACTCTTGCGTTGATCCCCAGAGTTGTCACTTTTACTTTTAGTTAATATTTTCGAACAAGCAGCACTTGATCTAAATTTATGTAATAAAAAGCATATTATGATTGAATATTTGTTTGCGAATGAGATTGCGAAATCGTTATTGAGGCACCCGAAAACACTACAATATTTTTTTCCCCCTTTTGAAGTCATGATACTTGTAATAATTAATATTATGGTAAGTGGCCGGCGAGAGTTGACGATCGCGAGCGGCCATGTGACGTACGCGCATGCTCACAGTCGCGCGGCACAGCCCGCACTGCCGCCACCTTATTCCCCCATATACCTATTATGCTAGCGTGTGCGTGAAATCGCGTACCGACACGGCGCGCGGCGCGCACGCACACATTCAAACCAAGAGCGGCACGTTTGTATAAAGATATTTTACTGTACTTTACTGTGACAATACGCAGCAATTTCGAAAAAGAACTTACTGTATGTATGTTAAAGCAGTTATATCCCTAAGGATACCGCAGTGAATTATATGATAGCGGCATCTCAAATGTCTTCATAGAATAATCGAGTGGAAAGATTATAAAAAAGAAATATCAATTAAAATAATTCATTTTAATAATAAATCTGTTTATATATAAAGGCATAGAATTAACAGCACTGAGTTCTGCGACATATACATTATTATTTACAGAAAGCAGAAGTGATAACTTGAAGAAGATATGGAAAAGTATACATACCTTCTCTTTTTTTTTAATTACTGCATGAACAATTTTTATTAACCAAACTTACAAACAAACAAACTTAACTTCTTCATAATGTTAGTATAAATGATCAAGACGTATGAACTTTGCCTACTGACTTACCGCGACACTTTTTATTAAACAAATTGCGTCTGCTCACATTTATAATTTCTATTATTTTTTACCGAATTATAAGTAACTTTTTAAGATTCTTAAAAAATATTCTCTGATCATCACACATCAAGATAACATAAGGAAAACATTATAAGGGGAAGCGGATTCCCCTCTTCTTTTAAAACTGGAATTTTGTGGTCAAAAGATAAAGTAATATGATAAATTAAGAATGAATTCAGTCGTAAAAATATGAGAAGCAGTAACACTATTCCACTTCTAATATGAAAACTGCCAGTCGGTGCAACAGTAGAGAGCATTATTCACCAAAGATATGATACTCTGGTAGGTCTTATGTCTGTGTAATGTCTGATAAACGCATTACTTACATTGCAAACTCGTAACAGTACTTTAATTTGAAACGAAAGAATAGATTCATATATAAAATTACATAAAAAGGTTTAATTTGTGTTGAAACTGTGATGCAAGTAATTACAGTATTTTCTGAAGCGTAAACATAAGTTATTGAGAAATATCTCTAGTTACCAGTGTTGTATTCACTTTCTTTTCTAAAAATCAGAGTTCTGAGTGAAGTTCTCAAATGTACTATCGCGTTAGAACTAATATTCGATGATTGACAAAATACGTGACGATATGGGTGGATGCTCATCTCTCCGGCTCTCTATTATAGCTAAGCAGATCAGAGTCGTGTGTCGGATTCGAGATCCCAGTATAAGACCATAGTTCCAAAAAGATTTCTTCCTTTTTTGTGCTCTATGGAAGGTATATGGTGTTTAGCTCCAATATCATTAGTCGCTTTTCCTTAGCCGCCCTTCGGTAAAAAGTCTTTGTGCGAATGTACTCTGTCGGAACCACACTGTATTCGAAGATATTAAACAAACAACAAAATTTAAATAAAGTCATTTACATAACGAATACAACAATATTTGTCATTTCAGTGATTTTTTTAATAGCAAAAAAACGATTTTTCAAATCCAATAAACCTTTATTTTATTTTCTTACAAAAGCTTACAGGATATATTTATTTAAGCTAATTAATTTTTATCTTAAGGCTTATAAGAAGCTTCCACATATAGGAGGACATATTATTGTTGTCATACGCTTGTTTCTTTCGATAGAACAAACAAATTGTTTTACCTTACCTCGTCTTTGTCACAAACTCTCAAAGTACTAATGTCAAATGGTTCTAATTTGGTTGTAATTACAATACCTTACCTTAGTATTATATATTCTTATTAATATCGATTTAATATAGAAAACAAAATAAATTAAATACGAAATTAATCCAGTAAATGTTTTTATTTTAATATTTTTGGTAAGAAGATTCTTTAATTGACGTGGAGTACCATATATATTTTCTTGTAAACATAGTTTTACATAATAAGGTAACAGTTTTTCAACACTCGTACGAAGAGAAGATTTTGCGTGTTAAACTTATTATTATCGAGCTAATTATACCGAATCAATGGTCCAATTACTGATGCAGATTGACTATTTAAACAATAATTGGCCGTTTTATTATTTTTCATTGTATATTTAATTATCAACATAGCTTAAATTGTTTTATCTACTCTGATACTATAATACAAAGATTCTAAAACTGAAAACAAAATGCTTATGACAAACATTACGTACAGGCCAAAAATAATAAAAAAAAAAGTTTAATTACGATACAGGTCTTGTATGGACACCTGTATCATAATATAACTTTTTAATCATAACGATACACCTATACAACCTCCAGCTGGACCAAGGAGGTTGAACCTCTACTTTAAAATGGTTTCAATGAACGAGTCCGCGACGACGCAACACGCATTCACAATCGATGTTTGCACCTTGGCGCCAACATTTGACATTTAAAAAATCTTTTCAATATTTAAACAAAGTTTGGTTTTGTTTGCAACATTGTTTTACGTAATATAGTATGAGAGTAGATAAAGTAGTGTATGACACTGTACATAACTTGGTCTTATAACACTCGTGTGATACTATAAAAAAACTCGCCTACGGCTCGTTTTTTTAAAACACACTCATGTTATAAGAACCCTTATTATGCAACAGTATCATAAACTACTATAAAGATTATTCTTTAACAACCCAAGTATTTTAATAACATCGCATCTTAACAAAATGAGATTCTATTTAAGGTTTAGATACTGAATTACACTACTAAAATAAACGAGGTATTTAATTACGAAAGCACTAGAAACTTTTTTATAAATAAATAATATTAAATAAACTTTTACAACGGCCGGTTTTAAATAGGTTACTGAAAACTGTCTAAATGTCAATGGAATAAGATCTAACTTCAAACATTGAAATAAAAAAAAATATCTAGTTGAACAAAAATAATGTTTTGTATGTTTGTTCCCTATGCGTTCAGAAACCATTAATCAGATTGTGATGATACTTTAATAGAGTGTTCTGGGTAACCGCTAAACTATAGCCCGCGACGGTTTCTGGCTCAAAAAATCTATATATAAATGACTAGCGGCCCGTCCCGGCTTCGCACGGGTGGGCAAAATTCTTTAAATTTTTTCTAGCATTCATATGACACTCAGCAATAATGTGCCTAATGGTGTAAGAATTTTTAAAATCGGTTCAGTAGATCCCGAGATTACCCCTTACAATTTAACAAATATACAAACACACAAACTTTTCTTCTTTATAATATTAGTATAGATTTGTCCTGCGTACAGTATAATTACTTACAAGAAGCTAGTTGGCTTATTATATAGCGCGTACAGCTTGCGATTGTGGAAGTTAACAAAATTTAGAAAGTACCAGACAGTGGATCGGTAACCGAACAATTTAATATCTCGATTCCCTACATAGTTAATAAGCATTTTATGGCATTGATCTTATCTTCATCTGCAGTCGTTAACACCCACCTCTATAACATATGTTTTTTTGTTTATGCCCTGTTCTCCAGGAGTCAGGACTTTTATAGGCCGATGATTAAGACGACGTTGATTCGTAAAATTTTTATTCAAAATAAAATAAATAAATATCAGAAAATATCACATACTTTTTTCTTAACCCAAGTAGCTAAAGCACCTGTGTTATGGAATTCAGAAACAATCACGGTACCACAACATTCAAACCCGACCCGAGCTCGGCCGGGAATCAAACTCGGGACCTCATCATGACTTTACCAACTGGTATGCGAGTCACTCAACCACGGAAGTCATCGAATTATTACAATGCACATTGTGGTAGGAAACATTTTATTTATTTTTAGTTTCTACCTTTTTATTGGAAGCTATTATCTAGTGATGCTTATCAAGTCATTGTTGGAAACCGTTTCTTTTATTAGACGTTACATTTTATAAATAAGATTATTGTAAAAAATATCTTTGTATGTTATAATATTATTTTATCTTAAATCTCTGATCTAAATTTACTTTTCCTGGTGTGTTTTAATTTTTGGATACCGAAAGTAGTAACCGATATCTAATTGTACTTAAATATATACACATACACAGTAGTGAAAATGAATAATTAAAATGAGTTATAACTGAAATTTTTACTTATTGTGTATACCTGATTGACTGCCCAGAAGTTAGTGTATATTTTAATAATAAACAAATTATTAATTGTTTGTCATTTGGCGTATCACACGTAATACTCAAAATATGTGCTCTATGATGCTGGACATTGCCTGATGGTGCATAACATACCGCGACTACTTATGAAATAAAAGAGTATTTAAGTATTTCGTTTTATGTTTTTGCATTTACAATGTCATATTTCTTTTCTTCTTCTTCTCAGCATATTAGAGTCCACTGCTGAACATACGCCTCCTGCATGGCTCGCCAAGATGCTCTTGAAGCGGCGATTCTGGTCCAGGTCGGCCCTGCCGTCTTTTTGATGTCATCCGACCATCGAGCAGGTGGTCTGCCAGCACTTCTGCTTCCCGTGCGAGGTCTCCAGAGAAGGGTTCTGTACGACCATCTGTTGTCTCTTCAGAATACATATCCTTTGCGTAAAATGGAAATGGGCCGGAGCAACCCGGATACCTATGTCTGTAACTAGAGTACGTTGTCTCCATTTCGTATTCTGTCCCTCAGCGAGACGCCCAGCATTGCCCCTGACTGTTGTGGAGGCGTGGTTGTTTTTTACATGTATATTATATATCTTTAATAAATAAGTTGTTATGTTGTCATTCATAAAGCAGTGCTAATAGATTCGTAACATTTTGTGCAACAAATGTTACCTAGTATACATATGGTATTAAGAAAAAGAACTCCCCGCCGCGCTCTCTCCGCGGAAAGAAAAAACCAGAAGAAGTCAACTTCATGTCCGTTTCCATAAAACATGAGAATGCAGTTATGCTACATCATAAGTTCAAAGTATGAAAAACGATTTTTCTTTCCAAAAATCGCAAAACTCGTAAAGTGAATTAATGCTCTATACATGATTTGATTTGATTATTGTGAGAGGCAGAGACTTTTCAAAACAGATTATTTTTGTTTCTCGAAGCGTTTTACGTAATACCGACATTAGGCAGACAGACATGTTGGCTTGTCGAAATTATTATGCTGTTTTATTTATAACTTTATAAAATGAAGTATGTCCGAATTATTTTATGTTAGCCTTGGAATGAATTCGCTAGAAGTCCGAGGGGCATTGAATGAAATCTGTATGGGCCTTAAATTTTGCTTGGGCTAATAGAGCTGCCTGAGGCTCTATGTTACTGACAAGTACCTACGCCATTGTGCTAACCGACGGCATCATTTATTTGCTAGACCTGCATGCCGCACCAAAGCACGTGCTCAGTCCCCGCTTTGTCATAGCATACGGCCCTCAATGATTTACTAGTGAAGTTTCCTGAACTGGACTTCTTTGCTGAAGAGTGGAGGCCAATAATGAGTGCGGCTTTGAAATTAATGGAAAATGGATGATTTTATTTAATTACTCTTATATTATGTTTTAATTGGTGATTATGTATTATTCTATGCTTTTATTATAAAAACAATTTTGTAACTTTGGATAAAACCCGTTTTATTATTATGAATAAATAAATAAGAAATTACGCTGCATATCTCTGCAAAACTTTAAGAAGAGATCACAAGCGAATAAAGGAAAAATATCACACCGTGTTTGCAGTATTGGAGGGCGATTACATACGAGTATCATTTATCTACTGACTTGAGGTTTAGTAACATCTATTGACGTAAGGTTTAGTAGTGTCAAACAATATATATTTCTTTCTTTCTTGCATATAACATCATAAAATAAAGGTGAAACATTTAATAAGATAAATCTTGCCATGATGCCTTTTTTAATTTATTAAATAAACAATAAAAATGAAATAAATAAATCATATTTCTTTATATAATTCATGACCATTCCATATTATGTGTGATTATAACAGGCATTGCTTCATAAGCTATGCTAATATGTTCTCCTATAGGAGCAAAGTTTTTAAAATTTTCCAATTTAATTTTTTAACCTATAAGGATACGTAAGATAAGTTAACATACAACAAATATAACGGATTTTCATAATAAATAAAAAATAATTAATGCGAGGTTTTCGCTATTATCAAGAATACAAATGTGAATCGGAATCCACTGAGCAGAGAGAGGGGAACCGCCGCCAACGGTGACTCATGCCAAGATAATGTAACGGTTCTTAAAAGCGCATCGATAGAAATATCAAATTTTAAATCTCTTACACATACTTTTTTTTCACATTAGTGGATTCAAATCCACGTCTTTCTGAAAAACAAACAAGAAACCGGGACCGCTAGACTACCGATTCGTGGTCATTTTTATTTCTTATTATATCATTCTCCGACCATGACATAACATATTTAATTTCCTGAAGTCTTTAGGCAGAATGACGAGTTTCATACACTTCCCCAAGAGAACCTCATGATATTAAAAGTTGCGTACAACTCCTAAGAGGTATGTTAAATTACATTAAAACATGTTGCAAGCATGGCGTTAAAACAAAAAAGCGTCTTGAAGAATTCACGAATGAAGAAAATGGTTCGCTTCAACTTTGTAGATTTAAGCTTTCTATAGAATATTCGATCTTAAATCGAGCCGTTCTTTCAATATAAATTTATATATATAATACGAATATTTTCGACCCACTACAATTTTACCAAACCGGTTGTAATTAAAAAAACAATGTCAAATTATTATAATAGAAAAATACTAGAAAATATCGACTCGGGTCACAAGTGAATTTTCGGGTTTCGCTCGTATAGAAAAATTCAATTTATCTTATAAGATAGCATTGAAAAATGCATGAAATATATAAAAATATTATCATTTAAAGTAAATATCAGCAGTACATTACTCACTAATGATTTTAATTCGTACGGTTTCATAATCGGACCAAGTCGTTAGCCATTTTCCGACCAAATCATTAAGTTTATGAACAAATTGTTGCGAACGGTACGTTGTAGTTTCAAAACGTTTCTTAATATTTCATAATCGTAATTTGTTACACTGTCCCATAAACTAACTTTAGTGGATATTCAAGTTATAACGTCAACACTCAGTAAACTATCCCAAATTACCTTATTTTTATTAAAAATATATATAAAATTTTTATTTAGGAAACAATCTCTGCCAAAACAGTAGCATCAAAGACACGCATATTAAGTTTTTATACTGTCTCTAATTAATGCATTATAAATGAGAGTTTTAAGATAAATAGCTGGAGTGAATTTGATAGATAAAAAAAAAGAATGTTGTGATATGAGAGTGGTGTGGTGTGGAAGAAGATATAGTGGCAAAGATAGAAAAAGGGATTCTTAGATGGTTTGGACATGTAGAGAGGATGGACGAAAGGAGATTGGCATGGGCAAGTCTGCAAAGGCATACTGAGGCGAACTTACAAATGCTGCCAAATGCCCTGAAAAAATGCCAGGTCAAAAGTACCCTTAACTGACAGGCTTATTTAAAAACTTATAATCATATAATTTATTGCCACAGGGTGGTTACACAAGCTGTAACAAAATTCAATAGTACCATTAACATGACCCTGTAAGGATATTGCATTTTAAATGTACATACATAATAACTTAAAACTAAATAATATTTCAAACTAAAGAGGTTTTCAACTACTTAACAAAAACTATAATATTCACTTAAAATTTAACATATTAAAGTAACAAGAACAAAAGCTGGGAAAAACAAACTAAAATATTGTATATATATGAGATTAAGAGACGCCTTAACTAAGATTAATTTAAAAAAAAAATATTGTATCAAAACATTTTTGTATTAAATATTCTTTTAATGTATTATAAAAATTAAGTCTTATGAGAGTTGTAGAAGCGAAAGATGTATGTCAGGATTGAGAAAGTGGAAATCTGTGATCTCAGCCTACTCCTTCGGGATAAAGGCGTTATATGTATCGTTACTTAACTTTTGCAATCACAACTCGAACGCACTAACTAATTGGCATTAGGACATTATCAATTTAATTCGTTATAGTTAAAATAAAAGCGACGACTTCAAGGTCTGATGTGGTCATTGCAGTTTCCAGTTATGTCTACTAAATATGGACAAATAATAATCGATTGAAAAGTGTTCGATATTAGCAACTGGATACTTAACAGTTATTAAAAGAAAACACGAGCAATAATAATTGAACAAATAAGTAACTAGGAGTACATATCTCCAGTTTGACCGCTACGTGTGTTTCTCAGTTTATGGCACTGTAGTACTTAAACGGATGAACCGATTGTGATGGGATTTTTTTATATAAAAGTAGGTTTTACAGCAGCGGTTTTAAGACTTGTTTTGTCAAAATTAGTTCAGTCTTTTCAAGATATCAGCCTTTGTTAGTTGTAGAGATCTTAGACGCATAATTGGAATAAAGTAACTGATCATTCCAACTTATACAGGACTACAAAATATGTTCAGTGATGAACATATTAAAATAAAATATAAGTGTTCTCTTTTCATTTTAGCTTTTTTAATTTAATTTAAGCTATAGGTGGCTGTACCTCCTATAAATAGTAACCACATTTTATATAATGGGTATAGTTGGCAACCGAAATATTTGCGTCCAATGATCATCATCGTTCAAACCGAAAGAACCCACTGCTGAACGTAGTCCTTGAAATTGGAGGGTTTTGCCATAATCCACGTTTTGCCCGTATTGTGGTAAACAAAAGGTCTATGTCGACGACATACTAAAATGTAAAACGTTGGTACTGTTCTACTCTGCCGGAACCACACGGCTTAACACTGTTGTCAACTGAAGTACTATAATTCGCACCACATTATAAGACCATAATTCATAAAACAAGAGGTGGACGGTGATTATCCCCAGTAACCCTCATTAGTAATTACCTAGTGTGAGAGTTAGTGCTTTAGGCCTTAAATTGTGTTCTAAAACCTGCATAAAGAGATGACAGTTACCACATGATTTCAGATAAAAAAAAAGTAAACTTATCCAAATGTCATCATAACTCTTGTAAGGTAATAGCAATCTCAATTTGAGTAATCGTTTTGAAAACCTGAAACCATTTTTCACTATTTTTATACATACAAAATCTTAGTTCTGGATAATCCAACAAACAAAATAGATTAAGTAAAAAAATTATAACCTTCCAAAAAATTCTATACAAATAAGCAATTAATTTTGTAAATTCTAGTCACGGCCACTCAATAGTTTTATTTCAAAATAATATAAAGTAAGTCATAGATTAAATAATTAAAATTATTTTAACACTGGAAAGATTTATTCCCATCTTATCTAAAAAGACCATTATGACGACATTTTGACGCTAGGATGTCTTTTGTACTGATTCATTATAAAAAATTGGCGATGCAGTAAATGATAGTGCAACTGCCCTGAACTATCACATTGTCGTAACCAATTTTTCAGACTCAATCTGAGTTCTTCTTGGCAATGTTTTCAAAAACTTCAAGCTTCAAAAAATTTTAATGACCTTCATATCTCGTTTGTTCATCTCAGCCAAATGACGTCCACTGCTAGATAAAAACCTCCCCTAAGGATCCCCACATCTCATCTCTCATTGGTTCTCTATTTCATAGTGCATCTGCACTACAGATTGGGACAATAACTGGAATGTCATATCTAGAAATATAAACCTTTTTTAAACCTTATAGATAAAAAACAAAAAAAATAAAACTATCCATAGCTTAGTTATATCTTAATATCCACATAATAATAATCTAAATATCTTTAAAACATTAGTGCTCCTTTGCTTCCAAAATCGAGTATTCAGCCAGTTTAAATGAGTCCTTTCGAGTTCGGAACCGTTTATTATGGGTTTAAGTAGTTTGAAACAGTTATTTGACAACTGTAACCATATCGACAACAGTTTGGTGAAACGGTAACGATCCTGCTTTTCGCACCGACGGTCCTGGGTTCGAATCCCGGAAGGGGCAGACGTTTGTATGACAAATACGAGCATATATGTATCCGTTACGCTAGTATCCATAACACAAGCCTTACAGTGCTTACTTTGGGCTAGGCTAATTGGCTTGGGCTAGGCTTGGTGTGAATGTAAAAATATTAATTTATTATTTATCTTATATCATGGAGTCCGAAGTAGAGACCACTTTTTGGAGTTTATTTTATTAAATTCACTTGTCTTTATTAAATTGGAACTAATATATAGTTCAGCATTAGGCAGTTATACCAACTAAACATTTTAGTTGGCATAACTGACAATTCGTTACAATTTTCAGTAGCGAACACAGCGCTTCTAAAAATTATAAAATGCCAGTATGTTCAAATACAGTCGTTACTTTTAAAATGTGCCTTTGTTTTGTCTTTATAGCAGCACTGGCCGGTGAAATATTGTTTTTGGTTTTCAATATGTGTAATTACAGTGAAAGCAATATTTTATGTCCAAATATATAAGGAGTAATCGGACCACGATTACAATCGGTTACTGAAAAACATTTCCAAATTGTGTTTTAGAATAATTTTTTGCCTTATTTATGAAAATATGAAGAATGTTAAAGTATTACATTTCCGTTAGCCGCTCGAGAAGATCATTAACCATGCTTATTGTTTTTAATTACATTAATTTCAGTGTTTATTTATAAGTTATCAACATTCTTACAAAATACACAATTTATTGACAATTAATAGATCTAATAGTTCATACAATCATACAAGTTCAAGAAACGGAAAGACGCGTGCGTATACTTTTAAATTCCTCACACTTACATATGCTTTCATTTATCCTATTTTTCATATAAAATACATAAACCATCTTTCTTTTCCTCCGTCATAATATTATCATTGTTTCACTGTATTCGGAGCACTGACTTAGCTCATACGTAGTTTGTTCGAACACAAACTTCATTATTCAGTGCCGCTCACATGCAACAGCCTCGTTTCATGCCATCGTGGTGGCGTGATGATGACGCACTCCTACCCCAGTTACCAGAATACTTCTAAACCGAAACTCCCCCCAATTGCAAATGCATTCGCGCTCATACCGCATGACGAAATAATAAAAAGAGCGAACGTACTGATTCGAGCGCATTCCAGAGAGCGCGCTCGCCCGCGCCACGAAAACCGTTCCATTTCTAAATTAATTTTTTTCCTTTTTTTTTAACCGGTAACTGAAAAGGAGCAAACACGTTTCGTTCAAGTGCCAGTGTTTCCGTCGTTGAAAATTTGGAGAGTGACTTGGTTTTCAATTACAAAGGTGAATGTTTGTTTTTATTTTATTCATTTTCTTAGTGCCGTGTTTGTGAATACCACTTTGGATTCAGTGCTTTCAATGTTAGCCTGTACTCGTGACTTTCATATAAATCCGTTATAATGTGTCATCCATCTAGTGTTTTTTATGCACTGTTTAATTTAAGGTCTGCTTTGAGAGTTAGACAATGTATGTTTTGTTTTTGACAATTTGACAAATACGAAAATACCATCCGAAGTTCAAATTATGTTTAAATTATCAAAATCTGATTCGGATTTTAGAATAGTCACATAATTTACAAAAAATAATCATAATTCGGCTTACACATTAATTAATTAAAGGTGCTTCATTAATGAACATCTTTCGACTTGACAGACAAGCGATTTCGCATATATCTCATAGCACAAAAGGAAATAAAAATACCGTAGATGCCATTCTTCGTAAGATATGATGCAGAGATTATAGCCAAGTAATTTGCGGTCGTTGGACTATAGAGAGAAATTGCATTCTATCACGCAATGTAATTTTTTTTATTTTTCATGAAAAATGTTTAGAAAATATATATATTTTTTAACTTTTCAATATTGAAGTTGGAGTCAGAACGAATGTAAAAAACTAATCTAACATAACATAAATGAAAGTTAGCTTACAATTACTGAGTTAAGTTCTTACTCGTCTACATATTACTTAATAATAAATTGATTTCTATGTACATTTACTTGTGAGTCAATTAAGAAGTGCATAATTAAAACATATTCTTTTAATTTAGTTTAATTTTGCATTATAATAAATTTAATGGAACATTTAAGTTTAAACTTGAACTACGCTAACGAGATTTCGTTATAAATTTGACATTGATAGTTGGATACACACATGATTTAATATTCCTGTTATAAATATTTTTAATATTAGACATCATCACATCATCATCAAATTAAGTAACTTAAGCACTTGTAATATAAATAATAATAAATTCAGAAACAATAACACTAGAACAACACCCAGACACAAGCCAATACAGAAAAGTTTGTTTTCTGCATTGACCCGGTTATAGAAATCGCAATACGAACCACTCGACCACGAAAGTTGTCAAAAGTGTATAACATAACAATACGCTCATACATGTAACTAACGTGAACTCTACTATTAGATAGCTGCTAAGCCTCACTACATACTGACCCTTCAAATGGTAAGGATTGAATAATCCACAGGATATTGGAGCTAGTTTTCGTTCGTGTAGCATCAAATCCTAAATCTTTGAATCGACGACCGTTTGGTGCAACGGTAGCGATCCTGCCTTTCGCAACGACGGTCCTGGGTTCGAATCCCGGAAGGGGCAGATGTTAGTATGATGAATACAAGCATTTGTACCTGAGTCATGGATGTTTTTATATATTTCTATTAATATTACTTATTTATGTATGATATATGTGTGACTATCCGTTACCCTGGTATCCATAACACAAGCCTTAAAAGTGCCTACTTTGGGCTAGGTTAATTGGTGTGAATGTAGGAAATATTCATTTATTTATTTGAATCGCCTGTTATGTGGCTTGACCAGCAATATGTACACTTCGTGATCCCAGGATCAATTCTCAGGGGGATGCGTATTTGTCCTTGGTTTGGTTAGTGGTGGGGCTTCTAGTCCAATTGTCTAAATACATCTCATTTAAGTCTGCCTCTCTAACTACGATTTTAAACATGGTTTTACTTCAGCAATTGGAGGTGGCATAACTAGCTCCTCCATGGTTGAGGATTCCAGCGTTAACGCGTTGCCATTTTTCTTATCATTATCATCAGATAGGAAGGCCAATCTCTTCCCGTTAACAATCTGACCGCTACCACTGAGCAGGAACAAAATCGAAAATTACCGATCAGTAAATTTTATAGATTTCTTACGGCGTGAGAGATGATCTTCCGAGGGTATGTTTCAAGGGATGAAGACTATAAAAAACATTTCGTTTGTCATTTGTCGATTCAGCCGTCTCCGTTTATCAATCCGTTGAAAGAAACTGAGAAAGGACCTATTTTCGGTTACGACATTTGTCGATTTAGCCGCTTCTGTTTGCCAATGAAGCCCTTAAAAAATAGAGAAAATACTTACTTTCGATTGATATTTAGATTCATAGTTCCTAGTTTCCATTTAATCAAAATCGTCATCAAACTATTAATAGATGTGTACACGTTTAAAATTTCTCATATGCTTTAGCTTTCTTTTATTCTTGTTTTGTAATATTAATGTTCTGTTTGAATAAATATATAATTTTTATGATATTTTTTCTAAGCTTAGAGCTGGTTTACCTGTAATTACGAACCTAGGTCATATAAAAGCTGAGGAAAAAAAAATAACACACTACAAAGTAATAAGTAAGTTACTACATGCTAAACCAAACGGGTGCCCTTTGATTTGAATAAAATGATTGGTACTTATTTCATTAGCACACTAATCACTTAGTATAATTTGATATACATTGCAAGTTAGGTTGGGTTAGATAGATTTTTTACCATCACCAGACAGCATGCTAAATCAACTAAACCAAAAGTTTGTATGATATGACAAATATAGCTGAAAACAATTCGGCGATCCAATATGTGGGTATAACACACACCCTTACTCGTAATTAATGTGTTAACTTGTTGCTATGGTGGCAGACTTACAAAATATGGTGGTAACCATTGTTACCAGTGGATCTACATACTTACCGTTAACAAAACCGAGGACAAAGATGCACCCACTAGGAATCAAACTGGTTGTAGGTTGAGTTATAGTGTATTATACTATTATTATTAATATCTCTACTGATGGACATAGGCCTTTTCTATGGATGTAATAATTGGAAATGAACCCAGTACGGATTACTGGATTCCAAAGGCTGCAGTTGCGGCAAGACCCAACGACATGACTTGTGTCCCAAAGAAACAACGGAGCTGGAAATATTAAATTTTTGGTCACCCATCCAATCCCCGGCCACTGCGAAAGTTACTTAACACCCGTAATCAGGAGTCATGTATACTGCCGTCATTTAGAAAAAACGTCGCTAAGCCACAAAAATTGTTTGCGATAATATGAACAAAAAACGCAGAAAATATTTAAAATTGATGTTTTTGTAAGAACTATTTCGATAACTACAAGTAATAGAATTATGATTCCTAGACAGACTGAAAGATTTTTTTTCTTTTACATGTACTGGCATTTTAAACTCAAAATCGACCCTCTGAGGCTTAGCGACCCTTTAGCTAATAGGTAATCTGCTGCCCAACCACTTTTGAAAGGGACAGAAAACGGTTGTGTGACTACGATTGCAAAGTTTAAGCTACATTCGCAAAGGTCAATCATAATATTGGTGACCTAAAAAATATTTTCACGAACTTCTTTGTGCTTCATAAGGCAGGTTAAGCAACGTCGTTAACACTCACTAATCTTTACTTGATCCATATGGCCGCTTATTCGGCTTATTCAGAAATAATCTTCATGTTTATTAGAAACAATATGATTATAAACTTTATTAGTACAAAATAATTATAATTTGATTTTTTTAAATTTATGCTTATGGCCCACTACATTACTATGGAAGGTCTGTACACCAGATATTTATACACTAAGAAATCAAAATTTGTACACAATGTATGATTTAACTTCCCTGCAAAACAAAATAAAACCACCTTTCATTAACTACCTGTAGAGTTCATATTATGTTGTCCGTTCTGTCTTCATAATATTCAGGTCCTTCCATTCCGGTGAATTCAAAATAAATAAATAAATAAATAAATAAATAAATAAATAAATAAATATTACCTACATTCACACCAATTAGCCTAGCCCAAAGTAAGCACTGTAAGGCTTGTGTTATGGATACTAGGGTAACGGATAGACATACATATATGATACATAGATATGTGATATTCATAGAAATATATATAAACAACCATGACTCAGGTACAAATGCGCGTATTCATCATACAAACATCTGCCCCTACCGGGATTTGAACCCAGGACCGTCGGTGCGAAAGGCAGGATCGCTACCGTTGCACCAAACAGTCGTCTGACTGTTTGGTGCAACGGTACTTGAAATGAATTATGAATCCCAATGCGCTTTAACTATGCTCATTTAAACTTTGTACGGCTGGTCATATAAATATGAATAATGAGCTTCGTTGAAACATAGGTTTTAACATGAATGCGACGATAACAATCAAAACTACAAAATATACCTCAGCAACAAATAGTAAATTTTATCCACAGTTAAATATAGAAATTTTCGTGGATTAATTCAAAAAGAGAAGATATAACTATGAATTTTATGGAAACAAGGAATAGATTCCACAAAAAATCTTCCTCCAAAAGTATCTTCTAAACCTTCCTGTAAGATTGTAAAGCTCGATGACGCAGCAGTTAGCGTTTTCTCCCTATAATTGCAGAGATTAAACTACTTTCGCAACGGTCTGTCATCGGATGGGTGACCTGAACTCCTGGAAGACACTATTTAGCTGTTGGTCCCGGCCAGAGTCACTAGCATTCGCCATTTCGCAATGGGCTCGTCCCGAGACTAGTAACATATTCATCCTACAGTACATGCATCTAATGGGATGACCTGAACCTTTGCATTGGCCTCAGTAATGACAGATAATAGTTGAATATTATTTTCAAACACTAGATACAGAGTTAACAGATTTACTATGAAGTATATTGTCTGGCAATATTATCAGATAAATAATGCATGTACGTAATGATTAAAACACTTGTGAAAACATTGCTCTCCTATTGTAAATATCTTAAAGTTCCTATATTGAAATTATTAATTTTATACTATGCTATAATCTCTTAGCACGACACACGCTCGATTGATAAAGTGAATCACCTATACACAGTCTACAATAACGTCTCTCTTAAACAGAGAAACTTGTATCGTGATAAGAATTCCACTTCTGATTGTCCTAGTCTTCTTAGTCTTTAAGAAGCTTATCGTATTTAGTGGCACTGGCCTCTCGAACAGCTAATTGGGATTATTGGTTTGGTTTTTCAGTACTTTGAAGATTATGATTCGGATTATTTGTTCAAGGAGCCATTTCAACTTAATTCAATGCTTAACGTTAGCGGTTTAGTAGTCTCCACAATTCTTGATCGGAATTGTTTTAGTTGGTAAAAATTTGCCTTGACTATCATACAATTTAATTACTATAATCGACGTCTCAGCCGAAAGATTACTACTAGACTAGAAAACCCCCCAAAATGAAGGGATTTTTATATATTCTCCATTCTTGGAAGGCAGGGTGGGCAAAACGCTGGTGTCCATTTCAGGAAGATGGTGTGGTGATTACTTCCAGTTCATCAATAGTCGCCTTTTGCAACATCCTTAAGTGTGAATAGTGGGTACTATTCTACTTATCCGGACACCACCCGGCAATTTCTTAAATATAATCCCGTTCTTGCATGCCACATGCCACTTTCTCCCACATATTCTCAATTGGAATGGAATACAAAGGAAGTGTTTAAGTCATCATCAAGTGTGTCAGAAATCGCACCTTTAAAAAGTTGCTGTAAACACTGGACTTGTAAAAATTGAAATCAATCTCATTCTTTATATATATATATATATATTGCCATTGCTCTCCTTTTCGCATAAACAGACTATTTACGTCCCAACTGTTGGAACACAGCAGAGTCTTTCGTGTTTAAAAAAGGGAAAGGAATGTCCTTAATACCTACTGTTTGAAAACTGGTTACCAATTTATTTTTTATTCACTGTACTTCCAAAAACTTTTAAGGAATTTCCAACATCAATTTCAATTCATGGTCGTAATTCACTCATTTATGAAGGCACATTGCAAAATTTTATGAAGTTCATTATTCATTTTTAAAGACCAATCTTTCAAGTCACAGAGAAGCACATTTTTTTGTGGTTTTTTTATATAATTCTGACGTTTCGATTCCATTTCAGGAGACGTGTTTAACGCATAAGTAAGGTAATTCTTATCATTAATGCGCTACTACCGTTCTATATTAAATAGGGCGCATTTTAAAGTACTCAAGCTTTTCAAAGAATGAGATTTGTATATTTTTTTCTTTTATCAAATTTTTTTGTGAAAAGGTTTCTGTGTCGTTCAGAAATTCGGATAAATTAAAAATATGACAATAAACTCATATCATGTTACTATAAAAATTGTTTTTTGAGTGGACGCATAAGAACGAAAGATATAAAGGACAATGCCTTTTTTTGTATGGACGTGTGACCGACAATATACACAGACGATATAAACAAATATAGGCAGCTAAAGCCTTCTATATTATGAATTCATAGGTATCAGTTTATATTTCAGATTTGGATTGCAGGAAAACGAACTTTTCTGAAAACATAACCTTACATTTTTAATACGTATTTTATAATACTTAAATAAGTATTTTGCCTATTCTTTTGCTCTTTTCTCAAACTAACTTTATAAAGGAATCGAAAAAAAGAATATTGTGACTATTAACGTATTCTTTTCATGACTGGTTTAAATATTTATATTTATGAAGTTATCTGTCCTACTAAGATATTTTGTCATGCATTATAAAACTAATAATTTATAATAGTTTTCCGTAGGTACATACTTAAGTCTTGTTACATACATACATACAGCTCACGCCCGTCCTGCAGGATGTACACATCAGAATTTTATAAACTTGGTTTAAAATTGCAAAATGCAAGAGGAAATTGCTATTTTCATTGTTTTCTATAAAACATTGCATAGTTCTCATAATTCCTGATATATACATATAGTACTCTTATATTTGTTGTTAAGTTTCCAGTATTCAATTGGGAATAAATGTTTCAACACACTGGATATAATCAAATAAGGCAGTTATTAAAATAATAGACTTCTAAACAGAACCCGTGATGGCAGGATGACTAAGGCAATGGTTGTCTACTCAGATCACAATATTGAAATCGGTTACGTTAGCATTAATAGCGGTGCAGGAATGTATTGCTCCTTCTGAATATCTTGCATGCGAGGATCCCTCAAACCATCTTATTGATTTCAGCGTGCTATTTCTCTATTAGCCCTCACAAAGCAAGCAAGTAAGAAAGTTGGCCAGTCTTACTTTTAATAATCACATTCTATGTATGATTAATTCAATGTAAATTATATGTGAATATTCATATTCAATGAACAACTAAATACGAAACCGCTCAATAACAAAGATGTATATATATATATATAGAGAAGACATAATGGGATTTCTGGCCAGATGCAACACTTTACACATAGCAGCTGTTTAAGAAACTATGACAATAATATATACAAATTAGATAATAATAATAGTAGCAAATATAGGCAGAACTTACATTTCTGTAATGATGCCAGTATGAAGCACAGGATATTTGTAGACTGTTTTTTTATGTCTAATATGTCTTCTAGTACAACCAACAGATCTTCCACAGCCAAAATAAACACTGGCATGCCCATATGTCTTTCTCTTGAATTGGTTGCAATGAATCTTTCAATGGAATCATGACAGGCACCACAAACGAAATCCTCATGCGATATCTGTTTACAAAGTATACAAAACATTTTATTTTTGAGGACATACAATAATATATATTATGTATATCTAAATAGTTTGTGTGTGTGCAAGCATACAATACAAAACATGCGTGATGCATTAAAGTTTAGTGGTCTTTTTTATTCTCTGTGACTACACCGTTGATAACTTACCATTATAACTTAAACATAACTTAAATGTTTACCATTTCGCCAGAAGAGAAGTCATGTCTTGAGACACTGTTGATATGGAAAGTCTCCTTATGCGTTTTTTTTTATAAAATACCTCAGTATGGGTCTCAGGCACTGGGTGGAGTTAGCCATATGCTTAATTAAATAATGAATATAAATAAATTGTAATAATATGAATAAATTGTATTTACTAACAACATTAACATAGAATAAGTTATTTTTGTTACTAATTATTACTAACAAACTATGGACCTCAGTCTTAAATAAATGTTTTTATTATTATTATTATTATTATTATTAGAAGACATTATTTGGTTCATTTTCCTCAAATTCCACTCAAAGGATAAAAATAAAGGACAAGCCAAAAAGCTGATATCCAAAGCTATGTCGCAGTAAAAACATGTTACATGAAAGTGTTTAGAAACACACAACTTTTTTTTTGGTTTTCAAATTCGTAATCTGTTTTTAGATAATTTCTATATGTTAAAAATTGTATTTTTATTTTGAAATCGAATAAGTCATAAGTAATTTTATTCTTGTAAACGTCCGGTCACAAATCGGTGTTGTCTTTTGTCGGTAGAAGATATAAACCTAATTCCTTTTATTTTACTTTCACATTAGGTCTCATGTACCTCCAACGCAACACGTCATCAACCCATTATAGAACACAAAAGGCAGTCCTGTTAATAAAAATGAAGCATAGCTTAAGAAACGTGACTTCCGCGCTTCGGTGGAAGAATAAAAAGCATTGACCAACGGTATCTACTCTCTCACCGTTAGAGCAAATGTATCATTTGGCTGGCTTAGGCGATAATAGCTACCATCTTGAAGCTGTTATACCATCAAATTACAGCCTTTCTATATGAAGTTGATGCAAGAGCAAAAAGATTATTATATGCCTTGATCAGTAGAGGCCAATCAGAAATGTTACATT
The DNA here is from genome assembly GCA_927399485.1 of Calamotropha paludella. Taxonomy (NCBI): domain Eukaryota; kingdom Metazoa; phylum Arthropoda; class Insecta; order Lepidoptera; family Crambidae; genus Calamotropha; species Calamotropha paludella. The sequence continues at coordinate 14,344,640 of OV656824.1, read as the reverse complement.
CCCTATATCAATTGAATAAGTAGTTACTGTTAATTTCATCGTAGAATAAAATAGGAATTATTAGGCGGTACTTATATTCGTCATTATAATCTACTTGTGCAGCTACCCAAGATCTCTTTATATTTTTTTTACTAATCTAATAGATAGTTTTTTAGAGGTAACCTATCTTTTACGATCGTAGACATAATATGATAACTCTCGAATATTTTTTTTATCAACAAATGAAAATCTCTCAAGAATGGTCGTAAGCACATCATTTTATTTACCCTTAAAAAGAAGTTACATCTATTGCAATTTTATAAGGTAGGTTCCACTGTTGACTAAATATTTGTTATTGAAAAAAAAGATAAAAATTAAAAGGTTAACACATTTTTGAATTCTTTTTTGAAACATATCTCACAGAATAGTTTTACTGGTGTTACACGGGAAATAAAAGTTGGATGGCATGATAAGAATTCAAATTCAAATTTATTCATTGTAGATCACAGCTTACATTAAGTTGATAAATTATGATTAGTACAATTTTACAATTTACTTAGAAACTATCACTTTACCGTTAAAGAATTTGAATTTTTATCATGCCATCCAAATTTTTTTTCCCGAGTAACGCCAGTTAAACTATTCTGTGAGATATGTTTAAAAAAGCTTTCCAAAATGCGTTAAATTTTTAATTTTTATCTCCTTCAGTTTCATAATTTAACACCCCAAAATTTTCAAATATATCTGTAATTTTTAGCCAATGCTGAAATAATGTTTTTGCAGAATGCGTAAGCTTTATATTATAGTTAAATTTATCAAATTTACTGTTAAAATATAAAGGATTTAAGGTCGTAACCTTCGTTCTAACTTGGTGTCTGGGTCTGGATTTTAGTATTAGTCACGTTTACGTGGTAAAATGTTGAGCTGAAATTACAATGATCCTGCGGTTTCAAACTAGCAATTACGCTTTTACGCAACAGTCTGTGGTTGTTGTTGTCAATTCTCAACTCTGTTGTATCTGCTTAAGTATCCTCTGTTATGATATAAAACTAATCACCTCATCATTATGTTATAAAAATAAAACCTAGAAGACTAAGTAATTTCTTTATCACTCCCATTTAAGTAAAATAAGGATTCGAAATGAGCTGATATTTACAATAAATATATCAAAATATCCAATATTTATGATATGGGAAATATATCAATTTATAACATGTACTTGTATCATTCCAACTTATACTTGTTAAATTCCAGACCATTTCTAGTAAATATTGGAAATAATATTGTAAAATTGTAAAATATTGTAAATTGGAATCCAATAGTCTTAAAGTAAACAAATTTATTTAGTTAGTTTAAATTGGAATGGAAATGAAATGAAAAAAAGATATATTTATTATTTTCAAGGAAAATGTTTTCGATGAAACAAAACAATAGCGCGTTTTAAAATACTAATAGCGATAACTATCATCATCATTTCGCGAATTAAGAAAGCGAGTTCTTATGTATCATGATATGTATCGTGATATACCTATATTATGAAACCTAGATCATAATCCACGTTGTATCTGCTTTTCATGATTGTAATTCCGTTTTTGTTCTACATTTAGCCATATTGAATAATAATTTCTATTAATTTACCTTACCATGAGTGACCTTTTAAACATTTATAAACATAAGGCTAACTGACATATTTTTTTGCATTGATAAATTACCTGCCTCTTTAAGGTAGATCTTAATCGATCGATCTAACGTTTTTCTTGTACTTTTTTCATAGTATTTATAAAGTAGTGGCAAACTCACTTTCTCGGTTATCGTATTCTTAATTTTTTCACGCCAACATCACAAAAGGGTTTGCGTCTTAAAAAGAAAAAAGAAATATATTCTTGTCGACCTCTCACGTTCGGAATGGCGAGATAAAAAAGTAATGAAGCGTCCACTCTTATGTAGTTTGTAGGTCAGTTTAAGTGACTCCTTTTAACTTTTGGCCATGACGAATGTCCATATTTTTTTATTAAATGCGAACTGTTAATATAGAAATAACTTATTAAACCGCAATGGGCCCCATTTGAGTTATGGATCAACATACGGTGTTTTGTTCCATAGGGAAGGCATGTGTCTACATTAATATGCTTAAGCGTATAGAAGAAGAAACTGGGTCACTATTTTTTTTTCGGCTGACAACAGTGTTTAGCCATGTAGTCGTCGGCAGAGTAAAATAACACCTACTTTTAACCTGAAATCAATACAATTTAGGGGTCTTCAAGTCACTAGTGAATAGAAATCTTTTGGGCAGGCGCGTCATCCTTCGCATCATCGCCTCTCGTTGAACACAAAATGGCCAGCAACACTTTTCAAACTGTGGTCTTTTACTGCAATCTCGCCTGTCGAGCGTGAAGATTATAACCAACTCCCGTTTTTTGGAGGACGATTCCTTCCAACAATAGACGTATTTCATTACTTCTTCAATGTCATTACTTCTACTTCTACTGGGCTTAATACCAAACACGAACTAATGAAATACAATACATGAAATATATCACAAAACTTTAAAAACTTTGATCATCAATTTCTACTTGAACATGCTCGATACACTGTAAACATCATAATAATCTACTACAAAATGCAAAATTTTCTTAATTCTCCTGCCACAAAATAATGACAAACTTTTACAATTGATATTGAACACTATCCGTTGGAGTTTAAGTTAAAAATTAATCTATGTTTTATAGGCCGTAAACTGTAGTTACGTGACAAAATAAGCCTAAACTTTGTCAGCATTTTATCCTTTACATTCAATATAGGCAAAGTTTAAATTTCTGTGATACAACTTTTATACTAATAAACAAGTTACGAGGTATTAAATACTTCATTCTATATAAATCTTCTTTTGTCAATCTGTCAGAATACAATCACCATTTATTTTTTAAATAAGTTGAAATTTCTTTATTATTTTTATTACAATAAATAAATAGGATTTGCGTTCATGCCCTACTAAAACAAGTAGATGTAATTTAAAATCTATTGTTTTCACTAACAGAAAATTTCTAGCAGTTTTTTTATTAATAAAATGTAAAAAAGCGTTTTTAAAAATATAATCTCACACTTTACCAACTCCAGACAGTTACAAAAATCACGCTAACATAATTAGAAAGTAAAATATTAAACCGCCTTTCCATCTTGGCATTTTTTGCAGTTAAATATTTAACTGCTAACTTGAGATTTACGAGGCGGAACGTTTTTTCAACGAAAAAGTTAAAATACTTAATGAGTTTTTTTAAGAAACTTTCACTGGAGTGCTTAAATAACAATTTCAGCAATCACGAAGCGATGAAAATATTATATAAAAAAGTATTATTCAGTAACACACCAATTTCTAGTAAAGTCTAGTATTAAAAATATCAAAAACTAATAAAAGCATTCGTATATAAACTTAGTAATTTTGACATTATAAGATTACCGTTTATATGAATAACAGAATGAATAAAACATAAAACCAACAGATAAAATTAATTATATTTAATTATACAACATAATTTATGACCCAACTACATTGTTCGCATGTGCGCTGCATATAAAAGCATCAACGAAATACATCAGCGCTATTTAAAAAATATGATTAAGAAACTTCGAAATGTGTTCGTTATAGATACCACTTTGGCTTAGCGGTTCCGCTTAGTGGCTTATGGCACTTAATTGCACAACTGTAACGTGGTTACAAAACGGTTACTACAACTGTTGGTTGCGCGTACGCAAGACCAGTCGTTACATCTATTACCTCAAATAAAAATTTATACTTGTTTTATCAAACTCAAATCAGAACGTAATTAAAAACTTGGAGAACAATTAGACCTGGTATCAAACTAATACTGTCTCCTTATTCCTATTAACAATATGTTAAGTATCTGTTAAGTATGAATAACAAATGTTTAACTAGATATAACGACTATCCTTTATATGAATCAGTACATGTTTATGATAAAATTGACATTTTATCGATCATTTTCCTACTATGAACAGCGTATTTAGGGATCGTAAAAAATTAAAAAGACTCCATATCTAATACTAACAATGAAAAAAGTTAGATAAAAATTTACGTTGCACAAGTTTTGATACTTATTATGTTTTTAATATTTTTATAATCAAATAAATAGAGGTTTTTATGTCCTTTTATCACTACTTTTTAAGCACAATATCACAACAGTAGATTAGTGGTAGTAATATTATTTTTATTTATTATTTTTGTCTGTCTTTTTGGTGATTTGATGTGCGTTCCATGTAACAGGCATAAAACAACAGATTAATCCATAATCTAACAACACAAATTTGTTGTTTGTGTATTTGTCTGTCCGCTCTTTTTCCATTGTTTACGCGTTACCATAGCAACGCGTTACCGGGTCAGCTAGTATATACTCGAAAAACACAAATTTTCTGTTTGTGTGTTTGTCTGTCCGCTCTTTTTTCATTGTATCAATTAACGTTACCATAGCAACGCGTTACCGGATCAGCTAATCTATCCAAAAATTACATGAATCAACCAATTTCCGTCTTTTAAATCTAATCAGTAAAGTGTATGGTGCCTTGACAATAATACTGTTATCAGTACGTACTCATTTTTTTCACTTGAAAAAACTTATTTAAAATATAGATCCTACGAAACTCTCGCCCCAATTCCTGAATTCATACTTTACCATTATTTTTATCTGATAAAATTACATTATCGCACAATATCAGGAAAGAATTAATCTCACACAAAAAATATAACATAAATTTTCAGTTGAATCTTTATTTCCTTGAAATAGGTGCTAAATTAGTGCAGTCATAAATACATTTCATGTGTTAAAATCAGTGGATATAGATACGGTATTGGTTTCCCCTCGTATTCTATGTGTATGTAATGTTTTTCCCACATATTTCACAAAAGCTTCTCGCTTGAAAGTCTGTGTTCTAGAGCAGTGGTAACATTGACATTAAAATTGAACGTAAATTGTAACTGTATGTAAAATATATGTTTACGCTTTGTTATTTAGATAACTACGTGTATATTAATATAAATTAATACTTAAAAATCTAATAAGAAACTGACGGTGTTAATTTTGATAGTACAAATGGAGAATGTGATAAGAACACAGTTTACATGTTTGACTTAAATTGTGTGTATGTGTACTTGACAGTAAAATGTCAAAATTTTAAAGTTTCGTACAGACAATCCTATAATACAATATCATTGAAACTGTCAGTATTAAAGACGTAATTCACTTGTTTTTTTAAATTAAGTATTATAACATTAACCTTATAAGTTCTAATTTAGTATTTTAGAGCGTTCATGTTGTTTTTTTTAAATATTACCTTTATAATAAATATATTGATTTTTTTTATTATTGATCACTAATTAATACTTTTCTTTAATTTCCAGAACCGGCATCCAAAATGTCGCTCGAACAACCAGCTGGTGATATGTCTCAGAAGATCCGCGACGAGCTGAATGAGAAGCCGGAGACTAGGGATCAGGACCTCACCATCATCAAAGAGTGGCTCAAGCAGGAACCTCATCTTCCTGATGAATTCGGTAAGTTGTCACATTTTTTTCTTAGGATTACGAGATTGTGCTAAGGATAAGTATTCCTTCTCAGTCATTCTTAATTTTTTAGTTCTTCATACACATTTACCCGCAGCCTCTCATGTAAACTATCATAGAGCTAGGCACAACATTACTGTAGCTAATTTGAGTAACTTAGACCTCCTAATTTGAATCTCTCTTTCGAGCTTGAATCGAATTTGAATATAATTGACACTGAACCTAGGATCGACAACGACTCCAAAGATTTAGATTAACAGAATATAAGAAGCGACCAAATTGAAATCCAATTCTAAGAGCCTGCGCGCACGGGTGACGTTTGTCCCAATAAATTATTTCGTCACTCTATGGAAATGTATGTAGAGTCACCAATTTGTCACATGCTAGATACGTGCCCTTATATACATCTCCAAGGGACCAGAAAGAAGTGACCAAATAGTCATGGCGGCAAAAATCATTCGTGCCCTCAGGCTCACAGTCACTGACAAATTATGAGAAACCGCCATATTGAATTTATTCGAACTTATGTCTCTAAGTTGAAATTGTAGTATCATACATTAAATTTATCATATTAAAAGAAATACTAACAAGGGACGCACCATATATGTCTAAATTGTCGTGTGGCGAAACTAATATAGCACTATGTAAATACCAAAGTATCGATGCACCATGTAGAAAATGACCTTGAGGAACACATGTAAAACTAAAACTATTTCGGCTTTAATAACCAGATATAAACATAGTATAGTATAGTACTGTCAATTTTAATACAACCGGAAACTTAAAAATTATTTTGAAATTATATAATACCAAAGTTTACCATCAATTCTGTTAATTTGTCTGTCAACAACAAAACTTATCGCACGATTTATAAAGTGTATAATACATCATATTCTTTAACACTTGTAAATGCAAATGCTTATTTACACGTAGACGTGTCTATGTACTATTTGGTCAATCTATGTATTTGTTAAACAACAATATTGACTTCTACTAAACATTACGTCGTCATTATATGACGAAGCTACTTAAGATGTTACTTTGTTTATATAAAATATTGTATTCACCTTGGAACCATTTTAAATCTCCGTTCAAAAGGTTATATAAGTAAAAGATTATTTAATCCTGAAGTTTTGATACTTTTTCAAGACCTGACCGCAGGATGACAATTGAACAAAGAGTCAAAAGACAATTGAGTCAAATGTCGGAATTCATTAAAAATCATTAAAAAAACAAGGATGCATATACTCACAAAAAATGACTGTTTGCGAAATTATAAAACAAACTAAAAAGGGAAGAATAACAAAAGTGCTGCTCGAATTAAAGTACATTACAGTTGATGTACACTTACTTTTGTCATTTGTACTATATCCGCGATCGAATGGGTCAATTGGTAGCGGTAGTAAATAAGTCCTTTTTCCTAATTCAGACAGTAGAGTGTTAACTTTTAGAGGCTTTGTCTAGAAAAGAAAAGGGACTAGTTACTTAAAGTAAGTAATCTATTGGCTTATACGATGTTTACTCGGTTCTTTCTATTCCTTTTGCGATTTTTAGTGTTTGATTCTTTTTATATTTTTACATACAACTAGGGGCAATGTGTAAGGATTCATAATTATTTGATATAGTTAAAAAAAAATCTCAAGTGAATTTTTCATAGCCATGTTTTCATTATGTCTATTTAAATCTTTTTTGAAAAGGCAAATGACCTTTTTTTCTTTAACAATAAAGTAAATTCATACGATATTAAATTATGATTGAAATTTGTTTTCGGAATTACTTATAATGATGTACAAGTAATAAAGTCGACAAGTATCTGTTTAAAATACTAAAAACAAAGTAAGTATCCTTAAATATTGCAATACTATAAGGGAATAAACGACAAATTTAAGAAAGCAACAAAGATGTATTGGTAATCTTTTTATACGGGAACACTTATATGTTCCCTCGGATATTTTATTAATCGATATATAACGTTATTCTATGCGAGCTCACTAATAATATAGTATATAATTTTACTAAACGCTTGACCATACCTACAGATGACCAGCGTATCATGACCTTCCTGCGAGGGTGCAAGTTCTCCTTGGAGAAGACCAAGCGCAAACTGGACATGTACTTCACCATGAGAACCGCTGTTCCCGAGTTCTTCAACGATCGTGACGTCACACGCCCAGAACTTCAGGAAATCCTTAATATTGTGTAAGTACAATTCTATTATCCATAAGATTCAAAAGATAATTGTAAAGATAATCTTTGCCGATGCAGGGAGCACAATGCTTATAACTGTAGGTGCAGCTGATACCAGCGACATAACTTGCCCTCCAAAATAAAAGATAAGAATCGACTTAAATATAACAATATTTATAATTATCGTAATCGTAGTCAACTCTCGTGTAAAAAAAAACAACGCAGTGTATTCAACAAATTCAACATGTCTTAATCGTGCTATTATGAGTCAACTTAATTTTTTTTCTTGTTATTATTACTTTAGATATTAGAATCTATCAGGTAACTGCTTAAATACAAAACAGATTGTATTTTGGAGAGAGTGCTCAGGAGCTACATATGCTCATACCGCCATCACATTTCTTCCATCGGACATCCAGACGCACTGCGGGCTACCATTTTCTTGGTTGCTATTCCTACCTGTCGCACCAAGCGCTTCTTAACTTCTTTTATAATGCGTACAGCAAAGGAGTGGTACTCCCTGCCTACGTCTGTATTTCCGAGTACTTATAACCCGTCGGTTTATAAAGCCAGGGTGAATAGGCACCTTCTCGGTAAGCTCGGCCATCGTGGATTCTGTCTTTGCCCCCGGGCTTGATTGGGAACAAGAGCGATCCTATTCTAAATTTAAAAAAAACATATTAATAACCATTCTTTATTGGTTGTTTGATACTTATTAAACTATTACAGTCGATGTAGTAGGTAGTAGTACATAGAAAAATACATAAAAAAATACATTTTTTAAAAAGCTAAATATTATTAGATTGCTATGATCAAATGTTATATCGATGGCAATATTATATAATAACCTCGTACAGAGAGTCTTTGAAAGGAGTTCATTTAAGTGTCAATCTACTGTGTACGCCATGTCGTAAAGGATCTCAGTTAATTCAATAATACAGGCTTTGAGCGCATATTACGGCTGAGAGCAACCCTCCTTAATCGGATCCCTTTGAAGCACTTCTAGGATAGTTAACAACTTTCCACATTCTAGAGATATGATTGTAAAACACATATATAGTTTATTCTATTGTTTTTCTGGAGGCCATCTTTCTCTAAGAATTGACCGAAGGAGATAGATCTCTGTTATGAATAGAGTGCGTAGTAATTATTTCTTTTTTTTTGCAGCCAAATGCCGCCTCTTCCTGGCTTAACCCCAGAAGGACGTCGAGTCGTGGTCATGAGAGGTAAGGTTCTTGATCGTTTTAAGTGAATTTAAATAAAAAAAAAATTTAATATTGACATTGTTGCACGTTGAAAAAGTTTAGCAATAATAAAAAAGTAGCTGTGCGTTTCGGATAAATTCGTGATCTAAGTATCGGATACATAAATAAACAAATAATAATTATTTATTTATCCGGTAATTGCTTCCAATTTCACATGTAGATAGGTATTCATTTTACCTTCAAGCAAAGATTTGGGAGGCATCTTTAATGTATATTATATGATTATATTTAAGTTATTAATGATTAATAAAAAGGTTTAAAATACAGTAATAAAAGTAAGTGTAATAAATTTTTTTTGACGTTTAAAATAAGATTAAAATTCCGAATCTTTTTTCGTAGTAAGAAATTTACAATTACCAAAAGATCTGAAAAACGTTCTTTAGCGTGGTGTGTCAAATACAAACAGCCGCTTTATGAAAACACTACTACGTTGATAAAATAATAATTAATAAAATAGTTTGATATTACTGACATTCGCCTACATTTTCACCATCATCACAAGTATGAAAACAATCAAAATAAATCAAGATATTGACTTATTACTCTTATAATCAACTACGTAGCAATAATTTATATATATTTCGAAATGAACATTCAATAAAAATTGTGTTTACATTTTAAATATTCTTTGCATTTAAGAAAAAAAAAGTCGCACATTTTTATTTTAATCTACTAATTGACATTTGCGTAAGAGACCTCAGGTTTAAGTAAAATTGATGAAAAAAGATCATTTTTACATTTGTTAAATAATTGATTAAATATTCGTCTTTGTGAATATATGTTTCAGATCGTAAATTGTAACATGTACTTAAAATATTCCTAATAAAAAATGGCCGCTTTTTGAAAATTCCCTATCAAATTATTTCAGACACTGTAAGTCTAATATTTTAAATACATATAGATTTATAAATCATCTATATGTATTTAAAATATTAGACTTTCAGTCTATACTAGCGGAATATTTTATTTTTATTTTTATTTTTATTTATTAAAAGAAATAAACAGCATGTTATAACACAGTTGAAACCTTAGAACTAGAATAGTACATTAGCCTAATTAGTTTCCAAAGCTAGTTTTATAAACATAATTTAGTTGAACAAAAGTATGTTTTTTTTGAATTTAATAAAAAAGCAATTACAAGAATTAATCTAACGGCCCTACCGTTACTTGAAATTTACTAATACTTATTACTACTAATACTTAAAATTTAAATAAGTTAGATACTAATTAAAATAATAATAACACAAGTACCTTTTAGGATCCGGTACCGGATTCCCTTAAATACCTGCGGAATCGTGAAATTTTTTCGTGAAATATGTCGACGGGGCTGTAAGTACTATTATATTTTTTACACGCTCTAATAATATGAGTATTTGCTCTATACCTTGTTTTATAATTAGGAATAAAAAAAGTGTATTTATGCCTCGCACTGGGTCGGGAACACCTGAAAGCTAATTTACTTAACAAGAAAGGTGAATCTACTAAACTATTGACAATCTTATATAAAAATATTTGGTCTTTATGCTCTCTGCGAGTCAAGAGGGATTCAACTTTATCAGCATTAAAGTTCTTAAACCTATATTTCATTCGAGAAATGAATTTGTTCTGAATTCTTTCAAGCTTGCTTACATACTTGGAATAAATCGGGTTCCACACAGTAGACGCATATTCCAATTGTGATCGAACATATGAGTTGTAAAGCAGTATTAATGTGTTAGCATTTTTAAAATCTGTACTTTGTCGTAAAATAAAACCTAGTAATTGATACGCTTTTGCTGTAATTTTATTTATATGAGATTCAAAATATAAGCCACTATCCAGTTGAACCCCAAGATCTCTCACCTCGGTGACCCTTTCTAAAGTTATGTCATGAAGTTTGTAGTCAAACGTTATAAACTTCTTTTTCCTTGTAAAGGTTATAGTGTGACATTTGTTTATATTTAAGTAAAGTCCATTACGTGAGCAATATTCGCATAATCGAATTAGGTCACTCTGAAGCAGTTTACAGTCATTTTCAGTTTTAATGGCAGAAAATATTTTGGTGTCATCCGCATACAATAATAATTTTGAGTTTAATAGGCAACTAATGACGTCGTTGATAAAAATATTAAAAAGCAAGGGACCAAGATGAGACCCCTGGGGCACACCCGAGCAAACTGGGGTAAAACTTGAAACAAAACCTTTGATTGTAACAGCTTGACATCTATTTTTAAGGTACGACGTTAGCCAACGCAGAAGATCACCGTATACACCGACTGCCCCAAGCTTTGAAATAAGTTGTGAATGAGATATTTTATCAAATGCTTTAGCATTTGATAAAATATCTCATTCACGTGTACACAGCATCCACTTGAGCTCCTTTTCCCATTTCTTCAAGAACCTCTTCCAAAAACTCGCACAAATTTGTCTCAGTTGAACGTTTACCTATAAAACCATGCTGACGATGTGTTAAAACCGGGCTAACAACGGGGTAAAGAGAATCGTAAACAATTTTCTCAAACATTTTCGGAAGAACAGAGAGCTTCGAGATGCCACGATAATTCCGCACGTCATGTTTGTCACCGCTTTTGAAAATCGGGACAACAAAGGAGCGCTTCCAGTCGTCAGGCATAACACCACAAGATAACGATAGCTTAAATAGGAGAGTTACGGGATATGACAGCTCCTTACTACATTTTTTTAAGAATAACGGATGTATGCCGTCAGGCCCACTTCCCTTAAAAACATTAATTTTATTGAGGTAAGTTTCAACGATATCCTGTGTAATTTTGATGTTACAGATTATGGCAGAATCCGCTTCATTGGGGCTGAAAGTCACATCTGGCACAGTTTTGTCTTTTTCAAATACAGATTGAAAAAACTTATTGAATAAGTTAGCAATCGCTTGACCATCGTTTTCTACCTCACTATCCAACCTTAGACGATCAGGGATGCTATTAACATTTTTTTTAGACTTAACGAATGTCCAAAAATGTTTAGAACATATATTAATGTTTCTTTCAGATCTAGCAATGAATAAATCATAACACGAAACTTCCAAATTTTTCACTTGCCGCCTTAAATCAGAAAATCTTTCGTAATCTGATAATCTGCCATATGTTTTCCATCTTTTGTGTTGCTTGTTTTTTTTCTTGATCATTTTTATTAAGTTAAAAGAGTACCAGATAGGATAAGAGTTATTATAATCCTTTTTATGCAGTGGTACGTATTTATCTATTATTTTATTGACAAGAGCATAGAAACTTGCCAATGCAACTTCAATATTTGTCCTAGACAAATTCTGTTCCCATGCAATATTAGCCAGCTCGGCTTTAATAAGCTCGTAATTCGCAGCATGAAAACGGCGGACGGTGCGAGGTGCCTGCTTCAAACAAACATCGTTACGAATAACCATTGCATCTATAGCCAAAGACGGGTGATGACTATCCTCAGGTTCGGATAATGGCTTAGTTCGAGTTACTACACTCTTAAAACTAGAAAAAACCAGATCCAAGGATCTGTGGTTTGGATTCAAAATACCATTGTATTGATACCATCCCGTAAAAGACATGAAAGCGAACAGTTGATCAGTCATAGAATCGTTGGAAGGATTTGATAAAACTAAACCGTTACTGCCATCATCCGTCCACGACGCCCGACTAATGTTAAAATCGCCAATAACAAGAAACTCATCATCAGGATTCTCAGCACTCAACTCCGATATTGACCTACCTATTGTAAATATACCTACAATTAAAATTACGTCTTACATAATAAAGTAATAGTAAAATTTTAAAGATATTAAACAAATTAAAGTCGCTAAAAGGATATAACATGACACTTTTTATAGATTTCTTTTTATAAATGCTTATAATTAATTCAATGTCAAATATCCTGAATGTAAGAGGTCGATATTAATGGAAAAAATCTTGTGTATTCATTTTAAGATTTGTTTATACTTAGTTCTGATAGATAAAAAATACTGATTACACGTTTTCATGCTAAAAAGCTTATTAATGATATCAAAGTAAATTATATTCAAAAGAAAATTCACTTGACATATGAACGCATAAATCTGTAATATTTAGTCATATATTCATTAAATTTCACCAAAACTTCGTCAAACTAAATCACAAACAAGATGCTCGGACCATATTAATATCGTTGCATTTTCCAATTGGCTTTCTTATAAACATCTCAAATTATTTAATATTTTGAAAATCTATCTTTTACAAAAAAGGCTAGCCTTTATGCTACCCATCCTAACTGTTACCTACACTTAATTTGGTTACAATACAATAGTCAGTGTCACTAGGTACTAAAATATTAAACAAATCCTATAATCATATATATACGCTTTGATATTAAACTATACATGCCATTTAAAGTTAGCAAACTTGTTCCTTTTTAGGGTTCCGTATTTAACAATATGGGAAAATATGGGAATGGCCGTGGATTTATTGTTACAGGATTTTTATACACTTATAGAACATTCAGTCATTAAGTAGTGGTATAAAAGTGTTCTACTAGCTTTCCGCCCGCGGCTTCACCCGCGTGGAATTCGGTTATATTGCGGTATAAAGCAATAGCGTAAACTATCATTCCACTTCTTACGTATTTTAAAAAACACATCGCTACCATGTTTTAAAAAACACCCAGCGCCATCTATAGCATACCTCAAGAACTAAAAAGCGTAAGCTATCATTCCACTTCTTATGTATTTTAAAAAACACATCGTTACCATGTTTTAAAAAACACCCAGCGCCATCTATCGCATACCTCAAGAACTAAATAACGTAACTAATACTTATACCAATTAGTAATTCGTTGACGTTAGTGATTTCAGGATAAGTAGATGTAAAAAAAACAATTTAGACGATAAAACAAATTGTACGTCATCCCTCGAGAATTCCTCATTTTCAAGGATTCATTTTCGTATCATTTAGCTTCTAAATTTACATGTTTATATTCGTTTGCAATATTTTACCTTGTTTTAAACGACACACAGCGCCATCTACAATCCATCCATCAAGCAAACAATATATTTTTTTTTCCTCGGGAATATCAATTTTTTCCAGGATAAAAAGTACCCTATTATTTAATCCGGACTTTTATCTTTACGTCTGCAAAATTTCAAAGCAATCGGTTCAGTAGTTACGGCGTGAAAGCGGAACAAACAAACAAACAAACTCACTTTCCGATTTATAATATTAGTAAGGATAAGACGCTTACGCGAATGTCACGTAAAGGTAGTAACAATGAAACTTTTTTGCAAGGAAAGTTTTGCCTTGTCCATCCGTACTAGTACTATAAAGCGTTATACAGACTTGTAGGACTAGTTCGCTATTAATAGTTGTTATTGAGACGACATTAAAAATATTACGAAAGTTGAAAAACCATTTTTCGATGCAAAGATCCGTTCAGGAAATATTAAGCTTTAAAGTGCTAATTTATGCTGAAAACAAGTGTCATTCAATCGCTGGTTTTGTATTTACAAAAAAGTTCTCGACAGTAGAAAAATTAAAGTACGTTAAAAGGAATATTATTACAGCTAAGTAGGCTTTACAAATTAACGAGTGATTTCCGACTGACTTATATAGAAATGTATTTTCAACTACAAACTTTAATTTGTAATGAATATATTTAAAAAGTTTAAATGCCAAGATGTTGTATTTAATTTAAAAATAACTTCGAAAGGATAGCCTCTTTGAAATAGATTATAATTAATGCTTTTCTAAATGGCTTCTAAATCAAGATGGTGTAAAATTTCTTACGCAACACTACTAGATGTTTGTGTACACAGCAAGTTTAGTGTCAATTGATCAAAAAATATCATTAATGATCTTTCCAGCCGCATTCCATTGTAGTCGCCCTTAGTTATGTATAAACAGTGCCTACGCTGACTTTGTAGTAATTATCATTCTTTTAAAATAATAGTTCTTTAAGACTAAATTTACTTCACCTTAAGAGAGTTTCGAATCGAAGATCTGTTAAATGACTGTAGGACACAATATGTCAATAATATTATTACGTAGTATTTTCTAGTGTATGTTAGTATGAAATAGAACAACCCCTTGCGGACTCAGTCGCATATTGTGACGGACAACTTCAGAAACCTACATACACTGCGTTTGGGTTTCTGTAGTGGGCCGCCCAGTTTTTATATCTACATAAAGGTTTAAACTAAAACACTCTTACGTTACACTTTTTATTAATTTATGTTATCTAGTGATTGTTTACATTAAAGTGACATTAATAAACCTTACGACTAACAGAATTAAATATCACAACCTTTTAGGCAAACACCAGATTGTAATGAAAAACTTACTGCTTATAAAAAATCTATCTACGTCCATTTAGCAGTTTACACAACCTTGGTATGGAAGAATTTGTGCCTAAGGCGACCTGCATAAGGGAGGCTTATAAAGTAACCTAGAGTTTTTGTTTCCCAGGTCTTGACAAAGACGTTCAGACCCCCAATGTAGCGGACGCCTTCAAGCTAGCTCTTATGCTCGGTGACGTGCGACTGGCTGAAGAGAAAGTAGGCGTTGCTGGCGACGTGTACATCTTGGACGCTTCAGTGGCGACTCCTACCCACTTCGCAAAGTTCACCCCAACTCTTGTCAAGAAGTTCCTCGTCTGCGTACAGGTTCGTTTTATTATAGTTATTATAAACACGCCGTAAATCATAATTATAAACGTGAAAATTCAATACGAAAGTTGCATTCTAGTCTATAAACCAACTTGTCACAAGCTATCTCAATAACAATCAACTTCGAGACAAGCTTTCTGAGTAGATTTAGAACCGTTGGGAGAATTATGTGGAAAGCTTCTTTTCGTTATCACAGAATTTATACTTTGACTGTTTAAAGACACTGGTTTTTCTTAATTTCCTTTTACTATACGTACTTAGATAAAGACTTTCATAAAATTTGAAACTGAGGATCATGTAATAGCTAAGTTTTTTTTTAAATTGTAAAAAAACAAAAGTATTCAGAAAATTGCTATATTAATCAGCAATTTCATAGGATTTCATATTCACTATCAAACTAGCAAGCAAAGACCATACTAACAATTATTTGGTATCGTTAATACAGGTAATGTGCTAAATTACTCTGATATAAATGCCTACATTTGTACTTGCTCCTAGCTGTAGTCTGAACTCGTGACCGCAGCTTACGAACTGAATTATGAACTTTGTATATTTCTCACTAGTTATTATGCAAAACATTGATTACTATTTCTTTATATTATGTACTCGAAGACCAAAACAAATCATAATTGAGTGTTATTTTGTCGAAAGATGTGTTTTTGTTAACAACACATCTGCTTGCCAAAAATAAATTTAAATCCAATATATATAGAGCATAAATTCGATAAAGACATTTTCTCAATTTGTTAAAAGGTTTATTTGTTAATTGGTAGACATTTTATTTGACTTTAAAAATAAGATTTTCAAATTTACTTGTTTTTTTTTAATATAGGTTTCGTTGATAGCTATTAGAAATATATCTATATGATTTGACATTATATACTCTAACTAACGTATATATTTTCCACAGGAAGCTTATCCCGTTAAACTAAAGGAGGTTCATGTTATCAACGTTTCACCATTGGTCGACAAAATTGTTAACTTCGTTAAACCTTTCATCAAGGACAAGATCAAGGAAAGGGTAAGACTAATTCAATATTTAAAGCGACCGAAACCAAGCCCGTTGGTTAAAATGCCCGCTATGTAGCAAAAGGGTTCAGTTCAAACGTTAGTATTATTTAAAAATATTCAAAAGAGTAGTTAACATTAATATTTATAATCGGAAAAACAAATTCCCGTCTGATATTCGGATATTAATTGGGAAAAAGTGTCTTACGCGGGTAAAGTTGAATTTTTCTAGTAAAATTGGTTTAGATATATAAAAAGTAATTAAATGCTTAGATAACAATACAGTTTACTAAATTAACATAAATGTGCAACATACGTTGTCAACATAATATTTTTTTAAATCTGAGATCCACAATTATTAAGAAATTGGTAAAGATACATATTTACCGTATTTTCCAATTAATTAGTAAAAATTAATTATATTATAACCATTAAAAGTTGTCAATTGATCGAAAATATGCTAATTAAATTGTGAATATTCCCTTTAACGCCTCATTATTAGTAACCTGCATTTTTGAACCTGGACTTTTTGGTTTCGATGTCAGACTTCTTAACTAAAGGGATGTGACCGCTGTTTGCTTTTATCGGAAGTCTTTCCTTGCCATTTTATGAATAAGTCCCTACTAAATAGGATTTTTTCCTCAGATCTTCCTCCACTCTGACACCAATGAACTCTACAAGTATGTCCCTAAGGAGATGCTACCCACTGAGTATGGCGGCAACGCTGGCTGCATGAATGATTTACATAGTAAGTTAATAGAAAAACTTCGAATTATGAAAAATATTTTAATTGTTCCTTATTATACTTTGTCCAATGTAGGATGATACTTTTGAGAGGTGTCACTTCCTTATTGCTACGTACTAAGGTTGCGTTTGTTTTCTTATGTTTGGCTTGACATTGCAATAGCAACTTTATACCTTCTATATATATATAGGTGTCAACTGTCAAAAGTATCATCCTACATTGGACAAAGTATAGTTTAATATTTTAAGTATAACATTAAAAAGCAATATTTATTATGAGTAACCAAACAACGTATTTTCTGAATAGATAAAATGCTGGGCTAAATTTAATCAATACTTATCTGCTTTCATTTTTTTTTCATAGTGGTGGTTCAATATAAAAAAGTGTATATTGTATCCTATGTTCGAATTTTACGTTTAATTTAAACTTATGATTACCAATTGGTATAATTTTATTAGAACTATATATTTTAGTAGATTCTAGGTATATTTTAAAATTTATATTTAAGAAAACAAATGAAACAAGCATTCCTAACTGCAAATATGAAGGGCACTTCTAGATCATGAGCGATAAACTAAACAAATATTATATTTTGTAATTGGCTACTAGTATATATGTACATGCTTTGCATGAAAGTGAGTTTAAAGCGATCATTTATTCATCTAAAGAAAACCGCTCTCCAACAAACTTTTCTTTACGGTCCAACTTTTTACTTGAAAAGTAGATTCCATTGTAAAACTTATTCATGAGTTATGTTGTTCAGCTTTACATATTCTCCTGAAGTCCTTTTACGTAGTCAATAGGCATTCTCTATAAATTAACCGGAGAGCTGAGTAAAGAAATAATAAAAGACGGTGTACAAAGTATACATACATATATAAGTGTGTGGGTATTTAAATCGGGTCTACCTTTTTCGCAGAAATTTAAAATTCATAAAATAACGCATACATATCATTTGGCATAATTTGAAATAGCTTGCTGGCTGGTTTGAATGAATAAAAAAATACCTCACCTAAACTCCAATGTATGCCAATTTATGCCTTTGATTAGTACAAGATTCTGCCAGATAAATGGTACCCATTCAAATCATTGCGACCAATCGAGTACGTTCAGTACACAAATATATACTATAATAAATAATACACAAACTATAAATATGAATTTTATATCACAACTGTCTGTACTCGACATGCCCTACAATGCCATAGTTCAAAAAGTTTAATTAAAAACTAAAAAGGTATAATTTATAATTTTTTTTTTTGGCCAGAAAAAGTCGCGTGTGTCCCGAAAACACTTTATCACAGTTTCATAACAATCTGATCAATGATTCCGGAACGCGTAGGGAACAAAAATACAAACATTGATATTTAATTCAAATAGAAGATTTATTACCTTAATATAATATTAAACGTTATTAAGGCACGTTATGTTTCTAAAAAGTAAACTTGCATTTATACGTTTGTTTTTCACATTCACTACGATGAGACTGTAAGACCTTACTTTACTAAAAAATGTTCTGCCAATGCACAAGCCGATAGGCTCGCTACAGCAGAAGAGAAAAGTTGAGTTCATACCCAACCAAACGTGGCGAGACTTGATTAATTATTAAAATACTATTTTACACTTCACTGACAAAGTACCTAATAATTATAAGATATAAAATACGTGTGTAAAAAACAACCACGCCTCCGAGCCCTCAGATGGGATTCGAACCCATGACCTTTCGCAATCCGGGCGACTGCTCTGACCGCTGAGCTACCGAGACGCTGGCAAACGTGTCGAATTTTACAAACGTATTCCAACTTCTACTATGAGCTAGTATCGTTCCACCAATGTTGAACGCTAACTACCTTCAACATTGAAAGTAATATTTTTACAAATATTAAACAATCAATTAAGATGGAACCAGCTATAATTATGTTTTTATTTAATTTTTTGCATTCACAATGCAATATTTCTATAAGATATAAAATACGTGTGTAAAAAACAACCACGCCTCCGAGCCCTCAGATGGGATTCGAACCCATGACCTTTCGCAATCCGGGCGACTGCTCTGACCGCTGAGCTACCGAGACGCTGGCAAACGTGTCGAATTTTACAAACGTATTCCAACTTCTACTATGAGCTAGTATCGTTCCACCAATGTTGAACGTTAACTACCTTCAACATTGAAAGTAATATTTTTACAAATATTAAACAATCAATTAAGATGGAACCAGCTATAATTATGTTTTTATTTAATTTTTTGCATTCACAATGCAATATTTCTATAAGATATAAAATACGTGTGTAAAAAACAACCACGCCTCCGAGCCCTCAGATGGGATTCGAACCCATGACCTTTCGCAATCCGGGCGACTGCTCTGACCGCTGAGCTACCGAGACGCTGGCAAACGTGTCGAATTTTACAAACGTATTCCAACTTCTACTATGAGCTAGTATCGTTCCACCAATGTTGAACGCTAACTACCTTCAACATTGAAAGTAATATTTTTACAAATATTAAACAATCAATTAAGATGGAACCAGCTATAATTATGTTTTTATTTAATTTTTTGCATTTATATCTTATAGAAATATTGCATTGTGAATGCAAAAAATTAAATAAAAACATACCTAATAATTAGTTACAACCAGAATTAAAACCAATATCGTTCCAGCTAGAGTTTTTAATTGAGGTTAACGTTCTGTTCAAACGTTTTGACATTCTTGACTGAGTGGTTAGCAATTTAAATACGCTGTCTGCTTCCATAATTTTTATAACTTTGAATCACTTAATATTTAATATTCCCTATATAATCTCCCTTTTGTTCTAGTTGACGTAATGAATAATCATTATAGTTAGTACTGAAATTTGGTTGAAATATCAGAACTGCAGCCCTCATTTTTTTAAGTCAATTATCACGATTAATAAAGAAAAATATTTTATCAAATGGCAGGTTTGATAAAATATTTTTGATTACACAAACAATATTCTGGACATAAGATTCCAACAAATGTTTTTTTTTATCTACTCGATGACAAAAATAAAAGTAAATCGAACAACCAGACTTACAAATAGGCGCCATGACGTATGAAAATTTACATAAAGTCTCAATGGTAGTACAAACTTGTTTAATCCCATGTAGAAGGGTCGCTAGAGACAACAGTTTTAGAATTAGTTTTTAATCTCTTCTAAAGCCTGACCAGTAAAATAAAAAACCTCGCCATATTGCGGAATTTATTGGTATTAATTATTTCTTTAAGTGGCAACACCTTCAAGATGTCGTTATTATTGTCGTCTGTCAAAGTGTGGTGTCGGTTTCTGCCATGTGTTGTAAAAAAATGTCAAAATATGAGTACAAGTTGCATGTGTACGACTGTAGTAAGTGTTGCCATATGTTTCACTGTCATTTTACGCCCCAACAGCAGCTTTTTTATTTTAATAGTCAGGCTTTAAGTTAATTCTAGTGTTCAATATTAGCCACTAATTCATAAATCTTAACTTTATTATAAAAAAGGATAATTTGACAATTTACTGCAGCTTAAAATTTGAGGATTTTCAGAAGTTTTAATGTAAATACTGTTTTCAGCCGCCTGGGTGAAGAAGTTAGAAGAATACAAAGATTGGTTCGCGGAACAAGAGAACCTTAAGGCCAACGAGGCCCTCAGGCCTGGAAAGCCTACCAACTACGATGAACTATTCGGCATCGACGGATCCTTCCGTCAGTTAGTCATAGACTAAAAATTAGGTTAGAA
Source organism: Calamotropha paludella (assembly GCA_927399485.1). Taxonomy (NCBI): domain Eukaryota; kingdom Metazoa; phylum Arthropoda; class Insecta; order Lepidoptera; family Crambidae; genus Calamotropha; species Calamotropha paludella. The sequence continues at coordinate 14,323,512 of OV656824.1, read as the reverse complement.
ACATGATCTGGACGCGACCAAAAGACGCTAAAATGGTGCTTTTATAAAAAAATAGAAAATTTCGGATTTTATAGATTCTTTCGGATATTAACATTTACAAATTACAATTGAAATTATAATGCTTAAAACATTATGATCACTGATCTCAATAAGAAAAATCAACATTCTTAAATTTTAAAGGTTGCTGTCCACATCTTTAAAGTATTAGCTTCTCTTTACTGTCGCTTATTTTTTTACCGTTGTCATGTTATTTGTCTTAACCAAATGTTTTGTATCAACCAAAGTTATTGCTCAATTTTAGTGTTTACTGTGTTGATGACGAGCAAATTCGAAACCATTGTTTTGAATCTGTCAGACATTTATCTTAATTAAACTGTCTTTTTGTAATGCTGGTTTTATTTATAATCCAAGGCAATAAAAAATTAACCATTGTGCTACAAAGTTTTACTTACTCTAATAAAACACATTATACATTTTCAATATTTGTGAGAAGAAAAAAGGATCAGACAAAAAAATTATCCCCAATAGCTAAACGAACGCACGTGTCTATGACACTAAAACTTATTCTACTAGTTCTATTTTAGTTTATATAGCGAAGATATTATTCAGTTCGGATATATACCTATCATTATTTACAGAAATAAAACAAAAGAAGGCATTGGTTTAACAACAAAGAGCGCTCATATACTAAAACATAGCTAAGGTTTAGTTTTAAAGCACTTCTTTTGCATAAGGTAAGTTTCCTTATTTTGAGCAAGTAGTAGTTTTATTTGTATGTCTTATGGCCAACAGTTCGACCATTTTTTCATTGGACAACCAAACATACAAATAGGCGCCACCATTATATGGTCGATATACCAAAAATTCTCTGTCTTGAACTATGTTTCCTGACAAATAACATAGAATTTAGGTGTCTGCAAGCCACGAGTGAACAAGGCAAGAATGTGACGCGCTGCTTGGCAAACGCAAATCCTAAATCACATCGTCGCTTACCATCAGGCGAGATAGTGGTCAAGCGACTACCTATTATAGATAAAAAAAAAAATTCTGCATAAATTCTGTATAAAAGGTGTAATGAGTCTTATTTAAAATGACACACCGCATTCCGGAACGTATATACAATTTATTAAAAAAAACAAATGATGCCTACATTTGAGTTCTTGCTCTGGCTCCTATAGGTTGCATGCATATCCCTCACATTGTAAAGGACACCACTCAACCTAACCATACTACGATTGTACCTACAGGGTTAATAGTAAGATTAGTAGGTATACTTAATCTTTCCCTGCTAATGTATTAAGAAATCTGTTGCTTAATAAAAAAAAATTAAACTCTTATGACCTTTTGATTTTTATTTATTCTTGTTTATTTCTGCTCACTTCTCGAATCGTTTCCATGGGCCTTGTTCCCAGAATGAGCTAAACAAGGCTTATCCAAGTACACAGTATAATACAAAAGTAAACATATATCAGTATTCAGTAAAAGTGTTCAATTTCAATAAGTAGACGAGACTGTTAAAAATAAGGCGCAGACACCATCATTGGAGTTTCACAATAAAATATATCCAGTTCACCGCTGCATCTAAAGGTACGTTGAACCGATGAACTTGGAGTCAATGACCTCTTCTTTTATATGTAAAAGTATTAAGTTATCAATTAATCATATGGTCAATAACTTTTAAAATTTAGTGCAACGTGCTTTTAGGTTTGTACTCTATTTTAGTGACCACACGACCGATGTCCTAATAGATTTTTATTCACCGATTTTGTGACCAACTCAAAGCATAAGTTCGATTGATCATCATCCACTCTTACTTCAAAACATGCACTCCCCACCAGATATTGACATTATTTTTTATATTATCACATACATTGTTCTGACCCCAAGTAGCTAAAGCACTTGTTTAATGGAATTCAGAAATAATGATGGTACGATAACACCCAAACTAACCAATAAAGGAATTTTTTTTTTAAGCATTGACGCAGCCGGAGATCGAATCCGGGACCTCGGCACTCCGAGGCATAACAGTTTTCATGGTAACGCAGTAACGAGATCTGCTAGACCACGGACTTCAAAAGTCGATAAAAAGAATCTCAAAATCGGTAAAAATCGTTTCGATTGTCGATTTTGTGCAAGGAACGTTTAGAGAACAACTTGGATGAATAAAACTAAAACAACTTGAATACCAATTGCCGGTTAATACCAAAAGTTTACATGACAGGATTTCAAAATTAACAATCTGTTTACTATGGTTCTACAAAATTGTAATACTAAATTTTCTGTTACCACAAATGTCATTGAGCACTAAATACGGTAGTGAAGTGGGGTTTTAAATATTCTACTTCTTATAACATTTTATTGTTTTTTCTAATTAAAATAATATCCCGTTTTTACTACAAAAATAGAAAAAAATGTTTTAAAAAAAGGAATTCTGCCGATAACTTTACGAGGTTGTAATTATTTAAAGAGTGAATAATAATTGTTTTACTATTATATAGTATTTATATAGTATTTTATGACGAGGTTGGTTTATAAATAGTTATGTATCATAATCATTAAATTTATTAGTCTTATATAAAACAACTATTCAAAGGTTTTTTTGCGCTTCTTTATATAAATTTTAAGAGTTAATTAAATTAATTTTGAATTATATAAATTTTAATAGTTAGAAACGTGCGTAAACGAGTAAACGTAGGAAACGTAGTCATCCTGTGAATACGCTTCCTGTAAAGGAGTCGAAACGTAATTATTAAATATAAATTTAACTTATTTTTTTCTTATAATTTAATTACTAATTAATTTAAATTAATTTAAATCTGTTATGTGTGCGTAAGTGTAAGAACTGAATAGTTATTATTGACATTTCGTTAAAATGTTATTTAATTTTATTAACTCCAGGCTTCTGTATATTGAAAGTCACAAAAGTACTGGAGATTATAATATATTTTATTAAAATCTGTGTAAACCTGTATTAAATTCATAATATTTAAGAAATATTTACCAGTTCAATGACAAAAACTCTGAAATCTGAACAGTTTCATCCATCTTACCCTTGATCTGTAGAAAACTTAACAATGAACACGAAAGAGAAATTGGTATAGTTATATCATCTAACTGTCAAAGCGACTGCATAATATTTAAGAAATCGCACTGTTCTGCCTCAGTTGCTATTTAGAGCGTAAATAGTTCATCTCATTAGAAAACAAAACTAAAAAGTTTTTTTTTATCATGGAATGCATCAATCAACAGTTTTATCACATACGTAGGAAGGGATAAGCCGCTCTGACTGACATGTAACTTTATCATTATAAACAACAGAGCATTCACAATCTCAGAGTTACTCGTATATAAATATATTTTTTGTTCTACAGTGATGGTGACATCGGTTGTAAGTGCAAATGAATTCCACTATCACTTTGATTTTATGAACTACTAGCTTTTACCCGCGGCTTCGCGTGCTTTTTTTTATAAAAAGTATACTATGTTACTTCTAATACCTCCATGAATATATGTACGAAGTTTCATGATGATCGGTTTAGTAGTTTTTGCGTGAAAGCGTAACAAACAAACTTACATTCACGTTTATAACATTAGTAGTAGTTATAATCTCATTAAAAAATGGGCTACAGCTTATCAAAATAAATTTCTTATTTGATGTTAGTTAAAAATTGATGCTCTCTGTCATCTTTTGAGCAAAGAAAAGAAACAGTATCAGTCTAAGATCAGGTTCAACTAAATCTTGATTTTATACTAATGTAGTTTGATTTTTAAATCGTGAAAAGCATAGCTTGTTTTAATAAATATTATTTTTAGACTGATTAATCATAATGATACAAATTAGAAAAATATGGATTGAAATTTCAACGAATAATGAAATAACTTATTAAGAAAAAAAGCTTTTCTCAAATCTTAAAACTTTTCCCATTGTTATAAATTCTTAAATAAGACAATTATCTTAAGCTACTACCAGCGGTAGAAAAGAAAAGAAAAATATCACAATATCAATGCCTCAAATGTAGACAGGTAGGTACTTCTATTTAGTTAGTCTGAAACACCTTACAATTAATTGTATTATTAAATTGACACGTGGAAACTGTTAAGGTATAAAAAAATGTGTTGAAAAAATTCTCTTTAGTAAAGATTAGGTCTATCTACACCACTCTTTGTTTTATTCCTAAGTGTTTCTGCTATTCTGTTCTGTTTTTGTTACTTGTAAAGGTAGAGTTTGTTACTATATGAATACTGATTCAATAACTTGATATTACCTTGAGTTTATAATTAGCAAATATAATATTACAAACTTGTCTAACTTAATGCACCGAACAAAAGTTTACCGAACTTTTTGAAGTCCAATAACTAAATAAGTTTTGACGTACTATGTCGTAATCTGCAAGGTCAGTTGCTCAAGACGAAAAGGCACCATCTCGAAGGCAGTGTATCTCGAACGGCGAAAGAGTTCACGCGTCATTCAACTAGTATTAGTAAAAAGTGTTTCGTAATAGTGCGATTTGAATTGAAGTAAGTGGTACTCAATATTTACCATTGTAATATTAAATCTAAATTTAGAGTTTGCGTAGTTTAAATCCTTATTTTCTTATTCAAATGTGTTTATTTGTTCTTTTTATTAGTAAGTTTGTGTTATAGTATGAAATGATTATTTTTTACCTTTTGCACACGGTTTTAATCTCGTGATTTTTTGTTTTATTTGCGGAATACAACGTAACTCCGGTCTGTCTTGTGTTAGTTGGAGTCCTAAATTTTCAAATCCTTTTTTTTTGTTTTTAAGTAAGAAATAAATACATTTCGGACAACTTATTATTTCATTCCATATAAATAATAACATGAATTATGGATACTGAATAATAAATATACCTAATACCTAAGTAAGAATAGAAACATCTAGGATTTGGAAATTTACAAGCATTATAATTTTATCATTATTTTAATTTACGAATCGATTTATTAATCATAAAATTATGATAAATAGTAAATTAAGTAAATAATAAGAAGTGAATAATAAGAATTGTCCGGTTTGCTATATGAGATATGATGATATTAAACCGTGCAGTTTTTTATACCTACTGTTTTAATTTATTCAAATTTTATTGATTCGTTACAAGTTAGTTTTAACAGAGACAAATCAAGTTTTATGTCTATTGTAAAAATATATGAATTGCAGGTTCCACTAGATGGTAACATCACAGCTAGTAAACATATATATAAAAAGATATAACATAATCTATGTGAAGGGTTATGTATTGATTAGTTTACCGATATTTATATTTCGTTTCATAAATAATTAAAAAATATATTTTAAAAGATTTAACCTCCATTCAAGATATACTAATTCATATCCCTAATTGATTCTTCCGCCAAATAATTCTCTACGGGCTTTCCAGGTCAAGGTTAGTTTAGGTAGCTATCACAATTTACCGGACCACGTTAGGAAATATCCACACACAGCATTTGGCAATATGCGAGCATAGTGGGGTACGCAACGTCAGTTTTAGCCATTCCTAACAACGGCGAAGGTCGGTATTATTACTGATGAAATGAACTAAATACATTAACTTTTCACTGTATACAGTTAATTATAACAAGACGGTATTCTAGAAGATAGTTCCTAAAAATTCTGAACACACATTTATTTGAGTATAGTCTGGTATCAAAGTAACAGGTTTGTGTATTGACAATAACCTGTTTCTAATAAAAACCGGCGAATCCATAGGAATTTGCCGGTTTTTTCCTATACTTTTTTTGCGCATAACTCCTGTTTTATGTACAATACTAACTTCAAATTATGTAGCTTATTTGCAATCCAGATCATACTTTTAAATTGATTGATTTCACACTTAACTATTCTAGTTTTGATACTTTATAACTTTAACTAAACGTACCTTCATAAAGATAAAAACACTCATTATTTACTAAAGTAGGATCATGAAGTTATTTTAAAAGTTGGTAAACAGTATCATGTCATTTGACAAAAAACACATCAAATAATTCATTTTAAAAATTATGTTTGTCAAATTTATAGATGATAAATGTATAATTTTTTCAAACTTTTGTTTCTGTAATTAACTTATTTGTTGAATAATTAACAGACAAAATGAAATAATATCAAAGCATCATTCAACAAACAAAAATTTAACGTGTTTATTGGAAAAACAACGCAAAGCATAAATTACTTATGAAAAGACGTATGAGATATGTGATACGTTCATTTATCTGTTTTATTGATATTATATGTGTTACAGTAAAAAAACGAAAGGTCTGTATATAAAATCTATAACTTATTCATATTAGTTGTATACTTGATTCCAAATATTTCATTTTAACAACTCAAAAAACAGAATACCGGTTTTTTAAAGTACTTGATTGTTAAAACTTAAAATTCATTGTAAACAATTTTACTTTCCTAACGTTACTCTTTATATTTTACGCGTAATAAATTTACTGAGGATGTAATATATACATAACTAGCGGCCCGTCGCGGCTTCGCACGGGTGGACAAAATTCTTTAAATTTTTTCTAGCATTCAATATAGCCTATGACACTCAGCAATAATGTGCCTTTCTATTGGTGAAAGAATTTTTAAAATCGGTTCAGTAGTTCCCGAGATTACCCCTTACAATTTAACAAATATACAAACACACAAACTTTACTTCTTTATAATATTAGTATAGATTATTAACAGATTGCATAAAAACAGAGAAAAAGAGTCTTTGTCTGATATTTTTATATATGACCAAATAATGGTCAGATACTAATTCATCAAACTAAAAAAAATAACTTGACTTAAGTCACAAGTCGTTTTTACATAACTAAACAGCCTTAAGAGCGTCATAAAGCTATGACCGTTTAACACTTCTACGAATATTGCCGAGATTATTTAGTTTTTAAAAAAGCTAAACGAGGCGTTAGGCGCTTCTTTTTAACATCAGTTATAAATTCAATGAAACGATATCAATCTAATAATTATTATGGAAAAGTTTGACTCAAAAGAACCCTCATGGAAGAAGCGAGAAAGTATAGAAAATAAATCCGGAAATAAAAAATGATTATATTTTTTTTAGTTCCATACTCAGTAGTATTTGTAATATTTATGTATTTCGTAAACCAATACCGTTACAAATATTTATAGTTATGACATTATGTCTAAAAGTAAAGCCAACTACAAGTTTTTCATGCACATAACCACTTAATAATAATAGAACATGCCATAGATAAAGTCAAGTCTAGGATATAAAAAGTTGATAATTTATTTTAAGAGAAAAATACTAGAAAATTCTACTCGTCTCACTAGTTATTCTAGGGGATTCCCCCATTAAATTCACCAGGCAAGGATAGGATAAGAAATAACACCAAAATAGTTTTGACTCGGTCTAGACTGAGCCACTCTACCAGCATTCTAACATGAAACAAAGTATCACTACACCAAGTGATCATCAAGACAATACTTGTATGTGATTGAAATAGAGGACATGTAATATTAGCGTATATAGCCTTTAAACGTTTTATCGACATGAGGAGCCAATTTTCCTGCATCTATTACAATTATGAATAGTTTACGTAAACTATTCAACAGTACCTATTCAAAAGAATTAAAACAATGTAATATACATTAATCAGTATGAAAATTAAACGTTATTTTCTATTATTAGGTGACGGAGTATTGAAAAATAATAATTTTATATGCAAATTACTTTAAAGAGCAAAGTTCGCAACTATCATACAGCTCTATTAACACTTGAGACAAAGAAATAAAGGCTGTATTCAATTGTCATAAGACGGATTTCCCGCTATCCTGATAATACCTACATTGGTGGGACCTTATTTAATTTTACATGGTGTATTTTGTTATCCTTTAGAATACTCCATTATGTATTTATAATTATTTTCTGACTTTGGTGTACGCTACTCTATGAAGATAGAGATTAATAAATATTACAATCTGATCGCAATTATAGATGCCGCCTTCTCATAGTGCTTCTCTTCCTCCAAGACCCAGATTCATCAAAAGTGTCCTGAGCCAAAAAATAAGATTTTTAGGTTATACCAACAACAACAGTACTTAAAAATAGGATTTTACTAAACCAATTTTCAATTTAAAATAATGTAATTGGCGAATCTTTGCCAATTAAGCAAACGATTGCTTGCGGTCTCATTTTTTTAAATAATTTATACTATTTTACGATAACCTCCAATCCATTTTATATTCGGATTTCTTTGGCTAGTTCAATAAACTATTAGCAAGTTGCAAACGTTAATTAAGACGACAAATAGTAAACTAAGCTTCATAAATCATCTTCTTCGATCAATCCATCTTCATGAAACACTGATGACCCAACTCTGTTTAACTACAAACACATTTCCGCCTTAATAATACCGACCTCCTCGATGTCAAGGTCGGTTAACCTGAACATATTGAAACAAACTTATTTTATTTGCTCTGCACACAATATATAACGTTGCATCAATAAGCAACTTTGTCGATAATAAATATTCCACAAACTGCGTTCTGGAACTGCGTTTTGTAATACTTTTTCGAAATATCACAATTTTGGATGACGAGGAAATATCAATTTTATCTGAACAATAACATGATTTTTATAGTACTCCAGTATTTGATAAGAATCCAGATACTATTCAGTACATAATTAGTCAAATTCCAAGTACATCCGTTGAAGGAACCGCAGATTACGCGCGCAGATTCTTAGTTTTAAATCAAGGATTTAAAACTAAGAAGTGAATAAGAACAACCACAGAATGCAATGTTTTTTATAATAACATCTCTGATATTCATACTCACAGAATTGAAACCACAAAGCTGCATAAATTTACTCCAAAACGTGTCATCCATAGCGTCTTCACTATCGTAATCATAATCACTTTACCTGACATCAGAAACCTGATGTCATTAAGCCTGATGCACGAATATCATCAGAAATTGAACATGGTAAGGACACCTAATAAAAAACCAATCAAAGGATCAAAAGTCATAGATAGACACGAGGTAACTATGCAGCGAATGACCTAGCGTTGACCTGAGTAAGTTGCTTTAATAACAAGTATCCATGAACACGCCAAAAGATTGCATCAGTATATTTGTATAATATATTTGTTAAACACTTTTCTTAAAAGTAGCCTGGCTAATAGAAATAACAGAATTAGTTTTCTTTGCGCTGTAACTCGAGACAAACGAACGAACTGAACAATTGAGTCAGTATAGTCAGTCACGATGTCCCTAGATGCTGCTGATGTCTATGGATAGTGAATCCCATATCCCGTCAGGAAGATCGTCTGTTGAGTATACCATAAAAAGGTCAAAATATTTCAAAATCATCTATAAACTTATGCAAGTATTGAAGCCGCACACGTTTAGAACAGAAAATCTAGTTCTAATCCGCTCGAATAATTTATTGAAACTAGTATATTACTCCTTTTTTGAATTGACTATAATAATTCTTACATATTCTTCATTATGTAGGTACACACTTATAACGTGGACTAGAATCCACCCTTGATTTAGGAAATTAATGAAACATTATTTGCTGGTTTGTGCAAAATGTAACGTCCAAATCATTTTTGGATCTAGGGGACTTTTGGATCTATCAAAACACATCTTTTTAGGATTTCTAACATCTAGGGGTACTGGGAAATAACCCACTGTTTTTTGAAATTTTCTGGTTATGATTTGTTTTAAATTTGAGAAATTTCTACCGTTCTGCAATTACAGAATAAAAAATGCTCACGCATTTTTTGGGATTTTATAGTATTGTCCTCAATACCCAGCTTTTTACTATAACTTTAAAAAAGCCGACTACTTTATGTGTGAAAGGATAACTCATGAGGACTATTCTACAAAGAATGTCAAGATATTTGCAGAATTTGCAAAAGAAAAATGTTGGTTCAGTTGAAAATTCTCAAAAAATAAAAATATCATAGCTCGGAAACTATAAATATCGCAAAACATCATTAAGTTATTTCGAAGTACACTTAGATAATTTTTGGACGTCATGGATTCTTCTGAATATTCTATAAGTATATTCTATGTCGAATTTTACAATCATTTAACTATTAGATCCAGCAGCTTAAATAACAAAAATATAACATTTACGTAGCAATTTCTTGTATTGATTGTTTAAAACTTATATAAATTTTGTATAACTTACTTATTATATTAGATTCCAGATTGTGGGTAGTAGTATTATACGGTTGTGAGTTCGGGTCCTGCTTAACTCCTAAACTAAGACAGTTGCATTTTTCCTTGAGAAAAAAATATTCACGTTAATTCGTTATCGACCGTGTGTCTTTATACATAATTATCAATCCATTTAATCAATAAGTTAAACAAAATCTTCAGGACAGAATGGCGTCTGCGGCAACACTTATCCAGCCATCAGGGGAGATGTGGAAGAAGATCAGGGTAGAACTGAATGAAGATGTCAAGACAAGGGACAAGGATGTTGCTATCATAAAGGAGTGGTTGAAGAAACAGCCACATTTGCCTGATGATTGGGGTTTGTAGAACTGTTTAATTAAATAAGAAATTTACTTTATGTAGATTTTTTATTTGACAACTATTGATATAGATATAATAAAAAAATAGTAAAGATAACTTTAACACACATTATTGTATTCATATTTGAATGAATTCTAAGTTTAAGTTTGAATTTGGATTATTGATGTGATAAAGTGAAGTCAATGAGGGAAGAATAATCTTTGAATACTGATGTATGTCCACAAGGCTCTATAGAACATTTTGGATATTAGTATTCCAAAAACGTACCTATAAATATAAATGATTCACTTTTACTTTAACAAATTGCAGATAGCGGCCGAATCTTGACCTTCCTGCGCGGCAGCAACTTCTCACTGGAGAAGTGTAAGAAAAAGTTGGATATGTACTTTACCATGAGGGCTGCCTGTCCTGAGTTCTTTACCAACAGAGACATCACTAGACCGGAACTCCATGAAATCATGGCAAGGGGGTTAGTTTCTTTTAAATAATACTCTCATATATGTTAAAAAAATATGATATCCCTTACAGCGTATCGGTGAAAAATTTAGGATTAATCTTTGACAACTGCTTGAGTTGGGGTCGGCAGTTGCAAGCCATCAGTCGCAAATTATAGGCTTATGACGGGGTGCGGCCAGGAGAAATGAAAAGGCTTCGTCACTTCATCACTTATATTTTTAATAATTATGGAATTAAGGCACAACTGAAACAATTATATAAAAAAGGTAAATTACACTGAACATAAAAACAATTTCACATTTAACACTAAAACATATTATAAAAGGTAGGGCTACTTACAATAGTGCCTTAAAGAAACATAGACTTTTATATAACAGGAACTGGTGGTACAGAATACAGATACAAGAAATCTTGTGAGTTATGCTTATGAGCTTATTATATTTGTGAGCTTATTATAACTGATCAGCACTATAAATATATTTAATAATTGTTAGCGGTGAGTCAACCGCTCTACGCGCTGACTCTGGTAAGAATGAACTTCGAGAACAAAACAAATAAAAAGAGACAGACAGTAAATTTAAAAACGGAAACCAAGAGAAAAGAAAATACGAAAAATGGCCAGAGTAAAGCGCAATGACAGCAACGAGTCGCCAATATAGCTATGGCGCCTCGTTACATGCTTCGGCTGGTTCGATGAAAAGGCTTCGTGATTTCTTACCTACTACCAACAAAGTTGCTCTAGCGCTATCTCTCTTGCTTCCGATTCTCGATTATGCCTACTCCTGCTATCTTAATCTCATAGAAAAACAGCTAAACTTGAGCGACTTCAAAACTTTTGTATTCGTTTCATATTTGGCCTACGCAAGTACGATCATGTTTCTCAATTTCACTCTCAGCTCAATTGGCTTCCTATTCATCTTCGCCGGAATACTCACATTCTAAGTCTTCTTTACAATGTTTTGTTCAATCATTTGTCCGCTATCTTAAAGAATGTTTTAATTCTTTTTAAATATTTATGTTAATTGATATGTTATACTGTTTATGTATGTATATTATACAATGAATATATATTAATATTTATATTTATAGTATGTATATATTATTATGCACGTTTACTTATATTTACGTTTTGACGCTCGTTATTGTTTTAATTATTAGAACGTCTCCTTTTTTGTCGTTAAAACGTCATAGCTCTAGCTTCCTTATTATCCTCTCCATCCTAAGGTTGTCTGGAAGAGATCGCTCTTAGCGTTTATCCCTTTGTTTTTGTGGTGTAATCAAAACGTGTTTTTGTATTATATTGTATTGTGTAAATAATATTTAATTCACCCGCTTATTACAATTAATCAATTTCTTCAAAATTGCAATGTTTTCTTTAATAGGTATGAAACATATAAAATTGTGCACAAAATTTAGCCCACACCTGTATATTTGCAAGGCCTGTAATATTATAAGATAGTGAGCCGAAGCAGAAATTCACCAATTAAAACGATTGGAAAAGACAGGTTAAAATACTGTATTGGTTTATTACAGCTCCCTTTGCGTAGGTTGCTATCCAGCTACCTCAGTAGTTTTAAAAATACTAGTGAAAAATCATTACAAAACGTCTAAAAATCATGAGTAAATTCTCCAGCCTTAGTCGCCTAATTTCTTGGCCATCTTTAACTCTCTCTATTACTTTCTGTCTTAGGCAGCTATGATCTAACTTTTGCCTGCAATCTAATAAATGTCGTCTTTCAAAAGCATATAATGTATCATCTCAAGGTTCTAGTCTTAATTCAAGCTCTCTTCTACATTATGAGCTCTAGTTTATTTTTGTCCGGCCCTTTCTCATTTCAAATTCGCAAGTCTTTCGATGAAGTCTTTTGTATCACTTCTATCTTAAACAGAATTGCTTCCATCGTTTGGATAACAATGGAAGCATGGAATGGTTTCTGCTCCATAGAATACTATACATAAAACTTTTTACGATTTTTTTTAACTATCAATCGTTTACTATGACACAGTGTGTAGGTACTTGTAGTTTCTTGTAATTTTGGTGTTGAGAAAAATAAAACAACTTATCTACTATACAACAAATTTAAAAGCAAATTAATTATAGGCACAAGTTACAAACACAAAAAGTCATCAATTTTTATAAAAAAATTAAGTTTATATCTTGACAAAGGTGTAGTTTGGGGTACGGTATTTCATAGCTGTGAATGAAGAAAACTACCTTTTATAGGATTTAGGTCGACTTAACCTGTAACCCGATATTTAGTAAAAGGCTCTTAACTTTATTTACAGTCAGGGACCTCCTCTTCCTGGTCTTACCCCAAACGGTCGTCGAGTCACCATCATAAGAGGTAATGCAAACATTCTTATTATGTGATGAAAGGTTACCATAGACATTTGAATCTCATCAAAAACAAATTTTCAAAACCCAAAACATTTTATTTAACTCAATGAAAGTGGGCGACTAGATAGCGGGATTTACCCGAACTAAAAATACTGCAATGCACCTCAATGGCGTCTGATGGCGGATCTAAAGCAAATTTCCATGATTGAGTTATTAACAAAAAATCTTTATATCCGCCAAGAGGTACGTTAAACCGTTGGTCCCTGTTGCATCTGAGCTTCTTAGAGCAAAAGTTACTCATCCAAAACATTGATCAACGTCAACTGTACAATAAATTATTTTGATAATTTTTATGACATTAAGATCCTAAAGTTATACAAAAATGAATGGAAAAATACTCCTTCTCTGGCAAGATTTGAATCCCGTATGGAAAAACGAACAAGACACCATAACTTCTAAACTAAAGCGGCTCTTTCTCCACTTTGTCTAGTTTCATTAACACTCTTGGTACTTTACTTTATAGAGTACAATATACCAGAGTATATTAAACACTGCACTTTGTGTTTTGTTAACATGCAATAAGTAAACTACGTTCAACTCAAAATTTCTGTACATCTTTGCATACAAATTTATTCCCGTTTAGTTAAAACATGCAGAAATATAAATACGGTGACTTTATTTTTTGTATCCTTGATTGAATGAATTTTATAATCGATTTCAACAAATATGATAAAAATATAAAGCAACCAAAAAGTCCCAATCAAAAAAAAATTGGTTGCCTGTAAAGTCGGTATACGGGCGAAAGTTTTACGTGACAACGACTTTGAGTGGTAAAATAATTTTAATGTGAATATTCATTCGTATAGTAGGAAGAAGGATGAAATAATAGTAACAATTTAAAACATTTATTTATACAAAGAATTATATTTAAAACATTAATTTATAGGCACGCGTCCCTTCCACTTTTTATGTCTGTCTCTCTCGCTCTTAGGCGGGCTAACCATGCCCGAGTGGAAGGGACGCGTGCCTCTCACTCGCTCTCATTGTGAGCGCATAACGTGAGCGGAGCGTAACGCAGTTTCTTGAAGTGTCACCCGGCAAACCAATTTATAAGACGTTGTCACGTCAAAAACAAGTAAATTAAATATAAACCACATAATTTATGTGCGATGTCTAGGGGTCTAGAGCAACTGATTTTAAATATGTGATGTTTTTAATTATATTTCATTCCAGGTCTAGACAAAGATCTTGATACACAGCATCTGTACGACGGTTTCAAGATCATCATGATGATTGGTGACATTAGACTTAAGGAGGAATATGAAGGAGTAGCAGGGGACGTATATATTTTAGACGCTAATATCATATCAACCAGTCATTTGGTGAAGCTTTCACTGCCTGTAGTAAAGAAGTTTCTTATTTGCATACAGGTAAGTTTCAAAATCAAATACAATCACTGACTGAAAACGTTTTTCATATATTTTTATTGTGGCATTGCGAATCCCATTAGACGACTTTAAGAGTGCGTTTCCACCAGAGTTATGCGAGGTAGCTAAGCATTGCGCGAGGTAAAATTTCATAACAGCAGCGCGGGGCTAGGAAAATGAAGTAATCCTTTTGGTCGATTTTTTTATTTGCATACCGCTTAGTTACCCCTTACGGTGAGTATCCACTTTAATTTTCCAAAAAACAACAATGTCTTTAGGTCTTGCAGTATGTGTTTTGCTTGTGATCTTATTCAAAGAATAGGACGTTCCAAACTTCAGTCGAAACCTAAATAAGATAGAATGATAGATAAGGAATGGGCCCTTGCAATTACACAGATATGCTATGCGTCACTCTGTAGCTACCATCGGTCCTAAAAAAATAATTACTTGTTTACAATCAAAAACTGGAATGCTCTCTCAAGTTGCATGTACGTGTACTAGAGAGTTTAGCATGGGGCGCGAAGAAGCAGATTAATAAGACTAAGGCAGTTTTTACAAAATATTCCAGCTTCACCAGCTGTCTTTACATTTGGACTCTGTTTTCTTTTAAATCCAGGTTGAACAGCCTCATCTGCCGACTTTTAGATAGAAAATGTGGCGACAGCCTCTTTGAGTCACCTTAAGCTGCGAGCGCACATACGGATGCGTTAAATATCGAACGATATTTAGGATGTATTTAGTGGAGGGTGAAAACAAGACTGCAAAGTCTGCAGCGCTTAGCAAGCGTAGCAACAACATTCAGTTGCTGCTACGCATGAGAACCACTCCATCAGCCGCACTTGAGTATCTCCTGAACCTAAGACCTTTGGACCTAGTCATTCAGGAAGAGGCAAAGGCAGCTGCACTAAGACTAAAAGCTAACGGCTTCTGGAAACAAAACATAGAAAGAAAGCACGCATAGACAGAACACCGTGCCAACATATCTTCGATCGAAGGTAAATATTCGACTCACTGCGGAACCAAAAGATAGCTCTGGCAACAATGAAGTCAAAATATATACAGATGGCTCTAAAACCGCATACGGTACTGGAGCTGGAGTATTCTCGAACTACTTAAATATCAAAATATCATCATCTCTCCGTAAACTAAACAATATCTTTAAAGCCGAATGTATAGGTATAACCAAAGCGTCACAAGCGGTTGCAGCCAGAGAATACGATATAAAAATCATCACAGACAGCGCATCCATTCTACAAGCCCTACAAAGAAGCACTATAATCTCAGCCCTTATTTTGGAATTCCATAATACACTCCAATCCAGGGGCACAGCAACTCACTGGGCAACGACGCAACGGATGAGCTGGCCAAAAGGGGTTCGTCGTCGAAAAAGTCGAAGGTCCGGGCTAATTGTATTAAGCGACACTCTGAGCGATATAGACTTTTATACATATTTGGAATCAGCAAATTTTTCTGCGTCATTTGAGCTGGGTTTGGTGACGATCGGAGCAATTTTTTGTCGCTTAATACAACCGCATTTTGGGGGCCTATTTTGGACTGCAATGTATGAAGTGACACATAATATTGACAAATTTAGGAACTGTGTACTTAAGCTCACTACCAAATACCAGACAGGCAATTAAGCTTTTTTTCCTGGAGCAACAATTAACAGGCAAGTTACGTTAAAGCATTTAGCCTGACTTTATAAATATATAGAAATGTCGCTTCATACAATTAGCCTCTTTGTTATATTCTTATCCAGTGTCGCTTAATACAATTAGCTTTACCTTGTTAATATACAAGAATGTCGTTTAATACATTTAGCCTTTTTGTCAAATTCATACCCAGCGTCGATCCATACATTTAGCTCTGTACATGAAACGTTAGATGTTGTAACTTCAACTAATTATCTTGCAGTAGATAATGATATGTCGGTCGCATGAACTATTTAGGATTTCAACAGTAAACATTTAAACCATAATGGTTAAACCTATTTTCTTATTCAATATTTGATTTGTAGTGTCGTTTCAGTTATAACAAAGTAAAGTTCTAGTTTTTCAAACAGTCTACCCTAAACGGAATAAGAATAGTAGACACATTAATACAATCAAAATTTTATATGAATTAACCATTATAACTACCAATTTTAGGTGGTCATTTCAAAAGTCACGAAACTTTCTACAGTTAATCCTCTATACCTACTAAAAATGAAAAGCCACTTCTGGCAGCCCAGCGTGGCCGGGGTAAACTACCCTAAAATTTGAAGGAGGGTAAGAAATAAGTTTTATTTTAGTAAAAGTATCAGTTATACCATTTTAGGAAATTACTTTCGACAGTATTTTATGTTCATGGGATTTTTGCCAGAGCATTTACATCTCTCCTAATTGTTGACAGAACGCTATAATTATTTATAAAATAAAAATCCATTTTTGTCACTTCATCAGTCTTCAAATGGTAACAGAATAAATAAAATAAATAAATAAAATAATAAATAAACAAGGTCTTAAATGTTTACTCACCCTATGTATGTAGCTTTTAATTTATCAATGTTTTAACCGCCAATTTCTGCGAACTTCATTATTCAAGTATGATTAAAAACAATTTATTTTAAAAAATCAGTTGCATAAACTAATTAGCCATACATTAAAAAGTTTAAGATATGGTATTTAAATCAATTAACTTAGGTTTTGAAATATGACCAACTCTTTGATTAAAGCACTTAGCCTAGACCCATTATTTGCATGCCTAGCCGGTTAAATCATTTAGCTTGGAACAAGAAATAATAATCATAGGCGGTTAGGTCATTTAGCCTGGAATAAGAAACAATAATCAAAGGCGGTTAGGTCATTTAGCCTGGAATAAGAAACAATAATCATAGGCGCTTAGGTCATTTAGCCTGGAACAAAAAAAGTAAAATATGGATCATTTTGTATTAAGCGACATTTATCTACGTTAAAAATAGGAATATTAGAAAAAAAATGAATCCGATTATGGGAAATATTGTAATAAAAACAGTTATATTATTCTCTGGTTTAATAATGCGATTTGGTAAAGTATTTTTTTTTCTAAAAATCGAAACTTTAAACTGCTCTAGTGTAAAGTTACAAAAATGTCGGTTAATACAAATAGCCCGGAACCCGTCGAAGTATAACATTATATGGACCGGAACCACTACAGCCCATACCCCAAGGCAAAATAAAAACTTGGCTGCGCCGTAACACGGAATAAAAACACCTGAAAGAATGGAACACCAGTGAAGAATGCAGTGCAGTGAAGTGGCATCAAAAAAGTTGACCCGCAAACTCATCAAACTAAAAAAGGACAGAGTTCGCTAAGGTATTGGTTTAATAACTGGACATTACTCTTTAAACAAGCAGCTATTCACAATAGGTCTGACTGGCAGCCCTCTGTGCAGAGGCTGCATGGAGGCAGAAGAAACTCCACAGCACGTGCTTATAGAATACAGGAGCGTGGAATATCAACGGGCGCAGCTTCTCCAGTCCCCAACATCACTCCTGGAAGCATACAGAAGCCTGAAAAGGCTGCTTACCTTCTGGGATGGCTGGGGTAGAAAGACAACTCAAGATGGCACAAAGGCCCAATCAAGAGGCTAAGTGCGGAAAATGCCCCGCTAAACTAAACTAAACTGGGGTGTATTTAACCACATAAAATTATAATTGTAATCGTATCTACGTTCAACATTTGACTAGTTTATTTTACATACAATTCTCTAGAGAATACAAAAGTAGAACACGGCTACTGAAAAGGATAATAACAAAATGTTGTCGTGTTACAATAAATATTTTCATTTCAAAGCATACATTATATTTCCTTTGGGAAATATTTAAATAACAGCTTTAAATTTGGAATATAGAAACATATTTCTTTTTCAGGAAGCATATCCGGTGAAACTGAAAGAAATTCACGTAACTAATGCGGGGCCAGTTATCGATACCGTCTTAACCCTCGTCAAGCCCTTCCTTAAGGAAAAAATAAAAAACAGAGTGAGTTTTGACCTAAATCAAAAATAGATAACGTAATTATCATTACTATAAATAATTTATCTAATTGGCATTTCCCGTATATGTCAATGAAGTAACCGGCTAGAGATATTTTGAAGATTTTAATTTGTGGATCGAGTAGATATATGAATAATTTAGATTCACAAATAGAAAAAGAAATCATTTGATGAATCAACGACACAAATCCATCATTTTTTTTATAATCTTGAAAAAAAAAAAAATTCATTCCTTTAAAAAGAAATGCAAATATATTTCAGTTTTTATATAAAAAATCTGTAAAAAGCTTTAAAAGAAATACGCCATGGCAATCGATTTAATCACCGTCATCAGTATTCTTATTAATTGAAATATAAGGCTTACATTATAAATTATTTTTTAACTGTACATTTTCAGATATTCGTACACACCAACTACGAAAGTCTATACAAATACGTCCCAAGGGATATGCTTCCTGCAGAGTACGGTGGCGATAGTGGATCGCTAGATGAAATTAATAGTAAGTACAATAATGTTTCTTAGAATAAGTTATAAAAACTTCACTTATATATAAACAGCGTTTAGGGAAAAGAAGTACAAGTTTGACGACATCAATGGTCGAGTGTAACTCGCATACCGGTTTTCATGGAAACGATACTCCGTAGCCCTAGGTTGAATTCGGATCCGGCCGGGAATTCAACCTAGGACTACGGAGTACAAAGCTAACTTTTCTATAATAGCTCGGGTGTGAGTGTTATGGTACCCTAATTGTTTCTGAACTCCATAACACGTGCTTTAGCTTTTAAAAATTAATAGTTAAATTTGTTTCCACTTACGAGAAGATACGAAAGAATACTAAAGAAAGAAAAATATTATTAAACACCTAGGTCACTTAGAATTATTTTTGCTGGACAATGATTTTTTATTATTAAAAATATTAACAAAGCATTGTACTCATTATTAATATTTCTATTAACCCCTCGTGGTAAGCTAAATACTTATCTTACGAATGGGTCCACATCCGCAGTACATCAGTGAAGATTGAATTCGGTTCCCCTTTGAAGCTGACGTTCCCAACAATGCACAAAGGGCTACGACTGCCTTTAGAATTTATTTTTAAAATTTACTAGATGGTGCTGTAGTTCGTAGAAACACGTTATCGTATTGTTTCTGCGAGAGTACGTAAGTGCAAGTTTAGTTTTGCAATGTTAGGATAGCGAGACAATGTCATAATATAATTTAAAATCATATTCCATGAAAGGAACAAACCCTCAACTTATTCTCAAAAAATTAAAACATGAATAGATTTATAGAGTCGACCTCCTTACAAACCTTAAATATGACTAGGCCTTTTTTCTTTACATATATCCAGCAATAAAAAACACGTTCTGACTTACATCATTAGTTATTTTATCGAAAGTAGCTACCGAAAATAATTTTGTTAATTTTAATCTTTCTTTTTCAGAGGCCTGGTATCATAAACTTGTTGAATACGGGCCTTGGTTCAAGGCCGAAGAGTCTGTGAAGGCCAACGAAGCTTTAAGGCCCGGCAAGCCCACAAACTACGACGAATTATTCGGCATCGAAGGTTCCTTCAGACAACTGTCAATAGATTAATGGCCAGTTATCATTTAATTAAAATTTGGCCGCCACTATTTACGCGCTCAAAATTTGAATTTGGAAGACAGTAAATCCTCATTCATAATCACAGGCACATGAAAATTGATTACATTTGATTACTTACGGATGTAATTTCTATATAACCGTTCTTAGCATCTGTAGTGATTTTTTTTTGAAAATTGTGTCTTTTCTAAGTAAATCGTGACCTTATACATGGAAATCTTAAATAATGCCATTATTTCACTATCATATATTACTTATTTTTTTACGTGATAACGTCTTATAAATCGATAAACGCCGGCTGTACGCACGAAAAAGTGTAACGTTCCGCCTGAGCCGAGCGTGCAAGTGAGAACGCGTAACAAGCGATAGAGAGGCAAGATCGGCCTAAGCGTTTGGTTTGTGACGCATCTATCTCTCTTGCACTTCGTGAAGTGAAAAGCTAATGTCTTTTTTTTCCAATTTTTAATTTATCAAATTTGTTCAATTCATAAAAATATGCAATTTTTCATCAATGTTTTCTTATGACGCTATCGCTTCAAATTATTGACCGTAAACTGACTTTACAAACCAATTTTTTTATATAATTTTATTTAAGCGAATTTTTATAATTTACAACAATGAGTCTGTGTATTTCGAATGTTTTGCATTTTCTTAATATCTTATAAAGGAAAATATCGAAATGACTTTTATTTCTATGTCACCGGCTACGGAAACAGATTTTCTATTTCCCAAATCGAAGCTGGTTCCAAATCAGTGTCGTATAATTACTTCCCATTTCGTATTTGAACATAAAAAGCGGTTATAAGCATCCATGTTGACGAAATTTAGCGTCCATATTTATTTTAAATTTAGCTATGATATTATCTAAAAAGTTCAATAAAATTACAGCCATAAGACCATTGATACAATTACTAAGTAGTAGAAAATTTTAATTTAATGCCTTAGACTGGTAAATCTAAAATCAAATTAAGGGAATCTGGAATAGTCAAGTTTAAGTGATCTTATTGCCCCTTTAAATATTAATGTAGATCAAAACTGTTTACTGCGAAAACAACTCTATTTAATTCTTAATTTTATTAAATAAAAACAAACACTAAAGTAATGCGAGATTAAGTGATTGCAATTTCTGTAAAGACATATTTTTAAAATAGATAATATAAGGAAATAGGTTTTATGGGATTGTAATTGATTGTTTTAATCGTAAGTGGCTTATCATGCTAAGGCTTTATTGTAGTAGAGTAGCCATAGTACTTTCATGGCCGGTCATTTGAGTTTTAATATTAATTTTATATTGTTTTAAACATTCATGGTTTTTTTAAGGGTCCGCTATTTAATATTTAAAAAAACGTAGTAATAATCCCGTTTCAATAAAAACTAAAGTAAGTATGAAAGGTTAAAAAATATAAAATTTTAAATATTCATAAATTGTTTTAAACAAAATCAGCAAAAAGTAAATAATAGCGATAACAACGTTTTATTTAAAATAATTTGTATTTGGTTCGTTTTGTAAAAATAAAAATTAAATATTAAAGAATATTGTAATTAATAAATATTTACACGATAATCAAGATAATCATTTTAAAATCTCGGTGCTGCTTTCTTGTGATATTTTGTATTGATTAATTATTATTATATTAAAAAATATAACAATACAATTTATCTACTTTCACTTAATACCAAAAAGTCCCTCATAAAGACACTCCCGATCCTTACCAGTTAGAATATTCTCTATTGTACACACATGACATAAAGTACAAATGGCGTCCTTATCGCTAAAATATAATATCTTCAAAACAACCCTTGGATGACCAGGCAAGTATGTTTCTTAATAGTTCATTTCAGTCGATGGTTAAATAAAGATTATAATATAAACCTGAATAATAATAAAGTATATTTACAAAGTATATATCAAATATACCTGCATACTAGAGCCATCCGAAAAGTAGTACCCGTTTACGCCGTACGGAGCGCTGGAGTGTAACCGCCGTACAAGTTCTAATACGTTCAGTTGTATATTAGCTGTCTATGTGCAAAGTTGCGTCTCGCTGGTATTGACCGTGTAATTTAGGTAAAGAATGTTCAAGAAAATAGAGAACGCCGTCAGTTGTGAAGTTGGAATTGTGATTAAATTTCAACAATCCCTAGCAAACTTTCAACCCGTAAGTTCAGACTTGGCTCCGTTAGACTACCGTTTTAACTATTACAAAACTAAAGGAGTATTTGACAGGAAAAAAATTTAAACTGATGAAGAACTAAAAGAAACTGTAATTACGTTTCTCGAAACACCTGGCGGTATAAATATGTGGCTGGAATACAAAAACTCATCGCACGTTAAGATAAATCTGAAATTTGGGATACTACTACGTAAAGAAGTAGCCTAAGATATGTTTTTTACAAATAAAATATTAAAATTTGTAAATATATTGAAGTTTTATTTAAATACAGGTTCCACTATCCGGATGGTGCCCGTACATAATTTTCCATTAGTTTAATTTTCTTCCCGTACACAAAGTTCGGAGACTCTTTTCAATTAAGAATTTGATAGTTGAATAGTACATTATCGTCCTATTAATGTCACACTGTTGGGACAAAGACCAAAAGGAAAATAGGACATATCCCACGATGCGGGCCCAGTGTGGATTGGTGCCTTAGCGGCCGAGCACTATTAGAACTTTTTGGTTTATAAAGTTATTAAGAACTAGCTGACCCGGCCACGCGTTGCTATGGTAACGTTAATTGATTATAAAAATCTTATTCTAAGACTAATGGTAACTATATATGGTAACAAACCCACAAAGTCCTTCTTTTATATAGTAGAGATGATATCATTTGAAGTTTAAAAAATAAAGTTTTTTGTTATTAATGTCACAATAATCGAGTAGCGTAGGTTTCTTAGCGTAGGTTTCACAATTCTAGAAAATAAGTTTACTAGAATTGTGATTCAATAAGTGAAATGTTCAAGAATAAAAGTTATTATTTGAGTCTACGAACACAAATACCTCTCGCAGCCAACGAGCCCTGAGCCCCGCGTAGAAATTCTTCAGTCGGTGAACCTTACAGTACCTACCAAACTAACGAACTACCGACTTCCTAATATGCCGCCAAAATTAACATGCCTCCCGAAACTCGATAAAGCTCAAAAGTAAAAGCACTCAATCGTGCATGATCTGAATACAGAACCTTGGTCGAAAAGTACACAACATTCGACGTGGTTAATTCGTCATAGTACACAGCACATAATAGACATAATCTCGACGCATTAATTTTTTTTTTTTTTTTTTTTTTATTGTGGCTTTTTCCGTTTTTCACAGAAATTTCGCCAGTGTCCTGTAGTGAGAGATACACGGAGTACTGCGTTAAAAATATCCAATTGGTTAACTTTTGATTGCTACTTTCTTTCTTGAGTAAACCTCTTTCTGGGTCCTAAAAACAACACAATTAACACGTCACAACACAAAGGGTTATTAAAATATGTATATAATAAATGTAAGGGTTGTCGTACAGTAAAGGGCTATAGGCAATGGGCTAGAGTTTAATGTTATTTTTTTTAATATGGTTACATATACATAAAAAGCCCGATTTGTTAGAAGTGGATAGGAGAGTGTTAAGGTTAACTGGACGGGGAATGTTGCTAGGAAGTTGGTCGTAAAGGGATGGGTATTTTAAGCAGTTAAAAAAGATGTGGTCAGTAGTACCCTCTTCTTGAACGCCACATTCACATAGGGGACTAGTTAAAATACGAATTTTGTATAGGAATACAGGGGTAGTCACATGCCCAAGACGGAGGCGGCAAATGGTCGAAGTAACTTGCTTTGGTAAGTGGCGGTATTTCCAAAACCATGGTTTTTTAGGTATATGCGTTTGGATTCTGCCATAATGACGACCTATGATTTTGGAATTACGGGACCATCTCGACTGCCATACAGCTTTAAGGTCGTTTTTGGCTATTTGGAGGACATCGTTTACATAGTTTTGCAGTCGAGAAGGATTGCCTGTTACCGTAGCGGCAGTATGAGGCAGTTGACGCATGGGCTAGGGAAGCCCATGCGTCAACTGCCTCATTGCCTTGTATACCACTATGACCCGGAATCCACGCTAAGGTTACATCAATATTACTAGAGTGGCACTGGAAGAGTAGGTTTTTTATTTGATATATAATAGGAGAGGAGGATTTGTATTTAAAAAGGTTAGAGGTGAGGGCTTCTAAACAACTTTTGGAATCTGTGAAAACCACAGCCTTATCAAGCCGATGGGAGAGTATCAGAACAATAGCCTCTAATATGGCCACTGCTTCCCCTGTGAATACGGATGCTTCCGCCGGACACTTAAAGTTCAGCACAATATTGAATTTTGGTACCCATACTGCAGCCCCGACATTTCCATCCGGAGAAATTTTTGAAGCGTCGGTGAAGACTGGGAGGCAATGCTGCCAATCCTCGCCCAGTATGCTCATGAAATTATTGTTTGCCAAAGGGTAATTTTTTTTTATTCCAAAATCCAATATAATGTTAGGAAAAAAAGTAAGAGCATCGAAATTTGTTCGGAATAAAGGATGGGAGTCAAGTTTTACAATGGGGTGGGACAGAGTTGACAACTTCCTGTAGCTAGCGACTATCCGGGGAGGGGTTCTACGGGACGAATTTGGAGGATCAGGAAATAGTTCAGATAAGCTCTGAAGACGTGAGCACAGTGGGTGTGACTCAAGTTGTAAGGCTTTAAAGGTAAATCTATCTGAGAAAAATTGTCGCCTCAGATCTAAAGGAGGGTCCACAGATTCGACTTGTAGTGCAATACCAGGAGAGGATTTCATAGCCCCCAATATTATACGCAGGCATTTTAATTGAATTTTGTCCAGCTTACTAAGGGATTCTTTGTTGCAGGGTTCCAGCAAAAAGGAACCGTAGTCTAGAACACTGCGGACCAAGGCATTGTATACTAGTTTTAAGGAGTACGGATGGGAGCCCCACCAAACACCTGAGAGGGATTTTAGAATGTTAGCGCCTTTTTCACATCTCTGTGCGATTGTATTGAAATGAGGTGATCCTGTCAGTCTACTGTCCAGAATAATGCCTAGAAATTTTACTTGGTCCGAGTATGGAATAATTTGGCCATCAATTCTAATTTGAATCGGGGGGATAGTTCTTTTCCTTGTAAATAAAACTATGTTACTTTTAGGGGCAGAGAGAGATAGACCATGGTCATCAAGCCATTGCTTAAGATAAAACAAAGCAGAGTTCAGCCTATTCTCAATTGTTTCAGGATCGGTTCCAGCTGTATATAAACAGATGTCATCTGCATATTGGAGTATATTACAGAAACAAGACACACACTGTTCAAGGTCATAAGTATACAGGCTGTATAGCAGAGGACTCAGAACAGACCCTTGCGGTAGACCCTGCCAAATGTATCTAGGAGGGGTTTGATGATTGAGGTAATTGACCTTAACAGACCTACCAGTTAAAAGGCTATAGATAAATTGCACTAGCTTCGCAGGAAAACTCAATCGAAGAAGCTTCTCTCTGAGCACCGGAAGTTGTACGTTATCATAAGCAGCAGACACATCCAAAAAGGCTCCCACCAGGTACTCTCCCTTTGAAAAGGCAAGGCGAATATCTGATGTGAGCATAGATAGACTGTCTAAAGTTCCTCTGCCTTTACGGAACCCAAACTGACTTCTGGCCAATATGCCCCTATTCTCCGCCCACCATTCCAACCTATTTTTTATCATATGTTCAAGTACTTTGCATAAGGCAGATGCTAGAGCTATAGGCCTATATGACGCGGGATCCCTAGGATTTTTGCCAGGTTTAAGCAAGGGAATGATGACCTGTTTTTTCCAGTCAGGAGGAATGTCACCTGTTTCGATTACTTTGTTGTAAAAGTTTAGCAGATATTCCAAAGCGGTTGGGCCAAGGTGGGAAATAAAGGAGTAGGGTATACCATCCTCTCCCGGCGATGTATCTTTTAGATTGCTAAGCGCACGTTTAAGTTCCTCAAGGGAGAAAGGGTTGTCAAACTGGGAGAGTGTTGAATTGAGGGGCTGGGAACTGACAGACTGGCTGGGGTCTATTGGGACAAAAGGTGGGGCTAATCTACTCGCAAAAATGTCAATCCAGGCAGATGGATCATTTGAAGATGGAGAGGGCCCGACGAAAGATCCTCGAAATCGCCTAATGTTTTGCCAAATCTTTGAAAGAGGTGACTGAGGGGAAAGACTCACAGAATTTAATCCACCCGTTTTTTTTTTTCTTTTTGAAAAGGCGCTTGCATTTAGCAGCCACTTGCTGGTAGGCAAGAAAATTATCCTCAGTCATATTTAAATTATATTTAATTTCAGCTTGTTTTCTCAACTTAACCGCATCTGAGCACTCGGAGTCCCACCATGGGGGAAAAACCGAGTTGTTAGCTGAGCGGCGCAACGGGGGTATGCAGAGATCCGCTGATAAAATCAACGCATTTGTAAAATAAAAATATAGATCTTTTGTTCCGAGGGGCTGAGAAGATGGAGGATGGACTAAGTGTGAGTCAACTTCACTGGAGAATTTAGCCCAATCTGCTTTGCGAGTGTTGTATTTGCGGAACGAAGGCAGGTGGGGAGCGGGCAAAGATGTTCCGGGTTTAGAGATTATTATTGGGAAATGATCGCTACCATAACTCTCCAATAAGGTCTTCCAGGTTAGTAGCGGTGCTAGATTTGGGGAGCAGGCGGTTAGGTCCACAGCCGACCTTTCGTCTTGATTGGGATAAACTCGTCTGGTGGGGCTACCATCATTCAATAAGCAGAGATTATGATCGTCAAATAATTCAATTAAGTGTAGTGAGAGTGGGTCACAGTTATGACAGCCCCATGAGGTGTGATGTGTGTTAAAGTCACCTAGCACTATTACTGGTTGAGGAATAGACAAAAGGATTCTATGAAGATCTGCGATGAGAGAGGTAGTTGGATAGGGGATGTACAATGAAACAAATGAAATGTTTAGAATATTGGCCGCAACAATATCAAATGAGGAGGGATTTGAAGTTGAGAGTAAGAGAGGCCATCTTTAATCAAGAGAGCGCAGCCATCATGGCCGCCGTCTCTGTCATCCCTGAGACAGGCATATCCACGTACTCGAAACCGAGAACCCGGTATAAGCCATGTCTCAGAGATGGCCGCGACAGCCACAGAGTATTTATTCAGTAAGTAGTTCAGTTCGTGAGACTTTGGACGGACACTTCTACAATTCCATTGGAGAAACTGGCATGTGTTCATCACGGAGCCATTTTTGGGCAGAATACTATTCAAAATACTTAGTTTGTGAGCTACGTTGGGCGGTAAGGCATCATTAAACCTGAAAAGAATATCTGTTAAAAGAGATATTATATGTTCTAAGAATTTGTCTTCCTTAGAAGTGGAGTATGGATTTTCCAAGTTAGTCCCATTAGGTAATGAAGGGTGAATATCTGAAATTAGAGATTGGTGAGTCAATCTGTCATATCCTCTCGGCAGTGGGGCTCTGGGTTTTGGGGATGATAAGACTGTCTTGCGGTGTGAAGTAGAGGGTGAGGATGGATAAGGATGGGAGATAACTTGTGAGGCGGACTGTGAAGGGTTGTGGTGAGTGGGAGTTTTAGAGACATCTGCATATGGACGCCGTACCGGAGGAAACCGGGCAGAGGCTTCCAAATATGACACATTCTCTTGAGACATTACTGCTTTTATGTTGTGTTGTCTAATAGTTTCAAGGCAACCTCTACTTGTCGCAAAGTGGTCTCCAGAGCAATGCAAACAGGTGGATTTGCTTTCAGGTATGGGACAGCTATCTCCAGGGTGTTCTTGAGCACAACGGTAGCATCTGGGTTTGGACCGACACTGTGTCTTGATGTGTCCAAATCTACAACAATTATGGCATTGTATAGTTGGTAATTGGTATGTCTCTACTGGGAGAGAAGTGAAGTAGGAGTAGATTCTCTTGGGCAAAAATTGACCCTCAAAGGTCAGAACAATAGTCTGGGTGGGAGTCCAAGTAATCTTATCATTAGCTGTGACTTTTCTGTTTAGTCTTCTGGCTTTTAAAATTATTCCACAACCCTCTGGGAGGTCGACGGAGTTAATAAACTCATCAAGCGTCCAGTCAACTGGAATGTTCCTTACAATACCCATCCGTGTAATGTTATATGTAGGTATAGACACTTTATACTTATATTTTTTTCCAAAGTCGGAAGAGATAAATTTGTTAGCGTCAGGGCCAGTTTTAAATTCCATTTCAATTCTGTTTCTACCTACACTCCTAATTCCACCTCTACAGATATTTTCTATATTATATTTATGAACTAATTGTCCGAACTTAATTGGTCGAATGGTAGTTCCTGCAGCTGGGTCAGGGTCTTCCCTGCTAACGTGAACTATAAATGGTCCACGGACATTTTGGTTGTATTTACGGGATTCCTGTGAAAGACTAGGGTGTGTGTAAATAGATTGAATGGATGCCGAGGTGTCTATGTCGTTTACATTCCTAGTTCGTTTGTCAGAGTTGGGCGTTGAATCTGATGGTAATTTGTGCTTACGAGAGTCAAGTTTAGCGGTGAGTGATTGGGAGAATATTGGGGGTGATAAAAGTTCAATGTCAGGGGGATCAGGAGGGTCAGGAGGTTCCGGATTCATATTGGATTAATACTAACCTTACACCTTACAGTTGGTGATATACAATAATACGTAAATAAATATATAAACGAGTACCAACGATCACAAGACACTCACAAACACTATGTTAAAAGAAAGAACTCAGTTTAGAAAGTACTATCTTAAAAGCACTGCTAAAAACACAGATTTGATTCACAAACACGTGTATCAAACAACTCCAAGCAGCGAAGTCCACGCATTAATTTCATACATATATGAAGACGTCATTAATTTTAATTTCATACAGAAACGTCAAAAAATATTATTTAAAGCGACAAAATACAGTTACCTAAGTGAATATATTCCAAGCCATTTTAATATCATAAAACTAACACTAAAACTAAAATCGTCAAAATAATGCAACCCCTTGATATCGAAGTTCTCTTCGACATACTAAGCTTATAGAGAAGCTGTCATTTCTCTGTCATATGTCATTCTGTTTGATATAACATGAAGGAGTTTCTTCTGAACTTAAGGAACTTGATTTAACAGTAGATATTTAATTAAACATTACTTTGTAATACGCAGAGCGTTACAGTTCGTGACAATAAAAAATATGAAGGGAACATGACAATAATTAGAGTGCCGACATGTTATGAATATTTATTCCATGCGGTAGATGACAAAGTTGAAAATAAAACAGGCCAAGTGCGAGTCGGACTCATGCACAAAGGGTTCCGTACAACGTACGTTTGTTGTATGGGAGCCCCCCTTAAATATTTATTTTATTATTTAATATAAAAGTAAAAATACAACTGAGTATTTTGTGAAGATTACAAGGGCCTACCTGTTGCCATTATTGATATCGAGCATAAAAAGGCAAAAAAATCGGTTTTGTTGTATCTCGCCCCCCTTAAATATTTATTTTATTTTGTTTTTAGTATTTGTTGTTATAGAAGCAGCAAAAACACATAATTTATGAAAATTTCAACTGTCTAGCTATCGCGGTTCTTGAGATACAGCCTGGTGACAGACAGCGAAGTCTTAGTAACAGGGTCCCGTTTTTACCCTTTAGGAACGAAACCCTAAATATGCGATTACTATTTTAAACGACTAGGTACTGACCTTCTTGCGTCTATGACACTGCATTCCACCTCTTTGCGTATATTTGCTTTATGGCAAGGAATGTCATCCTTTTAAATATAGAATATTCTCGAAGGCTAGACGAACATAATACGATCACCAGTAGTATCTGAGAGTGTAACCTGAGTCGTTGTAATGAGAGTTCAACAATAGAATAAATTGTGATATACCTAAATGGTTTGAATTAACGTCCAAGTTCCCAAAGATCCCGGAGTGCGCGTAGGGCGCTACAGTACATAAGCCTCAGGCTTAGGCAGGTGTAAATTCTTGAATTCGCAGACGATACTGTCACGTTTGAGTTAATAATTGTATGATAGGGTGAATTTACAATCTTAACTCTTATACAATAGAAACATTTGCATATTTGAAAACTTTCAGTCAACCTTCTACGTGCAACTTTCAATTTTCCTTTAAACTTTTATTTATAACTCGAAGGCTTACTCTATTTTTCGATGAATCCAGTGGAATCAATATAGAAGTTTAGTAAATTATGTATAAAAATAGACACTCCGAGAAATTTTCTTATAGGACTCAAGAAATCGCTAACAATATCGGCTTTGACTATGTAAACTTTATTAAGAACAAAACGACCCTGCTCTGTATAAATCAATAACTTTGTGGATGGTTGTGTTAAATAGTTCTACTGAGATTTGAAGCAAAATTAAAAGATCTTTAGTATTATTGAAAACCGTACAAGTAATTAAATTATCAAGCATGATCTTTTCCACTTTTTTTATTTAGGATGGCTTAGTTTTTGATCCCAATCAAGCCCGGGGGCCAAGATAGAATCCACGATGGAACGAGCTTACCCAGAAGGTGCCTATTATCTAAATTTGTACTTAGAAATACCTTTTAATACATGATTACTAAAAATCATATACTGTGTATTAATAAAACATTTTTATGTAATAAACTCATACCTTTTTATTTTATTACTTACTCACCTATTACTTTATCCTTTTCATTTCTTATATGTTACCTCAAAATAGAATTAATAACAAATTACAAAAGGTTCATTGAAAAGAAAATACCTACCATCCTACACGAATCATTCCTTATGTTTATATAAGTTTTCTACCTTATTTCTTGAGAATAAAGTTCAAGAAGGTCTTAAATTGACCTTGATGATTCATAATATGGGTACAATAATACAGCAGACGTTGATCTTGTGTAATAAAAGGGGGTTTTGATGACGCAAAATTTTTCACAGAGGAAATGATGGTTAGCAGTCAAGTCATTGTAAAGTAGGAACATTTCATTGTTAATTAATAATTTATTTTATATCATGGATAAAGTAAGTGTATTGAATTTAGTGATTATTTTGTTTATGACTCAAATATAATATGATCTATAAACCATAATATATAGCTTACTTCTGGAAAAACAACCAAAAATGCCCCGCCAGCAAGCCCTAAATCCAAAACGGATATCAAGACAGCGACACACCAACCTTCACCAACTACTCTACCGCCTGTAGCGGCATATGTCGTAAATTACAATTAAGTCCCACACGTTATATGCATATACAGTAATCATCATTAATCTGGTGACTTACTGCTGGAACACAGATTTTCCCTACTCTTCCCTGCTTATATAAACACTGTAAGCAAGGGTCGTCGTCCACCGCGTGGGTCTAATGGGTTTGATAGGTGGTAACGACTGCAGATATAGCTAATACCAGTAGCTTCACTTATCTTCCGAAACAAAATTGCCGAGCCCGGAAAAAAAATTATATGGTCATATGCGGTGAACTAGAGAACATATATTTTTATTTGTTGAAAAACATTTAACAATTTTTAGTAAATAATTCCAGGCTGACGTTCAGTCTGCTTGTTCAAATAATATCAGTCAGTGTAATTCTTCTTCCTCTTCTTCTTCTTCAAGTGCCTCTTCAGTCCTGAAGGTTGGCCGTCAGCTTCTTGTACTCGGTCTTGTCAACCGCGAGTCTGAATAGCTGTTCGACGGAAGTAATGCCGGTCCACTCCCGAATGTTTCGCAGCCACGATTTCCTCTTTCTTCCAGCGCGCCTCTTCCCTTCTATCTTGTCCATCATAATAAGTTGGAGTAGCGCATATCTATTGTGTCGTAGCACGTGGCCGAGATATTCTATTTTGCGCTTTTTTATGGTAGGCAAAAGTTTCCGAGGCATTTGAACGCGCTGGAGGACGGTTTCATTTCTAACCTTTTGGGTCCAGCTTATGCGCAGCATACGGCGATAGCACCACATTTCGAATGCCTGTAGGCGTCGTGCGGTGTCCTCTTTCAGGGTCCATGCTTCGCAGCCGTACATGACGACAGGCCATATGTAGCACATGAGTAATCTGACTCGGAGCTTTATGTGAAGTTTACGACAGCACAGAACTTTCCTCATTTTGTTGAAAGAGGCTCGGGCAATCTCTATCCGGGTCTTAATTTCTTGTTCGGACTCCCATGTTTCGTTTACCCAAGCACCGAGATACTTGTACTGTCGTACCCGCTCAAGCTGTTTGCCTGCCACCGATATACTGGGGTTTAAGTCCGGGTTTATAGAAACCACCATGAGTTTGGTCTTACTGATGTTTATCGACAGACCAGCCTTTTCGCTGCACTTATTGACTTTATTGACGATTGTTTGCAAGTCCTGTTCAGAAGATGCAATGAGAACAGTGTCGTCCGCATAACGCAGGTTGTTAACGACCGTGCCGTTGATTTTTACCCCAGCTTCCAGACCTTCAAGAGCTTCTGACATCACTGCCTCGGAGTAAATATTGAAGAGCAGCGGAGACAAAACACATCCTTGTCGAACCCCACGACAGATCTCAATTTCGTCTGTTTCCTCGTTTTCAATTCTTATTGTAGCCACTTGTTTTTCGTACAGATTACGGATGATCCTAACGTCCTTACCATCGAGTCCAATGTCTGTTAATAGACCCAGAAGATGTTGGTGCTTAACTCGATCGAATGCTTTTTCGTAATCTATGAAGCATAGCAGTACGTCGGTTTGCATATCCCTGCATTTTTGCACGAGAACGTTGAGGGCAAAAAGAGCTTCACGAGTACCGACACCAGATCGAAATCCGAATTGACTGTCTCCCAGTTGTTCGTCACATTTTGGTCTTACTCTGTTCTGGATAATGTTTAAGAACACTTTGAGGACGTGGCTCATTAGACTGATCAAACGATACTCTCCACATTTCCTGGCATTTAGTTTCTTCGGTATTGTGATGAACATAGATTTCAACCAATCGCTTGGGATGTTACCGGTTTCATAGATGTCATTGAATAGCTGAGTCAGTACGTCAAGTTGATCCTCTTCCAATAGTTTAAGAATTTCAATGGGTATGCTATCTGGTCCCGGCGATTTACCCGTTTTAGCGGATTTCAAGGCACGTAAAACCTCAGATTTTAAAATGGGCGGACCATCGTTGTCAGTGTAATTCACACGCTGCTAAATGAGGATTTTCACTAGCGTCGCGGGGAATAACTGGATTTCGTAGTTTATAAAAAGAACTCAGTTAAACTAATCATTATAGGAGGTGAGGATATCCACACAAGTTTTCAAAAATGTAAAAATACTCAATTCCATCAGATATTGATAACGTATATGTCCCAAGTGTCTAAACACTTGGGGCGGGGCTGGCCATATGAAAAGGTAGAAAATTGGAAAGAAAAAAAATCGAGCGTGCATAGTCGTGAAGGGAACCAAAAAGAAGTTCCCATTCAAAAGATTGACATTTTCAAACATCAAACGCATCATATTAAAGTCCCAGACATGCTGACACATAATCTGCCTATTATTCAGAGATTTTCTCAAAAAATTCTCTTAGCTTTCTGAATATTGCAAATAAAATGCATGAAAAATAGCATGCAAATAAAAAACACTCATTTCTTATTAAAGTATATAATTTTATTATCTTTTATTTCAACCATCGAATCACCGATGTATTGAAAATCTGTTTTGAGTTGGTCATTAAGTTCATCTTCAGTTTTTCCTGTTACATATAAGAGTTAACAAAACATCGCTAAAAAAGTGAACAAAAAAATATACTTGATTGATTATACAGTACCACCTAGAATGTTAGATGTTATGATATCATCCATATAGGTAATTGATCACCAAAGTACCGAGTCATTTAGAATTTTCCGTTGATACTCGTATATCTCCATTCGCACGTGTTAAAACCATATTCTAATTTTAGAAAATTTCTTACCCCTGGACTCCTTTACGTCACGCTCAAATCATTAGATTATAGAAATGCACACTTTTCAGCGTGTAATTAACCCACCTCACCTTAATCTGAAGCGCTTCGGTATTTTTAACAAACGATTTTTTTTCTATTCTGATCTGCTACCATAGACGGATCTGCTACTCTACACGAATAGCTTAAATATGGTAGAGGTACTCAACAAGGTGTAAGGTATCCCGCGCTTCAGTAAATCCAAAAAATCCTCTATTTGGCTGCTCTACTATATAAATCTTTATTTGTTTTCTTTATTCACTTCTTAGTTACTTTCAAAATTTGCGTTTTTCTTTTTAATTAATTTATATGATTTAATAATAAATTGTCTACCTTGGTATCTATTATTTCGTAGCAGGAACGCATTAGGGTAAAAATGTCGCAAACAATGCATCACACAATACATTTCAAAATCAAGATCGTTATAGATGCTTTCCTAACAGCACAAGAAAATGTTCTCAGTAGATCACAGCGGCATGCAATGTTGAAATAGCAAACCACAGAAACCGCAGTACATCTGCAAAGAAGACAATACACGTAAAGCGTAAAGCTACATGCTCAGTTTAACACCAGGTCACACCATCATCAGTATGATCGGTCAAGTGACACAGGCAGTACGCAATATATACACAGCCCTATGAAACTATAGGAGGCATAGTAACAGGAATTTTCTGACATATTTGGAAATTTTAAAACTATCATTGATGTTTCAAATAACATTGAGTGTGAAATAACATTCTTGACAATTTTGACAGCAACAATTTGAAATGGTCCGGATATCTGACAGTTTTATTTCGTTGAGAGTAATGATTCATCTTATAAATTTTATTTTCTTAAAAAATAAAGAAAAACTGTTTTATCAATCACTGACAATTTTAAGCGGGTTGATTCTGCAACTAACAATCTCTTAATCAAATTCTGAGTGAAATATTAAATTCATTTTTTTACTTTTGTCAAATAAATTGCTACCTTGCATACCAAAACTATCAAAATGACTTGGAATTGGAATTTTCATTACTATCGAGGCTCGACAGACAGACTGTACATCATACAGAATCTAGGGGCAGACCATATTGACCCTTAAGTGGCTGTCGGTGTTACACTTACAAATTAATTGTGTACACCCAAGGGTTTACTAGTTAGTAGCACTAACAAAGTGAAGATGGATTATTCTGGAAACATAGTGCTCCCCTATTTGATTTCATTGGAAGATACCTTTTGTGTCTTTCAATGTTTTGCATCACTCCCTCAACTTGGCGTTAAAATATCTATTATCGAGGTCACAGAACTAATATAACATCGGACGTAAAACCTACGCTTAGGAGTAAAAACCTTTGTATTCTTGTTGTGTGCGTACTGATTATATTTAATATTTCTAAAAATCTTAAAAAAAAGAATATGGCAAAATTTAACTAAGTCTTATGAAATTTATAAGATCAAGAATTGCTGATAACTTAAGCGGTTCACACACTAGAGATGCGTCCCGCCGCGGTGCGCGTAGCGACAGAAAACGTGCGCGGGGACGGAGGCGCAGATCTGCCTAACTTAGCAGTGTAATCTGCTTCCCCGCGCGGAGTAGCAATACAAGTTGACCCTACTTCTTCACGCCCCGCGCTCCCGCGCAGAATCTGCGCGCGGGGCGCCTACCCGCACGCTCCCGCGTCGGCAGTGTGTTGTCATAGGCGTGTTTTCTATATTAATTGAGATTCTTGCATACAATGATAAAATCTTGTCGCCGCAATTATAAGATAGATTAGAATATTTTTACTTTCACTCCTATTAGCCTGACCAGTAAGCACTATACTTAGTCTCGTAAGGAACAGACATACATATATCATAAATGGATATGTAATATTGATAGAAATACATACCCGTCAGTCAAGTACAAATGCTTGTATTCATCACACTAACATCTGCCCCTTCCGGGACCCATCGGTACGAATGGCAGTATCGCTACCGTTGCACTAAACGGTC
Source organism: Calamotropha paludella (assembly GCA_927399485.1). NCBI lineage: Eukaryota > Metazoa > Arthropoda > Insecta > Lepidoptera > Crambidae > Calamotropha > Calamotropha paludella. The sequence continues at coordinate 14,287,212 of OV656824.1, read as the reverse complement.
GTCAATAAGACTGCTATTTGATTTTGTTCGTACATAATAACAAGGACTGCTATTTTATAACAGCAACTTTTGAAAGACCTGTAGAGGAAGAAAACTTAGATTTTTCTTATAACTTATTATTTAATATTATACCATAGACTATGGTCTATGGTATGGTTTTGTTAAATAAAATTATAGAGATGAAATTATTAATATATTTTTTTATTCTATAATAAAATAAAAATGTGAGTTCCAGTCAACTCACATCAACAAGTTAGTTCAAAGCTGTGCAGAGCCTGTCCTGCCTTTTAATAACGGAGTGAATACAAAAATTACTATTATAACAACCATGACTTGGTAATGCAAACGCTCGACATACAAACATTTGACCTTTACAGGATTTGAACCCACGACTATAAATTTCACACGGTCACTAACCGCTACACTAAGCAAAAACAAACACATACATTATAATTTTACTTTGTATCATTCTTTGACTCAATAATAAAAGTGCATATTTTCGTACCTATTTAAGAAGCGTGAAATTATAATTACCATAGTAATTGGCACTAGTGACCATCAGAAAATAAGTGCAAGTCTTCGGTGTTTCTTTACTGCCATATTTAATAACACTAATCTTTGGTAAGGCGAGGGCATTAAGATCAGTACACGCACTTAAGACACAGGCTGACAAATCGTAATATGTTTATTTTAAGTAATTGGATACTATTATATATCTACACTAATATTATAAAGAGGAAAGATTTGTATTTTTGTATATTTGCAATGAATAAACTCAAAAACAACTAAGCCTATTTCAAAAATTCTTTCACCATTGGAAAGCTACATTCACGCTGAGTAAGATAGGCTATATTTAATGCTAGAAAATTTTTAAGAGATTTGTTTTGAGTTAAAATGGGTATTTTTAATGTACACCAATTGTTTGATTTTTAAATATTTGGTATGATATGGTTATCATATTAGTCACATATACAACAGACACAACAATGATTCAAAATCATCCAACGAATTCTGAAATTTTGTCCTAACTTGTTTGTTTTATTCAAAGGAGGGATACGAAAGCCTTTTGTTTTATTTACTGTAAAAAACAAACACCGTGTATATGTATATTGCGAATTTCATTTCACAACAAATTGAAAAGAAGCGAGGCGATCAGTCAGTAGTGCTCTTTTGTGAAGCGCGCGCGCATACAAGAGTGCTTGTACGGTTAAAGTCGTATCGTACGGTTAAACTACAGTTAACGGAAATTTAAAAAGTAAGTCTTAATCCAATATAATATATTTTTTCAAAGTGCTCTGAATTAAAAATTATAACAAAGGATTTTTTTAGAAAAAAAAAATATTTATTGTTTTCTTTTTAAAATAAAATTTTAAGATATCTGTTTGACTTATAAATTTAAAATAAAAATTATTAATTTTAGGTTTTTTTTACGTAATTTTGGTTATTTAGAACCGTAAAGTGAATTACCCAGAAAATTTTCTAATTATTTATGGAATATTTTACTCGATAAATTTAAAAATCCAAAAAAAAAAAATAATAGCAGCAAGTTCACCTTTCTTTGTCTGATCGTGGCTTCAGCGGGCTTGAAAGTTGTAGGGACAACTTTTTTGTAAACAAATTCCAACAAGGCATGAACCTTAATATAGAACCGAATGTGTAAAAACATTTTGATTTCTCTAATTTTCTTTAATCCGTCATATATATGGTTAAGCATTGTAGCATTTCTTTATTTATCTTTAATAAAAGAGAAACGCTAAATTATTTTTTACCAATGTTTGATTTATTTATTAGGCATCAACGTTAAAAAATTGCATTTAATAAAATATTACAAATATTACTTCAAAGCGTATATAAAACTGAAATACTAATAAATTTTATTTAAATGCATGTTTTTTTATATATATATCGTATATTTATTTCCTTCCACCCTGTCCAGGAGTCAGTTTTTCGTTAATTAAAGATTTAACTGATAGATTCTCTTAAATTTGAAGCAACCCATCGGAAACCTGAGATAAAATATTTGCTACTATAACTTGAAAAAACGACATTTACATTACCGAACGGAATTTATGCCTAATTTAAATAATATTCATCTATTTATTCAATTACTTATGTCGTAGAGTCGTTTGTCAATCTATTGTACATTTTAGTAGTTAATTTGAATGGATACCAGTGCTTGGTGAATCCTAAATAGTTTAAGTAAAAAAAAAACCTTTTAGTTATGTGTTTCTTAAGATAATAATGAAGTACAAACCTGTGAATTTTAACTGCACCTTGTATTTTAATGAGTAAATAAACCTGTGCAACAGTTTACGTCAAAGACACACCTGTACTATGTTGCAACGGTTACCCTGGAAGGATTGCTATAGGTATTTCAAGTCTTTATACATTCCATTGCATTTAAGACCGGTTGTGCGTATATTAGTAAGAATATCAGAAAAATGAAATAATGTTTACTTTTTTAAATTAAATTAGTTTGCAGAAAACTTATATGAATACTTGACTCAACTTTATTTCAAGAACTTGAGTATTGTTCAGTAATTTTTAGCTATAGATACTTTAGAAAAAGGTGGGTCTGAAAAAGGATTTTTTTATTAACTAAAAAGGAAAAAAATTTAAAATAGCACATTTTTTCCTTACCGTTTTCTCGAGTCATCCGTACTCGTAATACGTTAGCGTTACAATGTTATCCTTGAGTTATAAGCATATTGGTTTAGAAGACGGCTACTTATGGTAATTTTAAGGTAATTACAATAAACTCAGTTTTATCTTTGAATCATTCAGAAAATCATTCAGATTCTGTTATTTTTTAGCAGCATTAAATCCCTTTTGGATAATTTTCTTAAATTTTACTTTAAACTTTTTAAAGTATCCTATGACAAATTACGAAATAATGTCATTGACCCCAGCTGTATCTGCAATCGTCAGAATGCACCAGTCGCTAAGTGGATTAAGACTAATATTTCTTAAAGTGTTTTCACTCACTAAAAGGACTGTATCATACTATTCCTGACATTAACAAGTAAATTATGATATTGATATGACTCGTAATAAATTGTAAATTTGCTGGATGAGCACTCGCCCGGATAGCAAGAGATGCGGGTTCAAGTCCTGCCTGAAACTTGAGACAAATAGAGCTTTTTCTTAAAATAATTTCTTAAATAACTAAAATATAATAAAAATGTAAAGTAGTTAAATTTTTACGTTATTTAATAATAAGTTATGCGTAGAATGTAGCTTTTATTTTGCGTTATGAGTCTGTTTTAACTTCGTACACAATTCAGGTACACAGCGCTTAAATATAGAACGACTAATTAAATATTTCTATAAATAGACTTAATATAAAACAAATTGATACTTTGAAAGTAAAGTAATTATAACGCGTTTATTTGACTAGAATATAATTAACGTTATTTTTAGCAATTAAATTTAGATTATCTATAATTAGTAGACTTTATTAGTAATATATCAGATTTTTATAAATATAGCGAAAGTTAAGCTTTAGTATTGGGTACAACCTGACTTTTTCGAAATAGTGACTAGCAGCAACTAGTTTTAAATAGTTAAGTGGATAAAGCACATGTGTTATGGAAATAAGAAAACGACGCTGCCACAATACACAAACCAGAGCCAATATAGAATAGACCACGCGAGTAGCGACACCATGAAAACCGGAATGCAAAACACTCGACTACGGAGTTTGTCTCACTCCATTATTTATACCCTACTTCGCGAAATTTGTTTTGCCTTCTTTACAATCAACAAAAAATGTACCCTAGTTTCTGAATTAATGTAATTTATTAAAAATGTTTTAAGAACTTAAATTGACATTAAATACAAATACAAAATACAAACTTCTTTATTTAATTACCAATAGGACATACATAAAATAAACAAATGGTGGACCTCTTCTTTCAAGTGCAAGAAGCACCTGTGCCAGAAAAGGTTAATTTAATTAAGTTGGTATTGTTAAAAAATACTTTAGAATAGTAAAGAATATTATAAAGAAGACAAAACTGAAATCAGGGAATGAACGTGTTATAGGTGTGTATTAATAGAACATAACAATGCGAAATCACATTGAATATTTGCTATATGTTTTACATAATGAAACTCTCGGTTTTTCATAGTCATAATTTTTAACGAATTTCAATTTTTAGCTGGTAATTATTAAAATTTTGATTACTACAAACCCCGAGTAATAGTTAATATTGTCTTTTAGAAAAGCATTTTTTATAGTGGGTACTATCTTCTGTGTTACACCTTCTCAGTCTCTTTGTCCCCCGAAGTTGGTTTGCTAAATAGCTATAAGGATGACAAATATAATAAGGTAAAATAAAATTAAACAGACTTTACTGTTACTGGCAATACAGTTTTCAATCTATTAACACAAAAAATATGTCAATTTTAGGCGAACACTCTGCTTAACTTACTTTAGGTATAAGAAACAGTGTTGCCAAAGTACATTCATTTAAAACTATCACTTTATTTAGGAGAAAATTTTAAAATAACAAAAAGAAGCCATATACCTGGTTAAAACTATTAAAAACTGTACTGAAAATAAAATTATGTTTAAATAATTAATGTAAAGTTTTCTTAATTATGTCCGTTATTGACCTACGATAGTCACATGAAACAGATAACAATAAGTATTTCGTATAACCAAGTCGAGTTGTTTTTGTTGAACATAACGAGAACAGTGTATGGGAATAGTTACGTACAGTTATCGTTGCAGTAACTAACAGTTAAGTGCACTTACCTCGGTTCCGTGATTTCATTTCAAATAATTGATAACAGCGAAATTATACTTCTGGTACATATGAAAAATGGATATCAAGCAAAGAGTTGAATAATTGACAATCATTAATTTTTTGAACCCATTTTCTTTCTCTTAACCTTTAAATAACTGACAATGTAAGGCTAATGATGATTTGTAATAACGAAATTTCAAAGTATTTTGAAATGTATATTCTAGATTTGACTAACCGGAACTCAACATCCCGTCGCTAGACTTTAGCTGAATAACTCATTCAGCCACCGAGGTCGTAGAATAGCGGATGTAATGTCTTTGAAAATGACAGATGCTGACAACATGGTCGCCATCTTTTTTTGTCTATTTACTAGTAATATTTTTTCCACAAGTATCATGTTATACTTAGTGAATTATCATCATCATCAGCCTATGTCCCCAATATTAGAGACCAGGCCTTAATTGTGGATGAATATTCGACAAGGAAAATATGAAATAACTACGCGTGCACAGTGTGCATAGGTGTGTGAATACTGCCGGACCAAAGGCTTGTCATTTCTTCAAAAGCTTTCTAGTGATGTAGGTAATTCTTTTTGTAAATTATAAATGTAGGGAAGAGGTTGTTGATTCCTTTATTCTATTCTTTTTGGAAAGGGCATCCCAACACCGAACTGGTGGTAGAATCAGTAGTTCACAGTAATCGTAGATATAAGATAACAACTAAATAAAATGCAAAATAAAACAATTTTATTCGTATAAATGAAACAGTTAGAAACGTGCCCGATTAAAATATTGGAAGGTAAAGTAGCACGTGTGTTATAGCTATTAGCTTAGTCATCCTGTAATCATGGCTCATGTACTGGAATTGAACCGTCAGGATTAAATATAAAAAACAAAAGAAAACCCATCGTTAATCTGGTAAAAGTTTTATTTAGAAACGTGAAGAAGCTCTAGTAGATAATAAACATAGATCACCAATAGGATGACCGGCGATTGCAAAAATTACTCAACCTCCACGTAGCGTTTACTACTGTGCCAGCCAATAGCACCAGTTACTATATGTATACCCAACATAAATGTATAAAAAGATGCATCATCAAACCCAACGTCGTTCGAGATGATTTGGCATTGCAAAATTCTAACGATTATAAATATATATTTTAGTATGAGTACTAGCGGCCCGTCTCGGCTTCGCACGAGTGGACAAAATTCTTTAATTTTTTTCTATTATTAAATATTTTTACGTCAGCCCCATCTAGCGTCCAGTGGACGAACTACTTGCGATTAACGCGTAGCTATCGTAATGCATATACAATGGAAAAGAGCGGACAGACAAACAACAAATTTGTGATCTTATATTATAGATTTATTAAAACAGGATCATAACCATGTTTTTTATTTATGAGACTCCGATATTTCAGAGCAGTTGCATGCACCATTGTCACGCAAGAACGATTAGTTAAAGCAGTAAGATTGACTCTTAGTCATCATCTCAGTTGAGAGATCCATTTCTGGACGGAAGCTCGAAAAACGGTGGGTTTTTCCATTACCTTCACGCTTGGCTGTTGGGTTGGAGGTCGCTGTAAAAGATCATGATTTGGAAAATACTTCTGTCTAATTTGTGGTCTATAGGAAGCGTATGGTGTTTACCCCTAGAGTCATTAACCGTCTTTAACCTTAAGTGTGAAAGATTGGTGCTGTTCTACTTTACCGGATGAAACATGGCAAACTCTTAACCGTTGTTTATTCTGTAAAACATTGAGATACCACTATAAAATCTATAGCCATAAGTTATACAAAAAACTCGTAAAAACCCGTGACGTAACACGGCATGTGATAGCTGACTGTTTATAATAAAACAGGTTATTAACTGTTATAACTGTTACGGAATATATTTTCTGACTCACCTCATTCTAGTTTATATATATTTCGTTTTTTCAAAAGTGAAGCATTTCTTTTGCTTCTTAACTTTGTAAGAAGGAAAGGCAAACTTGTAATTTTAACGCAGTACTTCGTGTATCTCTCACTACAGGACATTAGCGAAATTTTGTGAACAATTAGTAAGTACCTTGCCCAGATAATATAGTATGGGAAAAGAAGAACGAGTTGGACATAGTGCGTGAGTGAGAGAACAAAGCAATGTAATAAATTTTCTGCTAGAACAATACTAGTAATTGACGGCGACTTAGTTTGCGTTCAATTAGGTTAAATCGCGTATATTTTAATTTCCTAAAGAATGTACTATTTAATATGTTCTATACAAACAGATACTATAGTAATATATGTTATGAATATGAATATATACATAACTTATATTACTATAATGTTAGTGACCATGAAAGTTTAAAACAATAAACAGATACCACTTTTCGGATGGCCATCGTATGTCATTAGATGTGACGTACTATGGCCACGTGAACTATAGATGTCACTACCCTAATAAATAATAGCTTTAATAATTTGCTGCTAGAACAATACTAGCATCTGACGGCGACTTAGTTTGCATTGAATTAGGTTAAATCGCGTTTACTTAAATTTCCTAACGAACGTACTATTTATATGTTCTATACAAACAGATACTATAGTAATATAAGTTATGTACGGGATTTTTATCATGTACCTTGGTATATTACTATAATGTTAGTGACCATGAAAGTTTAAAACAATAAACAGATACAACTTTTCGGATGGCCATAGTATGTCATTAGATGTGACGTACTATGGCTACGTGAACTATAGATGTCAATACCACTAATAAATAATAGTTTTGACACATTAGTGTGACATCACGTAATCGATACTCGTTTTGAGTTTAAGTTTTAAATGTGCAAATCCTACTGTCGCGTTTGACTTACCTTTTGTTTAATAGACCTTAACACTATTAAATTAAGGCTTTACTTTAAAATCGTTACTCAATCGCGATATTATCGATATCATATTTGCAAAACATGCACTCAGCCTTTCGATTTGTACGAAGATTCGTTGTTGATATGTGATAGTTACTGCAAGGGGGGCTCATACAAAAATACAGATATCCACAGTTATATTTTACGCAAATAATATCGAATATCGACTCATTTACTCACACTAAGGCTTCTGAATCTCCCTCCAGAATAACCCTCTGAACTACTTTATTTCTTAATTTTTATATTGAATCACATGTGTGCTGATGGCTGCTTAGTAATGACAAAACAGTAATGTGATTATAATCTTATTTGTATGCCCAGGACCGTTTGTAGAAAAGACAGGATAGGCTTTGCACCAAACGCTTGTCAAATTACGTTAAAATATAACGTAGTAGAATTTTAATGTTTTTATCACTTTGATTGTGCCTACTTAACTATTAGGACCTATGAAATCACAAGTTTCCTTACACGCTATAATGCACTTGCTGTTGACATGACGGGTAAAGTGATGTGATTTGCTCACTGCAGGCTTGCCTAAGCCGGTTGTTTACCCTATCGCTGAGGGTATTATTATTCAAGCATATTTATGTGTGTATACTTATAGGTATATCTGTTAGTTACGCTCTGTAGTTTAACCATATGTCTCTTATAGCATTTGCATAACTTTATATTTGCATAAAGGTAAAGAGATTACCTTTTGTTTTCCTGTTAAGCTCAGTTAGATTTTTGGTATATTTTATTATGCATTGATGAAAGGAAAATGGGACCTTAATACCATAGCACTATAGTTATTTTTCGGTTACCCACTTGTTTAATCTCTGCTATCTGAATTTAAACTCTTTAATCAATGTGCTGTTGAGCTGACGTTAATATGAAAAATAAATTATATTTCATATTAAATTATATAATTACGATTAAGATACAACAATAAAAACTATGAACCTAACATAAAACATAAATCAGACAAAAAAAATATTGGGAAAAAAGATGAAAATCAGCTTCAACTCGCCTGTTGAGGAAGGGGCACCTTCCACGTAATATACGTTGGCAAAAGAAGCTACCAGATCTTTTGTCCCCAGTCGCTTCAATTAAACTGGTGGATATTTATTTGAAAAAGAGCATGGCTTTCGGGCCCACTAACCCATAGTCTAAAAACCGATGGGAACAAACATGTAACTACTTCCAAGAGCTGCAATACTTTCGAACTTTGCGACTTTCTGCAGCTGCTGCAGCGGAATCAGCTCCAATGTAGCGGCTACATGTGATGGTGCTAGTGTCGACACAGGTCGCATCCCAAATCAAAGAAAAACCTTGCTGCCAACTCTATGCTAATATCTATGTTGAGATATGGGTTACTTATTGAATTAGTTCAGTCGCAGATGTAGATAAAAACTGTAAAATCTCCATAATATTCATTTAGACTGTAAGTGCATTTGAAGTGTAATATATCTACTTATTAATTTAATAAATGTATCATTATAATAATATTCAAAAACATGTTGTTAGTTTTTAACGCCAACCAAGTGAAAAACTGTAATTTAACTTCTTATATAATCGTAGATAAACCCACCATGACGCTATGTTATTAATCCTTCAAACACTAATAGCAAGGCGCGTCATAATAGTAAATATGATTTGATTGAATCATGCGCTTTACTGATGTTTAACTTTGTAAAGTCATTGGAATTAATGACTAAGATGGTAGGTATTTTTATTAATTAGTAGCTTAAGCTGATACTTTTAAATTACAAATTTTAATTTAAACGACACAAAAACCGTAGCACGTTTGTGTATTTTTTCTTTATAAGAATACTAGCGACCCGCCCCGGCTTCGCACGGATGCAATGCTCTACTATATTATGCATGTATTATACACAGAAACCTTCTTCTTAAATTACTCTCTCTATTAAAAAAAAACCGTATCAAAATCCGTTGCGTATTTTTTAAGATTTAATCATACATAGGGATATAGGGACAGATAAAGCGACTTTGTTTTATACTATGTAGTGAAAATCAAACGGACAGATGCGTGAAATAATTTATCAATCCGTGAGACATATCCATTTACATAATTATAGCTTAATACGATTTTTTTCTTCAATATAATAGTTATTTGTTATGCAAGGCTGGAAAGATGAGTTTTGGCCGCGAGTTACCTCTATCGAAACCTAGGTGTAGCGAGGGTTTCAAAGGTACGAGATGCTAAAAACTTTGCTGCCGAGCGAAACACACAATTTTTTACCTCACTACAGCGAGGAAAATTTTTAGGTGCAAGAAAAACAGAATAAATAAAATGGCAAATTGGTTTATTTAAATTATAAATTAAAAGTGAAATTGCTACAAATAGTAAAGTTCAATGTATTTTATTAAATTGTTTTTTTTTTTATTATAAATGTGTATTGACTAGGAATACCATAATCACTTTGACAGTTCTTTTTCGGGTGCAGTCCGAAATCCAATCACAATCCCACCCACTATTTATTAAAAATCCTTAAAATAAATAATATATTCTAAATATTATTTATTCTTGTTGTTATTTAAGGAACTTAAGTAATTCAATAAAACCAAAAAGGAGAATTATAGTATTAATTTAAATAAGAATAAAATGTAACTTAAAAAGACGATTCGGAACGTACCATTTGTTTTTCTTGAAAGAGAAAGGTAGTAATTTTATAACACTTTTCCACGCTAGCGGATAAAATGCAGTTTTCCAGGAAGAAATTGAATGACAAACCAATCTTTTCCGAGCGTGTGTGGTGAAAACATTATTAGTTGTTAGGAGAAAACGCTGCCAGCGTTGTTAGGAGAAAAAGCTGCTGCTTTTTGGCACATTTCTTAACAGCAGCAGTAAAACTGATTTTCACATTTTCAAGTTTTTCTTTTCATTATTTCTTTTGTCTTACTTTTAGGTTTACTTAGTTCTTATTGCAAATACTCCTACAAGAAAATATTTGTAAAAATTACACTCGCAGTGTTTTTATTGAAGTACTTACATGTACTAAACAATACTAACTTTTTAAATTTTTTGTAGTTAGTGTTTAAAGCTGAAGTTCTCTGAACCCATTAACGCCGAGGTGATCAATATTTTTACTAATTTTCAACGTGTTTATTTATTATGTTATCGGACCAAAAAAGTAATGCAATATCTCCATTCCTACGCGAAATTTAATGTTCTTTCAGAATCTGAGAATTTCGATTAGACACCGAGAAAAAAAAATATGGTCGATTGAAACGCGTTTTTTCAAAATGGCGGCGAGAATCAAAAAAAATATAAAAATCTTCATCTATCGTTTTCTTAAATACTATGAACTGTAGAAAAGAATTTTAAGAACAAAAATGTCTTAAAATTAGTTAAAGAACATTTTCAATTTTTTTCAGAATTTTTGATACAATTTTTGATTTTCGAAAATTTCAAAATAAATAATTTTTAAAAAATACATGAAAAGGTTTTGAAAAATTTAAGAGTGTTCCATGACTAATTTTAAGACTTTTTTGTTTTTAAAATTTTTTTCGTAAAGTTATAGACTTTAAAGGTTTAAATAAATAAAATAAATGTGTGGCGTTCAGATCTCGAGAGATCTATAGCCGTACATCACAGTCTACTTTTCTTTTTGGTCCAATAACATAATAAATAAACACGTTGAAAAGTTAGTAAAAACATTGTTCACCACGGCGTTAATGGGTTAAGAGATGGACATACTTTAATAGTTTACCCACCCAATGGGTTTTAAGATTATTATATAAGGTTTATTTTTTTTTAATTGTCACAAATTTTATAACTTCGAACATTTAATAATTATTGTAATCGTAAATATCATATATTAGTAACTAGAAATATAGAAACTCAACGTTATAATTGAATAATATACTTTATCTGCGTCAAATAATGTCATTTTAATATTTATTAAAAATCAGTAAAATTCATGGAGATCTTAAAACTTTTGACATTCAAAATGTCGTTTATCATTTTTAATATGAGTTACTTTCTGTTAAAAGTCAATATATTTTTTCTTTCTGACTGTACCTATACCTTCATGTCTACAATGACATTAAAACATACAAGACCTTTAAAAAACAAATTATCCGGGTTTTTATATGTGACTTTGAGTTTAAATTTGTGTCAAGTGAAAGCAAAGTCCAAGGTACGATTAACATAACCAGTCCCAATAATTTACAGCAAAGATATTTTTCATCGCGAACTTATTAAGTCCATTAAACGACCTAATTTTAATAATGCCTATTTCTTCAGAAATATTCTTCTAAAGAATGTAAGTTATAGTTTTTATACTACATCTGCTTGAAAAGTTGATACTTGTGAATGAACGGGTTAAAGTGGGCATTGACGATCAGTTTTTCGCGTCAGTCCAGACGTAAAACTGTGGCATCACTCCAAATGGTTTTAGGCCAACTCGATTTCCGCATTTACTGGCGTCACTCCGGCTCTTCAGTTATCGATCGGCCGAGCTGTTACTACCTGTTTGTGTTGGATCGACGATCATGTACTCACGATCAGTTTGGCGCGACGCGCCGAGTTGGATTTATGATAGTCTCGGAAATACGTGGCGCGTCGTCAGTTAAACTCTGGAGTGATGATTCGACGCTCACGATCAAATTTTGGATGGACGTCAGTTCAACCAATCGTCAATTCGCAGATTTAGAGACCTTAGTGGGAATTCACGCATTCGATACTCTTTCTCAAGCGCGTTACAGATTTCTATGAAGATTCATAGTTCCTGATAGTTACCGCCAGGGGCGCTCATATAAAATTCCGTAAACTCTCACAAGTTTTTGAAGTATATTTTTATTATCGTCCAAGTATGCGGAGGGGTGAAGTTGTAACAAATCCATTACTAGACTAGCACGGGTGCTATAATTATATAAAAATCCTTTACTTTCCTGCTGCTTTTTACCATTATAACTTTACTACAAAAGCATTAAAAAGTAAGTTTAAAATTAAATAAAACTTATATTGCCTGCTTTTTTTATTCGGCATAGATTCTATACAAATTTATTGGTTGAGTATTGTAATTTATATGAGTATACATAAACTGCAGTAGATATGTAAAAACATGAACATCTGCCCCTTCGGGGACTCAAACACAGGCGAAAGGCAGGATCGCCACCGTTGCACCAAACGATCGTCAATTGTCACGCTTCTAAGTTTAAATCCAGTGGTCTTTTTTTAACATTCCTTACAGTTTACCCTTAATTATACAAAATTTCTAAACAAGCGTTCTCACCTTTTGTAAAGACAGGCGTCTCAAGTCGCATCGGTTTCCTTTCGCTGTCCTTTACTCGTATATATATGTGAGTTTTGGGGGTATGTAGTAGAACTTTAATCACAATTATTGCGACGTGATAGTTCTATTATGATTATGACTGATCTCCAAGTTAAAGTAACTTTTTTAATTATTAAGCCGCCAAAATGTTAAGAACTTTTTTACCTTTAAAAGATTTTAAAGGTAAAAAATATATGCTAATGATATGTCGTCTCAGAGGATCATTTCGTTTCTGATTTCCGTATCAACAAACAAACATATTAAAAAATATATATAATGAATATTAGACATTACATACATTACATATATTGATTTTAGCCCAAGTAGCTAAAGAACTTGTGTTATGGAATTCAGAAACGACGGCGAAACCACACTACCCAAACCCGAACTAATATAGAAAAGTGCATTTTCTAAATTGACCGAGGATCGAACCTCGGAGTGGCATTATCATAGCCGGTACCAGAACCTCTTGACCACGGAGGCCTTCACAGAATGAAAGTGGTTTTACTATCGTATCATTTCAGCTACGGATCCCAATCGGTTGTATTTTTGTCATTTGAAAAAGCCCTTTGTAAAGATTATATTCTTATGATCTACATTAGGCACTTGTCTCACCGCCGAGGGTTAACTAGAATCAAGTAGAGCTAGAGAAAGAAACGAGTTGTGGAAAAGCGAGTATGTAGTTCATTTAGTGTTACAAAGTTAACGAAACTACATCATATTCGCTTCTTGCTGCTCGTCAACTAAGTGTTTCTGCCCTTAACGGAAATTTAAAAAGTAAGTCTTAATCCAATATAATATATTTTTTCAAAGTGCTCTGAATTAAAAATTATAACAAAGGATTTTTTTAGAAAAAAAAATTATTTATTGTTTTCTTTTTAAAATAAAATTTTAAGATATCTGTTTGACTTATAAATTTAAAATAAAAATTATTAATTTTAGGTTTTTTTTACGTAATTTTGGTTATTTAGAACCGTAAAGTGAATTACCCAGAAAATTTTCTAATTATTTATGTAATATTTTACTCGATAAATTTAAAAATCCAAAAAAAAAAATAATAGCAGCAAGTTCACCTTTCTTTGTCTGATCGTGGCTTCAGCGGGCTTGAAAGTTGTAGGGACAACTTTTTTGTAAACAAATTCCAACAAGGCATGAACCTTAATATAGAACCGAATGTGTAAAAACATTTTGATTTCTCTAATTTTCTTTAATCCGTCATATATATGGTTAAGCATTGTAGCATTTCTTTATTTATCTTTAATAAAAGAGAAACGCTAAATTATTTTTTACCAATGTTTGATTTATTTATTAGGCATCAACGTTAAAAAATTGCATTTAATAAAATATTACAAATATTACTTCAAAGCGTATATAAAACTGAAATACTAATAAATTTTATTTAAATGCATGTTTTTTTATATATATATCGTATATTTATTTCCTTCCACCCTGTCCAGGAGTCAGTTTTTCGTTAATTAAAGATTTAACTGATAGATTCTCTTAAATTTGAAGCAACCCATCGGAAACCTGAGATAAAATATTTGCTACTATAACTTGAAAAAACGACATTTACATTACCGAACGGAATTTATGCCTAATTTAAATAATATTCATCTATTTATTCAATTACTTATGTCGTAGAGTCGTTTGTCAATCTATTGTACATTTTAGTAGTTAATTTGAATGGATACCAGTGCTTGGTGAATCCTAAATAGTTTAAGTAAAAAAAAAACCTTTTAGTTATGTGTTTCTTAAGATAATAATGAAGTACAAACCTGTGAATTTTAACTGCACCTTGTATTTTAATGAGTAAATAAACCTGTGCAACAGTTTACGTCAAAGACACACCTGTACTATGTTGCAACGGTTACCCTGGAAGGATTGCTATAGGTATTTCAAGTCTTTATACATTCCATTGCATTTAAGACCGGTTGTGCGTATATTAGTAAGAATATCAGAAAAATGAAATAATGTTTACTTTTTTAAATTAAATTAGTTTGCAGAAAACTTATATGAATACTTGACTCAACTTTATTTCAAGAACTTGAGTATTGTTCAGTAATTTTTAGCTATAGATACTTTAGAAAAAGGTGGGTCTGAAAAAGGATTTTTTTATTAACTAAAAAGGAAAAAAATTTAAAATAGCACATTTTTTCCTTACCGTTTTCTCGAGTCATCCGTACTCGTAATACGTTAGCGTTACAATGTTATCCTTGAGTTATAAGCATATTGGTTTAGAAGACGGCTACTTATGGTAATTTTAAGGTAATTACAATAAACTCAGTTTTATCTTTGAATCATTCAGAAAATCATTCAGATTCTGTTATTTTTTAGCAGCATTAAATCCCTTTTGGATAATTTTCTTAAATTTTACTTTAAACTTTTTAAAGTATCCTATGACAAATTACGAAATAATGTCATTGACCCCAGCTGTATCTGCAATCGTCAGAATGCACCAGTCGCTAAGTGGATTAAGACTAATATTTCTTAAAGTGTTTTCACTCACTAAAAGGACTGTATCATACTATTCCTGACATTAACAAGTAAATTATGATATTGATATGACTCGTAATAAATTGTAAATTTGCTGGATGAGCACTCGCCCGGATAGCAAGAGATGCGGGTTCAAGTCCTGCCTGAAACTTGAGACAAATAGAGCTTTTTCTTAAAATAATTTCTTAAATAACTAAAATATAATAAAAATGTAAAGTAGTTAAATTTTTACGTTATTTAATAATAAGTTATGCGTAGAATGTAGCTTTTATTTTGCGTTATGAGTCTGTTTTAACTTCGTACACAATTCAGGTACACAGCGCTTAAATATAGAACGACTAATTAAATATTTCTATAAATAGACTTAATATAAAACAAATTGATACTTTGAAAGTAAAGTAATTATAACGCGTTTATTTGACTAGAATATAATTAACGTTATTTTTAGCAATTAAATTTAGATTATCTATAATTAGTAGACTTTATTAGTAATATATCAGATTTTTATAAATATAGCGAAAGTTAAGCTTTAGTATTGGGTACAACCTGACTTTTTCGAAATAGTGACTAGCAGCAACTAGTTTTAAATAGTTAAGTGGATAAAGCACATGTGTTATGGAAATAAGAAAACGACGCTGCCACAATACACAAACCAGAGCCAATATAGAATAGACCACGCGAGTAGCGACACCATGAAAACCGGAATGCAAAACACTCGACTACGGAGTTTGTCTCACTCCATTATTTATACCCTACTTCGCGAAATTTGTTTTGCCTTCTTTACAATTAACAAAAAATGTACCCTAGTTTCTGAATTAATGTAATTTATTAAAAATGTTTTAAGAACTTAAATTGACATTAAATACAAATACAAAATACAAACTTCTTTATTTAATTACCAATAGGACATACATAAAATAAACAAATGGTGGACCTCTTCTTTCAAGTGCAAGAAGCACCTGTGCCAGAAAAGGTTAATTTAATTAAGTTGGTATTGTTAAAAAATACTTTAGAATAGTAAAGAATATTATAAAGAAGACAAAACTGAAATCAGGGAATGAACGTGTTATAGGTGTGTATTAATAGAACATAACAATGCGAAATCACATTGAATATTTGCTATATGTTTTACATAATGAAACTCTCGGTTTTTCATAGTCATAATTTTTAACGAATTTCAATTTTTAGCTGGTAATTATTAAAATTTTGATTACTACAAACCCCGAGTAATAGTTAATATTGTCTTTTAGAAAAGCATTTTTTATAGTGGGTACTATCTTCTGTGTTACACCTTCTCAGTCTCTTTGTCCCCCGAAGTTGGTTTGCTAAATAGCTATAAGGATGACAAATATAATAAGGTAAAATAAAATTAAACAGACTTTACTGTTACTGGCAATACAGTTTTCAATCTATTAACACAAAAAATATGTCAATTTTAGGCGAACACTCTGCTTAACTTACTTTAGGTATAAGAAACAGTGTTGCCAAAGTACATTCATTTAAAACTATCACTTTATTTAGGAGAAAATTTTAAAATAACAAAAAGAAGCCATATACCTGGTTAAAACTATTAAAAACTGTACTGAAAATAAAATTATGTTTAAATAATTAATGTAAAGTTTTCTTAATTATGTCCGTTATTGACCTACGATAGTCACATGAAACAGATAACAATAAGTATTTCGTATAACCAAGTCGAGTTGTTTTTGTTGAACATAACGAGAACAGTGTATGGGAATAGTTACGTACAGTTATCGTTGCAGTAACTAACAGTTAAGTGCACTTACCTCGGTTCCGTGATTTCATTTCAAATAATTGATAACAGCGAAATTATACTTCTGGTACATATGAAAAATGGATATCAAGCAAAGAGTTGAATAATTGACAATCATTAATTTTTTGAACCCATTTTCTTTCTCTTAACCTTTAAATAACTGACAATGTAAGGCTAATGATGATTTGTAATAACGAAATTTCAAAGTATTTTGAAATGTATATTCTAGATTTGACTAACCGGAACTCAACATCCCGTCGCTAGACTTTAGCTGAATAACTCATTCAGCCACCGAGGTCGTAGAATAGCGGATGTAATGTCTTTGAAAATGACAGATGCTGACAACATGGTCGCCATCTTTTTTTGTCTATTTACTAGTAATATTTTTTCCACAAGTATCATGTTATACTTAGTGAATTATCATCATCATCAGCCTATGTCCCCAATATTAGAGACCAGGCCTTAATTGTGGATGAATATTCGACAAGGAAAATATGAAATAACTACGCGTGCACAGTGTGCATAGGTGTGTGAATACTGCCGGACCAAAGGCTTGTCATTTCTTCAAAAGCTTTCTAGTGATGTAGGTAATTCTTTTTGTAAATTATAAATGTAGGGAAGAGGTTGTTGATTCCTTTATTCTATTCTTTTTGGAAAGGGCATCCCAACACCGAACTGGTGGTAGAATCAGTAGTTCACAGTAATCGTAGATATAAGATAACAACTAAATAAAATGCAAAATAAAACAATTTTATTCGTATAAATGAAACAGTTAGAAACGTGCCCGATTAAAATATTGGAAGGTAAAGTAGCACGTGTGTTATAGCTATTAGCTTAGTCATCCTGTAATCATGGCTCATGTACTGGAATTGAACCGTCAGGATTAAATATAAAAAACAAAAGAAAACCCATCGTTAATCTGGTAAAAGTTTTATTTAGAAACGTGAAGAAGCTCTAGTAGATAATAAACATAGATCACCAATAGGATGACCGGCGATTGCAAAAATTACTCAACCTCCACGTAGCGTTTACTACTGTGCCAGCCAATAGCACCAGTTACTATATGTATACCCAACATAAATGTATAAAAAGATGCATCATCAAACCCAACGTCGTTCGAGATGATTTGGCATTGCAAAATTCTAACGATTATAAATATATATTTTAGTATGAGTACTAGCGGCCCGTCTCGGCTTCGCACGAGTGGACAAAATTCTTTAATTTTTTTCTATTATTAAATATTTTTACGTCAGCCCCATCTAGCGTCCAGTGGACGAACTACTTGCGATTAACGCGTAGCTATCGTAATGCATATACAATGGAAAAGAGCGGACAGACAAACAACAAATTTGTGATCTTATATTATAGATTTATTAAAACAGGATCATAACCATGTTTTTTATTTATGAGACTCCGATATTTCAGAGCAGTTGCATGCACCATTGTCACGCAAGAACGATTAGTTAAAGCAGTAAGATTGACTCTTAGTCATCATCTCAGTTGAGAGATCCATTTCTGGACGGAAGCTCGAAAAACGGTGGGTTTTTCTATTACCTTCACGCTTGGCTGTTGGGTTGGAGGTCGCTGTAAAAGATCATGATTTGGAAAATACTTCTGTCTAATTTGTGGTCTATAGGAAGCGTATGGTGTTTACCCCTAGAGTCATTAACCGTCTTTAACCTTAAGTGTGAAAGATTGGTGCTGTTCTACTTTACCGGATGAAACATGGCAAACTCTTAACCGTTGTTTATTCTGTAAAACATTGAGATACCACTATAAAATCTATAGCCATAAGTTATACAAAAAACTCGTAAAAACCCGTGACGTAACACGGCATGTGATAGCTGACTGTTTATAATAAAACAGGTTATTAACTGTTATAACTGTTACGGAATATATTTTCTGACTCACCTCATTCTAGTTTATATATATTTCGTTTTTTCAAAAGTGAAGCATTTCTTTTGCTTCTTAACTTTGTAAGAAGGAAAGGCAAACTTGTAATTTTAACGCAGTACTTCGTGTATCTCTCACTACAGGACATTAGCGAAATTTTGTGAACAATTAGTAAGTACCTTGCCCAGATAATATAGTATGGGAAAAGAAGAACGAGTTGGACATAGTGCGTGAGTGAGAGAACAAAGCAATGTAATAAATTTTCTGCTAGAACAATACTAGTAATTGACGGCGACTTAGTTTGCGTTCAATTAGGTTAAATCGCGTATATTTTAATTTCCTAAAGAATGTACTATTTAATATGTTCTATACAAACAGATACTATAGTAATATATGTTATGAATATGAATATATACATAACTTATATTACTATAATGTTAGTGACCATGAAAGTTTAAAACAATAAACAGATACCACTTTTCGGATGGCCATCGTATGTCATTAGATGTGACGTACTATGGCCACGTGAACTATAGATGTCACTACCCTAATAAATAATAGCTTTAATAATTTGCTGCTAGAACAATACTAGCATCTGACGGCGACTTAGTTTGCATTGAATTAGGTTAAATCGCGTTTACTTAAATTTCCTAACGAACGTACTATTTATATGTTCTATACAAACAGATACTATAGTAATATAAGTTATGTACGGGATTTTTATCATGTACCTTGGTATATTACTATAATGTTAGTGACCATGAAAGTTTAAAACAATAAACAGATACAACTTTTCGGATGGCCATAGTATGTCATTAGATGTGACGTACTATGGCTACGTGAACTATAGATGTCAATACCACTAATAAATAATAGTTTTGACACATTAGTGTGACATCACGTAATCGATACTCGTTTTGAGTTTAAGTTTTAAATGTGCAAATCCTACTGTCGCGTTTGACTTACCTTTTGTTTAATAGACCTTAACACTATTAAATTAAGGCTTTACTTTAAAATCGTTACTCAATCGCGATATTATCGATATCATATTTGCAAAACATGCACTCAGCCTTTCGATTTGTACGAAGATTCGTTGTTGATATGTGATAGTTACTGCAAGGGGGGCTCATACAAAAATACAGATATCCACAGTTATATTTTACGCAAATAATATCGAATATCGACTCATTTACTCACACTAAGGCTTCTGAATCTCCCTCCAGAATAACCCTCTGAACTACTTTATTTCTTAATTTTTATATTGAATCACATGTGTGCTGATGGCTGCTTAGTAATGACAAAACAGTAATGTGATTATAATCTTATTTGTATGCCCAGGACCGTTTGTAGAAAAGACAGGATAGGCTTTGCACCAAACGCTTGTCAAATTACGTTAAAATATAACGTAGTAGAATTTTAATGTTTTTATCACTTTGATTGTGCCTACTTAACTATTAGGACCTATGAAATCACAAGTTTCCTTACACGCTATAATGCACTTGCTGTTGACATGACGGGTAAAGTGATGTGATTTGCTCACTGCAGGCTTGCCTAAGCCGGTTGTTTACCCTATCGCTGAGGGTATTATTATTCAAGCATATTTATGTGTGTATACTTATAGGTATATCTGTTAGTTACGCTCTGTAGTTTAACCATATGTCTCTTATAGCATTTGCATAACTTTATATTTGCATAAAGGTAAAGAGATTACCTTTTGTTTTCCTGTTAAGCTCAGTTAGATTTTTGGTATATTTTATTATGCATTGATGAAAGGAAAATGGGACCTTAATACCATAGCACTATAGTTATTTTTCGGTTACCCACTTGTTTAATCTCTGCTATCTGAATTTAAACTCTTTAATCAATGTGCTGTTGAGCTGACGTTAATATGAAAAATAAATTATATTTCATATTAAATTATATAATTACGATTAAGATACAACAATAAAAACTATGAACCTAACATAAAACATAAATCAGACAAAAAAAATATTGGGAAAAAAGATGAAAATCAGCTTCAACTCGCCTGTTGAGGAAGGGGCACCTTCCACGTAATATACGTTGGCAAAAGAAGCTACCAGATCTTTTGTCCCCAGTCGCTTCAATTAAACTGGTGGATATTTATTTGAAAAAGAGCATGGCTTTCGGGCCCACTAACCCATAGTCTAAAAACCGATGGGAACAAACATGTAACTACTTCCAAGAGCTGCAATACTTTCGAACTTTGCGACTTTCTGCAGCTGCTGCAGCGGAATCAGCTCCAATGTAGCGGCTACATGTGATGGTGCTAGTGTCGACACAGGTCGCATCCCAAATCAAAGAAAAACCTTGCTGCCAACTCTATGCTAATATCTATGTTGAGATATGGGTTACTTATTGAATTAGTTCAGTCGCAGATGTAGATAAAAACTGTAAAATCTCCATAATATTCATTTAGACTGTAAGTGCATTTGAAGTGTAATATATCTACTTATTAATTTAATAAATGTATCATTATAATAATATTCAAAAACATGTTGTTAGTTTTTAACGCCAACCAAGTGAAAAACTGTAATTTAACTTCTTATATAATCGTAGATAAACCCACCATGACGCTATGTTATTAATCCTTCAAACACTAATAGCAAGGCGCGTCATAATAGTAAATATGATTTGATTGAATCATGCGCTTTACTGATGTTTAACTTTGTAAAGTCATTGGAATTAATGACTAAGATGGTAGGTATTTTTATTAATTAGTAGCTTAAGCTGATACTTTTAAATTACAAATTTTAATTTAAACGACACAAAAACCGTAGCACGTTTGTGTATTTTTTCTTTATAAGAATACTAGCGACCCGCCCCGGCTTCGCACGGATGCAATGCTCTACTATATTATGCATGTATTATACACAGAAACCTTCTTCTTAAATTACTCTCTCTATTAAAAAAAAACCGTATCAAAATCCGTTGCGTATTTTTTAAGATTTAATCATACATAGGGATATAGGGACAGATAAAGCGACTTTGTTTTATACTATGTAGTGAAAATCAAACGGACAGATGCGTGAAATAATTTATCAATCCGTGAGACATATCCATTTACATAATTATAGCTTAATACGATTTTTTTCTTCAATATAATAGTTATTTGTTATGCAAGGCTGGAAAGATGAGTTTTGGCCGCGAGTTACCTCTATCGAAACCTAGGTGTAGCGAGGGTTTCAAAGGTACGAGATGCTAAAAACTTTGCTGCCGAGCGAAACACACAATTTTTTACCTCACTACAGCGAGGAAAATTTTTAGGTGCAAGAAAAACAGAATAAATAAAATGGCAAATTGGTTTATTTAAATTATAAATTAAAAGTGAAATTGCTACAAATAGTAAAGTTCAATGTATTTTATTAAATTGTTTTTTTTTTTATTATAAATGTGTATTGACTAGGAATACCATAATCACTTTGACAGTTCTTTTTCGGGTGCAGTCCGAAATCCAATCACAATCCCACCCACTATTTATTAAAAATCCTTAAAATAAATAATATATTCTAAATATTATTTATTCTTGTTGTTATTTAAGGAACTTAAGTAATTCAATAAAACCAAAAAGGAGAATTATAGTATTAATTTAAATAAGAATAAAATGTAACTTAAAAAGACGATTCGGAACGTACCATTTGTTTTTCTTGAAAGAGAAAGGTAGTAATTTTATAACACTTTTCCACGCTAGCGGATAAAATGCAGTTTTCCAGGAAGAAATTGAATGACAAACCAATCTTTTCCGAGCGTGTGTGGTGAAAACATTATTAGTTGTTAGGAGAAAACGCTGCCAGCGTTGTTAGGAGAAAAAGCTGCTGCTTTTTGGCACATTTCTTAACAGCAGCAGTAAAACTGATTTTCACATTTTCAAGTTTTTCTTTTCATTATTTCTTTTGTCTTACTTTTAGGTTTACTTAGTTCTTATTGCAAATACTCCTACAAGAAAATATTTGTAAAAATTACACTCGCAGTGTTTTTATTGAAGTACTTACATGTACTAAACAATACTAACTTTTTAAATTTTTTGTAGTTAGTGTTTAAAGCTGAAGTTCTCTGAACCCATTAACGCCGAGGTGATCAATATTTTTACTAATTTTCAACGTGTTTATTTATTATGTTATCGGACCAAAAAAGTAATGCAATATCTCCATTCCTACGCGAAATTTAATGTTCTTTCAGAATCTGAGAATTTCGATTAGACACCGAGAAAAAAAAATATGGTCGATTGAAACGCGTTTTTTCAAAATGGCGGCGAGAATCAAAAAAAATATAAAAATCTTCATCTATCGTTTTCTTAAATACTATGAACTGTAGAAAAGAATTTTAAGAACAAAAATGTCTTAAAATTAGTTAAAGAACATTTTCAATTTTTTTCAGAATTTTTGATACAATTTTTGATTTTCGAAAATTTCAAAATAAATAATTTTTAAAAAATACATGAAAAGGTTTTGAAAAATTTAAGAGTGTTCCATGACTAATTTTAAGACTTTTTTGTTTTTAAAATTTTTTTCGTAAAGTTATAGACTTTAAAGGTTTAAATAAATAAAATAAATGTGTGGCGTTCAGATCTCGAGAGATCTATAGCCGTACATCACAGTCTACTTTTCTTTTTGGTCCAATAACATAATAAATAAACACGTTGAAAAGTTAGTAAAAACATTGTTCACCACGGCGTTAATGGGTTAAGAGATGGACATACTTTAATAGTTTACCCACCCAATGGGTTTTAAGATTATTATATAAGGTTTATTTTTTTTTAATTGTCACAAATTTTATAACTTCGAACATTTAATAATTATTGTAATCGTAAATATCATATATTAGTAACTAGAAATATAGAAACTCAACGTTATAATTGAATAATATACTTTATCTGCGTCAAATAATGTCATTTTAATATTTATTAAAAATCAGTAAAATTCATGGAGATCTTAAAACTTTTGACATTCAAAATGTCGTTTATCATTTTTAATATGAGTTACTTTCTGTTAAAAGTCAATATATTTTTTCTTTCTGACTGTACCTATACCTTCATGTCTACAATGACATTAAAACATACAAGACCTTTAAAAAACAAATTATCCGGGTTTTTATATGTGACTTTGAGTTTAAATTTGTGTCAAGTGAAAGCAAAGTCCAAGGTACGATTAACATAACCAGTCCCAATAATTTACAGCAAAGATATTTTTCATCGCGAACTTATTAAGTCCATTAAACGACCTAATTTTAATAATGCCTATTTCTTCAGAAATATTCTTCTAAAGAATGTAAGTTATAGTTTTTATACTACATCTGCTTGAAAAGTTGATACTTGTGAATGAACGGGTTAAAGTGGGCATTGACGATCAGTTTTTCGCGTCAGTCCAGACGTAAAACTGTGGCATCACTCCAAATGGTTTTAGGCCAACTCGATTTCCGCATTTACTGGCGTCACTCCGGCTCTTCAGTTATCGATCGGCCGAGCTGTTACTACCTGTTTGTGTTGGATCGACGATCATGTACTCACGATCAGTTTGGCGCGACGCGCCGAGTTGGATTTATGATAGTCTCGGAAATACGTGGCGCGTCGTCAGTTAAACTCTGGAGTGATGATTCGACGCTCACGATCAAATTTTGGATGGACGTCAGTTCAACCAATCGTCAATTCGCAGATTTAGAGACCTTAGTGGGAATTCACGCATTCGATACTCTTTCTCAAGCGCGTTACAGATTTCTATGAAGATTCATAGTTCCTGATAGTTACCGCCAGGGGCGCTCATATAAAATTCCGTAAACTCTCACAAGTTTTTGAAGTATATTTTTATTATCGTCCAAGTATGCGGAGGGGTGAAGTTGTAACAAATCCATTACTAGACTAGCACGGGTGCTATAATTATATAAAAATCCTTTACTTGCCTGCTGCTTTTTACCATTATAACTTTACTACAAAAGCATTAAAAAGTAAGTTTTAAAATTAAATAAAACTTATATTGCCTGCTTTTTTTATTCGGCATAGATTCTATACAAATTTATTGGTTGAGTATTGTAATTTATATGAGTATACATAAACTGCAGTAGATATGTAAAAACATGAACATCTGCCCCTTCGGGGACTCAAACACAGGCGAAAGGCAGGATCGCCACCGTTGCACCAAACGATCGTCAATTGTCACGCTTCTAAGTTTAAATCCAGTGGTCTTTTTTTAACATTCCTTACAGTTTACCCTTAATTATACAAAATTTCTAAACAAGCGTTTTCACCTTTTGTAAAGACAGGCGTCTCAAGTCGCATCGGTTTCCTTTCGCTGTCCTTTACTCGTATATATATGTGAGTTTTGGGGGTATGTAGTAGAACTTTAATCACAATTATTGCGACGTGATAGTTCTATTATGATTATGACTGATCTCCAAGTTAAAGTAACTTTTTTAATTATTAAGCCGCCAAAATGTTAAGAACTTTTTTACCTTTAAAAGATTTTAAAGGTAAAAAATATATGCTAATGATATGTCGTCTCAGAGGATCATTTCGTTTCTGATTTCCGTATCAACAAACAAACATATTAAAAAATATATATAATGAATATTAGACATTACATACATTACATATATTGATTTTAGCCCAAGTAGCTAAAGAACTTGTGTTATGGAATTCAGAAACGACGGCGAAACCACACTACCCAAACCCGAACTAATATAGAAAAGTGCATTTTCTAAATTGACCGAGGATCGAACCTCGGAGTGGCATTATCATAGCCGGTACCAGAACCTCTTGACCACGGAGGCCTTCACAGAATGAAAGTGGTTTTACTATCGTATCATTTCAGCTACGGATCCCAATCGGTTGTATTTTTGTCATTTGAAAAAGCCCTTTGTAAAGATTATATTCTTATGATCTACATTAGGCACTTGTCTCACCGCCGAGGGTTAACTAGAATCAAGTAGAGCTAGAGAAAGAAACGAGTTGTGGAAAAGCGAGTATGTAGTTCATTTAGTGTTACAAAGTTAACGAAACTACATCATATTCGCTTCTTGCTGCTCGTCAACTAAGTGTTTCTGCCCGCCAAGTGAGCATTGATCTATGCGGATTATTTCTGATAGCTCTTTACAGTCAGCATCAGCGATTAGGTAAACATACATCTCTTTTATTGATACGGAACAAACATCTGTTGTGCTTTTCATGAGCAAGAAAATAGCCGATGTGCATGACTTGTGATTTGTATACGTGACTTGAAGTTTTCTGAACAAGTTTTAGTGGATTATGGTAAATATTTACGATTTTTGCGGTTCCGCATCATATAATTAATGGAAATTTATTGAAATCATTCGTTACCATGGAGCAGTATTCGTTTTATTCAAGGGCAAAAACATTATTCACATTATTTCAATGCTAATTTTCTCAAAACCCTTTATTCTTTATTGTCGAAAAATGTATATATTGACAAGCCGGATCCGAAACAAGTATTTCTCGTATTTATTATCACTTACGTACGGAACAAGTAAAAATTAACGGCCTTATTTATCACAAAACAATTTTATCAATTTAATTAATCGAACATTAATAAGTATAAAAGGGCTACTTATGAGTGTCTACGAATAAAATATTAATGATTATCATATTACCTTTTTACCTGTATAATATCTAATAACGATATTTCTATTGAAAAAAATATATAAGCGACCTCATATAGGTCCATCTATACTAATATTATAAAGAAGTAAAGTTTGTGTGTTTGTATATTTGTTAAATTGTAAGGGGTAATCTCGGGATCTACTGAACCGATTTTAAAAATTCTTTCACCAATAGAAAGGCACATTATTGCTGAGAGTCATAGGCTATATTGAATGTTAGAAAAAATTTAAAGAATTTTGTCCACCCGTGCGAAGCCGGGACGGGCCGCTAGTGTTAGATAAAGACACAATCTCCTTACGCTGTTAATAAAAAGTAAGTATGTATACTAAGAAGTTTGCATATTTGACAACTTTAAATTTAAGTCAACGTAATCAAAAGATGCGGCTGCTTATGCCGCTTACTTTGACACTGGCAAGTAAACTCGACGACCGTTTGGTGCAACGGTAGCGATCCTGCCTTTCGCATCGTTGGTCCTGGGTTGGAATCCCGGGAGGGACAGATGTTTTTATGGGGAATACGAGCATTTGTACCTGAGTCATGGATGTTTTTATAGATTTTTATGAATATTACTTATGTATTTGTGATATATGTATGTCTATCCGTTACCCTTTTATCCATAACAGAAGCCTGAAGGTACTTACTTTGGGCTAGGTTAATTGGTGTGAATTTAGGAAATATTTATTTAAATCATAACCTATGAGGTCACTTCCTATTCACACAAAATCATAAAATTTGAGAAAAGAAAACCGTACAAGAGTTCAAGCTACTTTCATATTAAAATAGGCCTGAGATATAACAGATTAAGTGAAACTAAACTTATTTTAAAAGTAGTACAGTAATTAATTGTTCCTGAAAACCTGATCATCTGAGAGCTGGGCATAAGATAATTATAAATAAATATAAAAAAATTGTAAAGACCAACATACACTGAATCATTATCTTTTGAAGGGTTTACCACATGTATAATTGTCATGTACTTAGTTAAAAGTCGTAAAGAATAACAAATAAGCTGTCAAAGTATGTGTGTGTGTGTATGTTTTTATGACACTGACACCAGATATAATTAAGAAATAATCGAATAATCTTATCTATAATCGTTGATTGTTTCATTGTTTTGATATATAGGTTAAGCCTTTGCCCCAGCAGTGGAGACAATAGACTGACGTAGATTATTTATGAAAAACTTTTTCTAAATTATCCTTAAAGCCGACTCCAAGTGGTATCAAAGAATTCAATGACCTGTTCCTTTGCTAGTTATTAACACAACCGCACGCTCTAATAAACCCTATAGTTGCTTAAGTTGACATTCGTATTTTTTTATACAACATAACTAGCTAATTAGCTTGAGCAGTAGGTAAGTTATGAACAGTTGCAACAAAAGTAACTTTATTCCCAGCCCCATAAAGCTGTACAACCTTAACTAAACCGTATTAATAAATAGTGATTGTGCTGTATTAGTTTACAGAGTAAAGTCGAGATTACTTTCCCAAGCGAATACATCAAACGCCGATGGCCTTTGAAGACAGTATCTTTAGGCATCTAATGGTCTTTACCTATAACTTTTTTTTTTAATTTGGAGCTTAAATCTTTTTCTGCTAAGTTGAATTTGCCATATCACTTATTAAATTAAAAAAAAGGTTCACAGCCTGCATAAATTGATCAACACAGTTATCCTTCAAGACTTTAGGTACAGGTAGGAGAACTTTTTTGTACAGGGCTAATGACAAAAACGAACTTCCGTCGGTGAACAACCTGTGACAGTGCAAGTTTCTTTTACATGCTATAAGATATTGCTTCTTCCCAAATTCCACGATTATAAGTCAACAGCAAGTACCTTAGAAGTTTTGGTCTTCATGCGAATGTCAAAATATGCGACATAAGCCGCCGAATCTTTGTACCGCGTTAAGAAGTTTGATTTCTTCACAGTTCCAAAGGATTTAAGACCTAAGTATTTTATATTAATTTTAAAGTGATACCTGTACGTTTTCCTAAAAAAAGCATATTGACAGACAGATAGACGTACAGACAGTCAGAAAGACAGATGGACCAACAAGTGATCCTATAATGGTTTTGTTTTCCTCTTGTTCAGTTGAAATAATTTTTTGCAAATTAAGTGTACGTTTTGAGGTCTTACTTTTTACTCTACTCGAGTATAATAAAAATGCGTAAGAACATATTTTATTCAAATCAAAAACTATTAATATTCACAGTTATTTATATATTCTCAGATACAGGTTATATAGTAGATTACTACAATCAAATTAAACACAAAATCTCAATGTCAAAGATATAAAAAACTAACAAAATATTTATATCAAAACCCAAATATACATTTGAATTTACATAATAACTCGGTTGTAAGCAATATGAAGCTCTCTATAGAAATCAAGATCATATTTCACGAGACTGTAATGAATCTAAGTTGGTCAACTGATCTGTATCAATATAACAATTAGTAGGTGGGTTAGTACATTACATTACTGACTATACAGTTACCACAGTATCTGATAGATAATAGGTTCTATATGGTCTATGGGACTAAATATAAAAACGAAGCATTAAGTTAAGATGCTTATGTCCTTCTCCAGGGTTCAAAGCATAATATCAAATTTTATAATTTTTTTTTTGCGCTTTTCAATGCTACTCGTATATAAGATACAAACTATTTTAATACTAAAATATTAGAAAGAATTGACTCGGCTTATAAGTAAATTCCCCCTTGAGAATTTAGGTGTGAGCTGTGTCAATTTGTTTAGTATTTTTCTATTAAAATAATTTATCTTTTCTGAAGTTTCGTCGTGCGACGACGTTACAAATAGATAGACAATAACTATTTTAATTTTTGTAATTAGCATGGACAAGAAAATAAAACGTTATAGTCGTTTAAATAAAAAAATTGTTAAGGATGGCGGATGCTACGTCTGCGAGTTACTTGGGACTTAAAGAAATATTTATTTTTATATAATAAAATACTAAGAAAGGGATCTTGGGAAAGCCCCCATGAGTACAAAATATGAGTTTATTCACACTATTCCTGCTATCAAAAATCTAAATGTTTTTTGATAAAGAAAAAGCAGTTTGCATAAACACACACAAACCCGAGCTCTGAACAGTTTATCTAAACTTGTTTTACCCTAAGAACATTTCGATTAATTATATTTTCTCTTTAATTAATTTATTCATTTATTTGCAAGCAAATACGGTACAAAGAATGTATAAAATTATGTAATATTCACGTATTGCACCAGATACTGGCACGCAAACGTTAAAATGTATAAAAAGCCATATAATGTTTTCTAATCAAACCCAACCATTCTTTTTTAAATTCTAGAGTCCGTAATTATTTCCAGAGAAATCTATCCGGCTTTTGGGAATTCGAAATAACAAAAAAGACACCCTTTTAAACACCATAAGCCTACAAAGAGGTTTATTTGAACTTTAGTTTTTATATAACACTGTATTGTTTTTTCGGAGCGGAGTGAACGAAGTGAGCGAAGCTCCCATGGATCAGCTTCAATGGCGAAATGTCTGTTACGCCATAAATTCCCGAGTTCTTAACCGATTTTAATATTTTTTGTGTGGAATCGAATCAACAGTTTAAGGACCAGATGGTGACGGAGCCCGAATATTGAAATTCGCAAAAATTCCCATCGAAACAAAAAAAAATATTTTTTAGGTATTACACTCCGCTCCAATATATGGTGCTAGCGTAGCTTTATGCTTAGCGACTGCATCGCCTAGTAAAGATCATTACAATGGTTTTGCTTGTCCCGGTTGGTGTAATGGTAATAATTATGCGTTACAAATTTAAAATGATAAACATGTATTGTGTCAAAATATGCGCTAAAAAGTTCCGGATTCTAAATATGGCAGCAGTACGTTTAGGTGATGAACTAATTTGCAGTTTGGGAACATTTTCCCGGATCATGATTATTTAAACAATTATTCATTAATTCTACCATTACATAATATAGCACAAGCTCTGCTTAAATATGCACTAAAAAATTGGTGTGTCTTCAGAATTGTCTTTATTTATCGTCTGAGTCATATATCTATAGGTACATTTCTCATGCTGCCATCGCTATTAAAGGGTAGTAGCCAGAACAGGTATTTTATCCAAAAATAAAGTACATTTCCAGAGGATTCAATTAAAAAAAATAAGACATACCTGCAAGGATAAGGTAGTAATAAATAAATATAAATTAATAAGTAATTGACTTGCAATTGTAGTTTATCTTAAGATGCGTGTTTAGCACTAATTGTTATTCTATCATAGTTTTTTTCTATTTGATTTAGATAACACAACCTAAGGCGGAGTACACAACAGTCACGCCTCGTGAATATATTAAATCTAACCAGTTGTTTTGTGATCCGCATAATAATCAACTGTAACATACATTTTATAACAGAATGTTGTTAATTATTCATTAGATAAAGTAAACATCCGAGTTGATGTAGCTTTGTATGACGATCTTTATTTATATTACAATTTTATTCATAAAAAATATCGTTCATAATCAGCATAACATATTTTCCGAGTATCGATTCTTTAACATACAATTTCACTGTTAAACTTCGATACATCGAAACATCGAATATTTGAACTATCGAGTTCGACAGCAATATCGTCTATTACAGAATAAAAGATCTGCTGTTTATTCATTAGCTAATGACAATACAGTAATTTGAGATTTTCATCGTCGGTCCGCTGCATTGAAAGGCGCATACATATTTAAACAACAAAACGTATAAATTTATCAAAACAATAATTTAGTCAACGGGCCCCCTTAATCTTAATCTCCTATATTTAAGGTTAAATCAGGTCCTTGTATTAAAATCCTTGTTTTACAATGTTTTAAAGGTACTAATTAGTAATACTAATATAATCCACTCCACTGCCTAAAAAACCCACTCCTCAGTTATTCTCTGATTTTCGACCCATTTCTATCCTTCCCTTTCAATCCAAAGTTTTTGAACGTCTTGTCTTCAATCAATTGAATTGTTTCCAAGCCCGTCATACTCTCTTCAATCCTTTTCAATCCGGCTTCCGTTCAGGACACAGCACTACGACTACTTTGCTTAAACTTACAGATGACATTCGTTCTGGAATGGAAGCTGGTCATGTCACGGTTTTGACACTGTTGGACTTTAGTATTGCTTTTAATACTGTCAATTTTGATATTCTTTTGGCATTACTGCGCTCTCTTAACATATCTCCATCGGCAACTGAATGGTTCCACAGTTATCTTAGCGGACGCAAGCAGCGGGTTCGTCTGGAGGACAGTATCTCTTCCTGGAGTCCCACGACTGCTGGTGTTCCGCAGGGCGGTGTCCTCTCTCCACTTCTCTTTGCTATTTTTATCAACTCTGTCTCAAATAATTTATCTTCTTCCTATCACCTGTATGCAGACGACCTTCAAATTTACTGTCAGGCTCCTGTCACTGAATTGCATAATGCAGTCCGTGCTATAAACAATGATCTCTGTCGAATTGCAGAGTGGAGCAAATCCTATGGCCTCGATGTTAATCCCAACAAAAGTACCGCAATTATCGTGGGAAGTTCCAGGATGATTGCTATAGTGGACTGGCAATTGCTGCCAAATATAAACTTTGCTGGCACCGATATTCCTTTTAGCTCGTCAGTGAAAAACTTGGGATTAATTTTTGATAATAATTTGAGTTGGCGACCTCAGTTAGCGGCCGTCAGTCGTAAATTATATGCGTCAGCAGCTGCACTGAGAAGACTGCGTAATTTTTTACCCACTTCCACCAAAATTGCACTAACGCAATCTCCGTTGCCTATTCTAGACTATGCCGACGTCTGCTATCTTGACATCACGGAGGAACAGCTTAATAAGCTTGAGCGTCTTCAAAATTTTTGTGTTCGATTCATATTTGGCCTACGCAAATATGATCACATATCTCAGTTTCGTTCTCAGCTCAAATGGCTTCCCATTCGTCTTCGCCGGAATACTCACATACTTACTCTGCTCTACAACATACTATTTAATCCTTCAGCCCCTCACTATCTTAAGGAACGTTTTAAGTTTCTTTATACCTCAAACACGTTTTCCTTGAGGTCATCAGATAATCTTGGCCTTTATATTCCCGCACATAGTTCCACGTTCTATGACTCTTCCTTTACTGTTCAAGCAGCTCGTCTTTGGAACTCCCTCCCGGTTTCTATAAGGCTTGCACAATCCATTGGCGGCTTTAAGAATCTCGTAAGGGAATATTTTCTGTCAATTTAGGCGAGCAACGTATGGATGATGTATCCTACTAACTAGACGTTACGTATGTGTATTATATACGTATGTATGTATTTTTAATTTAGGTATATGTGTTTGTATGCTATGTATTTATGTGTATGTGTGTATATGTATGTATGTATACGTATGTATGTATGTATACGTATGTATGTATATGTGAATATATATTTATCGTTTACACCGCCGTCTCTTACGCTTCCTTCCAGTCCTATCCATCCAAAGGTTGTCTGGAAGAGATCGCTCTGAGCGATAAGACCGCACATTGTAACACTATTTTAAGTTTTCTCTTGTTTTCTTGTTATTTAAATGTGGTGTAATCAATAAAGTGTTTTGTATTGTATTGTATTGTATAATCTTATTGTTATCACAACACGCTGTAAACAGATTTAAGTCTAGACTCCTTTTGTTATCAATGTTGTCCTTGAAATATTGTAGTCAAATGGTAGGTACACTACCTTATTATGATTTTTTTCGATCATATCTTTGCGAGTCAGACGTCACTCATGAATAAAGCGTTCACCTACGGTTGAAAGTAAAAAATCTCAATACA
The DNA here is from genome assembly GCA_927399485.1 of Calamotropha paludella. NCBI lineage: Eukaryota > Metazoa > Arthropoda > Insecta > Lepidoptera > Crambidae > Calamotropha > Calamotropha paludella. The sequence continues at coordinate 14,253,671 of OV656824.1, read as the reverse complement.
AGTTCCCAACATTTGGTTCGTTACACTAATTATAATATAATACGTTGCTTAAGAATACAGGTGGAAGACTTTACGAAAAACAACAATATAATTTTATTAATTCCGGTTTTTTCGCCTTGAGTGTTATTTACATGATAATATATTTCATGTTTTAGTAGTAGTTAACTTATTTCTTATTATAATAAGATACTACTATAAACAAAATACGTAAAGGCTGGTACGTGGGTATTAAGTGAAAGCTATATTAACACATGCTGTAGATAACCTACAGAAAATATAATTTAATTTTTTAAAACATAAATCTAAAAAGTTATAAGATAAATATTTCGTATCTTTTTGCTCATCCTCGTGCGCAATATATTTTTCAACATTCACTTGTTTTTACCCCAATGGGTTTTTTGTCTTTTTTACATAGACTGCAGTCAGTGCAAAAGATTAAGTGACGGTCAAGACAGCCGTATAGTAGAATAAAATGATCAAAAATATTTGAAGAGCCAACGTCCTTATTCGTATTGCTGAAATATTAAAATCTTGTCATCAATGTCAAAAAAAAAAAACGGAAAGTCTTAAAAATACCAAAAACAATAACGACATTTATAATAATTCTTTAGACGGATCTAATGAGAAGAAATTATGAATTTCATCGCGTCGAATTCCAAATGGCCTTGATAAGAATAAATACCATTCAGGTTTATAGGTTTATTAAAGAATAACTCTTCGTAAATTTGATTAAATAAGTGCCCGACATGTGCCCGACTGAAAGTGGTTGCCCCTGTCACCAGCAACCTCGATCATATAAAATGTTGGTTTTCCCGGGGTCAAAGTTGCTAATTGCCATTAAAAATATGATTGCACATACAATGTCAATCCAGCCACATATAAAAACGAATATCCAACTTTAAGTACCTATAGGTAACACCTAGAGTTCAATATTAATGGAGATAGTTTGATATTTTGTAATACTTACATAGACGCGCTGTTGCCGGTACTTTAGCACACAAAAATATTAAAGTCGTGAGAAATATCACGCTTTATAAATCTGGCTTGAACAAAAGCTTGAACGAAGTAATTGTGATGGAATAGTTAGTCTATAACTAACTATTCTAGTTATAATTAATACAATATGTTCTAATTGTATTTGCTCAGCCCTCAGGTTAAATTTTGTCATTTAAGTCCAAGAAATATATAAATTGGATAAAAACACTTTTTTTACGGTTTTTGCGCATAATTTATTTTATATTTAATACTCACGTTTCGACTCCTTTACAGGAGTCTTAATTACAGGATGACTAAGATAATGGTTGTCATATATATTCTACTACCTTCACAATATTTTTTTAATCGGGCTCGTTCTTAATTGTAAAATATTATATAGATCTTTGTTTTTTTACAATTTGTATTTACTGTGAGAGTGACACTGGGTATATCAAAATTAAAAAAAACAAAATGGCGGATTTTTGGCGCCAAATTCAAATGTTCGGCACGCTGTGCAGCCTGAACCGCTCGTTGGATTTAGCTTCAAAGGTGTCGTTATACAAACTCAACCCTAAAACGAGAAAGTCATCATACCCGATTGCACTTTACTTAAAAATCGCCAAAGTTGTAGCAGTCGGGACCCATTCTAGAAATGGAGGTTTAGTGAATTAGGAGCACATACTTATATTATATTGCAGGTTACTCCAATCTACTGACTAGACGGCTGACTTTCTAGAATAGGTCCCGACTGCTACAACTTTGGTGATTTTTAAGTTAAGTGCAATCGGGTATGACGACTTTCTTGTTTTACAAACAAGTAGTCAGATCTGTAATCTGTTTGTGACAACGTATTTACCATATTATGCCATTTTAGGCCCTTCGAGTCCAATTATCAATCATAATACGGCCCTAAATGTTAATGCTATTGACTTCTATTGACGTCAACGTGCATGACATGCAGACGTCTAAACGATAGATACACACGCATGCATACACGTCATTTATAGCTTGCATGATAAAAAATAAAGTGATTCGTCAATCAATTGCCAGCATATAATTTGCACGTCATTCACATCTATCAATAAAATAAACGATCTTGCATACATAACAGCACGTAAAGCATGTCTGTGAGTGCAACATTCCGTCTAGAGATCTCAGATTCACCTAACATTAACTTATCTCATGTAAGATACATTGTACACGCTAGTTGCATGTATACATTGTACACGCAATGTGATTCTTTATAAAGAAGTTGGTAGGCATACCTGCTATTTTAGTTATCTGGAAACGAATAAATTTAATAATACATAATATCAATTTATATTTAACTTATTCCTATAAAATTGCATTGGGCAATTATAATCGATGCATAATTGTTAATAATTTATTGAAGACTGGCTACAATGGCACAATTGGGCTGGATGGAACTGTCAAATTGATACAGTCAGTTGAGTGTTGTGATAAAAACTTAATAATCTCAAATATTATTTCTTTTTCAAACTAAAGCACTAAAATGCTCACATCCAGCTCAAAACCAATTGTGTTGATAGATAAAACTTCTAATGTAAATAAAAACAAATGAAGAAGGGGAAATTTATTCATTTGATGAATTCTGTTCTTTTTTCATTTTACCCGTAGAACTACTGAAAAACTGTTTTAATAATTTAATCTACACTTAACAGCCTAATAATATGGTAAAAACCATCATGGTACAAAATCATTCAAAGCGATACCAAATTCTATACTACGATGGGCATTCTCCTTTGTTTAAGGCATAATAATGTCTCTTGTATGCCCACTCCTTCTTTCACTGGTATAAGAATATCTGTGTGGTGTCCGGTAGAGTAGACTCTTCATACTTAAGGGTGTTGTCAAACTCGCCTGCTAAGCTTGGAACATTTTTCATGGACTTAGTACAAGGTGCAAGGTGATTCACAGAAGCAAAAAAGAAAATAAAGTTGCATCAAGGGCAAACAAAAACAAGACAGCCATCTTTATAATCGATTTTAAACTAATATGACTTAAAATTGGTTTCCGGCAATTTGTTACCAAACTATAAGAACAACAATACAATGTTGAAACATCAAACAATTTTATTGTCGAAGAACAAAAGAACGTAAAACATATGTAATTAAAGTTTAAAATGGTAATTTTACTAATAAATTATGTGCAATTTATTTTATGAATATGTTTCTATACAAGGCATTGTTTTAGATCACTTGTTTTTTATATATTTGAACAGTTAATCTAATAGTACAAACATAGTTATCTTTTATTATTCTATTATGTTAGAGAAAAAAAACGTCATTTCTTATCTTATGTACCATTTATAACGATCCAACAGATTTTTTCTAATCTTAATACCTTTTTATAGAATCGATAAAATTGTATATTTCATTTAATTTTATATTTGATTCAAACATTAAATTTGTTAATGGAATTTGATAAAAAAGGTTATGCTAAATTAATAGTTGCCCGACTTCGTGCGGAAATAGGATATATTACGCTTACTTTTACTAATTTCCAAGAAAAAGTATGATTTACCTTGCGGGTAGAGAAGCCTATATCCTTTTCCATGGGTTCAGTAATTTTCATTCAATCATCAAAATCGGTTCTTCTGTTTCGCCGTGAAAAGATAAAAGCCTACAGAGTTACTTCCGCATTTATAATATTAGTATGTACTAGCGGCCCATCCCGGCTTCGAATGGGTGGACAAAATTCTTTAAATTTCTATTATTAAATATTTTTCCGTAAGCGCCATCTAGCGTCCGGTAGACGAACTACTTGCGGTTAACGCGTTGCTATGGTAACGTCATTGATACAATGTAAAAAAGAGCGGACAGACAAACACACAAACCACTGTGATCTTAGATTATAGATTTAAGCAAAGTTTAATTATCGTTAGGCATCTCCTAAATTTGTAAAGATAATATTCAATTTTTACGACCCGTTAGAATTAAAATTATTTCCGTTAATTAACGGTACTATAATGACCTAAAACAATAATATCACATAGCGGCTTTAATTCTATTTATCAAACAGGTTTTATCAACGATTAAAACCTTGAATGATTTTAAGTCATAAATCTTGACTGCCTCAAAATAATGAGCTAACAGTCAACGACACTATATATATATTTTTTGAGCAATATATACATCGCAACATCTTCTTTGTAAAAATACTTGGTACCTTTATACATTATATAATAATAAAAAGATTGATTTTGTTCCACAAATCTTAAAATGGATGGCTAGTTAAATCACATTTAACTAAGAATATTTTTTGTAGTATAACTTCTTGGGAGAACTAATTTAACGATAATCAAGTTTCCACCTCTCAGACAAATAGATTACACATAACGTATTCCAATACACAAGCATTCTAGCTGATAACGAAAAAATACAATAAAATATTACAGAGTTACATATTCTGTAAAATGTAGCGTACAGTAATGAATCTTTTTAGAAATGGTTTTTATATAAAAAACATCTTAGTTGTCAGGAAACTATCATCAGGATAGCACTCTAAAGAGCTTCCGGAGGTAGTCACTCGGTCTTAATTGGAAACAATTTAATTAATAGCTTTAGGCGATTTTTTTGTAAACATCCCTATGCAATTTCGAAAATTATGAGATATTTCCAATTAGCGTCAATATATTGGAATTGTAAAAACAAGACAAAAATCAACCGATTATCAAGAATTTGTTTTGTTTGAGAATAAAGCGTTAGTATGAGTTCTTATTTAAAAAAAAAGAGATATCCGCAATTAGGATTACATCAATTTGATAAATAACAAACTCACAATAATATTATAGTAAGTGTATTTTCAACGTTTGAAAAAACAATCATTAGCTAACTTAACTTTTTTTTTACAGGTAAAAATGAAGATTAAGACAGAAATTCTGGTACAACCAGCAGGTGAGATATGGAAGTTGACCAGGGCGGAGTTGAACGAGGATATTGCCACACGCGACAGGGATCTGGCTACTATAAAGGAATGGTTGAGGAAGCAACCGCATTTACCCGATGAATGGGGTAAGAATTGAGTGTTCCCAACAATGTAATTAAAAGTCGAAATGGTGACAAAACGATCCATGTTATTTGGAAAAATTATATAGGAACGCAGAATTTTATGATTTTATTTTTATGTATATTGATAGGTTTTACTTAAATGTAAAAAAAAACAAAATATTATTCTGAGTAAAGGAGTTCTCGAGTACTCTTTTGTATTAGCGGTATATAAGACATTAATTATGTTGATAAAATTCGTCTTGGTGGGAAAAAGCCTCCACCACTTATATTATTAAAAATAGTATATGTAGCATTTGAATAATATTATTTCATTATTACAAAGGAAACCTTTAGAGGCGTCTTTCACGCCTCTAAAGTTTGTACACCTGCTAACATAAATATCCAACGCAAGACTGAGATATAACTCTCACCGGACAAAGACACCAACCTTGGCAAACTACGTATATCAAACAACTTTGTTTAAGATGTGATGTTGATACCTACACATTAAGGCACATAACATCGCTACACGAAGCAGCAAGATTGACACTTCGTCTGCCTAGACTGCCTTCGGTCATAAAAAGCGATTTAGTATGGAAACTTACATCGCGTATACGCATTTCCTAATGTTTACAATATAGACAAAATCCGACCTATATCGTTCGATTCTCGCTCTTGGTTGGGGACTACCTAACCTGGTGGAAGATCTGCTCTTTGGCCTTCCTATAGTGAATTGTAACAGGAAAAGTCGTATTTAAATTGATATCATAAACATCTTTGGTTTAGCTAATTTAATGAACATCCCCTTATATAGTGCTATGATTCTAAGCAAATATGTGACGTCTATTTATTTCTTTATAGAGGATGGCCCCCTGTTGAATTTCTTAAGAGGCAGCAGCTACTCCCTGGAGAAGTGCAAAAGAAAGCTGGACATGTACTTCACCATGAGGGCTGCGTGTCCCGAGTTCTTCTCCAATAGAGACCCAACTAGCCCTGAGCTTAACGACTTATTTGGTGGAAAAGTGTAAGTTTTCAACTATGTTTACCTTGTGTTCACACCAAAGGCATATTGCACCTGCATCCAAACAAATATATAAATACGAAAACAACTCTGTCCTTCCGCTCAAACGATTTCTATTTGAAATTTGATATGAATATTGCTTGAACCTGGGTAATGAGCGCAGAACGGAAAAGGACATAAGATTCTTTACACGCTGGTAAAATCACGCATTCCTTCGGAAATTTCTGTAAATATTTATGTATGCGATATAACCTAATTCTTTGCAAACGAAATAGCGGTCAACCATTAGTTGTCTAAAAATTTAAAAGCAGATCTACTTCTTAGACTTTCTCGAGTTTATCATTTAACGATTTTTTTATTCGTTAATAAATTATTCGATGTTTTTGAAGTTTTTATGTGTGGTTGTATCTTTCAACCCCCTTTCAGATAACGTATTCAAAATTATCATCATTTTTCATGTAAAAATTGAATTATTTTATAACACGACTTGTTTATTTCCCTACCACTATTTCTTAGAGGCGTGGACGCCGGGTTTACCTAGTGTCTGTAATACGTAATTTAATCCACCGCAAATTCAACTGTCATATTACGAAAGCTTCTTACAAAATTACGTGTCTGTTTCATTTGGCCACTGGATCCTATTTATTATTTACAACATGACGTCAAGAGACAAAACCGATGTATTTTTTCTATAAAATAATGAAACAAATATGTGTTTCGTCATTGTACAAAATGAGGTTCAATGTTTTTACCAAATTTGTTCATGTGATGCTTGACGCAGATATATAATGGGCAGTAAGAAAATAATTATAAACGATTGATTATTATTTATAAACAACTGAAATTGCATTAATACAACCTTTTTAGAGAGTTTAGGTAAAATTAATACACCTATAAAAACAAACAATTATAAGTCCTGACAGCATTCAACATATTAGCTAATTAAAAATAATTGTTTTAAAAACAAAATTAACAATACAAACTCAACCCAAAATATCATGTTTTTACTTTAATCATCTAATGTTTAAAGAATCTATAATGAATAAAATTATATCAAATCCTAATGAAACTAAAAAAGAAAATTAAATTATATTAAGTAAAAAAATATGATGAATTCACTTTTGTCAAAACTATGACAGACCATCTCAAGACAAATCAAGATCCCTACTTCTCCCACACAGTTCGTTCTATGCTGAAATAAATAGAAAAACTACATTAATTTTCTCCGATTATGTCATAATCTATAGAGATAAAGAGATATACTGCTTTTGAATAATAAGTAAATAAAAGAAAAAAATGTATTTAATTCGGAAACAGAATCCAGAGGTTAGTAACGATGAATCTTACAAACATGACAATGGTTTTAAAATTACAAAATAGAAACTAAGAAGCATATTAAAGACTTAACTTTGAAATTTTATCAAAGTGCAATCAAGAGATAAGCACACCGCTAGGATCTTATGACCTTATCCATCAACGGATGTAGACAGTAGATTAATGTGATAGTAATATTATGAAGTAATCAGTGTTCGGACAGATATTTTAATTTTTTATATATTTGTTCCTACTGATTTGAAAAGGCATTCAGTTGATATTGCAAATGTTGATATCTACATTGGACACGTTGTCTTAACTATGTGTGTTCCATTTTATTTTTAAAGTACAGACAACAACACGTCTACCTACGATAAACTGTAAAATCATCTCATTGAACATTGAACTCTATACGTTTTTTTTTCTAATTAAATGGAGAAATTTTACATTCTTGTATAGTATGCTGTTGACTGTACCAGAAAGTCTACTTTAAAAAACCAATGCGAAAATCGAAGGGTATATGACAATTGTTAAAATTAATAATTGAAACCATTTCACAGTATTGTGACTTTCACTCTCAATGATCAGCTCAAAACTAAAGCACCGGCACAGTGAACGCATCAAGTCAATTATATTAAGTACGGATCCTTTTAACGTAATGGGGGTTTCCCCCATTAAGTCGGAAAGAGTCTTTGATAAACTTATTTTATTAATGTTTGGTGGAACTTTTCTTTTTTAAACAGTTTATGGAAATGCAAAGCCAAAGAGATAAGGTATTCAGTAAACTAAGTTGTTATACAGGATCATTTTATAAACACCATCCAAATTTTTACTTGGAATAAGATATCATTCAACCACATCATTTAAAAAAAAATGTAAAATTTTCGCAAAAAAATATTTTATCCGATCAGATTATGAAAACAGCTGGTCAAACATCACCCGAAATGTTTTGAATGAAACAGCGCCCCACCCTGCGCAGTTGCGCAATGAAATCAGTATCCCGGGACCCGGGAACCTGCCGTATTTACCTAACCTAACCTAACTTAACGAAATATATGCACACCGCTTCACACTTGCAATTGAAATCGAGGGCAAAATTAAACGGCGGATTTATGTGAAGGAACCCCAAAGCTTCGAAAATTTAATAATAATCCGTGCATTTGACGTAGTGAAAAAACAATATAATTAAAGACAGTGTTCGTAAACGTGCAAGACTGTTTAAAGAGAAATCGTCTACACTTTGAAGTGAAGTGATTGTTTTCAAACATCATGTAAATGTATTTTGATTGGATTTTTAATTATTTATTGGGTTTGAGTATAGCAAGGTGTGTGCAGGGCGTCTAGGACTTTTACAAAAATATAAAATTCTAATAATTATGCATTTCTTTATCCTATCGTGTAAAATGGACAAAAATAACAGACTTTTTACTTTTGTTATTTTTTCCTCCCGCTTCGGATTTAGAGGTAAGTGAGTGGTAATTGTTTTTGGCACTTAGAATAATTTTGATGAATAATATGAAATGTGTAAAGGCTGAATTTATAGATGCTCTGCAATAATATTAAAAAAATAAAGGCTTTTAACTCTTGTAACTTTTTTCTCCGGTTTCGTTTTTAGCCGTAAACGAGCAAAACTTTTTCGTACAAATTTCTTCATCTTTTATTAAAAATATTTTCGAACCCGTCATATCCCGGAAGCATGTATACATGCGCGCGAAACCGATACTTAAGTACCGAGAGCTCTCGGTACTTACGTATCAGCTTCTCGCGCATGTGTACATGCTTCTGGGACTGAAAGGGTTAATAGCGTTCTAGTCAAAGAACAAAACAACTCATACCTTCTGCAATATGATGGTTCTAAGCCCGTAAAAATATGAAGGGAAAATTTGCAACTTATGAAAATCATTGTTATGTATCATACGCGAGGGCGGGTCGGGGGTCATGTAATTGTTTGCTACAACACCGAGCGTAGCATGATTGTGTTTTATTTTGGATTACATTGTATAGCGTTAACTTTATATTTCAATACTAGGTGATGTAAAAGAAAAAAAACTCATTTCGTTATGTTTTCAAAGAATAAATAAATAAATTTGGATGGTGTATTCAAAATTTTCCTGTATATGTTTAATTAAAGATATGTGTTTAAGTAAATAGTAAATACACCAATTTAACATACACAATTACACTTGGTATGAAAAGCAATGACGAAACCTTTTAATATTCCATAATACAAAAAAGTACCGTTTAATAAAATTGAGGTTCCAATTTTTCATTTCAGAGTTGCTCTTAGTAAATATAGGAAAGTAGTGTATGTTAGTTTTGTAATTAGCATTTATTTTTTAATTATTTCTCTCGTACAATTGAGAAGACACGTTTTTAGTTTTACTCAGAAAATCTTACATGGGGAATTTTAGTTTTTATCCATAATATATAAAAAAAAATATTCAAGCATAAATTAGGTACTAATATAATATAATTATTATATAGTTATAATCTAAATAATGTCACTGAAATTGTAAGAAATTTATTAACATATTATATTACACTTTTAAATTGACAAAAATCGCGTATATTTACTATTAAAGATAGCTAATCTACGTTAATATTATAAAGAGGAAAGATTTGTATTTTTGCATGTTTGTATTTTTGTATGTTTGCAATGAATAAACTCAAAAACTACTTAACCGATTTCAAAAATTCTTTCACCATTGGAAAGCTACATTCACACTGAGTAACATAGGCTATATTTAATGATAGAAAAAAATTAAAGAATTTTGTCCACCCGTGTGAAGCCGGGACGGGCCGCTAGTATTAAATGAACTATTAGAGGAGAGAACCATTGAATTGCAAAATCATATCATCAATACATTGGGATAAGTCGTGTCAAGTTTTATCAGGAACCAAATCTCACTATACGTATTTAATATTTCATTCCGGACTTTTTCTTCAGAGATATCGAATCTCTGACGTGGCGACCCATATTTTTTCTTGTGGCTTTATATTAAGCCTTTTTCAAAACAAGGCAGTGACGTTATACATTGTATGGGTAGACCTTGGCCTTCATTCAAGGTACGCACGCGACGCCATGCGCCTTGAAACACCTCTGACAATACTACTTAAAACATGGCTATTGCTCAACTTCTGATAACCAGGAATTAGCTCTTCATCGACTAATGGCATACTATTTAATTTTTGATATTGCCAAAACTAATTCCTCGTTAAATATTCAGGATACAAAAATAGAAATACTTTTGGGATGATTTGTTATTTTTGTTCTTCTTTATTTTTCTTCAAAGAGCTGCCGTCCAACCCCCGATTTTCTTACTCAATCCTATTCTTGCCATATTTTATGTAGATATATAAAATGTAATGTAAAAGTAATGCAATGTGATAATACATAGGTGTTATTAAAATCTAAAATAAAAAATATCTAGGTAAGTGTAAAAATTATAACACTATTGCAAATTCACACATTTTTCGTTTTTATTTCATATTAAATACAAATTATAAATATGTTTTCATTTGCTTTTAAGAAAGCACTCCAAATTCCATTAACATACGTTTGACAGTTTGATAAATATTTTTAGAATATTTTGTAATGATATTAATAAAACGAATGTCTGAATTTATTTCGCTTATCTTATTAGTAAACTTTCAAATATAATACGTTTTATTTAAAGTGGCTAAATCATTAAATCAAAGTAGACGAGTATATGTTCATAATTTTAAAAACCTTTCGGCGAGATTATAACCTTTACAGGTGCTTATTAAATCCTCGATGAGAAATTATCAGTCAGATAAATTAACACCCAGTAAGGGAAGTATTACTCGAACTGAAGAATAATAACAATAGACAACTTGTTCGAATATATGGAATAACTAGCGGCCCGTCCCGGCTTCGCATGGGTGGACAAAATTCTTTAATTTTTTTCTATTTAATATAGCCTATATTACTCAGCGTGAATGTAGCTTTCCAATGGTGAAAGAATTATTGAAATCGGCTTAGTAGTTTTTGAGTTTATTCATTGCAAACATACAAAAATACAAATCTTTCCTCTTTATAATATTAGTGTAGATACGAAATCACAGTAATTAGTTTTATCTGCAGTTTAAAATATTATACCTTAGTTTCCTATGTAAATTAGATTTAGTGATGTTTTTGATTTCTAAGTTTAATTTGTACTTTGGGTCACAGCAAAATAGTTGACTAAGATAGAAATTAAACTATAGAAAGCGACTCTTTGACTTAAAATATTCGTATAATAATGCAAAAAGTACCACAAATAATAATTGAAACTCCTATTCATAGCTATATACTTCTCAAGGCAGAAAACTTTAATTTTTTTTAATATAAAATAGCAACTTCATACGTAACAAACAATGCGAAAGTAAAACGTACTTATAGGTACACTGTCTCTATATACAATATTCCAATAATAATAAGTGATAATCGATTTTATTCTTATGTATTAAAAAACACATTGTCTTTTGTAAAGTAGCTACTTTATATGTCTAATAAAGAATGTTTAAATACGACAATACAAACGTGAATACAGAAAATTAAATTAAATATATATTTATTTAATCTTCAATATCTCCATAACTCTCCATTTAACAGGACGTCATACGAAAATATCTTCGTAACTAGCTGTGCCCGGCGTACTTTACAATGCACTTTTTGCTGGCCTTTTTTGCTGATTTTATATAAACCTTATCTGACATGCGTACAATATCTCTCCGAAGTTTCATCGCTATCCATCGACTACTTTTCGAATCTGTGCAAGACTAACGATCGGCAGTTAATTTTTATGTATACGACGATGATGGGAAGAAAACATGTTTATGTTTGAATATTATTGCTTATGAAGTATATTATCGACTGTCTCTATTTTTGCAGGCAAGGACCACCGCTTTCTGGCTTGACTCCTAATGGAAGAAGAGTCACTTTATGCAGAGGTAACATACAAATACTTTACTATACTCATAACTTAGTACAACTCTTTGCCTTAGTCTGTGTTTCCTGATAAATTAAATTTAGGGGGTCTTTAAGTCACGAGTGAATAGGTATCTAGGCAGGAGCGTCACATCCTAGATCTCAACGTCGCATACCATCAGGCGAGATAGTGGTCAAGCGTCATAGTGGTCTATTCACGGTTAACAAAATAAAAATATAAAGTACAGAATCCTAATAAAATTGTTCAGCGTAACTCTCTCACTTAATGAGCATGACAGCTCTTCACTACTTCATGCAATAGAAGATATTATGTAATACTGCACAGTTAAGACCTTTAATGGAATTCGGTAATTTAAGCGCTAATTTTATTAAGGTCTTCCCCTCCATTTATTTTTTACATATCTTAAAGCAAATTAGACTGATTAAGGCTGAAAGCAAGTTTATTAATGAACATATTTTTCGTTTTACTTTAATTTATAGCCTTTTTAGCCATTTGTCGCAGTAATTTAGAAATGCTTTGAAAAAAAGCTTAAATATAAAGTACTCGACAGATAAGGTTATTACTTATTTCTTACTTATATCATCAAATGCAATAGTAATAATGTATCTAGCGGATGTTTATACCGTTAGACACCAACGGTTTTTGAAATATGAAAATACTATACTAATACATTACAAGTATATTAAAAAAAAAGTTGGTCACTTCACTGCATGTTACGCTCGATTGCAGACTGAACTGCAAGGCAAGGACGGAATGTAACAGAAAGTCTCACGGTGAAAAGGCATTTGTTATACGTGGTAATGGTACTTGACCTTGAATCGAAAGTCAATAAAATGTTTAAAGTCAATGTATATTCTTTTAAAACTATATTCGCGCATTTCTAATGGTAAAGACCAGCGGCACTCCTAGTAACTTTTCACTTAAAATTCTTGAAAAAAATAACCGAAATAAACTTTTTTTTCCTCGTCATAAGCAATAATTTTATTTTTATTTGTTTATCTCTTACTATCATAGATATATGTTAAAAATTGTTTGGTTTGTTGTTTTTTTTATATTAGTGTAGCCTGAGAAACAGAAAGCCAGTAGAGCTACCGAAAATTTGAGAAGCTTGAGTTTTCCAAGTACCTTGAGTTACAGAGTCAATTTACGAGCTGATAAAAATTATCACAACAGCTTTAGCAGCTGGTTTACACAGACACAAACCTTACAAGTTGATGATGTTCCAAGAAGACTCGCTTGACTAGTTTAAGCTTCCATTGCAACTTAAGGGCAATGCACTTGCATTTCCATTTTATGCCAAAGAATGTTATTTTGCAACCAGTTTGTTTATTTTGGTCACCGTTTTGTGTTAAAGTGCCAATACACCGTTGTCACTGACCAAGTTATGACCAAATTATTTATTTTAACATTTCTTGTTTTTAATTTAAGTAGTTCAATGGGCATGCTTTTAAAGCTGTTATTTACGAAGACTTTTAACTGAAACGACTCTTCAACAAACTCGAACTCTTTTTTGTTTTAATGGAGCTAAGAATAAAAAAAAATGACTAGCAGTCCTATTAGACAGGTATTTTGTTATAAGCCCAAACAAATAATTAAAAATTATTTACGTTTAGTCTTTCACTAAAGGGACAGCTTTTTTATTAAATGAAAATATCGTAACTGAATATATTTAGTTTTGTTATTCAAATTTAATTGACATAACTGCTAAATCCTTTATCACAGTTTTAGAGTTCCACTAAGGTCAAAGGTTTATGTGATGACTAACGACCTTTATAGCCGAATAAGACAAGTCAAAGTACAATTTTAATGTTTTCATAAATATCGAAACACGTATAAAAATAATCTTTACCTTCGTTTTCTGCCAAACCGGGTAACTATAACCGATAGGTCTTAACCTTGTCAATATTACCAGCTTTGATGATTATGCTTCTTTGATATTCAAGTCTTCTGATCAATTAGGCGAACGGGCAAAAGAAGCGCCTAAGCTAATTTATTTTAACACGATGTAATTTATCTTGTGTTTTTCTTTACAAGAGTATGAAAAAAATATTTTTCATCCAAATTATACTATACCCATCCACTTCCCTAAAATAATTGTATTTGGATTAATAAATACCTATAACCTGATATCTTGAACATTATAACACAAATCCGCAAAATCAATACCGTTGTTTGTGTTTTTTGGTCACCAATAAATTATAGGAATAATTTTAGACTTTCAAACTTTCCAGGTGTCCATCCGAATATGAGTGGCAGGGAAATCGTAGACTCTTTGAAACTTGCTCTTATGATCGGAGACGTCCGTCTCACTGAAGAACGAGAGGGAGTAGCGGGAGACATATATGTCCTAGACGCTGCAGTATTGGGCCCCAGTCTTCTAGGCAAGGTGTCCCCTGCAACTATCAAGAAGTTCATGATATGTGTCCAGGTAAGGACTTAGACAATGTTGCCCTTGATGATTTCTACATTCTTCTGGTAATTTTCTTAAAACTATAGTATTACACCAGTGTACTGTGAAATCGTCTGGAACTATCAAAAAATATATGACAATCTATTGAGAACGGATTTCCTTTATTTTACAACGTCTCCTTTCTTTTCATTTTATCTTTGTTTTTTTTATTTAGGGATTTTTACACAGATTACCTCAGTCCCATTGTACCTTAAGCTTTTCAGCAGCACATCATAAACGTAATTGAACAAGGTCGCATACAAATCTGGCTGCATCTGATGCGGGATCCGCCAAAATACTTTGGAAAGCTCCCACATCAGATAGTTTTCTCTTTGTTGAAGACCGGACCCAAGGCATCGTATATTATTATAAAATAGTTACTAGTAAACCAAGAAAATATGAATGTGCCGATGCGGAATTTGGCAGGTTGAATAATTATACCAGGTTAATCGTAAAATTTGCTTTAAAAGCTAATGTTACCACCCGGTTGCCAATATTCCACGTTAAGAAAATTTCATTTCGGGGCACACTTTGCGAAACAATCTAATACAAGTTGTGTCTGTATGGTGCTCCACTCCACCAACACATATGCACTTTTGAGCATAAACCCAATTTTCATATTGATAACTTTTATTTAACAAGACATTGTTTAAAAAAAACTAACTTTAATAAAGGTTACTGTTACTCTTAAATAGAAGGTTATTTCAAAATTAAAGTATCAACACTGTAACGTTTATAAAGTAGGTTTAAGGTCATTACTTTGTATACTATTACAAAGTTGTGGCTGTATCCTACTTGCAATAATAACACAACCAATTATTTAAAAGATAATAATCAAATGCTATCTCCTTATCATTGTATACTTCATTGTATTAGACGTCATTAGAAGATGTACTTTTTATGAAACAAAATATGCCAAAGTAATCCACTTTTAAAACGTAACGTCTCACGAAAAACAGAATAAATAATTCATTTTAATAAACTTATATCTGACTATATTAACGATTTTTTTTGTATTGCAGGAGGCGTATCCAGTTAAGCTGAAAGAAATTCATATTATCAACACCTCACCTATTGTAGAAAGATTCGTAAACTTCGTAAAACCATTCCTCAAAGAAAAAATTAGGAAAAGGGTGAGTTCAAAACCTAGCACTAATATCAAGCAACCATGCATAAATCAAATTATTATAATATACTTAGGCAATCAAATAGTTTTTTCAATTAATCAAACCTGTAATCCCAGACCATTACCACCAAAACCATACCGATTTTGACGATTGCTTTTCATTTTACTACATTTGTTCCATCTTAGGACATAGGATAGGTTTTATTTTAATTTATAATAAAAATATTCCCGGTGCTGTGTCTCAGTTATTACTGAGCCTCTGCACCGAGTATCCGGGTCAGTTAGTATCTTATAAAATCATGTTAAATTCCAGATATTCATTCACAAAGACGTCAAAGACCTTTACAAGTACGTGCCACAGGAAATGCTACCAGTGGAGTACGGAGGTCCCTGCGGCACCATGGATGATATTCAAGGTGTGTATCCACCTAGCGTTTTCTTTCATCGCCCCCGTACCCGATCATCACTGCCTCACCATACTTTGTCTTCCCACCGAATAGAATAGAAATAGAATATAGGAATGGATGGCAAAGAGTACAAGAACTTAATACAAAACTTATATCTGGGTCGTTCTACTTTTTTACCGACAATGGTCTGTCCTTCGTCTTACTATGGCATCTCGTTGGAGTATTGATATTTACGGTTTTTTAATTCGGTTCGAATAAACGTCCATATTTTTCTTATCTATTAATATTATGTAATTTTTCATTTTCTCCAACCAACATATTTTTTCGTTTGTTTTCCGTAGAATGCCGTGACAGAGTGGTAAACCGAAATGTGGTCTCCACAGAAAAAAGCCACTCTGTCACATATTTTTTTTAAAAACCAATATTAAAAAAGAATTAATATTTGCCGCAAAGGAAACTTTAATTAGTCCTAATGACAACACAGATGCAGTTTCTTTTAAATTCCACACAGTAACCACAATTATGGATAGTTCAAAAACCAAAAAAACAGAAAAACGTCGTTTCACTGTCTGTAAAAAAGAAGAACGACCCGCCTATCATATAAGTTTTGTATTTAATTCTTGTACTCTTTAGCATCCATTCATTAAAATTTCCCACTCATTTTTACTATTCACTATGAATATGATAACAAGTGTGGTTTTTCACAAACGTAAAACATAGTAAGTATTATGTTCTGTTGACCCAATATCCAATGTTAGAAAAACATTATTTATTTATTATATTATATAGTTACATGGGCAATTTCCCCATATCGAAGGTTTTATATTCTCGTGCCTGAACAAAATCAAGTATATTTTTATTTTACTTTTAAAGTTCCTGTAGTTGTAGTATCTTGGACTAACCGGAAAAATCAAAATTCATAAGGTCATGACAACATGAACACTTTCAATAATTTTGTAATGTACCGTTAACATATTCCGAAACATTTGCAAGGATGAAGTAAAAACGATCATGCGTGCAAGCATATGCAACTTCCTAAATGTCATAACATAACCACAAAGATGTGTGCAAATTTATTCAACAATAACCTTAAAAGGTTTTATGCAAATTATCTTAATACAGTGTTCTATCCGTTTTCATTGTTCATGTAGTACCTATACACAAAGAACTCAAGCATTCTGAAATCAATTTTGTGATATTTAAATATCTTCTTACACACCATCATGTGGAACTTGATGGCACGCTTCAGTTAGTTAACGATTACCGCGTTCGTTGTATATTGGGATTTTTGGGTGATTTGAAGACCAGTTGGAGATATGAATAAGCTGTATTTGATTTCTATAGGCTCTCTTATTTACAACATAAAAAACCACAGATTTCGTGCCTCACACGACTTTCGACCACATTGGAAATAAATCTACGGAATTGGAAAAAATATTGTCGCTGAGCGACGAGAAAGTCGGGATAAGGAAAAAGGTTACAAAGAAAAAACTACATCGTTGTATGATAATGATTTGATTCTTAGATTAACAAAAGTATTCTCGACATAACGCCTACGCACAAACAAATTGCAAAAATTGCCACCTGCGTATCGAAGTTAGAATAATAGTAGCCGTGGCACAAAATCTGTAGATTTTTTCAAAAAGGTTAGGTTACAGGGTAAACCCTTAACCCGATCGTCTTTGTTTTAGGCTCAAATTGTAGCTAACTAAATGTTCCAGAGAAGTGTTTCACAAATTCTTGATATAATTCTTGGTTTCCAAAATATCGACCGCGAAAATTAAGAATTCTGAAAAAGTTTTAATTTTTTTTCACTTTTTCGGCTATAACATATTTTGCTTTTGACTTTCTCGAATATTTTTATCTTTGCATCTTCTAGCTCTTGTAAATACGCGTCTTTTGAGCCTTTTTGAATATCATATCTTCACAATTCTCCGAGATATAAGGGGATCGCACTTTTTCGTGAAATTGGAGCCTATACTGAAGCGAACGAAAAGACATTTCCAATTTCAAAAAATATCTAGCTTACTTGCGTAAAATTAAACAATATGGACCGCTCGCCCGCCCGCTACTAAATGTTGATACCGCAGACACTAAGGCAGCAACACAACTTGCACTGTTTACCAACTACTCTACACGTGTTTCACCCCCACACGGATTATCATTAGGAGCTGTTAGACCGTGCAATATTGAGCACCAAGTGCTACGATACCTGCTGTATCTGCATTGATTTATGGTTGGAGCATTTTGCTTGTTTTGAGCGAATCAAAACTAGTTATTTTTGTATTTGAAATGGATACGGAGTTCTACCAAGTTACGGCTGATTCTATAAAATACTCTCTTTTTAAATTCATTTATCTTGTTATTTGTATATTATTTATCATTGACATATTTGCTATTTATCTAACGAGCTTTTTATGCTTCTACGTACAGCTTTTCACAACCTTTATAAAATATTAAATT
Organism: Calamotropha paludella; assembly: GCA_927399485.1. Taxonomy (NCBI): domain Eukaryota; kingdom Metazoa; phylum Arthropoda; class Insecta; order Lepidoptera; family Crambidae; genus Calamotropha; species Calamotropha paludella. The sequence continues at coordinate 14,234,954 of OV656824.1, read as the reverse complement.
CCTGCAGAAAGAAACCAAAGCAAACGGATAGAGCTAGTTGACACTCCATTACTCCAGGGTATTGCACTAAGTTTCGACCGTTTACGAAACTCAAAAACCTTACCTAACAGTCAATTTTATTCGTTTTCCAGAAAAATGGAAGTGCATACTAGAAGAATACCGTGATTGGTTCAATGCCCAAGAGTCGGTGAAAGCTGATGAGTCCCGACGACCAGGCCGGCCCACAAATTACGATGAACTCTTCGGTATCGACGGATCCTTTAGGCAACTTGCCATCGACTGATCGAGAAAGCTATATTAAATAATTAATGTATAGGATAGGTTAAAAATCGTGTTATAGAGAATCGTGTTATATAGTTTTTTCTCTATAACACGTTATTTCTTGTCGTTTTATTCAAGACTCGTTGAGAAAGACTCTTTTTAGATATTACACATGGTATGTACGCGTGTTTTTATGAAACGGTTATCAAAGCATAGTCCAAGGCAAGATTTCACTAAGGAGTTTTCTGTTTAATCTTACTAGATCATGATTCTATATTTTAAACACTTTTTACCTTTAGAAACCCAGATGGTTTTTTAGCTTTCGAGATTGTTTATTGTAAGAGCTATTTCCTTTTGTTATCACCTTAAAATAAATATATTTTACCAACTCAACAATGCTAACATTTGAATAGGTAATTCTTAATTTTCAATTATTTCAAATCCGAAAAACAATTCAGTCATCGCTCGTAATTTTAATTCTTGCCCACGCAATGTGCTCCCAAAATACAACCCGCGACAGCCGTTTTCTTTATCGATAGGCTTCAAAATTAGAAGGGTATATCTCTATAATAATATACTAGATGATCCGGCCACGCGTTACTGTGGCTCAGTTATTACCATTTGCAATTTTTTATTATAAAATTAAAATGAAATCTATCCTATGGAACAAATCCAGCTAAATGAAAAATTAATCATCAAAATGAGAGTTCATCGCGGTCAAATTTTTATATACAGAGATAAATTGTAACATTCATGTCTTAACTAGGCGAGGACATTTTCCTCGTCTAATTATTATTTAAGTTCTAGCTAGTACTAGCTTATATTATTTTGGTTTTGTTAACTTAATAAGTACGCACGAAATAATAAGAAAATAATAAGAAGATGGGCTACGGAAGAGATGCCAGCGTCAAACTTCAAACCTCGCCACGGGCGTCGACTCACACGTAACACAAGCGTTTAGATTACAACGGGGTAAAAGGAATATTGCTAATGTGTGTAACGCATTATTACAGTTCGTTTTACATATCATAAGCTATATTAGATGAATAAAGTTTCTAGAGATGATGAATAATTAAATTGAATAACAGATAATAGAATCTACAGTGACCGAAAAAAGTAGATTTTAACGACAATAATTTGGTTGGAAACAAAAAAAAATAAATTTCCTTATTTTTTCATCATCTATTTCATCTTCTTCCTATGAATAATTGAATGAATAGTTTTCGTCGCTTACTTTAATTAAAATAGTCAACCGATTTGTTACTTTTATTGAATAATTGTGTCGATTCTAAAAGTTTTATTGTGGTAATCTTCATTACGAAACTGTTTCTATGAAAAATTTAAGTAATATGCATTTTAATCGTAAATACCTTAGATCTAGGCAACATAATGGAAATAGCTCAAATTAATGCCTTGATCACTCCCCCTACACTACACTCCCTAACATTTGTAAACTTTATAAATGACTAATAACACAATTAAGAACGAAAGCCTCCAAAATTGTGATGTTTGACTTATTGTTATGTAAGTAGGAATAGTTTTAAGCACGGATAGAATTTGAAACTCTATGTACAGTTACGGCGGGTCAATCTTCATATTGCCTAAACTGTTTTAAACCTTATAAGTAACTAAATAGAGGTTGATATCAATTTAAAATGTTTGACATTTTGCTTGAGGTTGATGAGCTGTTGACTGTACCAATATTTAAATATACGTTGGAAAAGAAATAAATATTCATTACCTTCTTATATTAATTTAATTATAATACAAAATGAGATCTTTAAAGACGGCTTATCAAAAAAGTGGAGTGAGCTGTTTTTTTAATGTTTAATTTATTAATATTCGATTCAAATTAACGTTACTCTATTAAGGTCAGACTTTGAAAATATAATGGTGACTTTCATAAGGTTTCATGGCATTGGAAATGGCTAGTATTTATAGATCTGTACTGGTACTTACCTGAAAATTGCTGATTAATATAACGTATAAATAATTTTTGAAAAGATTTGTTTTTCTTAATTTTTTTTTTAAGTTACAACATGATTGAAATCTTCTTTTGTCTAGTAATAATATCTTTAGATTTAAAAATCTTGCAATTGAATTATTTAATAACAAAAGATAATAATATGATTTTTAATTATTAATTTTCCATTTTTCGTTGGTTCTCTAGCCACGGATAGTAAATGGAATTAAAAACTAAATGCAGCTGTTTAAAAAATTACGTATAAATCCAATAGAAAGTTACTGATGCTTTACACTTTATTTATAAACCGGCAATTTCATAGGTAAAGACCTATTAATGTGTAAAATCATATCATACCAAATTTACTTTGATAATTATTGAAATATTTTTTGGTTTATTACTAGTTAGTATACGTTTTTGTGAGTATTTTTAAATAATAATAATATTTGTTACAATCACACAAATTAGCCTAGCCCAAAGTTAGCACTGTAAGACTTGTGTTATGGATGATTTCTAAAGAAGGTTGGAGAAAATGGCGAAGTAGATAGCGAGTTCAGTCTGTGAAACTTGGGTTAAGTAACTTTCGCAAAGACTGGTCATCGGGTGGATGACCAATTATCTCATTTTCCTTTGTAATTCAGGAGGCACGTCAAGCCATTTTTTTTCTTTTTCCCTAATTGGTGACAGATTATCTCCCGCTATTTAGATACGAGCAGATGTAATCCTTTTTTTTGTGAGCTGCGTGTTTCAGTGGACTTTAATTTGTAGTTTCATTACCCTTAAGGTTTTTGAAATATAATTTCAATAGGTGAAGCTATTGGTCCCCGCTTTATTTGCAGTTGTTAGCATCTGTTTTTAGTGATCAATTGCCAATTTCCCTTGTTTTGTGTTCATCTGGTCAATCCATTTAATGACTACTTTGGCCTACAGTCGGAACCAACTGGTCCCTGATTCTAGTCCAAGAAGGGGTATATGTTTGTGTAATGTGTACACGCATTTGTATCTGAGTCATGGGAATATTACTTATGTATCATATATGTATGTCAATCAGTTACCCTAGTATCCATAACACAAGCTATACAGTCCTTACTTTGGGCTTGGCTATAATATATATAACTATTATTATAGATAGTAAAGGGAAATTCTATACTACATCAGTAGGAACAACAACAAGGTGATGTTGATAATGATTCGAAGGTATTACATTACTCAATTACTTTTAGATACCACTTAAGAGATTTTGATTGATAAATTCTATAGCAATCTTGAAATTGTATATACTTAATATAACATTTGGCATGTACCGACATTCGTGTGTTGTACGACCTTTTCCTTCGTTTGAGATTTCTGTCTTTTATCCACTATCCTATTATCAAGCCATGCATAACATATTTAGGAATTTATTATTGTGATGGATTTTACATTGTAACATTTGAGATTTATTTACATTAAAGATATGAAATTCGGCTGGAGATTTTATTCATACTGACATACATACCCTACTCTATATAAAACACATTTCCTATTGGAAACTCTATTCCAGTATGCTCTACGATTTTGTTCCATATATTTTTGTAACTGTTATCACAAAACCAGTAATGCCATTGCATTACTATCAGATTTAATAAGTAGAAATCCTATCCTAAAATCACGTATTATTTTGTGATAAAATTATTATGTTTTCTGGATACTGCGTCATTGATTCGTAATTTGAAGCGCAAGCAAGCGATGACATGTTGACATGTCGCGCCGACAAACATCAATTATATGTTGTTTTTAAAATTTCATATTAGCTTAAATTGGATTAATTAAAATTGATATATAAACATAATTTATTTCTTTGGGGCACCTATGTTATATAGTTACGGAAAACCATTGGGTCATAAATAATTAAAAAAAAAAACTAAAATTAAACAAAGGAAAGTTATTGTAACGGTACATATTGAAAAAACAATTCTTCTTCTTTTTATGTTAAATTGCGCTGTCCTTATGATTCCGCCAATTAGAGTTTTCTGCTAACACATTTGTTTCATTGACTCGAAAGAACAATTGAAGGTTATAATAAAATTAGACATCTGTCATCTGTTAATGACTGTTAACGTCAAAATAATATCTGTCATCTGCGAATGACAGCTAATGTCAAAATGATAATTACATGTCACATTCAAGTGATAGCTCGCATACTTAATGTCAATTGGATTTGAAGTATATTCTCTCTCTTCCTGCGATGGCCACCGTTGTGTTAACTGTAAACCATACTAGACGAAAGTAAATCTTGCAATCTTGGAATCCTGCAATATATTTTGAATTGCACCATATACCCTTAACGACCCTTTCATTATTCCAATTTAGTATTTTATTCATACTTAACCCCATTTGAGAACTTATCTCTGTTCGAGTCCGCTATGGAAGACGTGTTTAAATTAGTCTACAAAAAACAAAGTAGCTTTATGTGGTGATTTCAACATTAACATTTTAATTAGGTCCAAGTCGAATAGATTTTTAAACTAAACCATTTAATTTAAAATATTAACATTATAAGTTTATTTTTTTTTATTGAGTGTAGCAACATTTGTTCACTCGTTCATTTTCTCCTTACAATTTCGTTGTACATGGTATCGGTGAGTCGTATATTAATTTTACAAAATCAAGCCTTCTTCATTTTCTGCAACCCTCAACATCCAGCCCTACAAAAGGTTCACCGGCTACCAACAATCTGCTGCGCTTATTTCAGCTTGCTGAGATAATATTTTTTGTTTTTAAGATAATGTTTCATGTGAATTACAAATATAATAAATATTTTAATAGCGGTCAGTAGAAATATGATAGTGTACAAGATAGACTATATCTTGTACACTATCATATTCCTACTAAGCACGACATCATTTCTAGGCCTGCCAATTAAAAATATATTTGTTTTTTTGGGTAGACCTACAAAAGACCTACAATTAAGGCAAAAAACTATAGATCGTAATACCCATATCTAAATTGAAATTTAGTAATCAGACAACAACAAAAAAATAGAACATTATGGTGTCTCAAAACTATAACTCGACCTTATACAGTCGAGGCCAAGTCTTGTGGAGTATCAGTCGCTATTGGGGTGCCCCAGGGATCCATATTGGGCCCATATCATTTCTTATTTACATTGATTGCCTTTCATTTTACAAAGAATCTTTTGCGAGATAATATGGTTTGCAGATGATATATCTCTTTAGTTCCTAAGGCTGACAGAGACCGTTTATGTTTTGACGACGTAAAAAGTACCCTTTAAAGTGGTGCACTGGTTCACTATCCACATCTTAAGGCTTAACTCGAATACAAGTAAACGAATAAAATTTTATTCACCTAATATGAAACAGGTCAATTCACCAATAAGTGTAAATGGAGAAGCAATCGAACTTGTTAATTCCACTATCTAGAAATCACTTCTAACTAGATTCAAGGCTGTAATCTGATCCTCATATTGATACCTTCTAAGTATAATATTAACTTCGCTAGTATGCTGTTAAAAAAGAAGGATAATAACAGATATTGAATCGGCAAGAAAGATTTATTTGAGTTAGTTTTTTAAAATAAAATAACTTATGAACTGTTGTTATTGAATCCAGCTGCTAGTATCGACGGCGTCAAAAAAGGGCGGTGTACTCTATTCATAACTTATGATCCAGAGATTCTTTTCGAAGACTATTTAAGGAAATTAAAATGATAACAGTTGCTTCTCAATATACCATTATACTTATTAAAAAAGGTAATAAAACAAAAAAGGATTGTTCATAAAAACGTGAAATAAAAATAAACTTGATGTTCTTAGATTCAAGCTTAAGAATGCGGAGAGATGAATAAAATAATTTTAAAAATTTCACAATTATTTAAATTGTTTAACAATTTCAAAATTTTTTTTACTCATGAACAATGCCTATTACAAAATCATTGATTTTTTAAATAACAAGAACGCGTGGAGTTGATAACCTTGTTTCTATTTTTATTTATTTCGTAATAACAGTGTGGTATTACTACCCATTTCATTATAATAGTGTTGCGTGCTAGGGTTCGCTGGATTTGGAGAGAAAGACCTGCTGACTCTTTTGAAGACTTTATTCACGAAGCACTAGGTCCAACACAAAGCACTAGGTCCAAACACTAAGCACTAACGATGTCCTAGGTCGTAGCTAAGTCGTAGGTTTCACTGGTATCACTCTTGATCACTTCGAAGTCGCCTCGAAGGTAGCTCTAACTGAACTGACTGGCTCGCCTCTCAGCGGTTATTTATATGGGCCGAGACGAGCCCCAGACCATTCCAGTAAGTTCCTTTCTGGAACGTACCCGACTCGCGCGAACGTGATCGGCCGTGTCTGGAAAGTTCGCGCATGTACCCGGTTTTCGAGACTATACTTCTATGTAGTGCCGCGCTTGTTTGTTTGCGCTTTGTGTGTTCGTAACACTACTCCCCTCTTAGAGATGCTCGTCCCGAGCATCGTTGTTACTGCCATGGTAGCGCGCCAGACGGTCTATGTGTACCACTTTGAATGTCCCTCTTGGTTGCTTTTGAATCCTATAGGTCACATCAATCAGTCGGGTAACCACTTTATATGGACCGTCCCATTTGGTCTGCAACTTTGGAGATTTACCTTTCCGGCGAGTTGGGTTATGTAGCCACACCAGTGACCCTTCCTCGTAGCCGCTCGTGTTCGATTTCCGGTCGTATCTGGTTTTCATTTTCTCGCTTGACTGTAACCCATTTTCCCGGACCAAGGCATTTATATAGCGCATTTTTTCCCTTAAATCGCAGACATAATCTTGTACGGTGTTTGGTTCCTCAGGTGACCCTCCTGTCAATAGATCGACTGGTATTCGTAGTTCTCTACCGTAATTGACATACGCCGGGGTAGCTTTTATGCTCTCATGCTCGGCGGTGCGGTACGACAGAAGGAAGAGTGGTATATACTTGTCCCAATCCTTTTGTTTGTCGTCTACCAATTTCGCCAAATGCCTCTCAAGGGTCTGGTTAAATCTCTCAACCATTCCATCAGACTGTGGGTGGTACGCGGTGGTCCTCGTCTTATGCATGCCCAAAATTCTGCCCACTTCCTGGAATACTTGCGATTCGAAGTTCCTGCCCTGATCCGAATGGATTTCTAGAGGCACACCAAAGCGACATATCACTTCTTCGACTAACTTAGAAGCGACTGTTGTAGCTTCTTGGTTTGGTATGGCGAACACTTCCGGCCATTTGGTGAAGTAGTCAATGACGACCATAAAATACTTGTTTCCCGATTCCGTTACAGGAAATGGCCCAGCTACGTCAACTGCAATTCGTTCCCACGGTGCACCGACGTTATACAACTGCAGGTTCCCACGGCTCCTGGTCTGTGGTCCTTTTACAGCAGCGCAAGTAGTACATTTGCGGCACCAATCCTGTACATCATCTCGACAATGCAACCAGTAGAATCGTTCTCGTACTTTTGTTAACGTCCTCTTGACACCTAGATGACCTCCTGATACTCCATCATGTATTTCACGGAGAACATCTGGTACTCTCGTTCTTGGGACAATTATCTGAAGATGAAACTCTCTGCCGTTAGTCTTCTCCCATTTCCGGTAGAGTATTCCGTTTTGTAGTATCAGACTGTCCCATTGCGCCCAGTACGCCTTAGAGACAGCGCCAGTGGGTGCAACCTCACTCCAGATTGGTTTTACGTCACCCCGTTTCTTCCATGTGATGATGTGCCGAAGGTCGTCATCTCTCTCTTGAGCCTCCCTCATAGCATCATTCTCCCAGAGACCCAAAGGACTTGTTCTCGTTAGCTTTAATGTCGCTTCATTAGATTCCTGCTTAACACAATGTTTGCAGTCTTCCGAACACGGCCTTCGTGAGAGTGCGTCGGCATTCCCATGCGTCTTTCCGCTGCGGTGTTCCGTCTTGAAGTCATACTCCTGGAGCTGTTCAATCCATCGAGCTACTTGACCTTCTGGGTTCTTGAATTGCAGTAGCCACTTCAAGGCTGCGTGATCAGTTCGCAATAAAAAACTGTCTGCCGATGAGATATTTGTTGAAATGTTGTAGCGTCTTTACAACAGCCAAGAGTTCTCTTCTTGTCACACAGTAGTTTCTCTCTGGCTTGGATAAAGATTTGCTGAAATATGCAATAACAACTTCTCTTTCACCCTGTTTTTGAGATAACACCCCTCCAATGGCCGTGTTGCTTGCATCCGTGTCGACTATAAACTGGCCTTCAGTTTGTGGATACCCCAGGATTGGTGTTTCACACAGATGTTTCTTCAGTTTCTGAAAAGAATCTTCACATATCCCATCCCAGCTAAATTGTCGTTTATCTTCTGTCAGCCGATGTAATGGCTTGGCTATCTCTGAGAAGCCCTTAACAAAACGCCGGTAGTATGAGCATAGGCCGAGGAATGCCCGCACTTCGGTTTTGTTCTTAGGGGTAGGCCATTTTTGAACTGCTTCCAGTTTCTCCGGGTCTGTCTGGATGCCATCACTGGAGATAACGTGGCCGAGATAATTGGCCTTATTCCTGAATAAACGACATTTTTTCGGGTTCAACTTTAAATTGGCTCCCTCTATTTTGGTGAAAACTCGCTCCAAGTTCCGCAAATGATCCTCGACGTCACGGCCGACAATGATGACGTCATCTAAGTAGTCTAAGCAAGCCTCTCCAACTAAGCCTGCCAGTACACACTCCATGAGTCGCTCAAATGTGGCAGGTGCGTTGCACAATCCAAAGGGCATGACGTTAAATTGCCATAAACCTTTACCGGTTGAGAAAGCTGTCTTCTCCTTGTCTTTTGGATGAATTTCCACCTGCCAGTATCCAGATTTCAGGTCTAGGGTCGAGAACCATTTCATGCCACTCAAGGTATCCAAGGTGTCGTTGATTCGAGGTAACGGGTAACTGTCCTTCTTAGTGACGTCATTGAGACGCCTATAGTCCACACAAAATCTCGTGCTACCATCTTTCTTCTTCACCAATACAACAGGTGAGCACCACGGACTAGCAGACGGTTCAATAATCTTATTCCTTCTCGTGTCCTCCAAAAGGCCTTCAACTTCTTTTTCCTTTGCAATTGGTATCCGTCTTGCTCGTTGACGAATTGGTCTCTCGCTTCCGGTATCTATCCTGTGCTGAACCATCGATGTTCTTCCTAGGTCCCCTTCTTGACTGGAGAAGATATTCGCATAGCGCTGTAAAAACTTCTTAGCTCTCATGCGCTGCGAATAAGTCAGATTACTCTTGCAGTCATCGAGTAGCTCAGTCACTAATCCGTAGTTGTTACTCTTTGCTGGGTCTGCGCCGGTCGTCGAACTACACTTTTTCATCCAGACAACTTCCTCGCACTTTCCAATGACGTCACCTTTGTTCAAGCAAATCTCGCGATCATCAAGATTCAAAACCTTGACCACGGCGTTACTGCTTCCACTAACAAGGGTTCTAGCCGTCATCAGTTTCTGCGCCGATGTCTTGGTAGGTGCGTCTTCGATCAATACGCATCTGTTTGACTTTTTCTTTTCAGCTGGCGGCAGTTTCACCAGCACCCGAGCTTCCGCTCGTCCAGGTATAGTGACTTTCTTTGCACATGCGACTTTCCCGCAGGGGCCTCCAAGAATGAAGATTTCTTCTTCACCACATTTGAAAACTCCGTCAGCGACATTAATTCTGCAGTTGTGTTTCTTCATGAAATCCAAACCCAAGATGCAATCATCCATAATCTCAGCCACGATAACGTTATGAGAGTATGAGGACCCCCCTACATACATCGTAACTGACATTTCTCCCAGGACGGGTATTGGCTGACCGGAGGCAGTAAGAAGCCGACAGTTAATTCTCCTCTTGTGTCCTCTTGCGGCTTTTACTAGATTTGGGTTCACTATTGTTCTAGAGGCTCCTGTGTCTAGAGTCATTTTGCAATCCGTCCCGTTAATAGTCCCCTAAATCGCAAGACTATTCGCGCTGCATGCCTGGGAGATAACAGTTATCGGGGCTTCCTCCGCGTCAGCAAGTACTCGCCCCTTAGTCCTGGCTTTTATTCGTTTCCCTGATCCCAGGTAGAGGACGAAGCTCCTTGCTTCTTCAGCTCCTCTATTTGTTCCTCGATCCTTTTCATCCTTGCCATTTGGGTCTCCTTCTGCGGGCAGTTGAGTTGAAGATGGCCCCTCTCGCCGCACTTGTAGCACATGGCTCCAGAACTTTTCTTCGTTGGAGCCTTAACCTCCTTGACTTCCTCAGAAACCTCGCGGACCTTATGGGTCTGCCGTATGTCATGGCGAACAGCCTCGACCTCCAAAGCATGCGCCAATGCTTCTTTTAGCGAGGTATGGTGACGAAGCCTCACTGCAGCTCTGACCTCCAGGTCTTTGATTCCGTCGACAAATGCTTGAACAATGTTCGTGTCTACCATCTTGGTGTCGGCTCCTGGGTGTGCCTTCCTGACGAGTTTTTCAATTTCCAACGCCCATTGTTGCAGTCCTTCGCCTGAGCGTTGGACTCTGTCACGCAGTTGGGCACGGAACACGTGCTCCAGGTGTCGCTCCCCGTATCTGGATTCAAGTGCCTCCATCATGTCTTGGAACCCATTTCCTGTATGTGGCAGTGCTTCCAGGACCGACAAAGCTTGCCCTCTGAGCGCAACAGTGAGAGCGGTTAGGCATTGTTCTTCCGTCCATCCGTTGGCAGTAGCAACAGTCTGAAATTGCTGACGATAAGCGTTCCAAGAAGTAGTACCGTCGTATGGCGGGACTTTCACTCTTGGTCCTTGCGCCACTCCAGTAGTTCCACTTGACATTGCCACTCCCGTGGTTTCAAGGCGCACTACTTTCTTTTGTAGTTCAGTGAGGCCGGTTTTCACTTTTTCAACATCCAATCCTAACCCGGTAACTCGTTCTTCCACTACGTCGACATCTCTACGAAGCTTAATCATCGTGTCACTTACATCATTTATAGCTTGAAGCGCTTTTTCTTGTTGCTCTTGAATCGTAGTCAGCTTGCGTTCTTGTGACTCTTGCAAAGCGCCGAGCTTGCGTTCTTGTGACTCTTGCAAAGCGCCGAGCTTGCGTTCTTGTGACTCTTGCAGAGCGCCGAGCTTGCGTTCTTGTGACTCTTGCAAAGCGCCGAGCTTGCGTTCTTGTGACTGTTGTGACTCTTGCAAAGCGCCGAGCTTGCGTTCTTGTGATTCCTTTATTGCCCGAATTTCAGCCGTTTGCAGTTCCAATAATTCAATTAAACTTCCTAATTGAAGAGCCACCTGAGGGGCTGTAGAAGCTTCGGTGCCGCTGGTAGGCGTGGCTTGTCTGGCGGGCGTGGCCTGTCTGGTGGGCGTGGCAAGGTGGGTGGAGTCAGTGGGCGGGGCTTGAGCCAAAGTGGGCGGAGCCTGGGGGCGAGGTCAGTGGGCGGGGCCTGGTGGGCGGGGCCAGTGGGCGGGGCTTTTCTTACAGTGGGCGGAGCTTGGTCCTCAGTGGGCGTGGCCTCCGCAGCTCGTTGTGCCCTTGTCCTGACGCCCTCCTTGAAGTCCTCCTTGAAGTCCTCTCTCGGAGTCAATGGCATCTCCAAATCCCACTTCTGACACCAGTTGTTGCGTGCTAGGGTTCGCTGGATTTGGAGAGAAAGACCTGCTGACTCTTTTGAAGACTTTATTCACGAAGCACTAGGTCCAACACAAAGCACTAGGTCCAAACACTAAGCACTAACGATGTCCTAGGTCGTAGCCAAGTCGTAGGTTTCACTGGTATCACTCTTGATCACTGGTTTTCACTTCGAAGTCGCCTCGAAGGTAGCTCTAACTGAACTGACTGGCTCGCCTCTCAGCGGTTATTTATATGGGCCGAGACGAGCCCCAGACCATTCCAGTAAGTTCCTTTCTGGAACGTACCCGACTCGCGCGAACGTGATCGGCCGTGTCTGGAAAGTTCGCGCATGTACCCGGTTTTCGAGACTATACTTCTATGTAGTGCCGCGCTTGTTTGTTTGCGCTTTGTGTGTTCGTAACAATAGTAAATTTTTCATTATATCTTAGTAGTACATACAAAAAGCTTAAATTTTTTATGTGTAACGTAAAACATAATTAAATTACAGCTCTTGCCGAGTTGCCTATGGCTTCTTCTTGGTACAAGATCTCACGATGTAGAAAAACTAGATCCAAGGCGCAGCTATTGACATCAAAAACACGCATAATATGTGTGTATTTTCCTAATAAGGATAATAAAGTGGATATTAGCCTAAGTTTGTAGCTATACTTAATCTTAATTTCTACACATAAGGGAGAAAATCTACGCATTTTATTTCATGACATTTTTATTTTTTTCTTTAATTTTAAAACTTGTGTTTTATTGCCTAGTAAGTCATGACCGACGTATGAGCTTGATAGCAAAATGTAACGTCATGACAAAATACAATATACAATATAATATATATCTTTTTGTTTTAGCGATTAAACAAAGAAAACATAATACAAACATAGATATATCAATTAAAATAAGTTGAGAGTATTTATCGAATAAATCAAAAAGCCTAACATCCTTGTAAAGGTCTTAATTTTTTTTTCTTTTTGTATGTTATAAATCGGTTGATATATGTTTGTGTAATTTTCAAAACAAAGCATGTTAAAAACATGCCAAACGACCGACGCAAGTAAAAAAAAACAAAAATTACGACACGTCATCTAATGACTACGTAGTAACTATTCGTTCGTAGTAAATAATATCCATTATTTAAAATAAGTTTTAAATAATCACACAGTATGTCTGTGGCTATAACGTATCACGGAAGAGTTTAACATTATTTCTTCTTCTGGGGATAAATAAAATAAATATTCCAATGGGAAATTGTTTATACTCTTTAATCGAAGACTGATTTATTGACATTGAACTTATTTATAGTGGCCACTTCCTCAGGAGTGAGAGAAAAGTCGAAGACGTCGAAGTTCTGCTGCAGACGCTCTTTATTGGTAGACTTGGGGATCGGGATGACGCCTCTGTCCAACTAAAATGCAAAATAATAGGATCTTCAGAGAGAAGTTTTACCGAATATTTTGTTGAAACATGATTATGTTTACAGTATGATTATGAAAAATGGTTATGTTTCACTACCCTAGATAAAATTTTCGTCCATCTTTATTCGATGCTTACCAAATATCGTAGCACGACCTGAGTTGTACTCTTGCCGTACTTTTCCGCTATCTTTGTCAACGTCGGGTCGTCGATCTGTGGCGGTGGAACTGCGCTTTGGCCTCTATTCACAAGGAACCCAAACGGACTGTATCCCATTACCATGATGCTAAGATCTTGCATGTCCGAAACCAACTTCTCACGAGTGTTGGCTGGGTGGACCTAAAATTGTTGATTTATAATTATTTAATATCATCATGATCGAATATGGACACTATATTATATAAATATGATATTCGAAAACTAATAATTGAAGGAAATGGAATGGAAATAGGAAGGGGAAAAAGGGAAAACAACAGTCTTAATAATTTAAATAAATAAGCCAATGTTAGTACCGCAGTCATGCTAATAAGATTGGCATAAAATTGAATACAGTTTGCTAAGGTAGTAAACGACGCCCTTAAGGGCATGAAATTTAAAAAAGAAGAACTTGTTTAAATGAATTGCTAGTAAAAGTTTTGGTTGAGTTGCCTTAAATTTTACAAACAAGACGATTACCTCTCTTTGGATATTGTACATACCTAATAAATCATAGTGATAAATATGATAACTACGCAAAAATGAGTTAAATTTATGGTGGGCAGAAAGATCAATGACCTTTATTTCGCCCAAAGTAAATTCCAAGTGACCATTAAGGTATTCCAAAGACTAATTCAGTTAACAAAATGTTACACTGAATAACTAATAATTACTTTTTTAATTAAAAAAACTGGATTTTTTTTCATTGAAAAGATATCAGATTTATAATTTACATATATTTTTTGCATTTTCACTGCGATCTTATAAGATAAATTATTATAATAGAAAAATACTAGAAAAAATCGACTCGGGTCACAAGTGAATTCTCAGGCGGGAATCGAACCCGCAACCTTTGGAAATCCGGTCCAATGCTCTCCCAATTGAGCTACCGAGCCTTGTGAACACTCTTCGAAATTTTCTAGTACCCTCCTGATTTTACGCTGTAGGCTGCGTTGTTTCATCAATGAGAGAAACACCCTCTCGTATTCGAAAGAAACATTTTTACAAATGTAAATCGATTCCCGCCTGAGAATTCACTTGTGACCCGAGTCGATTTTTTCTAGTATTTTTCTGTTATAATAATTTAAGATATCAGATTGCAGAAGTCCAAATGGTAGGGATACGTACCTCAATCTCATTAACGGCCGGTGCTATCCGATGATTTTCCATGATCCTCTTGACCTGTTCCGTGTCGAAGTTAGACACGCCAATTGACTTAGCCAGGCCCATGCGCTGGGCTTCCTCCATGCCCGCCCAGGTATCCAGGTAATCGATGTTATCAGGAGTACCATCGGCCTATAAAAATACTCACCATAGAATGACAAATAAACTAAAAACTCACGAATGACTTGGCATCATGTCAAACACTAAAATTAAACTTGATAAAAATGACTTTATTCTTCTGTTACAAACCGAGTAAAACTAAATAATACCTATTAAAATTAGATAAACGAAACTGGAGTCATATACAAGTCGATAGATAAGAGCTTCATTGCCGGTAACGGCTGCTTAGCATAATTTTAACGAGTCTCGCTTGCCTTTTGAGTTTATGACTAGCTTAAGCATTTTTAAAAAATTGAAATATTGATATATTCTTTATTACCTTTTGTGATTCAGGAGAATGAATGAGATACAAATCAACGTAGTCCAGACCAAGCTTTCTCAGAGACTCCCTCAGGGCTGGCACCACTTGATCGTAAGCATGTTTGTCATTCCAAAGCTGTAACAGAGCCTTATTTTAATACTTCCAATTTTATTTTAAAATTTCCCCTCTAACAGAAAGGGCTATTATAGTATTGTTCCTAAGATATTTCTGTAAAATGATGGAAAATTAAAGTTGCATAGTATTAAAATCATAGGAAACCTATCTTTATGGCTTTAGATTTAAGAACCGATGGCGTAGCTTCGTTACCTTCATAATCACTAGAGCATTAAGGGAATAAATGATTTTGAATTTGAGTCTGAGTAATACCTTGGTGGTGATGAAAAGGTCTTCCCTTTTAACCAAGCCCTTTTCGAGTACATCAGCGATGCCCTTCCCGATATCCTCTTCATTTTCGTATAGGGAGGCTGTGTCGATATGCCTGTAGCCAATCTCCACAGCCCAATTTACTGTCTGGCGCATTTTGTCGCCTTTCTGGACATATCACAGGATATTAAACAAAAAAGTTGCATTGCGTGGTAATACTATAGTGGTACTACTATAGTTTATACTTTTATAGGTATTATGTTCAATTTTTATAAATTATCGCGTGAGAAATGGTAGTTTAGGTAAGGTTACCTAAAAATAAAAAAAACCCAGACGTTAAGGCCATTTATTTTAATCTAATTTAAGCTAACCTAACTCTATCTCACGCAAGAAAGTTAGTGGCACTAATTATTTTAAATAGAAATCCCGCCTGAGAATAAGCTTTTGAGCTGAGTATATATTTTCCGGAAATTTTCTATAAAAATAATTTATCATATAAGATAGTATTTAAAAAAGCAAAAAAATTATAAAAATCATTCACAAATTTAGTTTTTTGCCGTCGAATTTACTTTGTTAACATAAAAACTATTAATAATCTTACCCCACTATAGGTCCCTAGAGCTAGAACTGGAATTCTGTTTCCGTCATTCAGAGGGAGCGTGTATGCAATGACCGCTGAAGCCATCTGTAATAAAACATCAATTAATATTATCAGCGTTGTGTTAAAATCATTAACATTTTATTCTACATCACTGAAAACGGCTCTCATGGTCCCTTTTTAAATCTTGCGATAGATCACTATGTGGTAATTATCGCCCAATATTTTGCAAAATTCTTTGAATCACAAGTTTTTGACATTCTTTATAAGCATAGAAAAACTATGTTGTCTCCTTATCAGCACGGTTTCGTAAAAATAGGTTAACTGCGAGTTATCTTTATGTTATGAAAGTGCTGAATTGCTTGATTTCTTGAAACCATTTTATAGAGTCGACCATACACTATTATGGTATAAGCACTTCGGGCATTATCGAGCACAGTTAGAATATTATTAAAGTAGGAGAAACAAATTATAAGCATTAAAAGGAGAACTTTCAGCTGCTTTTACAGTTTTATCTGGTGGCCTACAAGGCTCACATCTCGGTCTTTTATTACTAAATATTTCATCAATGTCTTGACAATTAATTTAAATGTTAAGTCTTCTGTATGCCGGTGACTTTAAGTTTTTCAAGTAAATAACTTAAATTAATGGTGTTACAACTTCTTCAGATAGAACTGTACTACATGGCGCAACTAGTATAGAAAAAGCGATATCATTCGCTCATTCGAACTGTTGAAATGTTAAAAAATGTTTTATTATCATTTGTAACAAAAAGTTTAATGATTTTCATTAGATAACCAAGATTAGAGGACCAAGGCCCTTAAGTCCGATATTGAGGATTTAGGCATTATATTTAATGAAGGATTAGCATTTTGAAGCCATTATGACTTAATCTCAAACAAAAATGCCAAAGTTAGGCTGTGACCCATATGCAATCAGAATCACATATCACAAAATAGATCGATCAATGGCAATTCGGACAGTCAACTTTGTTCGTTTGGTTGTTGTTACCAATTCATTGGAACAAATCTGTAGGCTTCTACTGTTTCCACTCGGACCTGTTTCAATTTTTGTTTCAGAACTCGAAATTGCGTTATTTATTTGTTGAAATAATAAAATAAAAAAAAACTGAAAAGCATTTCCTCCCATAGTTATAATAATTTTGGGCAGTAGCCCAGCTGACACAAAGATATAGTTACATCTGTTGATTAACTTTGTTTCTTCCAAATTATTCCATACAATAACCGAAAACAGTGTACCAGATTTTGTATACAAAACCGCATGACAAATACAGTTTCATTTAATAACAAATACAATATATTTCTTATTTATTTTAATACTTACTGAAGAACAAATGGTAATTGGAAAGTTGAAACCGGCTATTCTACCACGGATTGTTGTTACAGACGACTGAACGAGAGAGAGTAACGATCTTAGATGTGATAGTAAAAGTAAATGTCATGACAGGTAACTATTATATTGTTGCAGTAGCTGGAATCGATACTTTTGATTGAATACACCATTCGATTGTTACATATATCGGGTGTGAAGTGAACTAGCTCTTGATTGTCACTTATGCTATGTTAAATTATACACCTACATAAACTGACAAAACTGAAAATAGGATATCTAATTTATTTACCTCACATTATGGGTTAATTTTTTAAAAGAGCAGCCATCAATTGACACTTACGAGAAAAGTTCATTATGTTTTTGAGAATTTATCGATAAATTATGGCATTATTACTTAAAACCAATTTGCAAGACAACCCATCAATTTTTTTTCTATTTATTTTTACGTTCTATGGTTTATTTAGATTACTATAGATACTCGTACATATATACTAATACAATTTAAAGTCCTCCTGTTTTGATAATAATTAAATAACTTATTAGATTAAAACATTGTTTTACGGATTTTACGCATATTTTATTTTTTGTTTAATCCTGACGTTTCGACCATTTTACATGAGCCTTGACCACGGCTGTTTCATCCTAATGTGTAATGTGCGCGGAAGTGTAAGAACTAAATAAATAACTTATTGTTTGTTATCAACCGCATCAAGGTACAGCTGTTGAAAGAGTTTTTAAACAAATTTGTTTATCATTTGTTAACTCAGTATATCAAGATTAGTATAGTTAACACATTCATCTGCATTGTCATAAATCATACTTACTTTAGCTGTCAATTTGATGAACTTCTAGCTGTCAAATCAATCTAAACAATTTGTAGTTACTATTATAATAGGAAAAATTAGGTTTATTCCTTTTTCCCACTATATTCAACTCGCCATCATTTCCCCTAGTCGTTATTTAAGAAAAGCAAAGTTTTTTTGTAAATCCTGAGCTGAACAGAACAAGTCTGTTACACGCACATGACTTGTCTTGAACTTGACTAATAACATCTAATTATAACCATCGATACCTCATCAATAAACTAGTTCTACAAACTAGTTCTTTGTATGACCAGGAAGGTCATTCACAGGTATTCCAAGGACGACACAGTATGTATTGAAGTACATACCATACCTACCTACATCAGTCCCTAGCTTTTAGATTCAAGCAAATAGGATTTTTAATTAAACACTCGATGGTTGTGGTGATTAAAACGAGGGAAAAGGCAGAATTCAAGATCATTGAATGGATAACAAAATATTATTACCTCAATCTCCTTTGTACTTCGGAAGACATGTTAGATTTTATCAGTCCCGGCTGAATCTGCTGTCGTTGACTAATAAACATTGAATTCTTATAGTGTTTTATGACCCATTCGAGTTTATATTAATTTGCCTTACTTTTGAAGCCCTGTTTTTTATTAGCACGCAAACTATTTGCGCACAATCGTCACATGTCCCAAATTACCTCTCAAAGTCATTAGGCTATTTTCAAATTCTAAAGCATGATTCGCATAAAAGAGTAATACCTAATAAAGTTAGTGAGCATGTGGTTTTGCACCCTTTCCCTTCCCGAAAAAGGGAGAAATCAACCGATTCGTTGCTACATACAATTACATAAACGAAGGCTACGAGCTTGATTAACGTGAAAAATGAAGATAGTTTTATTCTGGGTTGATTTCCCTAAAACTTGATTAAAGGAGTTATCATCGATTTTAAAATGACACGGTTTCAGTGGCTAACGCCACACGAAAAAAAAGTGATGACACGACAGGCGTGCCATCAGCAACGAATCGGTTAAAATAACGCTCTTTGGCACTTCACGTCAGCCGTTGTCGCGGAACGTTCACTTCGCTGTCTCTGTTCGCGCTTTTTTAGGTATAGATTTAATTTGACCTAACCGAAAATGACTTGATGAGATGAATATTTTAAACACATTATTTTAGAAATGTGACCTAGAAAAAAAAACAGCTTTGTGAGCGAATTATATTTGGCCTACCCTAACCTAATGATTGTGAATATTTGTATACCTATATCTCTAAACTATACTCGCTGATGCGGCCACGAATTGCTGCGTTATAAATTAAAATGATACCTATGCTATATTCTAAGTTGTAACCAATCCAACAAAATGAAAAAATCATCAATATCGGTTGAGTAATTTCGGAGTTCATCGCAGTCAAACACTGTGACAGGGAATTTTTATAAACATATATAGATATACATCTCTAGCTCCGATCGTGTGGTATTGTAGGAAGATTTTTTTTTTCATTTTTCCCTGTAATTAATTAACAATTGCTATAAACTGATTGGTATTTCCCAGTTTTGTTTTTGTCGATTACTACAAATCAAAACAAATCGAACTTTGGAACAATTTGTCAAGAAATCGCGGAAAAAAAAAATCAAACGTTTCGAACCATTTTTCCTTAAAGCATAATTATGTATTCACAATTATTTTATTACAAAAAGAGACGTAAATCTTGGTTTTTGTGCAATAAATTTCAAAAAATTATAAAGGTAATTATGTTTTTACAGTTAAGCTTAGTAGAAATAAAATACATACATTATATATGTATGAGTACATTTTATTCACTAAAAATTAGCAGAAAATATAAAAAGTATTTAATCAATCCTTTTTTCTCATCAAAATTAGCATTAAACTAGTTAACTGCATCATTAACAGCCAATCATTCGTTGGACTCCTTTACAGATATCCTATAAATTATTATATTTAAATTTTTAGGATATCTGTAGAGGTATCCTGTAGAGAAAACATAGTTAATTTTCCTGATATCAAATGTTGCAATAACTTTTATTTGAAAACCTTGAAAATATACTTCTTGGTCAAGAACACTAATAAGTTAAGAAATTTTCCGAATCCACCCCGTGTTCTTGAATTCGTACTTAACTACAATTACGGGTACGAAATCATTAATTTTTTATATTGGCTTGAGTCTGGGTATCGATTTAACGTCGCTGTTTCTGATTTTCAAAACACAATTACTTTAGTTATTTAACTTATGTATTAAAATAATGTGATGTTGTCTGTCTTTTTTTATTATTATAATCAACAACTAATACTAGCAAATATTGGGGTTATATTCACGGAAGGCTAAAAATAACCTTTTCACATTTGTAGTACACATTTCAATTAACCTACACAATATTAAATTACGGTTACGGACAGATTCTTATTTAAAAAACTGAAGGTACCGCGGAAAGATAATTGTCAACTTTTGTAAACAATTTTAGCATGTACATTTCATACATATAGCAGTGCGATGTTTGGCAATTACACTTAACCCCTTGAAGCCCAGTATTGTGTTAAATGCATTTTTTCTCTCTCTGTCGCGCTATAGAGCATTATATGATGCTCGCGGATTTTAGGTATCGTTGTCGCGAGCACGATATAATGCTCTCGGGTTTTGAGGGGTTAAGGGAATCACCATACACCGTAGACCACAAAATTCCGGATTATGGTCCTCTGCTGTGATTTCCAACAGCTTTTGGCAGAGATTTCTATCGTGTGGTGGACGTCTTCCAGCTGAGGTGATTAATTCACAAATTGAAGTACGCATTTATACTTTCTGAAAGCAAGTTAAATTAATTCGATTTTTTCACAAATTTTCCGTATCGTCCAATTAAAAACGTATAATTTATGATCTTGAACTTTCAGCAAAATACAAGAGTACACAGAACATCTCTATATTACAAATCAAGATACCGGGAGCATCCAATAAAAAAACAACCTCAAAACCGTAATGGACAAAACATTTTTCTCAAGAAAACTCAATAAAATCCATTGGCACCAGCATGGAAGAATACATTAGTGTGAAGGAAGTTAATGTAATTGCGCCAGTAGGTATTTTAAAAACCCGCATTTTATAGAATTATTTTGTAGATACTTTACCAATTTAATAAATATTAAAGTTTTTTAAATGTTGTTATTTTTATTCAGTAAAAGCGAAAAACTCTTTATAGAAAAGAATTTAAAATTAAATATCAAGTTGATCCTTATATTTTGGATTTCTGAATACTTGTTAATAAGTTAATCGATTATAATTACTATTTAAATATTTATGACCTTCTGACAAAACGAAGAAAGCAGATATGTAGCAGTCTGGTTTTTTACCCAGAAACACGTTCCTTCGAAACTTTAGCATTTTTCAACATGGTTTTCTACATAGGTATTAACGTGTTTATGTAAAAAGTATAATGCAAAGAGAGCCAATAAACCTTTTTTTAAAATTACATTTGCTAGTTCGAATAAGAACATGATGCTATTTATGTAAATCAACAATTATACACTTACATGCAGAAGCGCGGCGAATAAAGCTACGTTAAGTATAAACAGCCCCATCTTGTTCTAAGGTATAACACGAACTGGTGTCTTCTTTAAAAAACAATAAACTTAAAGCTTCTAATAATCTTCTTTATAAGCGACGACACGACAAAGCAAAATTTAAACAAAGATACAACAAAAACGTATTACATATAGCACAAAGATGTGTAATCGCGTCGAATTCTTAACGGATTTGTGAGTGGTTTCAATGAATAAGTATAATGCATTTAAAACTTGTTATAGACTTTTTGAAAGTTTCATCAGCTGTACCTGTTAACCTTAAATGATGCGGTGACCCATAGAGGGGTCGTGTCGACTGGCGTTCGACCCTGGGGCGATCGTGCCCTACCTTTCAATCACTAAAAGTTGGCTTCTCGAACGATACCTGATGCTCCATAATGAACATTGGACAGTTCTGACGAGATGTTTTCAGGCCAGTAAGGCCGTCCTCATGGTCAGCTCAGATGTCAACTAGCCTAAAAGCTCAGTCAGTTACCTTGACATTGATATTGACAGCAACACCGCATGGTACGCCTTGGAAGGACGCCAATAAAATACGCGTACAGCGACATTCTGGACGAATTGGGAGTCAACACCATCAAATTTCAGTTACTGTCTTATAACTATGAATAACTTACTTATAATAAAATAAATTTCGAACAACTTACGAGCTAATAACAAAATAATTATAATAATTATAATTCCTCATGCACAAAATCAAATTTAATTTACAATAACACTCACGCCGACCGTCGTAATCATCGTTTGGGTTGGTCAGCTATAACTCTCAACTTTAGATAGAGTATTTTGGGACGTTATAAATCACAGAGTAAGATAAGTGCAGCCGGCGACACAAACCATCAGAGAGCTAAAGGAATTATTGCCACGAAGTTGGAATATAGTTCTTCTTCGAGAAACCATATTGGGGTATATTGGGTAGCATGCCCTGATTATGATTGCAACTGATCCAACTCCATATAAACTGTTATGTGCTTATTTAGAGAAAAACAAATATAATTAACAAATATATGAGTAAAATTATAAGTGAAACTAAGTAACAATGAAATTGTTTGATTTGCTTAAGTGCCTAATTCTTTTGCAATTGACGGAAAATCTTTCATCAAAGTCAGCTCTAAAAACACAAGAAACATGTACTAACCCGAAGCTACGCAAACGTCATACCATAATACATGAACATCGAGTTTCGGCGCGGCCGAAATTTCGGTCAATTTTTGGCCGAAACCAAATTTTCTGGAAAACCGAAACCAAATCTTTTGTCACAGGGCCTACCATCATCTTTTAGCGTGATGCAAGTTCGATTGTCAAACTGAGACACCGCTATACGCGGTCTATAGTGGCATCCCTTTTTAACAGCTAAACTCGAATCGCTATAAGACGTGATGGTAGGGCCTCAGGCATTATAAATAAGTATACAACAACCATGGCTCGAGAACTAATGCCTATGCTAATCACACAAGTATATTATGCCTCTACCAGGATTGGAAACGAAATCTGTTGGTGTAATAGAAGACATAATCTCTACCGTTGAACTTACTGATCGGTACCTGCAGTGAATGAAACTACAAGTTATCCATCCAAGTCAAACATTCTATAAATCGTAAGATGTAAAGCTACTTACGTGACTGGTTTAAGAAACTACAATTATATACCAAAGATTCACGATAGCTATAAATTCAAGAAGCCATAAATTCCCAACTCACACATTATCGTAATAGTTTTTCTTTTTTTTTTGTAACGTTAAATAAATAACTAACTTTCAAAAAGTACTTAGTTCTGAACTAAATAAATCATTTACTATTGAAAGTTGATAATGAATTGTATATTAAAAATGGCTCCGCAACAAATATGTAGTAAGATTCGAACTTTCATCAGGTGTTTCACATTATGAAACCACCGTTAACTAACATAACCATCATTTACATGTCATTACAATACAGAAGATTTGTTTTATTTATTTAAATTTACTGAGATTTTTTGTAATGTTAATAAACAATAAACAAAATGAACAGAAAAATATTAGAATTATGCACGAGATTAAAGTTCTTTTTTTGCTATAACAAATAGATTTACTAGGTAAGCTTGGGTAAAATCTTGTAAAGTACACGTAAGTGATATGCGATGTGTAGTATATACAAGAACGTATGAGTTAACTTGCCGCGAGTTTTCATTTTATTCTGGAAATCCATACATTACATTTGACATCTCGTTATTAAAACATTATTATAATAACAAAACATCAACCCCTACCTTTTGGTTTTCGTTTGCTTTGTTATATCTGTAGACTAACAATAAAATAAGGAAGTCGTTTATTATGCAAAACGAATCATAAATTACAATTATAGCTACCATAACCGCATTCAACATCTCAGCATATAGGAGTAACTATGCTTATGAAGGAATATACGCTCATGTATAAAATCACAGGGACTTAAGATTTTTATATCTTTAAGCTTTGAATTGATTACTATTTTTTTTGTTAAAAAACCCACCATTTGGTGCCACGGTAGCGATCCTGCCTTTCGTATCGACAGTCCTTGGTTCGAATCCCAGAAGAATCGTATTCATAACACAAACATGGCAGATGTTTTATACCTGATTAATGTTGTATTTGTGAATCTACAGTATTCGCCTTATTGTCGTAGGCATGCAAATACGATACATAAACTTTAGATTTTGATACAATTTTTAGTTACAATGTCACGACATTAAAGAGAATTGCAAGTCAATAATTAAATCACATGAACACAAATAAATCAGTCACACAGGTATTTCAATAATTAAATATAATTCAATATCAATATCTATCAATTAATCAAAGTCAAATATTTTTTTTATTATCAGAGCTTATAAATAGATAATCTAGTAACATTAAACGGTATTTTAATTACGTATCTAAGTCATAAAAGAAAATTATATATATAAACATATATATAGTGCTCTAAGACATAGTTTTTGGGCTCTGAACACTCGTTCAATATCAACACTATTTCCCCAGATTATTATACCATAGCGAAGCAATGAGGCGACATATCCGTGGTATGCTTCTAATGCAATGGTAAATAAATACTTTATAAAAAAAAATATTAAAAAACCACGTTTTACTACGGGTTATAGATGTACTAAAAAGAAGAAAATAAATTTTTACAAATGGACTAAAAAGATAAAAATAAATTTTTGGTAGTAATGAAAATTTACGATACAAATATTCTAAAATTTGTTGAATATTATGTATTGTTCTGAACATTCATACGCAGAATTTGAAAATATTCCAAAAAATTAAAACGTGGTGCGTAATTTAGATCAACAGCGTTATTGATATTATATTAATATTTTCATTATCTTTCCTAAATCCCTTCCTAACTAAACCAATGCAATAGTAATGCTGTGGATGGCATTGAATAGTTTTTCAAGTATAATGCGCACCACGTTTTAATTTTTTGGAATATTTTCAAATTCTGCGTATGAATGTTCAGAACAATACATAATATTCAACAAATTTTAGAATATTTGTATCGTAAATTTTCATTATTACCAAAAATTTATTTTTATCTTTTTAGTCCATTTGTAAAAAAATATTTTTTCCTTTTTAGTACATCTATAACCCGTAGTAAAACGTGTTTTTTTTACAGTTTTTTTTTATAAAGTATTTATTTAACTCTTTTTAGTTTTAAATTATCTGAATTGTGCCTACTTAGTTCTTCAATATATACATGTAATATATATCAAATATCCAGACACACCACGTGGAGGTTAATTTAATTAAAGCCTAATTAAGTGGTTTTAGGATGTAAAACTGATTAAATATGAAATTGTTAGGTGAAACAAGCCTGTATACAAAATTTCAGCCAAATCGGATAAGAGGAAGAGGTCGAAATAAGGATCTCAAATTTTGACGACAAACCAACAGACAGACAAGTGAAGTTAAGTAAAACGTGGTAATAAAAAGGCTACTCTCCTGATTCTACCCAGGGTAAATATAAATTTATTTAGTTTTTTGTATACAGTGTCTATATGGTTTTTTAAGAGCAGTGCTCGTCCACGGTAATTCCTAAAAAGGGTGTTGATTCTACCTCTTCAATATCATTATTATTATACTTAATGTCTAGTTTTATTTTATTTCCTTTAGAGGTCTAGTTTTATAGCTTTAGTTTTATCAATGTTTATTTGTAAATTATTTTTAATCATCCATTTACAAATACTGTCTATACTTGTATTAATGTCACTTTGGAGTTTTTTTATGTATTTGTTACGAAATAACAAAAAGTCATCAGCGGACAGAATACATTCAGTGTCAGTTACGTCTGGCAGGTCATTTATGTAGGTTAGGAACAACAATGGTCCTAAAATACTCCCCTGCGGTGCATCGTTTTTTATGCTTTTTGAAGCAGATTATATAACTTTGTCATGGTTTTTAATTTTTGACATTTTTAAATAGCTGGTTAGCCAAGCAACTGGTTTACCTCCTAATCCATGTTCAGCGGCCTTTCTTAATGATATACAATGCTTTACAAAATATTTTGTAGGAACATTGTCATTTGCACCTAGAAGTACGATCAAAAGGTCTTTCTTACCAAGATATTCATTTTTCAGTGTATTTAAAACTGTAGCAAAGTCCGCACCCGGCTTAACCAATGAAGGAACAAATCGCTTATTATTATTAGACATCTTTTTTCAATCCAATTTAATAACACTAAAGCTTTTTGGTCGGCTAAAATTAATATTTTTCTTTTGAAAAGGTTTTCGTATAAACCTCTCTATATTGAACTTTTCTCTTCCTCCTTAATGCTACATCGATTTACATCATCAGTCGAATATGGTTGCTTATTGGGCCTAACGTTATCTATTAGTTTCATAGATGGCGTTGTGCTGCTTTTATGCTCGTGTACATTTCCCATAAAGAATTTTTAAATTGAATTGAGTCTTGGTTTTCGATGTCCATTTTTTGTTTATATTTATTTATCACTGTTTGACATTTTATAAGTTCCATTTTTAAACTGTAATTTTCTGAGTTAAGAATTTTAATTTCATTCTCTGCTGTGGATAGTTTAATTTTTATTTCTGCTGATTGCGCCCTAAGATACGATTCTGTACTGTTATCAAGCGAAGATGAGTTGAATAAGCTTCTCTTGGTTGTATTAAATATTGTGTCATTCAATGAATCAGAATTTTTAAATCTTAATCAGCTGATACTTAGTTTTCAACAAAATTTAAATAAACAATAATCGTAGCGTACACCGCATAGTGACTGATTAAATCAGCACGATTCTTGGCATGACACGAATCCCATATAGGTAATTATTTACTTTTGTTACTCTATTATTCCTTGTCTTATTATACTGACTCATAAGTGCCCTGTGAGTACTCGGTGATGGACTTTGCTATTAACTGGTGAAGGTTAGTCATTTGTTTTTCGTGTTTTTTTTCTTCTTTTCCGCACTTGTATATGCATTAAGAGTGAAAATTAAACAATCATATACTTAATTTTATTAATTTATAAACATGTGTCCATAATTTCTATCTATCTTCGACTATCGACTATACTGAATAATTTTGTTGCTAGTTTTTCTTACAAAAAAAGCCTAAAATATATTCATTCACAATGAAACTATTGATTTATTATCAAACTGTCCTATTATTGCTTGTTCTTCCAAAACTTACTTACGAGTAAATACATCTGATTCATTTTACGATAAAAAAGGCCAATCTAATGCGGCGGTAGAAGTAAAAACATAAATATCGAAATGCATATTGTTATTTATTTAAACATGTAATCAATAAAAATATTGCAAATATTATACATACAACCAGCGTACAGGGTGTGTTATAATAACTTGTACAAGATTATTTTTTCTTTTATTTCCAGATGATCATAAAATATAAATGGCACTGGGTATTTCTCAATCAAATATAAAATAATAATAAGGTACAAAAACATAGTATCATCATAATTAAATAAAATATTTATATTTTATGAAAAGGAAAATTAGGGTAATTTCTCCAAAAAGGTGTTCCTATAACTCGAACATTCTTATTAAAGTTGTTGATAGTCGTTATTTCATCTTTAGTGAGTTTGAAATCAAATAGATCGATGTTCTGTGCTATTCTATCCTTATTGGTTGACTTCGGAATGGGTATGAGACCTCTTTCAATCTGTAACAAAAGAGAAAAATAAGCATTTGGAAAGGGGTTTTTTTTTTAATCAGTTCAAAGTTTTTACGTAACAGAATGGATCAATTTAAAATTAAGTTAATTATCCTATTTTTCTTATCTATTCTTATCTTACCCTATAGCAAAATAATATCGTTTCGAAAGTTTAGATATTTAGTCAGTAATTTTGTTTATAAAATTTACTAACTTTATTCTATAACAATATAGGAAAAGATTGTTTGCTTTCAAACATTTTTTTATTAAAATAGACTTTATATAAAGAAGCGGACAATTTATAGTTTGTTTGTCCGCTTTTGTATAGAAAAACATTTTTTAAATTGTAAAAAACTTTTTAAATTACGCATCAGCAGATTTTCTCGCTTTCACTACAAACATGTACCCCCATTAAAAACCCATTATTTAAATCACTGCATTATGAGTAAAATCCTTAAGTTATCAGAAATATACTGACCAAATATCTTAACACGATCTGAGCCGTGGATTTCCCATATTTCTTCGCCATTTTGACTAATTCAGGATCGTCGACTCTAGGTGGTGGTGCCGTCTCAGACTTTCTTGCTACCAAGAACCCGAAAGGACTGTACGCCATGACAGCCACGCCGAGATTTTGGCAGTGAGACACTAGAGGTTCTTGTGTTAAAGTGGGATTGACCTGGGGAATAGCATTACTGTTAGTATATCACTACATAGTATAAAACAAAGTCGCTTTCTCTGTCCCTATATCCCTATGTATGCTTAAATCTTTAAAACTGCGCAACCGATTTTGATGCGGTTTTTTTTAATAGATAGAGTAATTCAAGAGGAAGGTTTATATGTATAATACATGCATAATATAGTAGAGCATTACATCCGTGCGAAGCCGGGGCGGGTCGCTAGTATAAGATAAAGTGGTTTAGGGAATTGATGACCAACATGGAATTTATGTTATCAGCTTTTAGGAGACGTCACCTTATTATAAACAAACGTGTGGAAAATAAATACAAAGATCTTACGAATACCACGGATGCTTATTTTTCATATTTTGAAAATAATATTTACGTATTGCCTCATTTTTCGGAGCCGCGTTTACAGGACAACTAGTGTAAATTATTTGTTATAACTAGCTGACCCGGTAACGCTTTGCTATGGTAACGCGTAAACAATGGGAAAAGAGCGGGAAAAAGAGCGGACAGACAAACACACAAACAACAAATTTGTGTTCTTAGATAATATATTATGCCACTTTTTTAGTCTAATATTTAAAGGATATGGGTAAATCCTTATCACCTAATTTAACTAAAATATTAAATAATTCAGAAGTTTTTAGTTTAGAGAATCAAATATACTTAGACTTGTCTTACCTCTATTTGGTTGATAGCAGGCTTAACCTTACTATTGGCGATTATCCTATCAATCTGCGACTGGTTAAAGTTGGACACGCCGATGGACTTGGTCAAGCTCAACTCTTTTGCTTCTTCCATACCTGCCCATGTTTCCAGATAATCAATATTATCGGGTGAGCCATCACTCTGAAAAATATAATTATTATAGAGTAATCAACAATAGGTCTACTATTTCGAAAATAACTTATTTCCTTGTGCGATTTAAAATCTAAGCTATTGTCGTTGTCAAACTAAAATCTGATATGAAAAACTAAAATCTTAAAAAATTGATATTTTATATGAATGTTTGGCCAGCGTTACAATTTTCACGCTGTCTAAAATAATGTTACTAGAAAAAATTGAACTGTTCACAGCGGTCAGGTGGTATTTGGACCCCACATTCTCTTGCTATCCGAGCGAATAATCTTCCAATAGAGCTACTGATTTCCCGTTGAATTGTAGCAAGTGTCCTTAAGCTGATTATCTCTTCATGTTCTAGGTACTACTTACTACAACTACAGGGAAAGTACTCGCCTGGTTTTCTAGTAACAACATCAAACTTTATAAATTACAAACTAAATGGACATACCATGTCAAGATACGAGACAAAAGCACTAAAATAAATAAAGAAAATAATTTTAAACTTAAACTTATAATATACAATTTTATTTGTGACAAATATAGTAATTAAAAAGTGACATAAATATTTAGAAAGATGTAATATTTAGACAATAAACAAGACTTTGTCTATCAAGGTGAGTGTCACAAACTTATCATAGTACTAAACTGGCGAGAAAGAAAGTGAAATACAAGACAGGTTTTGATCATCTAACGATAATAATTAATTTTGGAATTCTTTGATACTACATCATTGAAGTAAACAACTTATGTTTATCTGTAGTAACGGTGAGTAGACGTACGACCACGATTCTTTAAGGATGAAACATTAAAAACATGCTTCAGACAGAACAGACAGAACAGATCTATATCTTAGATCTCACCTTGATCGATACTGGGAAATGAACAAGATACAGGTCCACATAATCCAAGCCCAATCTCTTCAAAGACTTCCTCAACGATGGCACCACATTTTCTCGAGCATGCTGGTCGTTCCACAGCTGTAAAAAATATTAATGTTTAAATTTATTGGCATATGTTAAGACAAGGAGCTCGGTGGTATGTAGTTGTGACTGCGACAACGGGCCCACGGGGAGGCCTCGGCGGAATAGACGGGTAGGACCAAGTGGTTTTATGGGTATACCGCTACCTACGCTCCATTACAATGGCAAATCAAACATATCTTCACCAATCCATAAAGAATTTGCAACGGGATCAAAAAAAGGAGCGCGTTCACTCTGCGACTTAAGAAGTTAAGTATTTCGAGAAAGATTGCATTATAGGTAGGTGGCCAAAAGTTTATTATTTCGAGCTGGTACTCCGATGAATACGTTAAACCTTAGTCACATGAGCAGCCATAAATATGTACCATTTTATAATCAATTATCTTACATTCTGACAGGGATCTCGGTGACCTAGCGATATAGCAATCGGCCTACGATTGCACAATTTTACTAACTTTCGTAAGAGGAAGCCTTATTAATGGGAGTCTAAAAATGTATATACGCTCGTATTTCGGTTACAACGTTAAAAATAATGGTTCATTTTAATTGTATTATGAGACGTTTACATTTATCAATAGAATCAATATTAAATGAACTAACAAAAGAAATTGTTCAAACGCGTCTAATTGGTAGTATCTTAATGAGTAAATCACGTTCACTTTATTAATCAAATAACTACAAAAGGTCAAAGTATAAATAGGCTTTCTATAAATCAGTTAATTATCTACTGATAAGCCCACGCCTTCTCAGAAGTTTATATTTAGTACTTAACTAACGTATCTATCTAAAATTTATCTTCCAATTAATAATTATACTAAATTTATATTTCATTTTCAATTACGATACTAATTTAATAAAGTTGATGTGATGTTCTATGCTGCACAGCAGAAAGATAACATTGTAACGTAAGAGATCTCTTTTGGAGCTAACTATTGCACACCATTATCTTTTATATATTATATATGAAAAAACTAAATGATCATTTTTAAACCATAACGTTTTTAATGTACAGAAATTGAACTGCATAGATTTGTAGAATAAAAATAGAAAAAAGTTCACCAGTTTATTGACTGAGTCGGCATTTTTAATGAAATTACACTTGCCTTAGTAGTAACAAACAGTTCATCCCTAGTCACGATGCCTCTCTTAATGGCGTCAGCTATCCCTTGGCCAACTTCTTCCTCGTCTCCATAAACAGCAGCAGTGTCAATGTGTCGGTAGCCAGCTTCGATAGCCCACAACACGGCATCGCGAACTTCATCATTTGATGCCTGCAACATATTTAGAAATAGAAATTAAAAAAAAAGAAATTTAGAATAGTAGAGATCGATATCAAATGTCATTTCTTCTATTAAATATATGTACTTATTTTCTGTTTTTTTTTTTGTATATGTTCAAATAATCTGTCCATTGGAACAGTCAGTGTCAATTTTTTTAGGAATTTCTGTTAACTCTTTTTAATGATAGTACCAAAACTACTAAACTTTTAGCTCGCTCATTACATGAAGAAAGAGTCACAGGTGTGACTGTGACTAATGAAAGCGTTTGTAGCTAAGTCACGGGTAGTTACTTATTTATATGAATAAACATGTGTTTTTCGCTCCGTAATACCTAAACATAACACAAGCCTGACAGTGCTTATTTTGAGATAGGCATGGCTAAGTGTATTCGCTTTTCGTATTGCGGCATAAACCATATGGAAAGTCAATACTTTTGAAACAAAAATAACTTACTCCGCTTGCTGCTGTTCCTCTACCAGTACCTAAAGCTACCGTCGGTATTTTATTTCCATCGTTGAGTAAAATACGAGGCGCTTTCTCCGATGCAGCCTGTAATGAAATAAAATATTAAGACACAGTTTCTGGCTTTTTTTTAAAGTAATTAGAAGTATTTTTTTTGTAAATAAGTATTCGCCTTATGGAGTAAAATAGGAAAAACTCTTTATAGTTAATGGTGTCATAAAAGTTGACTTAAGATTCTCGACGTAATTATCATATACTTCCCATAGACCACTATACAGAAGAAGAAAAGGAATTTCGAAATTATGGTCTTTCTCTAACCTAGCAGTAGACCTGTTTCAGCTGAGATGATGATGATTATTGACTCATGACAGGATTCGACTTTAAATTATAGTTATGGATATTTGGCTTCCTTATGGGTATAAACTTAGTTGAAAGTGTACAGCAACCAACGATGAATTTAAAATCCGTATTTGAAAATGACAATACTACAAATGTCTTATCTTTACATTACAAATCTTTGATTTTAAAATGAACATTAAAAAAGAATAATCTTTAAAAGCATATCATGGCAAGTGGGTGAATTGTGTTTCTTTCTTTCTTTCTAGCGCCAGCGCCATCTCTTCATATTCCAGGTAACTACTACCAACAATATCAAATGCAATGCTTTTTATCAAACAATCGATAAAAAAAACCATTATGTAGTTACTGGAAGAGTACTTGCCCGGATAGAAAGAGGTTCTGGGTCACATTTTTGGTCAAAAAAAATCTACCAGCTGAATGCTTAAATAACAAACAATATAACAACGAAATAGCGGTTTATTTTTAGCGCACCGATCGAGCTAATATCTGTGATATCGAGCTTCTCAACATAGATGAAATAAACTAAGATCAAATAAATCAATCATCTAAAAGTTTAGCTATTATGTCGTTTTAATACAGCTCTTAGAGAAACTTAAAAACAAACAAAATCACAACTCATTTACCATAATATGAAAAACCTATTATACAATTAGAATCAATTTTAATTTGCATGCAAAAGTGAAATCATATTTCTTATATCAACCACTGAGAATGAAATCTAAACAAACACATGTTACAGATATTTTTATTTTTTGTACATTTTTTTAAATAAATCGGTTTACAAAAGAAACTACATTTGTTACTAATTATATATTGAAATTAAAAAAACATACCATATTTTCCTTAGAGATACTGGTACTAGACAACTTATCAGAAGACTAAAAAAGAAATGAACTGACATTTAAAGCGATAAACCGCTGTTTCACATATTTTTATCTCAATCTTGACAAATAAACTATAACAATATTATACATAAGTAACGCATGCGATTGAGGATTGCTCTCTAACCATAGAGCATCTTTTTATAATAGGAAACTAACGAATACAACAAGTTTTTTTTTATTCTGGCTGTACGACGAAAAAAAATATAAAAAAATAAAGACATGTATGAATCACAGTTTTTAACGATTGTTTTTTTTTAAAGTATGGAAAACTTACGCTTAAGCTGAATAAAAAACACAAAACTAGCAAAAACTTAAACATGTTCACAGAACAATCTTCTTATTCGTAATGTTAAACAAAAGCGACTGCTCACATAAGGATAAGCGTTCAACGCATTAGGGTTGGCACTTTCTTACAAAAATTTTCCGAGTTAAACTATTTGTATCGATAGCTTTTTTTACATTATATAAAGGAATAATTTTGAAAGCTTTTTTAACCTGTTTTTCTTTAATTTAAAAATATAATTCGTTTCTATTGAACCCAATGTTTATAATTTAAATAAAAGTTTTTAATATAGTTCTCTTCCAAAAGGTCTCAAGCCCAAGTCTATTGCCAAGCTAGACAATGTCACGACATCTGGCCTGTCTTACCAGAAGACGAGGCTTATCAAATTGTCTTAACAAGTTTCGCTATAAATTACAGTACCTTTAGTTTTCTAAGTATTGACACACAATCCATACTATAGCAACAAAATAATTGGTTTTAACATCTTTAATTCTTACATTTAATATTGTACTCGCCTTTGGTCATTTCGTGGAAATATGTTAAAGGTAGAAGTTGTTTTTACCACCCTCATATTACTTATCCTTTAATAAATAACGTACCTCCTTACTTAATACTATATATTTAATACTTATAAACTAATCAATTACAACTTTAAAACCTCTATTGGATATATCTAAAAGTTTTGCTTATTTAATAATTAACAAAATTAGATACCTAATACTCGCGTGCTCGTACACTGCGCATGCGCATGGCTGGTGTGGGTGCCTAGGTAATAGATAATTGCTGATGTGTCCAGTCAGTTTAAATAAAAAAATAGTATCCTACTTTTATATTATGAATAACACCTTATATTAATAAATATGGATTAACACATTAGTGTGCTTATCATAAGATGCGCTCCTGTATTAGGTACATAAAAAATTAATACATACCCACACAGTATCATATATTATTTTGTAATTTATATAGTTATGACGTGCGATATTTTATGGCTATATTGATGCAGTAAAATAAACGATCGATAATATTACAAAATCAGGTTGACAACCCTCATTACATTACACAACTTGTTGCGACAAACCGGCTACATCGAGTATTCCAGATATAAATCACCCATGAGAATGAATCTTATTAGCTTCTTTTGGTAGGTGACTGGTCATATTTTGTTATGACAACATTAAGTTATGACAACAGTAGCCTAGCAGCTGCAACCTAACACAAACTGTCAAACTTTCCCAACTGACATATGTCTTGCATTTTAAGCCGAAAACTACTTTCAACTTAAAGACTAACATATAAGAGTTAATTGTCAATCACCGAATCACCGGGGTAGAGTGGCTCGAGGTCTCCGAGGTCTCGGGTTCGGTCCCGGCCGAGTTAATGTAGAAAATGAACTCTTGTATATTGACTCTGGTTGTTGTTTCTAAATTCCTTAACACAAGTACTGTAGCTACTTAACTTGGATTCAGACCAATTCATGTTATGTTATCTAATATTTCTATTTATGTATATATATTAAACTACATATTAAGCTTTGATATTTTTGCTGCAGGTTGATGTGCTTTTGGTCGTACTTAATCTGTGGTCGACAGTCTTTTTTCCCTATAAACCGATCAACCTGTTAGTTACATGACGAAAAGTTTATGTTTATTTTGATTTTTTTTAGTTTGAAATAATAAACGTAGTTAAGTTCAATTATCTAAAATATACACAGAAAGAGACACTCAAAGGTTCAAATATCTCCCATCTACTGTAAAAGCAGTCGAATCGAATGTCTAAATAATTTTGCAAAAAATAGTAAGAAAAACACAAATACGTGTTGTACGACCGTTTGGTGCAACGGTAGCGATCCTGCCTTTCGCACCGATGGTCCTGATCACGGATCACGAATCACGGATGGGGCAGATGTTTGCGTGATGAATACGAGCATTTGTACCCGAGTCATGGCTATTCATATATATTTCTATAAATGTGTATTTATGTATGTTATATGTATGTCTATCCGTTACCCTAATATCCATTACACAAGTCTTTATAGTGCTTAATTTGGGCTAGGCTAATTGGTGTGATTGTAAGAAATATTATTATTATTATTATTAATTTCACAAATGACTTCGTCGGCGATAGTGTAGTCAACTACGATAACATTTCCATAAAGATCTATAAGAAATATCCATATCACTAAGACGTACACTTCCAAACAATTCAAGTTAATGTTCTTACAGAATCCATATTCATCATTTCTGCTGAACGGAAACCATCCACAAAAAAATTTTGAGGTTTTCTCCATGTTTGTACGGCGGTTGAAAAACGGTAAATGTGCACAATTCTGAAAACGTGAGGGGTATTGTGATTATCCCCAGTATCATTGATCAGCGAAGGATCGATGCTATTATATTCTGCTGCATA
Organism: Calamotropha paludella; assembly: GCA_927399485.1. Lineage (NCBI taxonomy): Eukaryota > Metazoa > Arthropoda > Insecta > Lepidoptera > Crambidae > Calamotropha > Calamotropha paludella. The sequence continues at coordinate 14,198,881 of OV656824.1, read as the reverse complement.
CCATACGGCATAACAATTCTGTACTCAAATTAAAAAATCACAAAAATTTGTTAACTTTCTCTGCGAGAAGTCACTTTGAGATGATAACAAACAGTCGTCTCTCCTATACAGCGCTTTCAATGAGATAACTGCAATATATGAAAGCAGGTCAAACTTTATGACAAATACAATAATACTTCTCTCGTTGCGGCTTTAATATAAAAAGGCTAACTTAACTATCGAAAACTATGTCGCTAAAATTCACGAGTGATATTTTCCAGGCATACTCAAGACTGTAAGTACATAACTCCAGTATGATTTGAGTTGAGACGAAAAAGGTGCTTTTCCAAATAAAAGAAAGTTAATCAATTTTTCTGCTTAAACATGGTTTTAACTTAGATAATAACGAAATAACTATATATGCAATTTTACCCATTTTGCTTTTAAAAATAACTTTGACCTATATTTGAATTAGATAAAATATAACACGGTGCGGAAATTGCATATTTTCAATTACGTTGTTCGTTAAGTACGAATCAACAATCGGATTCTATCAACCAAATAGTACTAAACTCCAAAAAGTTATTTAATATTGGTGCATTACAAAAACGCCCATTGGAACCAGGCTGTGTTCCACATATCGTATACTTTCACCATTCGGTAGTATAATACGATACGATACGATGCGATGCCAGTTTCAATAAACCTATAATTTTGGCTAGTTTACTAGTTTTTTTTTATAATTTAAAACAAGCTAGGCAGTGTTGCCAGACTTCTTTTTCTAAACACCGATTTTGAAATAAATATAAAAACGAAGCGTGGATAAAAATACTAAATCGGCCGAAAATCGGTCAAACTGTGTCTTGGGATAGAACGTTTAGACATCTATAATCGTACGCCGTCTGCTCGCTAATATCATCATCAATATTCAAAAGTGCCTTATAATCCTTTGAACTAGGCTCTTGATGTAGAATTGTAACTTCAACACAAGAAAATAATCGCGTAATCGATATTTGAAAACAAATTCACATTGAAAGCCAATATTTATTTTATTTAAATAACAGTGATTATCTTTCCTTAAATTTTATTTAAATTTCCAAAGTATATTGTCCCACGAGAAAAGTGGCCTATGCCCTATCGGGAATGGCCCAGAGATAAACAACATTCATACCAAATTTCATCAAAATCGATTCAGCTGTTTCACTATGAAAACCTAACAGAGATGCTTACGCATTTCGAATATTAGTATTAATATCACATCTTTATCGTCGCATCGTATAAAATTTTGTGAAATAATTGGTTACGTAGTTTGCAAACCAATAGAATGGGCGCCAGTTGTGCTAACTCTATTCAATTTGAACTCTATACGTTACATTTTAAGTTGAAATTCGTTTGATATGACGTATTTATGTAGGTTGATTTGTTGTCGACTGTACTTTTAGAAACCGTTCCTTCATTTTAAGGAGTGGAGGAAGTAATTAAAGATAATTCGCAGTTTTAAATTCATAAAGCTGTAGATGTTTGCGATTCAATTTACTCCTAACAAACATAACGACGCTATTATTGTCCTGACTGCCATGGGGAAAGGGCAAAGGGAAAGTCAATGTGTTCAGGTGGATTGTAATAGCTAATTTCGTTTACCAAAGTATGTAAAAAAAATTTAAAATTGATAAAAAAAGTTGTAGCCTTTTTGAAAGTTGATTAACCTCTTCAATTCCATGCCGGACGTGTTAACCACTGTCCGTTAGCTTAAAGATCGCTTACCCTCAAGAGATAAATTTTGAGTTTTAAATACCTGAATATGTGAAATAATCTAGGAATTATATTTCTATTACTTTTAATTTCTGAAATAATTGTAGCAAAAACATAAATTTTAAATATTTTCCGAGATTTTTGCTCATATCTCAAAACATGATTTTGAGGCTTAACGACATTTTGGGTAACGAATGGCAATGTGTCTCATCAATGTGACATCGTGCTCTATCAATGAAACTTTTAATAATGGTTATGAAAGTAAATAAAATAAAGTCAATCACAATTCATTAGTGATTTATTTTCCAAACCTTAATTAGGAGCACGGAATAAAAATTACACCCTACAACCAGTTGCAGAGTTCTTAGACAAGACCGACATTTTTTACCGACTGCATCCGATTTTGTGATGAACTCACTCATCATCACGTCATCATAAGTTCACAGTGGATAAGAAACAATTGAATACCTATATTTTGAGTCTTTTTAGCCATCATGCTGATTAATTAAATGAATAATCAGACAGCGTTGAGTCTGTCACAGGATACGCTCATTGAGGCACACCAAAAGCTGAGAATCCTAAACGTCTTCTTTCTTAGTTTTACTTGTAAATTGTTTTGTATGCAGCTTATGAGGCCGTTTCGGTGCATACAACTAACATTTAATATTAAAAATATATGATGAAGAAATTAAGTACCTACTAATGAAATTCAACTCCACCACTATGTGACCAACCTGGCCAGTGACCGCAACCGCAAGGGTTATTAAGGGCCATTCTTTAACCTATCCTTTTATAAATTAGGTCTAGTCTGGTTCTGCTACTAGACAATATTTTTATACCCTTTTACAGAAATATATATACAACAAAACTATTGTAGCCCTATCTGCAACATGCAGAAATATCAACATAGATATATCTATCAACGCGATCTATTTTCTTTGTTAGTCAACAAGTATGAATAATAAATAGCTAACTACTTTTACGGAGACTTGATTACATTATTTACAAAATGTACTTATAAATAAAAGACAGTCAATGAAATGTTCATAAAGTTAATTGTAGCCTTACTAATGTTTACTAACGAGTTGCCACGCCTTCATTTGAGCATAGTTAACTGTTATAAACGAAACATTGCATGCCAAATGTTTAACGAAAGTGTTCTGAGCACATTAAGAATTTTAGTGTTAGTAGAAGGTGAGTTCGCGTGAAACGGAACGCATGATTTGGAAATCCGCGGGAAAAGAGTTTTCGTGGGTATGTATGTTGAGGTTTAGTCGTTAATCCATAAATGTTTGATTTTTTTTTATTTATTCGCTGCTTGTGTGAAATAGTTTATTTTAGACATCCTATATACGAGGGGAGGTCAAAAAGTTCGCGGAATGGGTGGGAAGAAGGTTGTAATTAAACACCAAATTAGTTTTCTTTTTCCATGTATTCCCCCTTAACCCTAATACATTATTCAGATCGTTCAAATAATTTGATAATACCATCACAAAAAAAGATTTGTTCTTAGCGTCAAAAAAGACCGAAATTGCCACTTCATCGTTGTCAAATTTCATACCAAACAGCTTTTTTTCATTTTTGGAAAAAAATAATAATCACTGGGGGGCAGGTCTGGACTATAAGGAGGGTGGTCGAGTTGTTCGAAGCCGCACCGGTGAATAGTAGAAGTTGCAACATGACTCGTGTGCAGAGGTGCATTGTCATGCAAAAGAACCACTCCTTTGGTCAATTTTTCTTTAATGGCCTCCTTTAACTGTTCTAATATTGAAGAGTAGTATTCTCCCATTATATTAACACCGCGTTCTTTATAGTCGATCAGTAAAATACCTTCTGTATCACAAAATATAGTCGCTATGATCTGTTATCGCCACAGAGCTCCAAAAAATGACGAGAACATTTGACACGTTATCGTTTTTGAAGGGAAGAAAGCATTTTCGGAACCCACCCTGCGCTGACCTTTGTCATCCCAAGATTATGATGTAGGATGTTCAAAATGGTTGTATCGGATACTCCAACTATATCTTTTTTTGCTGCTAGCTGCTTCTTCGTCAGACGGGTATCTTCCAATACAATTTTTTCTACTTTCTCGATGATTTCGGGTGTGGTGGACTCAATTTGCCGTCCAAAACGTGGGTCGTCATTAATTGAGTCTCTTCCTTGCTTGACAAGGCCATGCCACTTATAAACCATTGTTTTTCCAGGGACAGAGCCCCTGTAAACCGCCAACATCTCTTGAAAAATTGTCTGAGTGGATTTTCTTTGTTTGGTAAAGAATTTAATAACGGCGCGACATTCAATATTCTCCATACTTCTTGATTTCTTCCCGATTAACTTGTTTGCATGTTGATAACTCAAAGGTTAATGACCCGATTAGGTTCGAATTTGGAATATATACTAATGGTGAGATGCTCAATTAGTATCTATCTGGCTGGACACATGAACCTATTCCCACCACCCCCTCCCTTCCGCGAACTTTTTGACCTCCCCTAGTATTAGCAATATCCGTTCTGCCCAGAAAAACGACCATTTTCTTTTTGTTTTCTTGTTTTGTTGATTGTAGTAGGGCATTACTGTGCTGTGTGCTGTCCAGTAGAGTAGAATAGCGCCGACATTCATAATTCACACTTAAGGTCGTCGTAAAAGTCGACTAACGATGTAGGTAATCGCCATACACCTCTCTTCTTTCTCTCCCTCTCCTATCTCTCTGCCTACCATCTGTCCCTCCCTAGTTTTTGCTCTAGGGCGAGAAGTATCTTTAGCTTCAACCCTCAGATGTGACTACAACCAACAAAAACTACCTACAATTGCCTAAAAACTATCAAATGTGAATCAGTTATACTCTAAATCAGAATAAATAAGAATCTTAAAAAAAATCACCAAACAGACGTCTTAAACCACAAAATGAGCAGAAGCGTTTTTTGAGCTATAGTTTTTTGCTGCGATCTCCAACTCACCCACCGAGCAATTTTATGGCAACATCCCCCATTTTTCAGGGGGAGACTTATTTATTCTTTATTTGTGGCTTGCACGATTTGTGCATTTAGCCTATGTCAAGTAAGTATAATTGCCAGTTCTTGAGTAATTTACTAGGTTTCAGTAAATATGTGGGGTTTTACTGAAACCTCCTCGTAGCCTTTGTTAAGAGAGCGCGAAAAGATACCTTCCACTGTTTTGTTTCACTTGCCAACACTCATGCATATTCAGAAATACTAAGTGGTTAATAACCTACCATTATTACACACTAATATGAATCACAACATAAAATTTTACAAAAAAACCAAAACCATTAAAGTGAGGCTTCGAGCTCCCGCCAAAAAGTCAGGGGGAGACTTCAAGCCAGCAGAGGAAGTCATACAGCTGAAATAAAAACAATACTATTGTTTTAACCATATTTAGTTAAGCACTTGACTTAACATGTTTTTGTAGAACGACATAGTAAAGATACTTAAATACCTATCTACAATTAGAAATATAGCAAAACCCAAGACAATAAATCGGTAATATGCGGAATCTCAGAGATAGAATAACTCTTACTTGACTGCTTTTTGTGACTTCATTTGGAACGAGATAATTGCTTGCAGCAAAGGAGATATTATCACAATAATGTTTTACTCGGCTTGCGATAAATTAGCTTTCATAATATGCGTCTTACTATTAATAATCGTAGCTGTATGGGCAAAAATAGATTTTTACCCAGTTAACCAAATGATATAATATGTTATAATACATGTAAAGTTACCACCCTTCCAGTTTTAACATGACATGTCAACGTATTTGGGATGTCCTGGTTTTATTAAGTATTCTGGTGACCACAAATGTTGAGGAATACCTAAGATAAAGCAGGCTTTTGGTTATTATAAAGTACATAACAAAGTTATCTATTAAATGCTTACCAAGGTATTTATTTATTACTTTATAAATAAATAGCTACCTTAGTCAGGTTTGTAGGTAGGTTGTCAGGTAGGAATATATTAATCATTTTTTTTTTTTTCATTACATTTTTAACAAAATAATTTAAATTTAGAATCAAAGATATTTTAATTAAAATATTATAATAAATTGCGTTTTACTTTGAGCACCGCCAGAACTTGCTATTACATTAAACAAAGACAAAAGAATGTTCCGTATTGACTAAGTACTGACAACATTATGGTTTTTTCTAACATCAAGATAGTATAACCCTGTGCTTTGCTTAGAAAATGAATGAAAATGCGCATGTAGGTCCCTCTGTCGTCAAGTTAGTATTCACGCCTAGATCTCCACTTAGTTGACAGCTTGATGATACACTATTTTCTCTTCACCGTTACTCACAAAGGACAACCATCGCATTTATGCTTTAGTCATTTAAAAACTATCTTCACTTTCCTTAAACACACTGAGATGTGATGGCAAACAAAACGAATGCAAACTCATCTGTGTTTGAAATTTATAGAAAAAGAATAATTTACTGAGAAAATTATATGCCCGGAACAATAAACAGGTAAGGTTAGTTGACAGACGGTTAAGATTAAGGTACAGCAGTAGGGGGAGGCCTATGTCCAGCAGTGGGCGTCGTACGGCTGATATGATAAGATTAAGGTAAAGTTAGGTGCGTTCTTCAACTTTACTATATGTAGAGTCACGAGCAATAAGATGTATACACCGTAGAACCATGTCACACTAAATCGGTCGAAGGCAAAGAGAACAGTAGGTACCTATAGTAATAAATAAACAATGTAATGTGAAATAGTTCTGCGCTGAATACATTTCATCATCATCATCTCAGCTGAAAATAGTTCACTGTTGGACTGAAGCCTCCACCAAAAATGGAGGATACTGCCATAATCTCCATATTTGCAGGCGGATTGGAGATCGCAGAAAAACACCATAATATGGAAAATGCTGTTGCTCATGTTGTGATCTACGGTAGATGTCTTTTACGACACCTGTGTGCAAGGTTGGTTCTATTTTACTCTTGCGGACACTATACGGATTTGACCGCACATTACCTAATTTAGTCAGAGAGCCAGCATTTTCATAATCATTCTTTATTTCTGTACAATCACAATCAAGGCTTTGTCACTAGCAAAAGTATCCCATAATTTCAGTGTATCAGGTTTCCAAAATAAACCTTAACATAGATTATTTATTTTAAATCACATACAGTTACACACTTTAAGGACTCTATTACGATGAAATATAACAGAGCAAACTTAAAACTTAATTAGTTTACCTTTATATAAATTGTTCAACATTATTGTATTTTGAATATTCTAAGGAAATGGTACCAAAATTAAAGTGTGTTACTGTACAATGTTCGTTGGCGAATAAGTACGAGTATTTTTAAAATAATTTAAGAGTTTAATAGCTCAAACGTTAAGAAAATATTACAAGTTCTGGTCATAATAGCATAAATAAATAAATATTAGACAGCATCGCATATTTTTTTCTGAATCTAAGTTAAATACCTAAAGCACAGTTGTTTTGTGGCACCTTGTTATGTTATGTTGTTCAAAAACACTTATGAACTCCATAAGTGTTTTCATAGGGAGGGAATATTCTTCCCAGTAGTCACCATCCTCACCTTTGGGGGCATTAAAAGGCTGATGATAATAACTTGTCTGACATACAAACAAAAGGAACAATGATAAAAATAACCTCACCTAACCTAAGTCCACTTAATCACTAACGGCTCTCTGGGTGATGTATTAGTGCTTAGACTTATATTTACTTGCTATCTATATATTTACTTAATCCTGTTTTTTTATATCCAACAGCATGTGGATAGGCCCCTACAAGGTGGACTGACGATCTGGTCAAGGTTAGAAGGCCATTGGATGTGGTGACAACAGACCCGCAGGGCCTCGGCGGAATAGAGGGGTACATCGTAATGATTTTTAGTTCGGCTATACCTTCGCCTACGCTCAGGGCCCGATCTAAGGGGGGGCAAGCCGGGCATTTGCTAAGAGCGGCAAAAATGCAGGGCGGCAAAATTGACTTATTCCTATCTTCCAACTTAGCCATTAGCCATTTACCACCCAAGTTTGAGAATTTTATGCGCCACCTTCCTACCTACTTCAGGTTGGATAGTGGAAATATTTAAGTATTTTACTTAAATGAATTATTTTATGTAGTTCGAAAGAAAGAGCACGCAAAAAGTACCGAAACCTGAGTAGTATTGCTGGAATAAACACAACCTCTTTTGTGTTTTGATAGATTTTATTTATAAAAAAGTATTGTATGATTTCGTCATCTGTCTGTCTAAAATTTACATTCTAATAAACCGAGTTCAATATAAACAATCTACTTAAATCCGGGTATTTTCTACAGGTTATGGACCTACAACCTCTTTTCTACAAGTATCGACGACCTCCGTGGTCGAGTAGTGTGTACACCGGTTTTCATGGCCACTCCGAGGCCCCGGGTTTGATTCCCGGCCGAGTCGATGTAGAAAAAGTTGATTAGTTTTCTATGTTTTCTTGGGTCTGGGTGTTTGTGATACCGTCATTACTTCTGATTTACCATAACACAAGTGCTTTAACTACTTACATTGGGATCAAAGTAATGTATGTGATGTTGTCCAATATTTATTACATATTTATTTATTTATCGATACTTTCATAACGATACTAAGTATATTTGGATACGATACTTTGTTCCAATATTTTTGATGTATCGATACTTTTATAAGTACTCGATTTTTTTAACAAAATTTTAGTCACATTATTACATTTGGGTCGTAGCGGATTACCCTTCTATAGACAATGGTTTATGTTTAGAGCGTGTGTTGCCAGTTTCTCGTGATTGGTACCTATTCTCCTATTAAGTAGATTTATTTTGATCAATTAACTAAAAAATGATTTAATACAGTTTAATCCTAAATTTACTTTTTTACTGTTGCTCTTGCTTTTGCTAATATAGCACAAGGGAAAAAAGGCCCATACGCAGCAGTGAATCGCGATAGGTCGATGATGATGATAAAGTTGAAAGGTACATAACTATGTCGATAAAAAAATATATCACTCCATCCATTCAATAGTTCCTGTGAAACTTTTCAAAAGACATACATCGTATAGGTACTTATAGTAACATAGAAACACTTATCAACTTTCGTATAGGTTACTTCTTCAGAAGGCCCAAAATACTGACGTGAATATTGTAGGTAGGTATAATCCTAACAGTATGACAGTTTTATGTTTTAAGTTTTATGTAGGTACTTGTATACTTAGCATCCCCCATCAAAACTAGCTCATGACTTATAATGGTTTTCTGTATGTAAAGGGCGGCGAAAATGATCTTTGCCCTGAGCGGCAAAATAGCTAGATCGGGCCCTGCCTACGCTTCGTGCGCAATGGCAGAGGGGTACCAACATATCCTATATTAATCCATAAAGGATTTTCCACTGGGTGGAAATAGATGCGGACCGCAAAGGACCGATGGTTACAGAGAACCTTGGAGGAAGCCTATGCCCGGTAGTGAGCATCGTGGTACTGATGTGATGATGATAATGATTCAAAATGTTCAACCTTGAAAACTAGGTGCGATATACTAGTGTTAATTTTGTATTCGAAGAAGGATATCGTCCAAGATTTAAATCAAAGAAAGGAAACAGTACGTAGATAGAATATCTAAGTTAGCCGTAAGTAAGACAGACGTCAAGCTTCGCAGCGCTGACCTTAAATTATTAGCCTAGATTCTACTTACCTTCCTATATCAAATCAATCACAGGTTAAAACGAAGACTGACCTTTCCCACGCTCTATAGATATGCCAGCATTAATCTAAATGGTTTCTAAAACTTAAAATAATCTCATTTTAATTGAACAACTGGACTCTACGATATGAAGATCTTCAGAAGCTTTTGTAGCTTAATGGCATTAAAACGGGGTGCAAGGTCGGATAGAACCTCCTAGTGTGTCCGGCCCATTGTAGGTCCCACTTCACACGTGCGGTGGGAACGACAATGGGTTCGGGCCGATGCATTCTGGGCGCCTTCGTCTATAATTTCTTCGAGGATTGTATACGAAGGTCGCTAATAATCCGACGTCACTTTCTCCTCGTTCTCTCTCTTTCCTATCCCTCTATCACTCTGTCATCCTCTTTCTCTCCACCCGTTTTCACGCTCGGGCGAGAAGTATCTATAGCTTCAACCCCCAGATGTGAATACGACTACTAAAAACTTATAATGATGAAAGAAACAGTTATCTGTGAGAAACACTTATACCTTAAATATTGAACAAATATTCATGGACACATCATAATATGACAACATCACATACTTTCATTACGTGATTCCTAAGGTGTTTACTGAATCATATTTAAGTTTAGGGAATAAAAAGCAACCTCCAACACGTAAGGTAAATTGTTCCTTATTTTGTATTGTCCAAGTACTCAACTCGAGAATTCTAGATTCTCGCCCACGGAGTATGTCTAAATTTAGTTTAATTTTCTGTTCAAAAGGTTTTTTTTCGTAGAGGTACATCAAAGGAACGTCAAAAGAAAGTTGCATTCCTAAATGCAAAACTCTGCCGCATTACTTTATTTGCACTAAAACGTCAGACAGGTTTCACACAAGCCGCCTGCGCCTGACTAACTGTAAATGCTTTTCTTAAACGATCGCTTGTTTAAGGCGATCCATATACTTATTGGCACAATAGATTGCACGCGATCGCTACCTTCATTCGTGAGGCATTCCGTTACTCGACTGACACATTCAGTCTTCACTTTCCTTTGCGCAGCGCGACCGTGAACTTCACTATGCGTTACCGCTAACGAAAATATCGGACGCACCGTGCTTACCTTTGCTATAAAAAATAAATTAGAAAAATGGCGCGCAAAAACTTTCTTTTCTTCATTACTTTGTTATTAGTGTTTTCTTCTTGTGAAATGAAAAGAAGGAAGATAAAGGATTATCCGACGGACAAACAGCTTTTGTTACAAAGAAAAGAAACGACTCCTGTTGATTTTACAAGACTTGTTGTTATGAGACTGGTGTATGGATTTGCAAAAGTACTGGGCTTTGAAGAACCTATCAGTGAAGTGTTGGATGGTGCCCTCGTGCCTCCGGGAGCTGATGATGATGACTTCGATGATGACGACGATGACGGTATTTTCGACGACTACTAATTTACTCACTACTTATCTTTTATTGTTTTTCTTTTACGTTGAATACATGCAAAAACTTTTTTAAAATTGAAAAACATTGTGTCATTGAAAATCCGCTATGTGTTAAGTGTTTTATTTTAAACACGTATAATTTCCTTTAAGTAGGTTTTGACTTAAGTAGACTTTTTTGTCGGTACCTACACAGTTTCATATGACTTGGCTATTATTTGTTAAACAAATTTAGTTTTAGCGTAGCTATTTAAATGAACACCAAATAGAAAGCATTTACTAAGTTCATATTTAGATTTGATATTGTAATATGAATCACTGTATTGTAAGTAATGAATGTATACCATAATCATTAATTATGTTTATTAATTATAACAAAATTATTAATTTGTATATGAAAAAGAGAATCTAATTATTTTAGATTTTATTATTTACCTACAAACTCTTTTTGATTGTATTTTAATGATGTTCTTTATTATCGTGTATTGATTATGTACCTGGTAGACATAAGTTTTAAATTATTTATTTAAATTTTATTTTTAATACATTTTTACACACTTTTGATAGTAATTTTATTGAATTTTCTGCCCAATTATTTGGTTTGAAGATTTATTTACATATCCTTACAGACACATTATAACAAATCATTTTATCATTTTTAATTTTTCCCAAGAAACAAAGAGTGCGTACTTATTTATGACGAAACTCAATCAACTACTTATCTCTAAATACTTGTTAAATTTTGATGTGAAAGACTTTTCCTAATGCACCAAAACAAGTGAGAGGTATTTGTTTTTTGCACATGAATGTACTTATTACTACAAGGAGCCCATTTTAAATACTGTATTCTGTAAAAGTTTGAAATCGGAAACGGGTTTGCCTATGGTACAGGGTGTGCGTTGCACACGGGCGCAACGCCTTTTTCTGAATGCTGAATGAACTGAAAGTTCACTGAAAGTACATTACATTATTACATTATTATTATTACATTACATTATTATTATTACATTTAATTACATTTGGCAATATTACATTTTGACAATATTAAATTTCAAGCCCCCACACTAGGCTCAGCCTGTCCTGTGGGGGAAGTGCACGATTTACAAAAAAGACAAACTAAACACAGCATCTTCTTACATAACAAAGTAATAAACAAGAGGCAATAACAATACATTTCTATTACCTAATATTAACCTTAGGATTTTTCTGGTGGTGTGTGTGTGTGTGTATGTGTGTGTGTGAGTGTGTGTCATGCAATGGTTTTTAACACATTTTCTGTTTCCATGTAATTCCATCTCATTACAGTGTAGGTGACAACTCTTTTTGTTTCTCGAACACTTAAATGTTTGAAATGGCAAATATCTGCAAGTCTGTTATATATCAAAGGGAAAATAAAGGTTCCGAAACGATGTGCAAAAGTGGAGGCTGTGAGTATGGTAGGCAACTTAAAAATCCGTCTTTGCAACATATTGTCGTATTCATCCGAATTTAACACACTTTTATGAACAGCCGAAACAACTCTAACAATGAACAGTCTCCGGACACTAAGGACCTCAGCCTCTTCGTAGAGAGCGTCAGTTGAATACCGAAAGGGTTTTTTGAGTGCTACTTTAAGCACTCCTCTTTGTGCTCTCTCGAGAGGAAGAAGTATCGAGGAAGATGAGCCTCCCCATGCCAGAATACAGTAATTCAATAGAGACTGACAAAGGGCCAGATAAACGATTTTTAGAGTTTTGCCGTCAACTGCATCCCGCAGATTTTTCATCACGTAAATTAACTTTCTTACTCTTTTGCATGTTTCAGCTACGTGTGCTCTAAAAGTTAGCTTTTCGTCAAGAACCACGCCCAGATACTTTAAGGAATCTGAACGATTAATCTGCTCGCAAATACACGAGTTGTTTAGACTTTTAGAACCACAGTCTATCGAATGGATCTTCAAGGCATTTAGTGGCAAAGGGGCTGATGCAGCGGTCTTGTGAAAAGTCAGAAACGTTGTTTTCGAAGTGTTGAGAGACAGTAGGTTTTTATTTAACCAACCTGAGACCGATGACATTCCGTCCTCTGCTTTTTGAGAGACATCGGGCCAGGTGTTGTCAAAATAGATTATAGCGGTGTCATCTGCATAACAAAATATTTCTGCGTTTTTTATTGGAAGCGTCGCGATGTCATTCATGTAGAGCAGAAATAGAGTAGGCCCTAGAATGCTGCCTTGTGGTACGCCAAATGTCACCGGCCTAAAGCTGCTTTTCACCTCCGAGACTTTGACACACTGAGTCCGTTCCGACAGGTAATCTGTGAACCAATTAAGTGCTGTTCCTCTTATGCCGTAAGCCTCTATCTTCTTCAGAAGGATCGGAATTGATATTGAGTCGAATGCCCTGGCGAGATCTAGGAAGACGCCAATACATTTCGAGCCTTTATCTAGATGAGAAACTACGACATTAATGAGATGTGTAACAGCATCTTCTGAGGATCTGCCCCGTCGGAAGCCAAACTGGCGTTCCGTTATCACATTATTTGCCTCAAGAAATGATACCAGTCTTCTGTTTATTATGCGCTCCAACAACTTGGCAATACTTCCCAGCAGAGAAATTGGACGATAATTACAAGGATCATTCTTTTTTCCACCCTTAAATATAGGTACTACAGCCGCTGCTTTCCATGCTTTTGGAAAAGTGCCAGTTTCTATGCTCAAGTTGAATACGGTGGAAAGAGGTTCCGCCAGTATGTGTCCTATAGTTTTGAGTATTTTGTTACTGATATTGTCCAAACCAGGCGCACTGTCTGGTTTTAAGTTCTTTATAAGAGCTAAAATCTCTTTGGGGTCTGTAGGTGCAATAAATAATGAGCCACTAACTTTATTTTTGACTTCCGCTTCCGCTGTGAGTGATTCATGAGTCTTGTTAAGTTTCCGCAGTATGTTACTTGCCAATTGATGGCCCACAGTTGAAAAATGTTGATTGCATACTTCTGAGGACTCCTCCAGAGATCCCCCAATGCTTAAGAAGTCTTCAGCAGAGCTGTTTCCCTTCTTCAGGGATCTATGAGATATTCTATTTACTGTTTGCCAGAGCTTTTTAGGTATCTTTTTGGTTTGGTTTATTTCTCTTCCCTCGTGTTCTGCTTTCAAATTTCTTAGAAGTCCTATATAGAAGTTTCTATATCTGCAATAAACCAATCTTTTAGCCATGTCGTCTGCGTGTTTTCTTGCGTCTAAGTGGAGTTTGTCTCTATGTCGGGCACAGCGCAGTAAACCTGGGGTCATCCAGGGCTTAATGGTAAATTTTGAATGGCTGATTTTGACCGTATGAGAATGTTTTGAAACGGCTTTAGTGAGAATATTCGTTATATCAGATACCATCGTATTTAGGGAAGAACCATCCAAGAGTGACCAGTCTATTTGTTCCATTTCTGACTTGAGGCCATCATAGTCAATCTTTAGTCTCGTTCTTTCCACTGCTGGTTGCGTTTCAGAGGTAACTGTCATTATTCCCAGCATAGTGATGTCATGATCAGTAAGGTCTTGGGCGCATACAACCGATTCCGCTTGAGTTGTTAGTGTAGCAAAAATATGGTCGATACAGGATTTCCCGTGGGTGGGCTTATTTACACACATAACCAGACCGTGTTCTGCCAGAATAGAAAGATAGTTTGATGTATGCTCCTCGTTTTGTGATGATCCTATGATGTCTATGTTTATATCTCCCAGCAAAATAAGACATGGGGTTTTTTTAAGAGATTCCAAATTGTAATCTAACGAGGAAAGAAATCTTGAAGGGTCTTTAAAAGATGGTGAACGATAAACGCCAACTAAGGTGAGAACGTTTGGAATTTCGATACTTAAACAGTTTGCATCATCAATGTTTATTTCAACAGCGTTAGCCAACCATTTCTTATTCACGTAAACGATAACTCCTCCCGCCCTATTTATATATTTCGTTGTATGGAAAACATTATATCCCTCAATATTTTTAATAATGGATAATTCATTTAACCATCATTCGCTCAGAACTATGAAATCGAAAGGTATGTTCAATTTTACGAGAGTGATCAAAAGATTGTCGAAGTTTTTCTGCATGCTGCGAATATTTACTTGAAAAACTTTAACTGCATATTTATTTAATACGTCACCGCACTCTTCTGCGCAAGTTATAGTATGACATTCTACATTTAGGGACTTGTCCATATTGGATAAAAGGTCAAGGGTAGTCATAAATTTTCAGAAATATTAGGATAAGAACTGCTGTAAACTCCAGAATTATGAATGTCATACTACTGTCGAATAAAAAGAGTACGAAAAATGCAGTACTGCGGTTGTTGTTAGTGACCAACACTAGTAAACAATATTGAGGGTTTAAAACTTTGCACTGTCTTTCATGAGTTCTGTGTGCTATTAGATGTGTAAATGTTGGTGTGTGTGATATAGAATGATGTTTTAGAACAACAAATTTAGTAACCACATAATACATAAAAATTTGGATACAATTCAAGAAAAGTAAGTTTAAAGATACATTAACGAGCCAAAGTAAGTTAAAGTTAATGCAAGTACAAGAGCCATGAATTTTCTCACTTCTGTCCGCTCGATAGCTTCTCCAAGTCTGCTGGATCTTGTATTTGTATTTTTGGAGAACCTTCGCGACCTTCTCGTTTCCGGATGAACACGTTGCCATTTTGCACCCAGCAGTATTTGTATCCGTGATCGTGGATCCAGCTTCGTGCGGCGCGAAAAAGGCGACGCGTCTCAAAGGTAAGACGTGCGTTCACAAAAACATTTCTCTGAGGCCCTGAGCCCATGATTTCTTGGCTTTCCAGCTTGCGGCGGGTTTTCGCTTCTTTAAGAAACTCCTCGCGTTTAAGTCTTCTTGTGAAAGAGACTACTAGTGGTCGTGGCAGTCGGTTATCCTTAGGGTCAGTCTTCCTTTGTGCGCCGACTCGAGAAACATAATCGAGGTCACGTTCATTTAGTTCAATACCAATTTTGGTGGCTGTCGTTAGAACCAAGTGGTAGGGATTTTCTCCTGGGCTTTCAGTTAAACCCAAAATTTCTATTTCATGCTGCAGTGAGTTGTGAGTGAGCTTGTTTACCTGGCCTTGTAGCTGGACGATTTGAGCCCTGAGGACATCATTCTCTCTTTCTTTTCCTTCAAGTAAATTTATACGTTCCTCGTACTCACTGAATTTCGATGTAAGGTCGTCGAATCGTTTACTAAAATCGGACTGCATGTTTACCAGATCTTGCCGAAGCGATCGTATTTCAGCGATAACTTCTAAATGAGATGTGTTCTTTTTGGGCGAAATCTGGTCGAAACCTGTCGAAGTACTTGTTTTTTTGCGGATAGTGACATTTTCATTTGTACGTATTGGAGTGTTCGTATTATCTCCACCTTTCCTGGCACTGGCGCAGCAATCGGGACAAATCCAGACGTCTTTATGAGAAGGTGTTAAATTAGACAGGTTTGCGCAAGAAGTATGCAACATCCTCGTACATGTTTTAGATGAACAAGACACAGAATCTTCCTTAGCAGTAATATTTTTGAGGCATCCGGAACATTTCATGATGACTTTCACTATGAAACACTCGGTAGTAGCGGCCTTTACGATATCACTTGTCGCTTATCGCTGCGTATCGTGGTAACAGCCCGAGACCGCTTGTCGCGTTCGACTTCAATGACTCACCGCTACCCGTGCTCACTCGCGACAGTTTGAATTTTATTTGCAACGGAATATGTATTAGCACACGCACTTCTCACGATTGTATTTCTGCAGGTTCTAGACGTAATGTTATTTTCTATTTAAAAATCAATTCCTTATGACTTAGGCTTTCTTTTGGTACCAAGAAACTAAATATTATTCTGCAATTTTAAGCGTTTAGAATTTTTAAACTCGGAGCACTAACGATACTGTGTTTACTGTTTGCCGTTCGGCCGGACGAAAAATCCCGCCCTGTATAACTCTAAATACAGTCCAAAAGCACATTATGGTATCCAGAACAGTCAAATTCCTTCTATCGATTTTTAATTTAATCTCCAAACAATAGGATTTATTATCCATTGGGGAAATTTGATAGTTTGTGGTAACTTGTGATTTTATTTGTTCCCATTCCATTTTAAGCTTACTAGAAGGCGCCAGAGTAAAAATTGCACACTGGCGCTACAGTCTATTCATCCTAACTTGTCCTATTTGGTAAATAATCTTGGCACTCCTTTTTATTGAAAATGCAGCATTAAAAATCAACTGATAACTAGATTCAATAGGTTTCAGTCTATAATAACGATTTATTATAATAGATTATTGACTTTGTTATTATCTTATTATTAAATGGGTGATTTTGTTAAAAAGTTGTGCCAAGATTGTTTGCAAAATAGGACAAGTTAGAATGAATAGCCTTTATATGGGTTAGAGACGCCTCTGTTTGTAATAGTTCTCAAATAGGTGTTAAGATGTTAACTCGCCAAGGAGGGCCGCAATTAAGATATTTGCTCGTTAAATGAATGTTAATGCATTTTTCTACGAGACGGCTTGATCGATTTAGGTGCGACTTTTTATGAACTGCTGAGATTTATTTGCAACGATTCTTATTTAGATTTAATTCTGATAACTTACTGGTAGACAGTGATAGATTAGGCTTAATATATACAAATTTTTTTTTTTTAATGATAAAGCTGTGCCCTTTCAATCAACGACGCATTGTATCCACACGACACGAGTTCCTGCTTGACTCTTTGGATTCCTTTGTACCTACTTAGGATTTCACTAATTGTTGATGACCTAATTATAGAAAAGTAATTAGGTCATCGACTTATCGTGCATATTTTCCAGAGTAGGTATACTTACTGAATATACAAAGTAGGTAGGTACGCCTTAAGCAAATCATTATTAAAGGCTCATTCTCACGACCCAATCAACGTGGACAGAGAACCTTTACACTGCTTGTTTTGCTGATCAGTAGAGACCTTACAATTCGTTTGTAGAATGCTTTGTATATGAATGAATCGACTCGATAGCTCAAGTCGTGAATAAGTGCTTTAGATGTATCTAAAATAACTTCTAGCAACACATTGCTGTAACTGCTTTACCTGTAAGTTGACGACGAGCCCTCCAACTACGTAAGCTGTTAGTCTACCGTTATTAGTCATAACTCAAATTAAGGTAGGTAAATAATTAACTTGAAACCACACAAAAAAATATTTATAGAAGTGAAAGTTAAACGAATTGAAGTGCTTTAAAGGCATTATAATAATACAACTCAATTTCATATATTTCTTGGTAGGGGGCCGTCCATTAATCACGTGATGTTTTTTTTTGGCATTTTTGAACCCCCCCTCCCCCTTGGTGATACATGGTGAGGTTTAAGAGTAACCCCCCCCCCCCTCCCCTATATCACGTGTATTTTTAGTACCTACAAAGACTTTTCATTTTTTTTAATACAGGTATAAGTATCATATAATTTTATTATAGAAAAGGAAAGACTACAATAATGACGTTTAGAGATAGACAGTAAGGTTGCAGGATGTTTTTGACTGACATAAAAATAATGAAAGAAATGCGAAAAACTTTTTTGTACTAATACATGAACATAATTTAATGTACAGTATCCTCGGACCACGGATAAGCAAGACTTTCTTCAACACCAATAACTGGATAAGCATCTTGCAAGTCAGTTGTTGGCACAGTGCTTTGTTGAAGATCAACATCGGTTTCATCAAGCCACTCGGCGTCATCATCATCATTTGGGGTCTACCTCCTAGCGGTCCACCCCGGGCAACGGCCAACTCGGCCCGTGGTGACGGCTGATGATCCCAGCCTAAGAGTACTTTAATGGTCGACTGAGTAGCGTCTCAACTGCAAATCCTACCCCCCAACATTCACCATCATGAAAGGAAGGAATAGGAAGAATCTTAAACAACGGCTGCACTTCCTCCCATTAAAAGTGCACCTCGCGAACATCAGAGGACTGCACTCAAATCTCGATCCGGTCCATCACCATCTGGAGACTGAGAAGCCGCACCTACTCTTCTTGACGGAGACTCATCTGAGTCTCCGTCAAGAAGAGGTCCGACGGGGTTGCTATACCCCATCTATAGATAGCAACCCCGTCGGATGAGGCGTACCTCAACTACCCTGGTTACACGCTTGTGCATAAGTTCAAGATGTGTGCAGGGGCCTGTGTGTTCGTCCGTAATGACATTTGCTGTAGTCGTCTCCGATGCTTTGAAAAGACCGGGTTTTCCGTTATTTGGCTTCTGTTGGACACAGGGGTAGAGAAGAAGCTCTACATCTGTATTTACCAATCGCACAGCGGTGACCGGGAGACGACTCGGTTCATAGTTCACCTCACAGAGACGGCAGACTTGGCAACTCAGCGATATCCAGCGGCTGAGCTTGTTTTTCTGGGGGACTTCAACGCTCACCATAAAGAGTGGCTCTTCCCATACCAGAAAACTGACCATGCTGGGAGAGAAGCGCGACGATTTGCCCTAGCGCTAAATCTTACTCAGCTGGTGGACCAAGCGACGCGAATTCCAGATATTGCTGGCCACACACCCAATTGTCTTGACTTACTGCTGACAACTGATCCACACAAACATTCGGGCTCAGCTCCACTGGGAACGTCCGGCCATTGTGTGGTGAAATCCGTATCGATCTGCTCTCCTCCGGATGATAGCCCCAGGGGCATGAGGCGGGTATGGCGTTACGAGTCAGCAAATTGGGACGAGATGCATATTTTCTTTGCATCTTATCCCTGGCGGCAAACTTGCTTCTCTTCGAAAGACCCTTCGTGCACCGCTGATGCGATTGCAGACGTAATTCGGCAGGGAATGGAGTATTTTATTTCATTCTCCGATATTCCGCTCGGTTACAAATCCCGGCCTTGGTATAATACGGCTTGTGCTCGTGGTGAGGCCCGAAAACAGTCTGCTTTCCAGGCTTGGGTGCATATCCGCTATTGCAAGGTCCGCGCACGGAGAATACGAGCGAAGAAGGGAGCCTATAATTCGGCCGCCAAGTCATGCAAAAGGGTCATTCTCAAGGCGAGATTCGACCACATTAGCCGAATAGGCACGAAACTGTCATTCTACCCGAATGGAAGTAAACAGTTCTGGTCCCTGGTTCGAAATCATTCGAAGCGAATTTCTGCCGTCCTATGTTACCACCTTTACTGAAACCTAACAGGTCACTGGTTCATTCTGTAACAGAAAAAGCAAGCTTATTAGCCTCTCTGTTTGCAAGTCCCGTCTAGACACAGGCTCTCAACAACCACCAAACATACTTCGCTGTGATTCTTTAATTTCGTAGATCACAATTCACAATAAGCAGGTCCGTAGAGTCTTACTTAGTCTGGACGTAAATAAGGCCAGTAGTCCTAATGGTATACCAGCAAGAGTAATGAGGTATTGTGCGCCCGAGTTGTCTCCTGTGCTAACACTCCTGTATAGCCTCTCTCTCAAAACAAATACCGTACCAAAATCCTAGAAGCTTGCCAGTGTGCAGCCAGTACTCAAAAAGGGTAGTCGTACCGATCCATGCAATTACCGACCGATCGACATCACTTCCATACTATGTAAAGTTATGGAAAAAGTGCTGAACAGTAAGTTGCTCTCGTACTTAGAAGACAATCAGAAGGTTGCGTGTTCAAATCACGTCGGGATCACCACTATAGCGAATTAGATCTAATCCACTATTTACAGTTTGTTTAAAGAAGCGAGGAAATTGATAAATGAAAGTCCTGCATAGATCACTGTATTTGTCTTAATTAACTTGCAAATATTACAATACCATTCATTAAAAGTTCTGCGTATCAGAAAAATCTTTGCTGACCGAAAAATTCAATAACGTCTTATTTTTATTACATAGAGTATGTAGCTAACATCCACAGATTAATAATTATCTCACAGAGTAGTAACACATCCGCCACAATCTCCTCAGTGATGGTCAATATGGCTTTCGCCGTGGACGTTCAACTGGGGATCTTCTAGTTTATGTGACGCACTGCTGGGGCGAGGCCCTCGAGATGCACGGCGAAGCACTTGCCGTGTCACTAGACATCTCGAAGGCTTTTGACAGGGTTTGGCACGCTAGTCTGCTGCGCAAGCTTCCTGTGTATGGTATCCCCGCCGACTTTTGTAATTGGATAGCCGATTTCCTGACAGAATGGTAGATCAGAGAAGTTATCGATGGTTGCTCCTCTGACTCAGTGGTTATTGATGCCGGAGTTCCTCAGGGGTCTGTTCTCTCTGCGACACTTTTCCTGCTGCACATCAATGACCTGTTGATACTAGGATTTGTTGGGTATGCAGACGACAGTACTGTCCTAGAGATATACCTGTCTAATTCTAAAGCCAACGGTGACGACGTGATTTTGATGAAAGAGGCCATGGTTGAGCGAGCAAATCAGAGGTTAAGCCACGTTTCCCAGTGGGGTGATAGTAACCTCGTCCATTTCAACGCTTCCAAAACGCAAGCGTGTATTTTCACTGCAAAAAAAAGTTCCTTCAACCTCACTCCTACTTTCCGAGGTACATCTGTACCTGTGACCGACAGCCTCGAGCTTCTTGGCATGGAGTTGTCGTCAGATCTCAACTTTGGCGCCAACATCGAGTCCAAGACTCAGACTGCATCTAAAAAGCTGGGCGTTGTAAATAAGGTCAAGTGATATTACACGCCGGGACAGCTTTCAACTCTCTATAAAGCTCAAGTCAGATCTTGCATGGAATATTGCAGCCACCTCTGGGATGGCTCAGCAAAATACCAACTTGCTACCACTGGACACGATTCAGCGCAGAGCTGAGAGGCTCATTAGTGACAACAAATTGGCGAAGAGCTAGCTTCACACCTTAGCTCACCGCCGCAAAGTTGCCTGTCTGTCGGTCTTCTACAGATTGTATTTTGGAGAGCGTGCTCAGGAGCTACATATGCTCATACCGCCATCACCTTTCTTTCATTGGACATCCAGACGCACTGCGGGCTACCACCCTTTATTGATCGCTATTCCTGCCTTTTGCACCAAGCGCTTCTCGACTTCTTTTATAATGCGCACAGCAAAGGAGTGGAACTCTCTCCCTGCGTCTGTATTTCCGAGTACTTATAATCCGTCTGTTTTTAAAGCCAGGGTGAATAGGCACCTTTTGGGGTAGCTCGTTTCATGGATTCTGTCTTTGCCCCGGGGGCTTGATTGGGATCAAGAGCGAACCCATTCTGAATTTAAAAAAAAATCATTTTCGCGCACTACGCAGAGAATCTCTCTCGATCTACCGTTCGATCGTCGCGTGAGGATGCGGGAAGAACGAACATTGTGCATCTCTAGACTTTTATTGCTCGGATTCAGTTGCTTGTGACAAGAATTCACATGCCCTTTGCTTTTTTCTTTGTACAGAAGTAGTAAGCCGCTTTCGTATTGTACGCGTTTGACGAAAACATTAATACACGTAACGCCGCATTTCGGTTCAGTATCGCGCATTTGCCTAAAAAATAAATACACGTGATATATTACTAACCCCCCCCCTCCCCCCTTGTGATATTTCGTGATTTTTTATGGACCCCTCCCCCCCTTTCGAACCTCACGTGATTAATGGACGGCCCCTAGGGACGCATAGATCTAGCGTATGCGCCACTGGCGAGTTGTTCACAAACTACTCGCAAACTGCAACTTCTTTTTCAAACTTTTATCTCAGTTAGTGCTTAATGTGAGGCTCAAACGCGCACGTACAGTAGAATTATATATATAAAGATAAAGCATAAGCTTAAGCCAATTGGAATATGTAGGGCATTGGATTAAATGAAATTAAGTTTGAATGTGATATGAAAAATATATTTTTCTGTCATAACAAATCATTATCACAATCGGCTGATTCAAACCAGTGAGAATTATTATCAACAAATTCGTTACCCTGTGAACACACATTGAGACCATCATCCACATTATCATTATCTTCATCACTTTCTTCATCACCTTCATCTAGATCATCAATGTTCATTTTACATCCCTTCATTTTTCTTATTAAATCACCCCATTTTAACCTTACATTACAAAAAGGACAGTGTCCTTCTACAGGAACAAAGTCGCCAGGGCACAAAAATAGGTCAGCAAGGCATGTTATGTGTGCTACTAGTTTACAGTTAACATTTAAACAAGTTAATTTGGTTTGTACATTTGTAATTAAGTTTGAACACAACAAGCATTCAATATTTGTTATTGGTGCTTCAGTAAGTTTCTTCAAATTTCGTGTCTTCACTGGACCTTGACATATAATTATATGGTCAGGTGGTTTTCTTACAGCCTGCAATCAAAATTACTTTGTGTCAGACATCTATTAAAATCTTTCTAAGTCTCTAGTTTCCCCTTTCCTCTATCTTTATATGATAACAATGTAAACTTTTTTATTATTTAATGACATAATAACCCATATTTATTCATTAAAAAATAAAATTTACCAAAATTTTATTTCTTTTTTAAAATTTATTTTAATAAATATATATGGGTTGACTTGAGAACCTAAAATGTTTTTTGTTGGGTTAAAAGTAATCAATCAAATCAATACAAGTAGCATTTCTTCAATGATAGTACTTACAGGGATTTCTTCACAATATTCTGGCTCCAACCATCTTATAATTAATGGAAGTCGAGACCAGGGACCAACTCGTAACATTTCAGTCATCACACGAAGTTTGAATTGATACTCTGTTTCTTTCCTCGGAATTTTCTTTAGATTCAAGTGTTGCAATCTTGTTGTCTTTGTAGGATTTTGCCAAGCCCACTCAAACTGGAACATAAATAAAGGTTTATGATATAATTGTAAGCTTAAAATTATGAAGTCATAGTAATGAATAGCAAAATGTTATGAATTATTTTTAAATTTCAATGAAAAAGCAATACATCATACCCTAAGTGCTGAAATGTTATTAGGAAAACCATGTACTATGAGGACCATTTTCCTGAAACAATTATCTTAAAATAATAAGAAACGGTACACATAAATTGTGGATAAGTTTCAAGTAGCACATATTACTTTAAATAGGGTTAGGTTATTATTTGTGAGAAAGTTTGTAAATATCTAAATTTATTCTAATAGTTTAGTTGATTTAATCTAATTTTATATAATTTGCTTAATTTAATTTGATTTAATTTAATTTAATTATTAATAATGTAGAATATTTTTAAGATTAATATCACGTGCAATACCCTTACAGGGTTCATGTAAGGTACCTAAAACTATTTGTTATCTTCTTTTTAACCACATGAGTGCAATAAATTATTTGATTTGATTTTTAAACTGACCAGGGCCCTCTGTTACTGGTCCTATGAGCACCTCCAGCCCAAGTTCCTCTGTTGTGCTGCATTATACGCCTGTTTGGATTACGAGTATACCCAACGTAAGTTCGACCCTTGTATTTTGGATTTATGTTGTAAAGTAAGTACACTCCAAAGAAGTCTTCTATTAATTCTGGTTTTGACATTATAGTATAAGGATATTAATTTGGAAACTTTAAAAAAGATTATGGCAATCTTGAGTTTAAAAACAGAAACAAAAATTATCTTTACGACGAATTCGCCTCACAATAACTGTCAGTTATTATTTAACGTATTTTTAAAGCGGTGTCCCGCTTTACAAATACGATAGGACGGTTAGGACTGGAAGGTATTAATCGAAACGATGTATTAAAAACACTTGATATATAGAGTATCGATTCATCAAATCAAATCGATTCGATGTATTGTTAATTCTGTAACATCGAGTATACATCGATGTTTTTTATTTGATGCATCGAAAAGGCAAACTTACTAAAAATATTTTTTAATAGATAGATTATCTGTCTACGATCAACAACTATTTTTTGTCTCTTTTAATTAAGTATACAAGCTTCATTTATTGGCACACGCACGGTCTTTCGTGAAATAAAGTTTAAAGTTAAATTAAAAGTGTCTACATCTCCCAAGAGTCCCAAACCAGCTAAAGGCTTACTTGGAAATAACAGGAGAAAGTTTTAAATACATAAAACGTTAAAAAAGAAACATTCTGGCAACGCAGATAATATATGTAAAATCACTAGCTATAGTTGGTCGGGACAGAAAGGTGTCACGTTGCTAGTTTTGTTTCTCTTGTTGAAATTGGTGTTATGGTGGATATTAGTGCGTAATAATGGTGGATTATTAACCACTAAGTGTTTGTGAACATAGAAGAATGTCGGCAAGTGTAACAAAGCAGCGGAAGTTGTCTTTTCCTATTCTCTCAAGAAGTCCACGGGGAGATTTCAGTAAAAACCTCAGAACAATAACTAAAGCTATAGAAGGAGCGCTAAAATAAAAACTGTATAACAGCTCTCGTATTCACTTAAAGTAATCTAACATACATGGGTAAGAGCGAAATAGACAACAATTGTGAGGTTTTATTTTCATGTCATTGTCACAAACTCTCAAAGTACAAATGTCAAATGGTTGTAATTTGGTTGCATATTATACTACTAAATTAAAAGTACGTCTTTGATAAACGTGGTTTCTGAAGTAAGACCAAATTCAATGCGGTCGTATTACAGTGGCCGAACAGCTTTGTGAGCGGCTAGCGTGAAATTATATTATTTTGCAAGGAAGTTCGTGATAAAATAAAAGGAAAGTGTGCATATAGACGCTTCAGACATCTTAGAGTCCGCGTCCACGATGGCTTGTGTTGTTCCAGACTGCAAGTCTCATATATCACGAAAAGAAAATACGGATGAGGTGTTATCATTTCATCGGTGAGTTTGGTTGCTAAATTCTCATATTTTGACAATATAACAACGGTATATTCAGAAATTGTAGTAAATTAATATTACAAATAGATTGCTCCATGAGTTTTGGTTTAAATTGTCTTATTTTCATGCCTTCTGTTTTGTATATGATAGTATGATAGTGATGTGTTCTTTGTTATCGATGTCAACATTTTTGGTTTTTACTTTTTGCTTTAGTTTTCCCAAAGATGAACCTATTAGAACTGAATGGATACGCCGTATATCAAGGATCAATTGGACACCGAAAGCGCACAGTCACATTTGTTCGAAACATTTTAGACTACATTCATTTGAGCCACATGAAAACATTTGATTTCGGCGGCTGAAAGCAAATGCTATACCCACATTACATTTACAGAACATGCAATTGCTCCTTTTTTATTTCAAACATTATCTTAGTCTTGCTTTGTCATATAATTATTTCGATCCTACCAATAAATATTCAGATTTTCAATTAACATTTTGGCAGCGTGTATCCCAAATAATAATAATAGCTTATTTACAATAATATTTTTGTGTTTCAGAAACCACTATCGTATTAAGGAGGATTTATGAACCACCAAGTAAACGCCCCAAATCTCAAATCAAATGACAAAAATTCGTGGCGAGAACTGAACTCAATTCCGGAAACAGCGTTTAAAAAATGTTTTGATGATTGGATTAAGTTAGCGTAAGTGTATCGTTTCTGAAGGAGCAAAGGTGATAAAATAAATTTGGATGAATAACAAACATTGTGTATATTATTGATCTTTTCCCGGTACTTTCTTGACAGAGTAGTATATAAAAATAATAAGTAAATATGTATAAAATAATAGTTGGTTAATTTAATTTAAATAGTCAATTAATTTTCTTTTAATATTTTTCCT
The DNA here is from genome assembly GCA_927399485.1 of Calamotropha paludella. Taxonomy (NCBI): domain Eukaryota; kingdom Metazoa; phylum Arthropoda; class Insecta; order Lepidoptera; family Crambidae; genus Calamotropha; species Calamotropha paludella. The sequence goes on along the minus strand of OV656824.1, from coordinate 14,172,426 downwards.
CTTTTTTAATCTTTACCTATTAAAAATTTAATGTTGAATGCAGTGTTCACTAATGTGCTGCTAGAGGTCTAACTTAAAATAGAAACATGTAGCCTAATATGATAAACCTATACAAAGTGCAATTTTTTAACTGTACCTACCTGGTTTCTCTAGATACTGAAGACTGCAAATCTAATAAATAAATTGGTTCGGGTCCAAAATTCTACTCATGAATACTGCATTATAAAATGTTCATATTGCAGATTCTACACGTTTATTATGACACATTACCGTCCGTTCTAGTGTCATAGACATACCAACAGCATATTTTTTTTACGTTTTCATTTTTTTTTTATCGATAGTAATATCGATGCCGTTACATCATTGACGTAAGGGAAACTAGTGACTACCTTATAAATTACGAAACAAAATTTGTATACTTATTTCTTTCTTACACATTTACAACTGTATAAGTTAAAATAGTACGAACTAACGTATTGTGTTGTTATTTTAGCACTCCTTCTATAGCTTTAGTTATTGTTCTGAGGTAAAAACCCACACATTTACTGAAACCTAGAAAAAATATATAAATATATAACTGACAATTATATTTACTTGACACTGGCTAAATGCACAAATCGTGCCAGCCTTAAATAAAGATAAATAAATAAATAGCTATAGTTACGTACTGTAATGTACTGTAAAAATAAACTTTATCATTGAAATCGATTAAAATTAAATCGAATACTTTGAGCCTTTTATGCCCAGCAAACAGTTAAGGGCAAACCAAAGATCGATTGTTAAATCGATCTGAATCGTAAGTTGATGAATCGATTCACAAAAATCAATGTCTAAAAGTCGATTTCTAAAATATCGATTTTTTCCTAAGTTTGCATTTATAATGTAAATATAAATCCATTTTATGAAAAACAAGAAACATACCATAATAAATTATCTCTTATCTATCAGTTATTTTTGTTCAGGGAATTCGATAATAACAATTACATATTTTTATTACCAAATCAAAATCAGATCAGGTATGGAAGAAGATATTTATTTTTAAAATATATTTATCTCATGAAAAAGTAAAAGTTCCCAATGCGTTATATCTATTTTTTTTAAATAACAGTTTGTCCAGTCCTTTCCGGTCTAAGCGGTTCCGCTCATCACTTGCATTGTTGCCGGCAATTGCAAAAAAAAGCTCACAAGGAAGCCATCTTGCAGGTTTTTAAGTAATATACCTTTAACTTAACCGGCAACACCGTAATATTAAGGCTACATTCAACTACATAATTGTAATTAAATTTATTGTTTTTCCCAAAACAAAAAAAATAAATGATGATTTTCAAGGGTGAAATATCGATTCACTGAATCGATTCAAAACTGCATAGCGATTTAAATAAACAATCGTTTCAACCTGAAAAATCAATTCCTTGATTAATCGATCTCAGATCGTCATCCCTAATATTGAAAGAAAAAAAAACTAATAATAAATAAAATAACCTAACGGCTAACCATTAATATGTAAATGTAAAATAAAAATTAGGAAAGCCTAATGGTTTAATTGTGAAACAAGTTATTGACATAGATTTTAGAGGAAATGACCGAGAAAGTTTCATTAAAATCTCCGAATGTATGTGGCATGTAAGTAATGACATTTTTCTATTTTTTGTCAGTACGTACCTGTTATTTTAATTTTTATCTGATAATCTAAAAATTAATTCAGATGCGATGAAAACTCTAGCAAATACTGTTGCCCGCGATGTGAGATTTTCTATTGCTCCCTGGACTGTTACAAGTCAGAGAAACACATGAAATGTTCTGAAAGTTTTTACAAAGAATGTGTGAACGAAGAGTTATCATCACTTAACGTTGATGATGATGCGAGTCGCAAAATGATGGAGATTCTTAAAAGGATGCAAAACCAAGACATAGATGGTCCTGAAAATATAAACCAGCTGTTACAAGACGTAGACGAAGACGATAATGAAGACCAGGTAGATAATGAAGATCAGGTAGATTCTGATGATGAAGAAGAAGTAGATTTGCAAGAAAGAATAAAAGATTTAAATTTGGATGACCCTGAGGCTTTATGGAATGTGTTAACAGCAGATGAAAAGAATGAATTTGAAGCTCTAATAAATGAAGGAGATATTGGATCTCTGATTCCTCAATGGGAGCCTTGGTGGATGTTCAGTAAAGAAGAAAAATTGGTACAGGATATTGAAGATAAGAATTATGAAGAGATTGAGGCTATGAAGAAATGTCCACTGCTAGTTAATGTTCCAAAATTCACTACATTAACTGTGAGTGTATAAATATTATATTTGAAAAAAAGCTTCAGATATTCTGTTCCCACATTAAATATTAAACTTTTATTAATACTAAAAATACGTTACAGTTAACAATAAATAACAATAGAAATACACTATATTAAATAAATTTAAAGAAGAAGAATGTGCATAGTTACATTTCCAAAGCTTCTTCTAAACAATGACACATTTTAGATACATTTTTTGGCTCGGAATTTCCCACAATTGGATTTCCATTATTTCACAGTTCCTTATGATAATATTCTATACATTAACATCAATTAGTCTAACCCAAAGTTAGCACTATAAGGCTTGTGATATGGATATGAGGGTATCAGTTAGATATACATATTTGGAACATAGATATGTGAAATTTATAGAAATATATATAAATACCCATGACTTGAGTATAAATGCTCGTAGACAGGATCACTATCGGTGCAACAAATGGTCGTCAAACCAATTATCCCTTGCAATTATGAAAACCTAGCTTAACAAAAATAATAATATTTTATTCATGTCTTTCAGTCTGTTAAACCATCTCCAATGCTAAAGAATAATATCACAAATGTATTAGCATCATACGCATTTACAATGAGATACTTTAATGGTGAAGTCGATCCTATTGAAGGCACAACATATTTACTTAGTATATGTGGGAATTTAGACAGTAATGAAAACTTCCAAGACTTAGCAACATCAGTGGAAGCAGTGGCACAAAAATGTTTACAGGTGTTTATCAGCTTTATTTTATTTACCTTTACGAAGTCTCACTAGTTATCAAGTATAGTATTGATATTCTGTGATGGTTTAAATTATTTAATTTGGTGGTATACTAAAATAAAATAACCATTCCTAAAAATCTACAAACACATAACATCCTCCACCTATTGACCATTTGAATTTATAAGAATAACATAAGTGGTAAATATCAGCTATAATTTTTTTAATGTTCCATCAAACCAGAGTGGTTAAAAAATTGAGTCTGATTTTCAAGCACTGTAAATTTTTCTCATTAGAAATTGAGGAAGCTTTATATTTTGTTGCATTAGAGTAACATCCACATATCTTTATAACACTTTTACTAAGGCCTTTGCCAAGTGGTCTGATAAGCAATAGATTTTATATAGTCTCTGTGGTGATAGATTTCTGCAACAGGACAATGTCTGTGATTATCAATGACATTTAATGTTTTAGTTATCAAATACTTTAACATGGCTGTACAGGTTGTGTATAAAATATCTTAAAATTAGAGGAAACCTGAACCAAATCAATGCAGAACAGTTCAGTTAACCGATTCATTGCTGATTTTTGCGTGTGGCATTAGCCACTGAAACCGTGTCATTTTTAAATTGATGCTAACTCCTTCAAATCAAGTTTTAGGGAAATCAACCCAGAATAAAACTAGCTTCATTTTCACGTAAATCAAGCTTGTAGCCTTCGTTTCTGTAATTGTATGTAGCAAAAATTGGTTAAATAATTTACATATTATTACATCTCCTTTAATAAAAATCTCATGCTTTGTTTCAAAGACCAAATGTAATATACTTAAATTCATTTGAAACTTTTTTAATTACCATTACTTTCAATTGCAGAGTAATCTAATAGAAACAGACAGCATGTGTCTTGATGTTATGAGAAAAGACACATTTCTCATTTTACAAGGACCAAGTGAAAAAAACAAAATGTATTACTGCAAGGCAGCACTGTCACATCTATACACAATGTTCTCTGAAGCTAAAATAGAAGGTAAAACATTAAATGAGACAGTGAAACATAAGAAACGTGAATTTGAAATGAAGTTTCCGGATCATAAACTAGGACACCTACCAAACTATGATGTAAGCAAAGCAAAGAAATGTATTAAAAAGATTGAGTACTATTTATCATTTATTGAAAGTTATGGAATGGATATGGAATAAATTAGTGAACTTTAGTTGCTGCTTTCATTTGCCTTGGGAAATATGTTTTTAGGAAAAAAAAAAGCATTTCCTTTACCAAATATTTTATTAATTAACAACAATTATAATCACAGGAATGTCAAAAATAACATTAATATTAAATTTCTCTAGAAGTTATCATAATGTTATAACATAATTCAACAACACTGATTCTAGTTAATATGTCCAAACATAATTTTTGCTATTGAAGACTTCAAGCCTTGGTAGATAACAGTTATTTAAAAGTTAGTATTTAGATCTTTTGTTAGGTACATCTATTAGTCTTCAGTTATTGTAACAACTTTACATATTTTTTAGCACAAACTTTGCACATTAGTAACTATAGTTTTATTTTATTTAAAGAACAGACAAAAAGGACTGTCTAACAAAAAGTGAAGCACCCATAGCACTGTTTTAACCGATTTGTTGCTGATGTGTTGACTGACTTTTTTGCGTGTGGCGTTACCCACTGAAACCGTGTCATCTTTAAATCGATGATAACTCTTTCAAATCAAGTTTTAAGGAAATCAACCCAGAATAAAACTATCTTCATTTTTCACGTAAATCAAGCTCGTAGCCTTCGTTTCTGTAATTGTATGTAGCAACGAATCAGTTAAATTCATATCTTAAATGAACACTTTCAACAAGTAATAAAACCAGTGGTTGATTTAGCGCTACACCCAAATTTGATTTTAATATTGTGCTTCACTTGTATATTATGGCCGACGCCCAATGCCGGCAAGGGAGCTTCACTGGCGCTTTTGCTTCGTCAATGGGTGTTGGCCATTACATGTGGACAATGCGTTTTTTTATTTTAATTTATTCTGAAAATCTACAATAAAGTAACAGTGTATTTACTATTCAAATTATTTTTCATACTACTTGAGGTTTGTTGATTTCAATTGGCCTAGATAATTGCAATATATAACCTATTTTACGTCCACATACTTTGGAAATCCTATCTAAGTACACAAGGGGCATTAGCGTTTCATATAATTCAAGTAAAGAAGAACCAGGTTACCGTAAAACAGTACCAAGCTAGACTGTTGGATAATTAGGTTTCGAAGGTAGCAGTAAGAACGGTCTGTCTGATAGTAACAGAAAAAATCTCTGCTTCATTTGTATATGCGTGATTGCGAACAGAGACTTCAATTCTTACTGTACAATAAATAAAGCAACAGAATAGTTATGGAAATTAGAAATAACAACAGTACCAAGTTTTTCTTTATATTCCTGGGAATCTAACCGAGACATCAAAAATTACTTACTTTATCATAACAGAGTAACACTCCATCTGTAGTACATTATTGTTAATAACAAAAGCAACTGAAATATTTTTAAATGTCTACTCTTATACAGCATAGCAATAAAAAGTATGTAACATCTTTAACTATTTTGATAGAAGTAAGAAGCATTTCTAAGAAAATTATTAACTTAATTTTATATCTTGCCTAGCAATTAGTTTTATGTACCGTTGTAAAACAGTTTTAGTGCAATAAAGAGTATAATATCTTTCTACATAAATACAAAATGAGTTACACATACATGTTAAAACAATTAACGAGGTATTCACAATGCCGGATATTTAAGGCAGTTAAAAATTGTCCTTCAATTTCCGATTAATTTGTAGTAATATTTTTAGATTTTCTTTTATTACGTCATAACCCGTTTCAGAAACAACACTACGATGCTTTAAAAAATAATACGTATTTAAAGGTTTTAATTACTGATTATGATAAAAAAATCCATTGCTTACAACCCGGTTACAATATCTGTGGACCTGATGACGTCACGTCAGCGCTTAGGTACGGTGCACAAAACAAGCATCATGGGGATAGTATTGTAAACAATAATAATTATGAACTATAAATAAAATATATTATACTTTTACTCTTTTATTCTTTTTCAAGAGAAAGGGGGCTTGACATTGCAGCGAGGTCCACAGATATTGTAACCGAGTTGTAAGTTGATATTTATGTGATGGACTTGATGACATATACATAATATCAGTCTACACACAACATTATCATAATAAATATTAAATATTCAAAACAAAATCTCTGCATTTTTGTACACTACGTCCATTCACAATAAATAATCCTCAATAAGAGACCAGCCTACTTTAGTTCAGTTACTAGGAAACCTTTGGTTTTTCTCGGTAACCGAAATATCTAAGTAACAAAACTAAAATAATCTTATTTTTTACTAGGGATGATAATACTAATAATGTTGCTTACATTCACACCAATCAGGGTAAGATACTAGGGTAACGGAGAGACACATAAGTAATATTCATTGAAATATATATATAACAACCTATGACGAGCATTTGAATCCATGCTGGTTTGGCCCCGGCAAACAAGTTGAAAATGATTTTGAAATCACGTGACATGCGCAGTAGTGAATAATGTACCTAAACTTGCTACTGCGCATGTCACGTGATTTCAAAATCATGTTCAACTCATTTGCCGGAAGGTATATTCATTACATAAACATTTACCCCTCTTTGGACTCGGACCTGAGACTGGCATAGAAAGTAGGGTCGATATTTGATTTATATATTTTTGCATTTTGAATACTATCTTGTATGAAAAATAAGGTCCCACCTGAGATTAATTTGTGGGCCAAGTCAATCTTTCTAGTATTTTTCTATTAAAATGTGTCATATAAGGTCGATATATTATTGAAATGGGTTGAAAAAGGTAGCAATTTATTCCATCTGAAAACAACTATTATTATTTCTTGAATGAAGATTGAAATGTAATGAAAAATAATAATTATATTCATTAACGTAGGTGTCAATTATCATGATTTCACTTTCTATACAATCAGCATGTCCGTTTTTAATCTATTCATTAATTAATTTCAATTATTAATACAATTATAATCACGTTTAATTATACGTGGTGAACCGCAACGAATTTCTTGCAGAGATTTTTTAATACTTCGAATCTGACATACAAGCATACTGGTTCTTGATAGTATGCAGTCATCATAGCCTATGAATAGTTGCGACACCTGGAGTATCACAAGAGTTGTCACCATTTTCAGCAAATATAGTATTTTAAGTATTTTCCGTTCATTGAAGATTTTTAATAAAGGTAACTAGATTTTAAGTTAACACAAAAATAATCACTTTTAATTAAGTATAGGGGCGCTAAAAACTAACTTTATCAATGCTGAAAATTTAGCATTGAAAAAAAACATTTTCTCAAAATTTATTTTTCTTATAAAGCATATAAAATGGACGATTGTTCGAGATAAAGTACAATACTTTATTATTAAGTATGGTGACAACCCTGAGAATGACTAGCAAGTTTTTAATATAAAAAACTGCATACTGTGAGCATTCTGAAAATATCATCCAGGGCTTAGTTTTATTTCAACATTCGCTTAAAATAAACGATGCAATTAGACTAGACCATTTCCAAAACTTACGCTTTACCGCACCAAAACCCAAAACCATCATAAAACAACCTCTTCCACAATTAAAATTAGTAAGGAATCTGGTTCTGGTAATATTGGATCATATCGTATGTTCTAGTCCTAAAGTTTAGGAAGGAGTTTCTTATAACTGAGAGCATGTATGCGGCGGCTTCTTTCTCTGTCGAGTTTGGGGCGAATCGGGAACGCAGAAGGCGTATAGTCTGACCTCTGAAGCAAGGTAGACCTGTGTCTAGCATCAGAGACACCATAGATATGATAGCTTCTTGATATGGTCTGAAAAAGATATTTTAGTTTTATTTATAATATACTACCCTCCAAAGTGTAGTATATACAAACTCAAAATATTTTTTCAGTATAATATTTACCTAACAGCTAGGAAGGCTTGCACGCATAGCTCACAGAACCATCGGAAGGGCGGCGCTTCCATTTTACCGCCCATCACCATCACCATCTCGTCTGTCAGCTTGATGTCGGGCTCAAAGCCGAGATTGCCGCCAGGCGAAGACTCGAACATAAAGCCGAAATCTGTATACATAATAATATTTTACTTGCTGACACAGTTGAGAAAATAATTTTAATCCCTTCGATAACAGAAGACAGGTTTGCTTAATTTAAAACCCATAAATTTGTTGATAGATTTAAAAAACCAACAGCATATGTGGAAATTATTAGATACTAATATATTATACTAAAATTATAGTCAATGACATATTTCTAAATATTACAACTAATTGAGAATAAGAAATTTAAGATTTGGAATAATAAGTTAATACAGAAATAAATGAACGACTAAGTGAGATGTAATACACTCGGCGTCAAAAAAATCGCACCTCTAAGAAAATCACGTTCAAATGGCATTAACTCTGGATATGCACATGCAGTCGTATTAATTATAATTTTATTTAAAAGGTTACTTAATTAACTTAATAAAAAAACATTATTTTTCATTATCAAATAAAACCTAAAGCAACAAATAAAGGGTCACAAAAATTCTAAGGAAATTTTGCTGCTCGGGAGAGTCGCGAGTTGCGCTAACTTTGTGGGTATAAAGAGGTCAACACGGGTTCAATGTGGGTCATTCGCTATTAAACCGTTGAAGGGGACACACGCACTGATTTTACTGAAGAAAGAACATCTGGAAAATGGACACTACAGCTGATGAGGCCGCTCAAGTGGTTGCACTACTGCAAGCAGGGGTGCGGCAGTGTGATGTCGCCCGGCAACTGAATCTGAGCCGTTTTTCGGTTCGTAGAGTCTACCAGCGCTTTTTAGAGACCGGTGGCTATATCCGGCGACATGGGTCCGGTAGACGTCGCTGCACTTCGGAAAGAGACGACCGGTTCGTTGTGTCGTACTCTTTGAGAAATCGCTTCTCAAACGCTGTTCAGCTGCAACAGGAGCTCCAGGCAGTTCGCAGACGCACCGTGAGTGTATCCACGGTTAGAAGAAGACTGAAGGAGAAGAACATAGCAGCCCGCAGAGCTGCTACAGGTCCAAAATTGACTGCAGCGCACCGACGAGCCCGCTTGCAGTTTGCTCGCGACCACGTCGATTGGACCATTGAGCAGTGGGGAGCTGTTCTCTTCTCAGACGAGACACGAGTGTGTCTTTTCTGCAACGACCGACGAAGAAGAGTATACCGGAGGCAGGGTGAACGTTTCGCTCAAGCCTGCATCCAGGAGACGGTGGAATATGGAGGCGGATCCTGCATGTTCTGGGGCGGTATGTCGGCTGCCGGCAAAACCGACCTGGTCTGCGTCTCCCGGACCGGAGGTGCTCGCGGACAAGGGTCGCTGACTGCGCGCCGCTATATCACAGAGATCCTGGATGTGCATGTGGTCCCTTTTGCCGAATCTTTTGGCGAGGGGTTCACATTAATGCACGACAACGCTCGCGCACACACTGCAGCCATCGTGAACGACTTCCTGCGGAGGTCCCAAATTCCTGTGATGCAGTGGCCAGCGAGAAGTCCTGATCTGAATCCGATAGAGCACCTCTGGGACCATCTTAAACGTAAGGTTCGATCTCGGGATCCGGCTCCTTCGACTCTAGAGGAACTCCAAACCGCGGTGATTGAAGAATGGGGTCTTATCCCTCAAGAAGAGCTCCTGAAGTTGGTGAGGTCTATGAGGGACCGTATGGAAGCCGTCATCAGGGCAAGGGGGGGTAACACTAGATTTTGAGTTAATTTTAAGACACTTTTTGTACATTTTTTTTGTAAATTATCGATTATTAATTAGGACTTAATTAAGATTTTTTATTATTTTTCAAATTTTTATGCTTTTTGTATAATTTTAATTAAAAAAAAGATTGCACTTAATTGTTGTTTGATGCTCCTTTTTGTTACCTTTCTAATGATACCTAACACTATCCTCTATATAAGGTTTAGGAATTTTTGAATAAGATTTTTATAAGGTGCGATTTTTTTGACGCCGAGTTTAGTTAAGGTTTCCGAATACACTTCGATGTAGCTATCTTTTTGAGGGTATGTAGTATGATTGGCATTATATCGACAGTATAAATACTAACTATAACTCATAAATTTACATATATTTAGGTATTTACAATTTAATTAAAATAATAGCATTTGCTGAGACGGCACGAAAAACGCTATAAAAGACAAGTATGAAAAGAGAGCTTGTAAAAAAACGTGTCAACACAAAGTTAGAAAGAAAATAAATTCATACTTATTAGACATTAAAATATACCAGTTTAAGTTAATACTTCTTTATATTTTATCCGCCTTGTGTAAACTTTGTTTTTAACTTATTCACGGACACAACGGCACGGCACTTAGATTTACGGCTATAGGAGCCGTAAATCTAAGTACTTACAATATGACACAACGCCTTAGGCCGATAAAGTTCAAAACGGGCATATCGCCTGTAGCCAGTCCAATTACTTTAACTATTGGCGTATTGTGACACTTGATCACGTGGGTCCCTTTGATGCTAAGTAATTGGACCGGCTACAGGCGATATGCCCGTTTTGGCTGTTTGAACTTTACCGGCCTAAGGCGTTGTGTCATATTGCAAGCACTTAGATTTATGGCTATAGACGGAGTGTCCGTGAATTAGTTAATGAAAGCTTAAACGAATCACTTATTAAGATTTCAAGTTATTCGTTTATGCTACCGTTTTTATCGCTACTTTACAAGTGATTTTAAGGTTTTATCTCAATAACGTTTTATGAAAAAAAATGGCAGTTACCTATGTGAATGATATGTCCGTCAGTGTCCAACATGATGTTGCCATTGTGTCTGTCTTTAATCTGTAGAAGGAAGCCAATAACGCTGTACGCAGCCATTGACGTCACGAAACACCTTCTTGCTGCCTGTGAAGGTATTTATAATATTAGACAACATCACATAGGTACATTGTTCTGAACCAAAGTTCCGTAGCTAAAGCACTTGTGGAATTCAGAATCAATGACGGTACTACAAAATACAAACCCGAGCCAATATAAGAAGTTCGTTTTCCACTTCGATCCACAGTGGCTTTATCATGAAAACCGGATGCGGAATAAAAATTTGTTTTATTTTGCATTTTTATTTAGTTTTTATACATATAAAACAATTTTGATTTTTATACATTTTAACAGAATAAAATATTGTGAGTGTAGTAGAACGTGTATGTCGACCATTGCCTTAGTTATCCTGTGATCACGGCTCCTGTAGAATCGAAACACCAGGATCACTACATAGTATAAAACAAAGTCGCTTTCTCTGTCCCTATATTCCTATGTATGCTGAAATCTTTAAAACTATGTAACGGATTTTGATGCGGTTTTTTTAATAGATAAAGTAATTCAAGAGGAAGGTTTATATGTATAATACATGCATAATATAGTAGAGCATTGCATCCGTGCGAAGCCGGGGCGCAGTGCCGGATTAAGGTCGCCTGGGGCCTCTAGGCACTTTATGTTTGGGGGCCCCCTTATACAATGTGTCCCGTCACCAGTGTCGGAGCCTTTAATGGTGTGAAATATAGCATTTTTTATCGACAAATTGCCTCTCAAATTTTGTGGAATACTCATTTCTTGAGTGAATAAATACAAAATCAGAAAATATTTGTTAAATAAATCCCCCCTAGGGGCCCCTTCTATACCGGGGCCCCTAGGCACGTGCCTAGTGTGCCTAGGGGGTAATCCGCCACTGCCGGGGCGGGTCGCTAGTTAAATATAAAGTATGCGCAATAATCCGTTTTATAAAATGCATGATTAAACACGCAAAAAAGGTCGAAGTAGTTTTAAAGTTAATAGATATGTCGCAGCCAACTGGTTAAAGTAGCCGTTCAATCAAACTAGCCCTTTGACTGAACAACGCCATTCAATCACACGACTATACGTCGTTTAGCCGACTTGTTGACTGCAACGTTCAACACTACAGCTAGACGACGCTTAGCCAACTGGTTAAATGGCAAATTAACTAAGGTGACCATTATTTAATATGTAGTTTGAAAGAATAAGAACCTAACCTAACCTGAGGAAAAAAAACCTAACCTAACCCCACAATTTCTGTCTCTTTAATAACACTAGTAACCTATATTTACTACTTTCTTTCCGAAAAATATCCTAAAACCTTCACAAACGTCGGCTAGTTGACGCCATATTGAAAACAAAATGCACGTAGCGCCGCGGTGGTGACGCTGAACTAATTCAATTAGACGGCAGCTTTTCAATCAGCTGTAGTGTTGAACGTTTTGAGCGACTCAAATATTCAATTAAAAAGCTAGACGTGTGGTTGAATGGCGTTGTTCAGTCAAAAGGCTAGCTGTTTGATTGAACGGCTATTTTAACCAGTTGGCTGCGACAGATACACAAATAAAAAGTTTCTTTGTTACGTACGACACACGCATTCACAACTCATACATATAACATTAGATTTAATTAAAGACTAAGAGAATAGAGAAAGCTGTTAGATAATAGCACGTATGTAAATGATACATACCTGAAATTCCCTAGTGGTTTCGTCCCCGTACTTCTTGATGAAATACTCGTACATTCCTATGTCTGTTTGCCTACCGAGCTGGTCCCGAGACTTGGCATTAGGAACGCATTCTATTACGCCACACTGAAAACAACAAACAAAATCCGTTTGACATAGCAACATATTTTTTAAAGGGTTTTATAATGACTGGTTAGTAGGATTGAAGTAGGTTAAAACAACTTATGGTTGTATTCCGAAATATACATCAGTACACTGGCCAGTGGTAATGACGTTATGAATTCATGCTGTTGATATCTTCCGCAATATACTGGCCAGCGCGTTGGCGTCAGAAATCGATGCCATATTTATAATAGTGTGAGAGCGAGAGACACGAAAAAAGCCTGGCAAGATATGTCACACTTTCTGACCAGTACAAAAAGGCGGCGGATTCATGGCGTCATTACGACTGGCTAGTCATACTGGTGTGTATTTCGAAATACAGCTTATGTCCACCAAAATGTTTTGGCAAACTAATAGATCAGATTCGGAATCCCTTTCTTTCGCATAATATTTTATTTCCTGATTTCCTTTGGCTAAAAAACAAAATGCATACATTGCAGGTAAGGTTAGGTAAGATATTTTTTATTCATTACCAGTCAACAAGTTAATGAAAATAACATCTTTTATTATTATACCTTTCCATATTCCGACATTCTAATATTGGGTAAAAATTTGTCTCTACGAATCTCCGCTAGGGGGTGGCACTATATATTGCGACTCCACTCTTCTCTTAACCTAACCTTACCTAGAGGCGGAGCTGCGCATGGCATAATGCTCACTTGCATCGATACATATACCATCTATCGCAAAAAGCGTTTCTGAGCAACTTTTTTATATGACCTTGGCGGACGCGCTGAATGTCACGTGGATCGACTCCAAATCGAAAATGAAGTCGAATGGTATATAGTGTCGTCCTCTATCGCGGATACGGTGTAACAAATTGCAGCCTAATGTTGATCTATTAATATATATCAATAACCTCACCAAATACGTTTATTTCTAAAGTTTTTTTTTTTACTTTAACGACTAGATAAAAATTGTTAAGGTTATACCCGCAAAAAAAATTCTATGCTATAGAGCTAATAATTGCGCCATAGAGCTCTCTATATGAAGCATGAAGTTATTTAGTTACTCACCCCCGGTGCAGTGGCGACGACTTTGTATGGGAACAGATACAAATCCAAACCAACTTGTTGGAATATGTTCTTGAACAGAGATATGACCTGAAGGGCCAGCATGTCCTGTCTTACGTCATCACCGACTTTAAAAATGGCCGCTTGCCAAGTTTCTGCTGCGATGGATGTAAATCGATCTTTGCCTTCTTCCTAGAATTTATAGAAAATCATTACATTAAAATAAAAAAATATAGTTTGAAATTGTATTAAAAGTGTTTTAGCGCACGTAAGCCATACCCACTTATTTTCTTTACGTTTTAAAGTAGTATTAACAATGCCTCAAATACATATTAATATTTCGGTTAGTTAGTGCAATGGAAAGATTCGAAAATTAAGTTTTTAATACCTATTTTCAAACAAGTAACAGTTCATATCCAGCTTTTAATAATAATAATAAATTATTTATTTGTAATATTTTGCTTAAATTGTCCAATAACTGAATAAGTTAATGTTTAATTCAAGTGTTGTCAAGTTATATTTCAATGAATACACTTTTTAATTTATTTTTATCTTAAAATCAAAATCTTATGTAAAAAATGAATGACACAGCTTTATGTAAATTTATTTTTCGTATCGAGGAGTTCCGTTTCGTATTGAAATAAACATTAATAGATAAAGACTTACGACAGGCAATTTCTCCCCCGACACGATAGCCATTGCAACAGATTCCATCTCCGCAATGCCATACTTTCTGACCCTAAACCGGGCCAAATAAGGCGCTTTAGCTGCGCTCTGCATAGGCGTACCTGAAATAAGATTTTAAGTATAAAAATTAACTATGTATAGAGTTTCATATCTAAATTTAGCTCCTGCCTTTCTGTTTTAAAGAATAATTACACGTCACTTACCGCTTTTATAGTCTATATCCAAAACCATGGAATCAGGATTTGATGGTAAGTAGCATCCAGGTTGTACCTGACAAAAAACACAAAATAAGTATCTAAATTGTTTACTGTTTAATATATGGACAAAATCAAAATATTAAAAACTATTTAAAATATTTGATACAACATAAACGAGAACGAGTATATGAAACATGACAAGTTCCTAAATGAAACATAACGAGAACTTCTGGTGGTAGTATCTATTTTCTATCAAAATCAATGTTTGTTCCCTATGCGTTCAGAAACCATTGTACAATTTGTGATGAACAAAATTTTTTGTTAAGTTGTTGTATGCATACTAGGGAAGGTTTATATGTATAGGTTATACTTTGTCTAATGTAGGATGATACTTTCGACAGGTAGGACACTTCCTTATTGCTACGTACTAAGGTTGCGTTTGTTTCCTTATGTTTGGCTTGACATTGCAATAGCAACTTTATACCCTCTTTATAGGTGTCAACTGTCAAAAGTATCATCCTACATTGGACAAAGTATAGTAAATAAGATCTGCAAATATTCAATGATGTTAATTTACGTACCTTTATATTTTTCAATGCTTCAAGACACGCTCTCTTCCTTTCCGCGCCTTTAGGATACGGTCGTATAATACCACTAATGTTGGTGATTTGGCCAAAGAAGTCGAATTCTCGCTCGTAGAACGCTCGGGCCGGTCCTGAGAGCGTATCTACTATGCACTTCGTGAGAGATTCCAGTATGTCGTATAGAGCAGCTGGGTAAAAGTTATATAAATAAATATTAGACTACATCACATACCTTAGACACATTGGGTGCGTTTGGCAGAAAAAAGCGTTTGACGGCGCTCGCTAGCGCTGAGAAACAAACTATACAGTTTTCGGCAAGGACACGTTTTCTAACTTTCGCAGCGCTGACGTTATCCGCCATTTTGCTTAGATAAGTTTGTTTGCAAACTTAAGTTAACCGGTGGTTTTGTGCAATGATTAAAATAATAGTAGTAATCTCGTCTTCTTCAATATTGTCATTCATTAAATTATTCAATATATTATTCATAGTTTAAAACATTTCACTGCATTTGATAAAAATATATTTAATTGAGTTTATGTTACGCAGTGACCGCTAAGTTTGCGTCCTTATGGAAAATAGTCATTTAGCGCTCTGAGCTTACTGCTGACCGGTCGCTATTTTGCTTTCGAGCGCTGTCGAGCGCTTTTTTCTGCCAAACGCACCCATTGTTCACATTACGCACGTACACATTGTTCTGGACATAAGTAGCAAAAGCACTTGAATTATGGAGTTATATTCTTAGTTGTAGTTCCTGAGTGGCAGTCAAGACGGGATGCAAGTTTTGGGTACAGCAGAAATAACATACTACGGGCTGTCAGTACGGAATCGCATTTTTATGCTCTTTTCTATTTTACTTTTTTTTCTGTTGCTCTAGGATGATTTTAACCGAAATGAGTAAGCATGATTTTGCGTTGATCCTTCTCGCCCCTAACAGATGTTGTGTATAAAATAAATAATTACTTTAAATATTTGTTTTTCTTAAGACAAGCATGTTAATTGTGTTTTTTAATTACCATTCTTACCATACTTTCTTTGATTTGTCGAAATACCTTCACTGCAAATAAACTACGTCTTAGACTTACGTAATTACTTACTGTCTTTATTATGCATTTCTTCATCTGTGTACATGTTGGTATGCATGTTCCAGATGAGTTGATGTGCTACCACCTGCGAGTTTTTCGCCAACGATTTTATTAGCTCTGCTACGTAGCCCATCTATCAAAAGGAAAACAATCAATCAGTCAAATCATTCGTACGTGTTTCCAAACATATAGTATGTTAACCAGTTATGTACTTTTATAAAATTGTGACATTGTGTGTTTTCATGTGAATATCCATTCATCTAAATATTCTCTATATAACATCCATGTTAGATATTTTTTTAAAGCCTTGACTATTTTCTATTTACTTTATATTTTTATTAATTTTTCGCTCTTATCAATGGATATAGATCTACTTTGTTTTTACTCATTCTATTATACTCTTTATTGTTTTACAATGTCATATTAACTGTTGCCGCCAAGGGGCGTGTCTATATATGAATGACATATGTGGGAGTTTTTGTCCATACGTACATGTGTACGCATATACGTATTATACGTGAATGCGTGCATGCATTCGTGTGTAAATAGGTGTAATGTGTGTGTGTGTGTGTGTTTACCTCATCTTGTATGAGTCGTAAACTACCTACTATAATTTCTGCTGTCGAATGTAAGGAAGCTCTCTGCGTAGACAGTATACGCAGTGTGTATCAGTGGCTAAAATACGGGATTATGATCACTATTTTTTTATGAGCTGGGATGTAATTGGGAACCTCTAACTAAAGGTTCGAACCTGGTTACCACGCCACATCATGGAGCGTCATGGTGGGTATCTGTATCTGTTGAAGCGTGAATTGAAGGAGAGAGAGAGAGAGAGAAACTTGACCAAAACAAAATTAACATAAAAGAAATTGAAGAAACAAAAAAATAAACCAAAAAGTAAAGATACAATTTGACATAAAAATGCACAACAAGTATGTATCTCGATGACGTAACTCTATTGCTAACAATTCTCGTTTGAAATCAATGAAATTGTTGCTGATTATGGATGTACGATTTGACAGTTTCAGAGTCAACGTCAGAAGCAAAAGAGTTACGTTATTAGTCAGCAGTTCGCAGTCTCAGTTTATGTTGTTACGACACGAAGGCGTGTCGCAGCAATGCTGGTATTCTGATGGGGCCTGTTGGTGCGCGGAAGACGGAAAATTAAAAAATATATATACACTTATAATTCACTTCTAAAACACTTCAGAGAAGCCTTACCCTCCCTATTAACATAATGTTTTTCTCTCCGTGGCAACCTGTAATTAAGGCAGCACCTATAATTGTATACTACCGATTTTGTAAATCTTAGCTATTAAGGTGTATGTATTTATTGGTTGTCTAAATAAGTAAAATGATTATTACATTTAAAACTTTAAACCAATTTTGATGTTTTTTTTGTCATTTTGTTGGAATTGTTCCAACTTAGGACATGGGATAGGTTTAATTTTAATAACACAACAACGCGTGACCGGGTCATCTAGTATACTATATGATTGTTTAGACCGGGTCTTTGCACCCTGGACTTACTAGTGCAGTGTGTTGACGCTATATGAGTGTGATACTCACCGTGTCGTGCCGTAATGCCTGCACTAGTTGTGGGATATAGAGCAGCGCGGCAGAGGGGGGATATGACGTCAGCGTACTGACGGCCGTCTGAGCAGATAACGGATGAGGCGGGTACTGGCGACTGAAGTACGATAGGGCCTCTACTGGGGTAACACGAGCCCAGGTCACCATGTGCACCAGCTGTGTAAAATAATTGTATACATAAGAGCCAAGTGTTAACTAGGTTTGTGATAAGTAACAGAAATCGTTTATTTTTTCTTGATTAATAATATTGCATTTCATGTACTATCGAAACCTCTGGCGCCTTATCAGTCCTAAGTCGAAAGTCGCTTGCACACTGCACGATGCCTGTCGCTTCAGGCCACGCCCCGCTGTATTCATTCAACAATGGCGCGCGTGCGCAAACAAGCAGAAAAAGCAGATTGACAGTTGACAGTACTGACATCAAGGGCGATTTTAAAACTAGTTGTTTATGATTGGCCGTAGTATAAATCGTAGTAAAATACGAAACCAATTAGGGATAGTATGGTGTCCGATGCGATCAGATCAAACGAATATTTCTACAAAGTGGTAAGGCACGAGAGACCTCGATAGAACAGTTATTATAAATTTGAGGAAAGATACTTTAAAAACCAGATTTATGGCTGTTCATTTTGCCAGAAAAATAAATGGGGCGGCTATAAAGATGATGGTAAAGTAATGAAGTCACAACTCGTTAGATATGTACATTTCAAACCAAAAGAACAGTTATAATAAAAACGATATACAAGGCTTCTGATAAATATAATTTAACCCTTTTAAGCGTTAAGGACTATACTTTGTCAAATGTCAGATGATACTTTTGTCATTTAACACCTATATAAAGGGTGTAAAGTTGCTATTGCAATGTCAAGCCAAACATAAGGAAACAAACGCAACCTTAGTTACGTGGCAATAAGGAAGTGACACCTGTCAAAAGTATTATCCTACATTGGACAAAGTATAGTCTAGTTACTTTGCAATGATAAATAGCGCCCTCATTGGTAACGCGACAAGAGTATATCAAATTTCGGTCAATCCTGAACTTTCTAGCCCAAAATAACATACAAAATAGATTATGATCATTGGTGTTAAGGTACACTTACTTCGTGAGCGTCGCTAAGCAACGTCTCCGTAGTGACGAGATACTTCAGCGCCTGAGGTATGTGACACACTGCTGTTGGTTGTGCTTGCACTTTCCGCCTCATTTCTGCCACTATTCCTTCATTCTTCAATCTAGTCAAGTTTCATATTTATTTATTTATTCACACTTAAAAAGTTTCGTATAAGGCGATTAATGATATCAGAGGATATCATCAGCCCGTGGATAACAAAAGAGGCACCAGCGTTTTCCGAGATATGGTCTTTTATTGCCATCTCCAACACCCCAATTTTTAGAGTCGCCTTCCGTAGAGCAAACAAAATTAATGCTAAATTGAAAGTATCTTTTCTACTATTTGACAACTAGAAAATGGATAAGGCATTTTACATTAAAATGATAGTAAAATAACTAGTGAAGTTATTTTTGTTTAAAAATAATAATTTGTCCCTATTCATTTAGTTCATCGTGTCAATTTTGTGAGCATCAACATATAGTGGATTGTCATATCCATATTTTTTTTATTCAATATACTTTTTTGCGGATTTTAACTGAATATCGCCACTGGAATATTGACACTGTAGGCTAGCTTTCTACTATATTTTTAATAAAAAATATAACAAATTAATTCATTCATCTAAAATTCATTTTATTTAGCATTAATGTGCTCTATTGTCAGTTTATAAAACTCACCTTTCAGGTAAGAAGATAGCTAGTGTTGGGCTAATATCCCACGCTAGCTTGGCGTAATCTCTCCAAGTCCGATCGGTGTTGGGTTTGGATCTCCACGTAGCTATATTGTCTTCACCCGGTACCGCTTGCTCTACTTTCCCGTGTGGGTTGTGCCACGTGACTAGGAACTCTATTTCTACTGCCTATGAAAGAAAATAGAACTTGTGTTGCAAAGATATACATGATTCAAAGGTTTGTTAAAAGCTTAACGCCGGTGTAATAACATTAAAACTAATATCTGTATTATCGTATTTACGAGCAGACCTAAAATTTTTAATTAGTTAAAAAAATCACATTCATATAAATTTTATTCATATAAAACACCTATTTACAGCAAATAAAAAAAAGATGTTCTGCCAATGATTTTTTATTCTAATATTAAACATTATCAATACTCAAAATTAATTATTTATTATTATTATCATAAAGAATTATTAAGAACTATGAACTATTGACAATTATCTGACGTTTAGTTTAAAAGTGCGATTGTTTAAGCAACGAAAGCATTAAATAATAAAGTGGACCTGATAGGTATTAGTCATTTGTCGGTCTTTTAGCAATTTTTTAACTTAAAACTTAAAAGTACATAATTATATTACCATTAGTTCCAATATGAGGTTTCGTTTGCGCACGTAATCTTTGACGAACGTGTCCTGTGGTTTAACAGGCGGTTTGACGCTGCGGTTGGAACGCCTGCCTGCTATGCTGCCAGCACCACTACTTAGCGTCGTTGTCGACATAGGTACCTAAAAAATAAAAATCAATTGTGCAAACATGGACGTTGCACTACAGAAACGGGGCAGCTTTCACAGCGTCTCGAAGACATTGTGAAACCACTTTAAGACAGTTGTAGGCGCTTTGGGTTTAACCGATTCTTAGGCTTGGTTATACACTATATAATATCTGACAATCACACATTTTCTCTATTGTCAATCTTTCTTTATAGATGTTAAACTCTATATGTTTCGAAGTATATAAGGGCAACGGATAGACATAGATATATCTATACTATTATAAAACTGTAAAAAGCCATGCCTTTACATTGAAGATATTCCAGAAAAATAGGTTCGTGACACGTAAATATGCTTTAAATATGTATGTTTGTGTATCTGTTTGTGTACGCAACATGCAAAAAATGCTGGACAGATTTTGATAAGGATTTAGTAGCTTGGGATCAAAGTTAAATAAGTGAAATCTGTGCCATGTTTCATCTCATTTAGATGGGTACAACCAGAGATACAGTTGGACCTCTTCATAGTACTAACCATCATACAATGAGCTTATTTAAAATGGTCGACGCGGGCAAAGATTACCTTTATCCATAAAACAATAACATAAGCTGGAAGTATTTCTACCCAGTGAGGGCGGTAACAGTGTCACCTGGCTAAAACTCCAGTATTCAGTGGAGAAGTGCGATAGACTTTCTATGACAAACAGAACACCACGCGGATATAACCGTGGGCGGATGCTAGAAAACATATGTAATGTAAATACTCAGTTACAAATGCGTATACATCACATAAATATCTGCTCCTTTGGGTATTGTTTGGCTTACCTATTACGCTTTATTTATTTATTTGGACTCACCAACAGTTATTACATCCATACAGACAGTAGTTTCTCAAACATCTCGTTTTTAGCTTAAGTATAACTAATTAAGGTAAGCACAACATGTAATTTACGAGGACGTGAAGACAATTACCATACTAAATATAACATTACAATATTGCATCGACCTTACGCATTCAAGAATGAGTATAGGCAACTACTGTCCTTTAAATTTAGGTAAGGTGTCCGAAAAAATATCAACATTTAGGAAAATCTGATTGTACAACTTGGTCATACGTGCAACAGGAGAATTCGACCCAGGTACTGTTCTGCGGAATGGTGGATGGAAAGGGGGCTTAGGGTGTCGTGGATTTCTCACAGGAAATCCTTACCTATTTAATATAAAAAATATTTGGCCACTGAACTCTTCTAACATTTAAATGAACTCATTATATCAGTTATACCGTGTTAATCCAACCCGTAGTCTGTCGGCTGCCAATGTCGCTGCTATTGACTGAAGAATGATTGTCGGTGGGAGAGTTCGCTGTGTAAATACTTTGTTGACTGCTCGGTCCCATCAACTCGAAGTCACCTGGGATATTGCACTTTATTACCATAAAGATAGAGTAAATTAACCCTTAATAGTACAGATAATTTGAAAGGCAAATAGTGTTGGACATTGATTTTTTAAGACCTTCAAATTACTTGAAATTAAAAAGAAAACAATACTTATACTTAAAAAAAAAGAAGTTATTGGAGACGCAAAGAGGATATACGTAAACTCGTATCAAATATTAAAACCGCTCTACACATATCAGTTAGATACAGACGTTTTTCAGAATCGAGCAGCATGCGAGTTATATATTAAATTCTTAATGATAAAACGCATGAGATTTTTTTTCGAGTAAATACGTTTTCCTTTTTCAAAGTGCATGTTTCAAAGTGTTATTTAATGACTTACCTCCCATGTCACTGCTTTTTAAATACTTCTTATCTGAATGCATCAGCTGCCAAAACTTAATAAGCGATATTATATCTTCTCTTAATGCGTTACAGTTCTTAGCTGGACACTGAAGTCCTCTACAGAAGTAGTCCAAACAGGCACTGTATATCCTCTCTCGTAAGATATTACGGGCTATAGAACGTGGGAGGATATCGCCTTGTAGTAGTGACAACCCACAGGAAAGTAATCTGAAAAATTAGGGTTTATTTAGGAAGCATTACAGTGTTAATAGATGTTGATTAAACGGTGCACGTAGGTTTAAAATAAAGAATACAGGAATACAGTCATCAATATTAATGATCCAAGGTTTGCTCCAAGCGCTCAGATAAGAGATGTGGTGTGTAGCTCGGAGATGTGGATGTTTTTTTTATATAGGCGTATTTTAAACTATATACAACTGACATTATTTCTATTTTGATAGTAAGAAATTCAAGTTTAGTTCAACAGACTGGATCGAAAAATATACTCACTTGAATCGCACACCAACTGCCTCAACGTGTCTGTTTATGTGATCTCTAATATCACCGACTGTTATAGGAAGAGATCTGTAAACAAAAAATAATTTAAAGAAAAACAGGCATATTAGGCAGGCTTTTATTTTCTACACTTGAGTTTAGATCCTGTTGTATAGTCCAGTCACTTTTTTCAATTGGAATCTTTATGACAAAAACTTATACATAATTGAAGCAAATTAAATATCACGAAAGGCTTAAAAATCATAAAAAAAAAATTTCTTAAATTCACTGACTTTGAAAACACAGTTGTTTTTTACTCATACTGTTGAAATATTTTTAAAGCAAATGCGTTAAACGAAATGACGGACGGCTACCGCAGGTAGCGTTCTCGGATATCCCTTTGCTTTATAAAGCAGAATCGAAAGAGTTGTTAAATTTTTAATTTATGTTTTTTTTTTTGCATTTTTAGGTCTAAATTATGATTAATAATTTTTAATTAAAACCTCATGATAAGTTGGTAAATTGCTCAACCAATGGGTTGAGAAGTAAGTCAGAGGTTTCTCTTTACTGTAGATTATATATTATATAGTCGCCATTAAAATTAATAAAATGTGTTTTAT
Organism: Calamotropha paludella; assembly: GCA_927399485.1. Classification (NCBI taxonomy): domain Eukaryota; kingdom Metazoa; phylum Arthropoda; class Insecta; order Lepidoptera; family Crambidae; genus Calamotropha; species Calamotropha paludella. Next base: position 14,149,033 of record OV656824.1, on the reverse strand, counting down.
TATTAAAGGTTTTACCTGTGCAGAAGACTGGCTAGCATTTCGACTTTCTCGAGACTGTTGTATTTAGCGGTTTCTGCTACCTCACACAGGTATCGAACCCACACTGCATGAGGGGCTACAAATGGCGGCTGAGGTTGTAGTTTAGCACCTGATTACAAATATATATAGCCTTATTTAGACTTATTGAGATGTATAAACTTATGGAGCCGAAAGCGTTATGGTTTAGTAAGTTCGGCCAACGATTGCTGAGCTAAGTAAATTTCGTAAGGGATGTCTTCGGATAGGTGATTAAAAAGTTTATCTATATATATAAAAAATCTATGTCACAATGTTTGACCACGATGGACCAAGAAACTATTCAACCGATTTTGATGTTTTTTTTTTCATTTTGCTGGAGTTGTTGTGACTTAGGACATAGGATAGGTTTTATGTTAATTTATAATAAAAAAATATTGCAAATTATAATAACTGAGCTACAGCGACTTTGTGCTGCGAAAGGGATATTAAGCTCAGTAGCACCTGTTAAGACCCATTCGGGTTGAGCTTGCATTTTCCCTACGGTTTTCATTCCCAGCAAAGACCTGTAAATCTGCTGTAGGCCATTCGTATGGTGATTAGAATGATTCATAGGAATCATCCTTAAATTTTTCTCTCTTATTTATTTATTTGTTAAATTTTCTGAATTATGGTATTTAACGTATTTTATCATTAATATTATGGAAAGCCTCATTTTTTAAACTAAGTGAGCATACCCATGACTTAGACTTCTTCTCTTCAGATTCTTATAAAGTCCCCAGTGAATCACAAATTATCAGTATCAAAACTATTTAAGAATCTATATGGGGAGGTTCGTTTTTGGCTATTAAAAATTATTAATTAAGTGTATTTGACAAGTTTTACGAAAATATCTCAAATTAACAATTTAATTATTATGCTACAAGTAACAACCATTTGATTAATTCTTTGTTAATTTCTCTATTTTCTATAAAAAATATCATCAGTTTAAATGAATAAAAAACCCACAAAACAGACACAGGTTACTGAATGTCTGTGTGACTTCACCTGCTTGTAAACGAAATTTTGGCTGTCGAATCGTAATACGATTCACCATACAAAAACTGAGACTCGCCAACCCTCTGCATTTTCTGTCACGTGATTGAACATGAAATGTATATTATTTTATTAATTAATACTAATTAAAATCATATATAATATAAAATCATGTGTGAGCTAATTTGGTTTCAAAATATTTATTATGTTAACACAAGTTTAATCTATACTTTCATTGTAGTCAGATACATTATTGTAATTATTTCTGTAAACCGGTCTTAACAAATAAAATATGAAATCTGACCCGATGGCTGTATGGCCTTTTATTTACCTTCATAAGCAGCCAATGGACTAATCTCCTCCACTTGTTTGGAGAACAGCCCCATTCGTCTGTCAACAGTGCACTGCCACGCAGCAAATATTTCCTGTAGTAATCGGAGTTCCAAGTCAGGCCTCGCTGTTGTCAGCCACTGCCAGCACTCAACTGCCGTGCTTACTGCATCTTCAGTGAAAATTTCGACCTGAGACCACGCTGGAAATTAAAATTTTATTAGTTATTTATTTAAGAGGAGGTAGTACGGTTTGCTCGTCAAAATTGGCATATTTACGAAACTGATAATGAATTGTGTGAGTTGCACTTAAAGCTGAATATCGAATTGAAAAATTTTATATTTTTATACAGTAAATGTTCTCTTAACAGTAATTAAAAAAAGTTAAATTATACTGGAATGAAGATACGCAAAATATATTTGTAAATCAACCTAAAAAACCGCTTATTAATGTTTCTGAAAAATTGTGCATGTTATAGGCTTTCAAGCCTGTTGGTTCGTGTATAGTAAAACAAAACAACGTGCTGCTAGGCACGGGAAAAATATTTTTTTTGTGAGTGATGATAAAGTTACTGTGAATAAATAGCGAATTTCGCGCTATAACCGCTTTTAAACATTAATAGACTAACGTATGTGTGAAGCGTAGGCTTTACCTCTGCTCACATTATCACGTTCCTATATCTTTGCCTGTTTGGCAGCTGAAGTACTATACTATAATGTGTGATACAAATCGTTAGTACTCACCCACAGAATGCAGCAGTGCTCGCGCTGTGGGCGCGGAGTGCGCATGCGCAGGATGATGTCGCGCATGCACCAGCAGCGCCGTAGCTCGCCAGAGGGCGACTCTGTGCGAGGTCTCGCTGCCATTAGCGCATGCTTCTCGTAGTGATGTTTGCAAACGACTGCCAACACGCCAAAGCGCTGCTTCACCCCCACCTTCGGCGTATACCGCCCCTGCTATCTAAACACACCGACTCTTTACTATTTCACGAAAGAGCAGAATTTAACATCTTTTATATATTGCCGTCAAAATAAGCATTTAAACTTCAAAATACAACTGGACAACCTAGCGAATGTTTAATTTCGTTTACTGTAATAAACGACAAATGACCTTTATAATTACGTAAAACAAAGTTAAAACTCGTTAGACTTATTATAGTCAAACAGTAGAAGCTTGTTCAACTAGGGTCTCTAAATCTCTGGGGTATCACAATATATAATTATTTAAGAAATTTGTTCATTTACCTCCCCAGAATATCTGCTTCGCTGCGACACTACCGCCAATAATGCAGCCGAATCTTGCGTAACACATGATGGACGCTTGTTTAACGCGGACTGAGGCAATGGCGCTGACATTCTGTTCAATCCCGCAGCACCTAACAAAGCGCCAGTAGCCAATGCTAAGCCACAGTGATGCCACAAGGTTGAATTTGGGACCTATATTATTCAAAAGATATAAATAGTATCAATATTTTATACTGAAATATTTTTAAATGAAATGGTCAGTTCGATTTGTTTTAAAAAAAGGTATTTTTAATTTTACGTTCATAGATTATAAATGTTATTTGTATATCAAAAAATAAAAAAATAAAATACGTATCAAGTTAGTTTTAAAAACCATGGAAATTGTTATAATTTTAAGCAACTTTCCAACCTTAGTTATGTAACCAGGATAACATACGAATAATTAGTTACATACCTGATTGAGGTATTCTTGTAGATGGGATCTGGTAGACTGAGGAGCCCATTTCATTGCTTCTTGTACGATACCATGACATCGATCAGCGAAATCTTTAACTATGCTCTGAATAGACAATAAGAAAACAATCTAAATCCTAGTGAATAGTCTCCTTATAAAAATAGTAAGAAGATGCGTGAGAAAAAGGATTTATTTTAAACATATTTAATGATGAATTACTTTATTTCATTATTCAATTCAAATATTCGTGGTATACCCTCATGTAAACACACTATACCTCTCTCCCTTCTAATGTATCTTGAAGCTGCAACGAAAAGTCAGTGCCGGGCACTTTCAGTAGCGGTGTTTCTTGATTTGCGTCCAATTCCAAACTAAAGCTCAACACTTGAAGAATATCTAACATCGACCACAATACCTAAAACAAAGCAAAAGGTATGTTGTTTAGAAACAGTTTACGTTTTAAGTGGCTTTAAATTATGCTTCTATATTTTACAACGAAGTTTGGTGTTGCTAGCAATTTTATAACGCAACTAAAACCTTTTTATATTTTTTAGTAGTCGACGATAAGCGCAACTGGCACCCGCTATTGGTAGTTCCAAACAGTGGTTACATTTTCGTATCGCCTACAAGGGCGGATCCAGGGGGAGGGTCATGGGGGTCATGACCCCCCCTGGGCTGGGTCTAGGACCTACGTAGACCACTAATTAAAATTGTAAAACAATGTTTTTATATATTTTTTGGCACAAAATATATTTAATGTAAGTACCTTCAATATTCAAATAATTTAATGTAATACTTTGTATGATAGCGAATGCATTATTCGGGAACGAACGATTTATTTTTATTTTTATTTAGGATGGGTTTGCTCTTGATCCTAATCAAGCCCGGGGGCCAAGACAGAATCCACGATGGAACGAGCTAACCCAGAAGATGCCTATTCACCCTGGCTTTGAAAATGGACGGGTTATAAGTTCTCGGTAATGCAGACGCAGGGAGGGTTCCGCTCCTTTGCTGTGCGCATTATGAAGGATGTTGAAAAGCGCTTGGTGCGACAGGTAGGAATATCAACCAAGAAAGGGTGGTAGCCTGCAGTGCGTCTGGATGTCCGACGGAAGAAAGGAGCTGGCGGTATAAGCAAATGCAGCTCTTGAGCACACTCTCCAAAGTACCGTCTGTAGAAGACCGTCAGACAGGCAACTTTGCGGCGATGAGCTAGGGTGTGTAGCTTGCTCTTCACCAATTTGCTGTCACCGATGAGCCTGTCAGCTCTGCGCTGAATCGTGTCCGGTACAGCAAGTTGGTATTTTGCTGAGCAATCCCAAAGGTGGCTGCAATATTCCATGCAAGATCGGATTTGAGCTTTATAGTGTTAAAAGCTGTCCTGGCGTGAAATAACGCTTGACCTTATTTAGGACGCCCAGCATTTTGGCTGCAATTTAAGCTTTGGATTTGATGTTGGCGCCGAAGTTGAGATCTGAAGACAACTCAATGCCAAGAGGCTCGAGGCTGTCGGTCACAGGTACAGATGTACCTCGGAAAATAGGAGTGAGGTGGAAGGAACTCCTTTTTGCCGTGAAAAGACACGCTTGTGTTTTGGAGGCTTTGAAATTAACGAGGTTTCTAACGCCCCACTGGAAACGTAGTTTAGCCTCTGGTTTATTCGCTCAACCATGGCCTCTCTCATGAACATCACGTCATCGCCGCTGGCTTTTGCGCTAGACAGGTATCTCTCTACAACAGCACTGTCGTCTGCATACCCAACAATTCTGATATTAACAGGTCATTGATTTGCCGCAGGAAAACCGTCGCAGAAAGAACAGACCCCTGAGGAACTCCGGCATCAATAGCCACTGAGTCAGAGGAGCAGCCATCGACATCTACTCTGATCGATCGTTCAGTCAGGAAGTCGGCTATCCAACTGCAAAAGTCAGCGGCGATACCGTACGCTGGAAGCTTGCGCAGCAGACTTGCGTGCCAGACCCTGTCAAAAGCCTTCGAGATGTCAGGTGACACGGCAAGTGCGTCGCCGTGCATCTCGTGGGCTTCGCCCCAGCAATGCGTCACATAAACTAGAAGATCCCCAGTTGTGCGTCCTCGGCGAAAGCCATATTGACGGTCACTGAGGAGATCGTTGTCTTCTAGGTATGAGAGCAACTTGCTGTTCAGCATCCTTTCCATAACGTTACAGAGTATGGAAGTGATGGAAATCGGTCGGTAATTGCATGGGTCGGCACGACTACCCTTGTTGGGTATTGGTTGCACATTGGCAAGTTTCCAGGATTTTGGGACGGTTTTGTTGAAAGAGAGGCGATACAAGCGTGTTAGCACAGGAGACAACTCAGGCGCACAGTACCTCAGTACTCTTGCTGGTATGTCATCAGGACCACTGGCCTTATTCACGTCCAGACTAAGTAAGTTTGGTGGTTGTTGAGAGCCGGTGTGTAGACAGGAGCTGCTCGCAAACAGAGAGGCAAATAAACTTGCTTTCTCAGCTGCAGAATGGGCCAGTGACCCGACAAATTTCAGCAATGGCATAAGACGGCAGAAATTCGCTTCGACTGACTTCAAGAGGGACCAGAACTGTTTACTTCTATTCGGATAGGAAGACAGTTTCGTCCCTATTCGGCTGATGTGGTCGAATCTCGTCTTTAGTAACACCCTTTTGCATGACTTGGCGACCGAATTATAGGCTCTCTTCTTCGCTAGGATTCTCCGTGCACGGCCCCGCGATCGCGGATATGCACCCATGCTTGGTAAGCAGATTGTTTTTGGTCCTCAGCACGAGCGCAGGTCGCATTATACCAAGGTCGGGACTTGTAACCGAGCGGGATGTCGGAGAATGGAATAAAATACTCCATTCCCTGCCGAATTGCATCCGCTATCGCATCAGCGGTGTATGAAGGGTCGCTCGAAGAGAAGCAAGTTTGCCGCCAGGGATAAGAAGCAAAGAAAATATGCATCTCGTCCCAATCTGCTGACTCGTAACGCCATACCCGCCTCATGCCCTTAGGGCTATCATCTGGAGGAGAGCAGATTGATACGGATTTCACCACACAGTGGTCGGACGATCCCAGTGGAGCTGAGACCGATACCGAATGTTTGTGTGGATCAGTTGTCAACACTAGACAATTGGGTGTGTGGCCAGCAATATCTGGAATTCGCGTCGCTCGATCCACCAGCTAGGTAAGATTTAGCACTAGGGCAAATCGTCGCGCTTCTCTCCCAGCAAGGTCAGTTTTCTGGTATGGGAATAGCCACTCCTTGTGGTGAGCGTTGAAGTCCCTCAGAAAAACAAGCTCCGCCGCTGAATATCGCTGAGTTGCCATGTCTGCCGTCTTAGTGAGGTAATCTATGAGCCGAGTCGTCTTCCGGTCACCGCTGTGAGATCGGTAGACACAGATGTAGGGTATTTTCTCTACCCCTGTGTCCACTAGAAGCCAGATAACAGAAAACCCGGATTATTCAAAGCATTGCAGACGCCTATAGCATATGTCATTGCGGACGAACACATAGACCCCTGCACGCATCTTAAACTTATGCTCAAGTGTGTAGGCAGGGTATTAAGGTACGCCTCGTCCGACGGGGTTGCTATCTGAGTCTCCGTCAAGAAGAATAGGTGCGGCTTCTCGTTCTCCAGATGGTGATGGACCGGATGGAGATTTGAGTGCAGTCCTCTAAAGTTCGCAAGGTGCACTTTAAATGGGAGGAAGTGCAGCCATTGTTTAAGATTCTTCCCGTTCCTTCTTTTCGTGATGCTGAATGTTGGTGGGTAGGATTTTTAGTTGAGACGCTACTTAGTCGACCAAAGGAAGTTTTCTTGGGCTAAGTCGACCAAAAAAGGGAACTTACCAGGAGACTGCGGAGTCGCCCGAACCCCCCCGAAACGGCCACCGGGTCCTCCCGTCCAGTCGCCAACTGGCACGGTGGAGCATTTCGGGATTTTTCGCAAGTTGGCGGGGCAGCTTTTCACGCGTAGCTAGCGCGCTACTTGGGCCGCCTACTAACTGCGGTCGGCTAGCGGCTTAAACCGTTCTTCGAATCTCGCTATCCTCCAGAATGCGTTACTAGGTACAGCATAGCCAAGAGACCAAGACCGGTCCTAAGCTGCGCTACTGACTGATTACCAACCCCCATGGGCACTGGTACTCCCGCCCTCCGACGGAACGCAGCAAAGCTACTTGGCGGCGAACTTCGGCAGGATGGTGGTCGTGAGCCAGGCAGCCCCTTGCGGGGCCTACCACCGCCGCTGGGATCATCAGCCGTCACCAAGGGCCGAGTTGGTCCATGATGCCGTTGCCCGGGGTGGACCGCTAGGAGGTAGATCCCAACCACCCCAAAAAATTTAATTTAAAATTTTAATTCTACCGCCCCACCTTTCATATTCGTGTGACAATTGCGCGCGCTGTGTTTCAACCTTAGACTGTCAAAGGACAAATATCAAAGGATCAAAATTTATGTTGGTGCTCTAAGATAGCGACAAAAACTAGGGACACCGCATCCAAGATTCCACACTTATTATGTTTTTTTTATACAATTCATTAAAAAATCTATGAAAAACAGAACTGTAAAATGTATTCACAAATAATGCTCATTGACTGATATTTTAACGCGATTACACGGTGCTTTGTAATGGCAGACTGGACGCAAATTTATTTGTGCCATAGTTAATACATTGCGAGTCCATTGGTATACTTTGTCTGAGGTTTTGACTATTTCTAGCAAGACCTACCTAACCTCAATCGGAACGACTAAACTTACTTCAATGAACTATTTTATTTAATAAAGTATTAAGTTAAAAAGCTTTAAAATTCCAATATAAAGAATAGAGTTCCTAAAAATTTAGGTAGGTAGGTACAGTACTTACATACATTAATAAAATACCTACTTTTTACCTGTATCAATTTATTATCAAAAATTATTACTTCTTGTGACTTGACCACGACTATTTGGTGCCAAAGCTGGATCCGCCCTTGATCGCCTAACACACCATTTGGTTAGATTAGACTAATACAAACAAAGAAAGATGTTATTTATGTATGCATTTTCATAATAAAATTACAACATAATCTCCCATCTCTCATCAACCACTTATTAGCAGAATCGAATGAGTATAGCGCGAATAAGATTTGAAGATGTATTTTCACATTTCAGATTTAAATTTTGGGGCTATCGTTTTTTGTAAAATAAATAAACGGCAGGTATTTAGCTGTTCACTAAATAAATAAATGCACAGCAAATAAGAATATTAATTATGCTTTGGTGTTTTTTATCTTTTTATATTGCAAAGAAATGCAATATTCTTTTGATTTAAAAAAAATCTTATGTAAATCGATAAGGTGTCAATTAGATTTACTTACTCTACAGTTCCAAAGTAGATGTGGAAACCGATCTACCAAGCCAGCCAGCCACTTGTCCGCAACTCTACGTATCTGCTTGTGAATGTGATTGAAATTCACTAGGAGAAACTGCGCGTGACTCTCCAACTCACGTTCGCGAGATTCATCTTTCACTTTTTGTGACATTACATCGAGAAACTTCTGGAACACTTTGTCGCCGACACTATCAAGAAAATAAACCGGTATTTTCAATCATTCAGGCTTCCAAGTAACATAAATAAATAAAAAGAAGGTATTTACAATTCACAACAATTAATTAGTATAAAGCTTATATTTTTGTAGAAAGTGAGGCTTGTCGGAAAACTATTATTTCTTTAAGCTTTTAAATTTTCCAATGTTATTTTCTCTAATATACATTAATAATGACTATTTATTTTTAACTAAACTTACCTTGCAACGCATTGCCACATGCCACTCTTGTCTTTTTGAAGGGCTGTGTCACTTAAATATTCTATGATTGGTTGCAGACTGGGCTCTGGTGAGTTTGACACCCTAAAACAACCATGACAAAATAAATAATTTAGTTTACAAGAACCCATGCCATGTGTTGAAAACCATATAAATAAAAATAATATAAGTTGTGAGGATTGAAAAAAGGTGACAATCAAGGTGACTTTTTATAGGTTATATTTTAGTTGATTTTACTCAAAAAGAAGCGAGATACAGATTTTGGCGGTTTGTTTTTGCTCATTCACCATACCTTTGCTCTGATGGTGTAAGCATTGACATGTCATAATAGTTTCTAATTTTGTTTTACATTGATTTTTCCTTGATCTATCACAGTTTACCAGAATGAGGTAGAATTAAGTTAAACCAGCAGTCATCCGCCATAGTTGGTTATGGCCAATTGCCCCGGTGTTTTCTTCTATTGCGTGTCTCAACGGAGAAAACATTAATAAACAGATGATAACACAATACCGGATACCGCCATTTTGGACTACAGACACATACAAACGATTAGTATCAATATGTCAGTATCCACTATACCATATATATATATTTTTTGAGACATCAAACCAATTTAATAAAAATGTAAACAAACCAGTTTCATTTAAAATACTCACACTTTCGGCCACTAAATGCATATAAAAACACATTCATATGTAATAAGAAGGTTTCTACATGTATCTCACTAGTTTATTTCAAAGTTCATAGTTTGTTTAACATATTTAAAATTTATTTGAAAAACTTAAGACGAAAAGTGACGTTATTAATCCAATGAAAAAAATTGTCTAATATGTGTTCGCATGGTGTTTGACCGTAAAAGAGTATGTCTCAAATCAATGATTACTTCAATTAAATCGATTATGAATCGAAGAGGAATTGGTAATGTAATAAAAAGGTAATTAGTCATGGATGTATGGTAAAGATAAATACGTGATAATTAAACCTATGAGTGATGATAACTGATAATAATGCGATCCGAACAACGAACTCGTCAGTGTTGCCGAACTAGCTGTCGGGACGTAATACTCAGCTTCTTGTCATGTTATTGGAGATAAAATATCATTTATTGGCTTTACTGCTAAAAATATCATTTATTGGCTTTACTGCTAAAAATATCACAAAAATCTCAAATACTTCAAAATATATACTCTCGGGTAAGTTAGGGCTGGCTAACTATCTAACCTTAAGTAAAATTATTCTAGTGAAAGTTAAAGCAATAGTTATTTATTTTCCAAATTTTTATAAATCCTAGGTACGCCTAAAAATTTACCGGTTTTTTTAAATTGATAATTACTGATATTTCATTTAAAATAATAATAACGTTTGTCATAATCATAAGTAGTGAGACCGTTTTTTTGTATATTCGGTACGGATGATTAATCAACTACCTGCGGATTTCGTTGACATCATTGAAGTCTAAACTAAAGAATCACTTTCATAAAACATTGGAATGCACCTAGTATACATTTGGAAATATATATTTTAGTGTGACTGTGACAAATTATTGTCAGTAATACAATCCTTCCTCACAATTACCATAATTATATGTTAATCTAAAACAACAGCCCATCGAATCAAACCATTGTAAACTTAACCTGACCTTCCTTTAACTCCATAAAATTACAAACAATCAGAACAGTTTAATCTTAAAATTAGTTATCAATATCGATATCCACAAGCTGCCATTCGATATCAATGCATGCAAATAAATAGTGTGTTTTATGTGTTTTACTGTTCTTATGTACCTATTGTAATTAAATGTTTATCGTAATTAAATACTTATTGTTATAATGTATATTTTGGATATGGTGCTTTGAGAAGTTCCCATTATCTCCGCAGTTTTTTGTATTATATCAGACTTATATGGATAAGTTGTCATCGATTTTTCTACAAACTTGTAAATACTCAGTGTTATGGTCTTTTCATATGCTGTCAAGCGACTATGTCTCGGTCGTTTTTTCATAGGCGAAGACAAAAACGAAGAAGAGGATGACGGACCAGGGTTATCCGTGTTCAATGCTTAAAATAAAGATAAATCATGTAAACATCTGTTCTCATTTGAATATGTTTTCGAATATGCGGAATTGGCTTATTAGTTTTGATATAATTTTCTTTCTTTTACACGTATTCTACATTTTGTAAGGGAAAAATACCTCCAGTGGACCCTTAAGTGGCGGCTGTCGAATTACTTTCAATTGAGATGAAGTTTACGTACATAAAAGATAGTATTACAGTTACATACCTTGTACAACAAATATAAATCGGAGTTGATTTCAAAGTCTAGTTATCGTAACAAAATGTCGTTGCTCCAGTAAAAACACGATCCAAATCACAATGTAAATCAGTTAAATTTGTCTATTGAAATGAAACACTTACGGATAATAAACGCGTTATTTATTTACACAACAAAATTGAGTTCAGAGTCCGTGCTTTAATTTTAGGTGGTTTATTTAGTTTCCCGAAGTTTCAACACCTTTGCAGGTGCCATGGTTGCGGGGTGACTAATTGTTTATTTGTGTGAAAATAAATAACGCGTTTATTTATCCATAAGCGTTTCATTTCAATGAGTTATTCGCGTCAAAACCTAAGAAGTCGATATTAAATTTGTCTTACTTTAATACTAAATATATTTATTCATTTAAAAATCTAGCTAGATACCTTATTTCTTCAAAGATTGATTTTTTATGTTAAATTTAAAAACATATAAGTCATTTTTACTCGGTTCAAACTAAGCATTTCATTTCTCTATAATCACGATGAACAGCACCATATCTCGAGTCTTGAAAACAAATGCCCATTATCCGACACTCGGAATAAAAACAAACTGCGCTAACGCGAAGCTCCAACATAATAGTGTTCAATTAATTTAATCGAAGCGATCAATTAATTAATCGAATCATAAATGGTTTTACTTTTACCACATCACTCAGTAGTCTATGGTAGCAATAATGGCGTCTTTGTTTACATTTTTATTAAATTGGTTTGAGACAGGGTATACATTAATAAACAATCTCCGCCACAATATAACCATATAAGCTTTAAAAATACAAATAAAGAAACTGACAGTTTTCCGAAAGAGCGAAAAGTACGTGAATAAAAAGAAGCCTAAACTGAAGTTAATAATAACGTAGACTGACATTAGCAATACTTTGTATATTTCGTCAGTCTCAGGTCTGTTTACAAACTAAAATTAAGGATATTACAAAACTAAATAAGGATAAAATATTGCAAAAGGAATTATTTCATTCTACTATAATCATCTATATTAAATGGTCTTTATACAAAAAAAAACATATTAAAGGCAAATAGATAAATTTAGTTCTTACACTTTCGTGCTTATCGCACGTTCAAATAACACTTTTATGGGATAAATGTTAGAATTGATAGGATCAGACATGACTTGGCGGAAGTCCATATCCATCACAGCTGTACATAGTGTACATCATCAACAGATGACTGCTTATTAATTTTGCTCCTGATGACTCTCCGTGTGGGAGCGAAACACGTGTAGAGTATTTGGTGAAGGGCGGGCGTTGCATTTTGCTGATTTTTGCGGAAGTAAGTAATATATTTATATTTTGGCAATAAACTTAAGAATTAAATATAAAAACCAAAAACAAAGGCATCTCGTGATTTTATTTAAACTTAAGTTTGTAAAATTTGTAACGTATTTCTACCGTAAAGTAGTTTCTTGATTGAAGAATGTGTAATAATCATCGACATATACTAATGGACATGCCGTACCCGCATAACGTGCAGTAATTTCTTGGTTTGAGAAGAGTGACGAAGATGGCATATGCTTTCGGACTAACGCTATCTCTTTCCTTATAGGCGATTGGCTTTCAATTTTCATGACAGGTACGGCATATATTTTGAGAGAGATAGTAGTTTTATCTCTTTCTTACGTAATGCCACAATTCTCTACTGGACATGCCGCTAGGGCATGTCCATTAGTATATGTCGATGGTAATAATGGATCAGCCGCTCACCTTAAAGTCTCCAGCCAATAGACACTAAGCAGGTACATGCACGGAGCAAATGTCAACTTGTTTACGATCACAGTTACGTCAGCAGGGTGTTCTAACAGATTTAAAATCTGCGTCTTCAGCTCTTGTAGCTCATTGATCGACACCGAGTCATTTCGTACCGCTGAAGTGTACTGGTACTCTCGCATTTGCGACGGCAGTGACGTTTGAGAGACAAGGAAAGGCGATTTCACTGCTATCTCTTTCACACCCGAATACCATTCTTGAGGCCACAGTCCTGTAGTAGTTAAACGTGTAAGTAACTCGTACAAAAAATATTTAAAACTGATCTTTTGACCACGTAGATATGAACTGTTTTAAGTGTCATATTTATAGAATAAGAAAGGTAAAGTAAGAAATAAATTGACCAAAAAAATATATTTAAAAGGGCTATAAGCAAACTTAATCTTTTTCCGTTTTATTAATAAATGTTAGCCTTTTTGTAATATTCATTTTTTAATACTGCAGTTAAGACAAGCAGCAGCACTATTAATCTTTTAACCCCATCATATTTTGGCAAAAACTGTTTTCAACTTCATTTTATTTTTAATATCAGAATATGTAACGGTATATTTAAAGCAACAATATAATATACGAGTTAAGGGGCTGTCCATTAATCACGTGAGGCTCGAAAGGGGGGGGAGGGGTCCATAAAAAATCACGAAATATCACAAGGGGGGAGGGGGGGGGGGGGTGTAGTAATATATCACGTGTATTTATTTTTTCAGCAAACGCGCGATACTGAATCGAAAAGCGGCCAGACGTGTATTTATTTTTTCGCCAAACGCGTACAAAACGAAAGCGGCTTACTACTTATGTAGTTCGATGTTGGCGCCGAAGTTGAGATCTGACGACAACTCTATGCCATAAAGCTCAAGGCTGTCGGTAACAGGTACAGATGTACCTCGGAAAGTAGGAGTGAGGTTGAAGGAACTCCTCTTTGTAGTGAAGATACACGCTTGCGTTTTGGAGGCGTTGAACTGGACGAGGTTACTGTCACTCCGCTGGGAAACGTGGCTCAATCTCTGATTTGTTTGCTCAACCATGGACTCTCTCATCAATATCACGTCGTCACCGCTGGCTTTTGAATTAGACAGGTATCTCTCTACGACAGTACTGTCGTCTGCATACCCAACAATTCCAGGTATCAACGGATCATTGATGTGCAGCAGGAGAAGTGTCGCAGAGAGAACAGACCACTGAGGAACTCCGGCATCAATAGCCACTGAGTCAGAGGAGCAGCCATCGATAACTACTCTGATCGACCGTTCTGTCAGGAAATCGGCTATCCAATTACAAAAGTCAGCGGGGATACCATACGCAGGAAGTTTGCGCAGCAGAATAGCGTACCAAATCCTGTCAAAAGCCTTCGAGATGTCAAGTGACTCGGCAAGTGCTTCGTCGTGCATCTCGAGGGCCTCCCCCAGCAGTGCGTCACATAAACTAGAAGATCCCCAGTTGAACGTCCACGACGAAAGCCATATTGACCGTCACTGAGAAGATCACTGTTTTCTAGGTACGAGAGCAACTTACTGTTCAGCACTTTTTCCATTACTTTACATAGTATGGAAGTGATGGCGATCGGTCGGTAATTGCATGGGTCGGCACGACAACCCTTTTTGGGTACTGGCTGCACATTGGCAAGCTTCCAGGATTTTGGTACGGTTCTTATTTTGAGAGAGAGGCGATACAAGCGTGTTAGCACAGGAGACAACTCGAATGCACAATACCTGAGTACTCTTGCTGGTATACCAACAGGACCACTGGCCTTATTCACGTCCAGACCAAGTAAGAATCTACGGACCTGCTTATTGTGAATTGTGATCTCCGACATTGAAGAATCACATCGAGGTATGTTTGGTGGATATTGAGAGCCGGTGTCTAGACGGGAACTGCTTGCAAACAGAGAGGCAAATAAACTTGATTTTTCAGTTGCAGAATGAGCCAGTGACCCGTCAGGTTTCAGCAAAGGTGGTAACATAGGACGACAGAAATTCACTTCGACTGACTTCGAAAGGGACCAGAACTGTTTACTTCCATTCGGGTAGGATGACAGTTTCGTCCCTATTCGGCTGATGTGGTCGAATCTTGCTTTAAGAATGACCCTTTTGCATGACTTGTCGAATTATAGGCTCTCTTCTTCGATCGGATTCTCCGTGCGCGGACCTTGCGATCGCGGATATGCACCCAAGCCTGGTAAGCAGACTGTTTTCGGGCCTCAGCACGAGCACAGGCCGTATTATACCAAGGCCGGGACTTGTAACCGAGCGGGATGTCGGAGAATGGAATAAAATACTCCATTCCCTGCCGAATTACGTCTGTAATCGCATCAGCGGTGCACGATGGGTCCCTCTAAGAGAAGCAAGTTTGCCACCAGGGATAAGATGCAAATAAAATACGCATCTCGTCCCAATTTGCTGACTCGTAATGCCATACCCGCCACATGCCGCTGGGGCTATCATGCGGAGGAGAGCAGATCGATACGGATTTCACCCCACAATGGTCGGACGACCCTAGTGGAGCTAAGACCGATACCGAATGTGTGTGGATCAGTTGTCAGCAGTAAGTCAAGACAATTGGGTGTGTGGCCAGCAATATCTGGAATTCGCGTCGCTTGGTCCGCCAGCCGAGTAAGATTTAGCGCTAGGGCACGCTTCTCTCCCAGCATGGTCAGTTTTCTGGTTTGGGAACAGCCGCTTTTTATGGTGAGCGTTGAAGTCCCCCAGAAAAACAAGCTCCGCCGCTGGATATCGCACAGTTACCAAGTCTGCCGTCTCTTTGAGGTAATCTTTGAGCCGAGTCGTCTCCCGGTCACCGCTGTGCGATCGGTAAACACAGATGTAGAGCTTCTTCCAAACCCCTGTGTCCACCAGAAGCCAAATAACGGAAAACTTGGACTTTTTAAAGCATCGGAGACGCCTACAGCAAATGTCACGGACGAACGACGAACACACAGACCCCTGCACTCATCTTGAACTTATGCTCAAGCGTGTAACCAGGGTAGTTGAGGTACGCCTCATCCGACGGGGTTGCTATCTGAGTGTCCGTTAAGAAGAGTAGGTGCGGCTTCTCGGTCTCCAGATGATGATGGACCGGATCGAGATTTGAGTGCAGTCCTCTGATTTTCGCAAAGTGCACTTTTTATGGGAGGAAGTGCAGCCGTTGTTTAACTTTCTTCTTGTGCTTCTGGATCATAGTGGTTAATGTTGGGGGGTTGGATTTTCAGTCGAGACGCTAATCAGTCGACCATTAAAGTACTGTTTTTAATTTAATTTTTTGCATTCACAATGCAATATTTCTATAAGATATAAAATACGTGTGTAAAAAACAACTACGCCTCCGAGCCCTCAGATGGGATTCGAACCCACGACCTTTCGCTATCCGGGCGACTGCTCTGACCGCTGAGCTACCGAGACGCTGGCAAACGTGTCGAATTTTACAAACGTATTTCAACTTCTACTATGAGCTAGTATCGTTCCACCAATGTTGAACGCTAACTACCTTCAACATCGAAAGTAATATTTTTACAAAAAAATTGTAAAAGTTTGTAAAATTCGACACGTTTGCCAGCGTCTCGGTAGCTCAGCGGTCAGAGCAGTCGCCCGGATAGCGAAAGGTCGTGGGTTCGAATCCCATCTGAGGGCTCGGAGGCGTAGTTGTTTTTTACACACGTATTTTATATCTCATTAAAGTACTCTTAGGCTAAGCTAACCACAGAATGGAACTCACCTGGAGACTGCGGGGACGCCCGAATCCCCCCGAAATGGCCACCGGGTCCTCCTATCTAGTAGCCAACTGGCACGGTGGAGCATTTCGGGATTTTTCGCAAGTTTGCGGGGCAGCCTTTCACGCGTGGCTCACGCGCTAGTTGGGCCCCCACTAACTGCGGTCGGTCAATGGCTAAACCGTGATTCGGATCCCGCTACCCTCCAGAATGAGTTACCTGGTACAGCATTGCCAAGATACCAAGACTGGTCTTAAGTTGCGCAACTGACTTATTACCAAACCCCATTGGCACTGGTACTCCCGCCCTCCAACAGAACGCAGCAGAGCTGCTTGGCGACGGATTTCGGCAGGATGGTGGTCGCAAGCCAGGCGGCCCCTTACGGAGCCTACCACCGCTGCTGGGATCATCAGCCGTCACCACGGGCCGAGTTGGTGCGTGATGCCGACCGCTAGGAGGTAGATCCCACCCACCCCAAAACCTGCAACCTCTCTATCTACCTCTAAACGTTATGATTGTAGTTTTAATTTTCTAAAATGAAATAAGATGATACTTATACCTGTATTTTAAAAATATTAAAAAATAAGATTCTTTGTAGGTACTAAAAAATACACGTGATATAGTGGGGGGGGGGGGGGGGGTAGTCTGAAACCTCACCATGTATCACCAAGGGGGAGGGGGGGTTAAAAAATGCCAAAAAAAACACCACGTGATTAATGGACGGCCCCTAAGTATCAATTTCTCTAGTCTTATTAATAGCATTTTCAAAAGCTGGTTAGTCTAAAATAACAATTAACAAACCACTCAAAAACTCACTCAAAAAGCGCTATCTATACATTACCTACAAAAAAAGAGAACAGTCGAAGCTCGGCCAGGAATGAGGCACCAACTTAAGTACAGTCAAGAGTCAAAATTCAAATCAATATTTTTTAATTGAAAACATTTCAGGTTAGGCCTAAAATTCGATAATCATTTATATTTAGGTCGTAGAATGTTTTAAAGGAGAATGGCAGACTTCATATGGAATCTGGGCCTAAGCTGTACACTAATGATTTTTGGACTATTTTGTAGGTCAAATACACATGTTTTATAAGTATTAATTTTGTAATGGTATTCTATGGGAAAACGGAGTTATGTAAATAATTAAAATTATGAAACGTAAAATCTAAACTGACTATTTCAGCCTATTAATTGACTTTTATTCATTTCAATGGTACTTATTGAATGATTATGCGAGAAAATGTCCGTATGAAAGCGTAGGTCGTTAAAAGAATCCAAAAAATACAGCGAAACAAACGGTAACCACAAATCACAACAACAACACCACACGACAGACGGAACCAATGTGACATTTTTAAAAATTGTTGCCAGTTACATTGTAATAAATATAATTAATCGATTAAATAGTTATCGATTTTAAAATAATCATTTGATAGAGAATATGAAATCTTTTTCTTGCTAACTAACAGTGAGTTAATAGAAAAAAAAACAAAACACATACATTAGATCTATATACATTTAACCTTATCATATTATGATGAATTGATTAAAGTTACTTGTAGGCACTAGATTGAAATTAATAATTGGTGGGCTTTCTTGCCTGCCGGCCCCCTTCATACTTATCTTTGCAATCAGTCACTTTAGCAACGGGTATTGACATGGGCATCATTTGATATTTGAAGCATAATATATGTCAAATGAAGCCCATGCCAATATCCATATTTGTTAGCCCGCGCAACCTGGGGGCAGGTTCAACGATTCTGTAGTTTCACAGCTACGATTGCGCAACCGTTGCTAAAGCGACTGATCGCAAAAGAAAA
Source organism: Calamotropha paludella (assembly GCA_927399485.1). Lineage (NCBI taxonomy): Eukaryota > Metazoa > Arthropoda > Insecta > Lepidoptera > Crambidae > Calamotropha > Calamotropha paludella. Next base: position 14,130,543 of record OV656824.1, on the reverse strand, counting down.
AAAAAGCCAATGATGTTTCATATGTTGCTTTTTTCTATAGATATGTTGTGTAAGCATTCAATAGAGGCAACAAAAATCTAAGACAGTTTGACCTAGATTCAATAGTAACGCACATAGCCTTGTTTTGTCAATGCTGGTAACAACTGCGCCATTTTTTTAAAGCAATTTGTATTCGTGTCCATTAATATTACGTCATTGTAATAAGCCCCGATCGTATTAATCGATACAAAATGTAGTTTTTGTTTTGGCAACACTGTTTTTCGATCTATAAAGCACAGACATCCAATCAAAAAATTCAAAAATGCCTTGACTTGAATGGGAAGTACGTAGGTGGTCAATATTTTGTTATTATTTACAATAAATTGTTCCCCATAGAATCGTGACTTGGTTATCTACCATAAATTATTAAAAAATATACAATTAATATTACTAAATGTCCGATTCGTGTACAAGTTAGGCCCATATTCGCCGGTCTCCTTTATGATTTCACATCCATTAGAGTTACTCACTTACAGTCCGGCTGCTGTCCATGTCAAAAGGTACTGTTATTCTATGTTGTTTATCACATGATAAATTATAGTTGCTTTGGCAAGTTTTCCATTAATTATTTCTTAGGAAAGCGTATAGGAAACACCACTCAAGATATTTTTTAATTAATAACTATAAGCAAACGTGGGGTTTCCTTTTTCTGGTATAGTTTTAATTGAATTGTGATTGAAAATTTAATGTAGTCAGAACATTTTTGAGTAAGCTAAACGTAAACTGTTTCACTTAGCCATCATTTCGATTTTTCATAACCATATTTTAAGTTATCGTCTCCTAGCAAACAAATAATACCTTAGAAGATTGTACTGCTTTAGTTAAATCTTATTTCTAATAAGTAACTATTAAAATCCTGGTCAAGCTTTACTAACAACACTATGTACTACACTCCTAAAAAGCATACTTCTTGGTTAAATAAAATTCTTAACACACTACATACTGTTAGATGGAAACAGGGGCTAAAATATGCGTTCATTTCGAAATACAGCATATTATACCAAATCCAATACATTTGCAAAATGGATTTTGTATCTTTTCTGAAATATATGTGTTTAAATATTTATATTATTGGCTTATAAAAATGCTTGTATGGAATAAGGAAACGGAACCCAATATATATGCAATGCACACCTTTAGTTATGGTCCAAAGGATACATGGATACAATAATACTAAATAGATATAAAAAAATCCAGTTTACTACTGGAATAAGCTGACATTAGGATACTTCAATTCTAATCACAAACAAATTTATGTGATTTCAAAATGATATTTGTTAGTTATTAAAAAAAATATAACAAGAACTTCGAATGCAATGGTCCTAATATGTGTATTTATAAAAAGACCTGCTTCAATACCATCACTATTCTATATTACATCTAGGCATACTATACTAACACTCACGATTGAGCGACAATAGATACAGCACCACAAAATAAACTTACGAAATCATTATACAAATCAAACCACATACATCTACAACTCTAAAAGCAGTTTTACTCACGCTTTCGCATGGCTACAGGCGTTGCCAGAGAAGAAGAGATAACAAGTCGTTTAAATATATCTATATGAACAGCATAAGTTCAAATATATACAAGAGAAAGATAGATGTGCTATTTATTCAAAAGGCAATGTCGAATAGCTGAGAACAGAGGTAAAGTTTAATTATACTGTGTTGTGACAGTTCTAGTATAACCACCTTATTGCAACATGTCAAAGATTGTCAATAGATATAAGAAGTTGTTGGACTTTAGGAAACGACTTTAGACATGTTACTTCTTCGAGTAGGTTGATTTTTTAGTCCTATATAACCACGATATAATTAAGGATAATTTCTAGAATCAATTTTTAAGTTAATTTTTTAATTCATGATAAACATAATAAACGAGTTTCACTGACGATTTTCATGACCACTAATACTGTGACATTTAAAAAAATGTATTGTGATTTTATACTAGACCTGTCATTCACTGATATTTATGGTTACATTGATATCACAACTCAGTTAAGTAGCTTTGTCTCTGTCCGAATTTTTAATCATAAAGTAATGTAAATTTTGGTTAATTTTGACATAATATTCATAAGAAATTCGTTAAAGACACATACATAAAACAAAATAAAAAAGAACGAAATGCAAAATGAATTTAATTTACCTGATTCGGCCGCTGTAAATCCCATGACAACGCAATAAAGCCAAAAGTCTTTGAACAGTTTGTGAAGTCTGGGCTTTGGATTTTTTATTGGAGGTAACCTTTTGACTAGTACCTGAAAACATTTTTTCTTGGTGAAGAGAGAATGCAACTTTTATACAACTTCAAACCCGATTAACTATTTACGTGACAGGTTAGAAGTACAACTATATTAAATTTTGTATTTATTTTCGTGGTAATAAGGCCTATCATATAAATCAATTCAAGGTAATCAGATGCGTAACTAATTAATGGAAACATTTGCAACATTAAAAAGTTTGTTGGTAAATCTTTTAAATGTTTAAATAAGTGTACTTTTCAACTTGGCTTCATTTCACTCTCAGAACTATATTCTTTTCCGCTGAATTATTTTAACAAGAACTAATACTTACAGCAATGACTGGTATAAGTACACCCAAATTTCCAGCGCTCCCCGAGGCCTTCAGTACAGGCGCGGGCGAGCGATCGGTTGCCCTTTCACCCCCCAACCCGAGTTGAACGAACAATTCTAATAGTCGAGTCAGCAACTCTAAACGAGCGGATGTGCCGCGAACGTTCGCCGCTATGTTCGCGAGCGCGTTCAGAACAGCGCCCGATACATGTCTGGGTGCAAACATTTAACATTATAAAGAATTGTCGACTCAAAACACTACAACGACCTAAATTTATTGCCAAGTTTGTATGACGTAGCGACATATATCTTGATTAAAAACATAGACACGCATGCCTGTAGAAAATATTTTTACGTGAGAACTACGGATGTTGCGAATATTCGCATCCGCATCCGCATATGCGGAACATCCGCATCGATTTAGACATCTGCATTTGCATCCGTATTAATCAATGCGGAGCTGATGCGGATGCGGATGTGTAGCAGGTCGCGAGAAGAAAGAAAGGGAAGGGGCCGGCGAGTAGCGCGTGCCGACCGAGGAAAAGATTAAAGATGATATATTGTCGATTAGCAGAAACACCAAAGACATCTTGGCTTCTGGAATAATATCTCCAAGTACCGAAAGAGCAAATAAAATGAGATGACAGATTCCATGGAAACAGATACGGAACGACCAGGGATCTCAGGTACAGGACGTCAGTCCTGTTTAATTAGTGCTCTTGCCATGATGCTCGATTCATCAAGTGACTATGAGGAGAGTCGGGAAACACCGAAATTGTCCGCCTTGACGCAATTCTCAAGAATGAGTTACTTACTTTCCGCAATAAAAAGCGAATTAATTTAAATGAGAGTCCTCATAAATGGTGGAGTGTTATACAAAGCGAGTTCAAACTGTTATCTAAAATAGCACGCACATTCTTATCAGCGCCACCAGCCAGCGTCCCAAGTGTACGGTTATTTAGTAGCGCAGGATTAATATGCGAACCCTTGCGAAATAGACTGGAGTCCGAAAAAGAAGTCCGAAAAACTCCAATATTTAAATTTAATTACTAAACTAATTAATCAATAATAGCAATTCACTCACTACTTTATCGTTAAATAAAGTAAGGATAAATATTACTGTGTTTTTTACCCGACCAAAGCAACACTTAAGTTTTTTGTACAGATCCGCATCCGCATCCGCGGATGTGAAAAAAACTGCATCCGCAACATCCCTAGTGAGAACATAGAATATTGCGTGATGTTAAAATGGCTCAATCTGCCATTGGGCGATATCAATTTTGTCTCAAAATATTAATTCCAATAGATCAAAGATAAATTATTTATTTTTGACGTGATAACGTCTTATAAATCGATGAACGCCGGCTGCACGCACGAAAAAGTTTAACGTTCCGCCTGAGCCGAGCGTGCAAGCGTGAGCGCGGAACAAGCGATAGAGAAGTACGATCGGCTTAAGCGTTCGATCTGTGGTGCATCTATCTCTCTTCCATTTCATTAAGTGATTAATGTGGTTTCCATTGTTTATTACAACAACTTAATATAAATTAATCGAAAAAATAATAACTTTCAATCAACGCCTTCTTTGTATTATGCAAAATAATGATAATTTAGAGATAATAATTCAATTGAATTCATAAAAGTATGCAATTTTTCATCAATGTTTTATTATGACGCTATCACGTAAAATTATCGTCCGTAAACTGACTTTACAGACAACCAATTTGTCCGGTACCGTGATAGGATCTTTATTGAATGTACAGGGTCAATCGATCAAGACTGCAGTCAAATCATACGTTCGTCTTTGTTCTTATATAAAGCTTTACAAAGAAATCACGATACCTACCTAAAACTATTTTTGATTAAACAGATAATTTTACGGATACACTGCCGCGGGTAGACATCAGTCGTATATCTGGAATTTCCACCTGCTAAAAAACCCACTTGTATTCTCTCACCACCAGGCGACCACCCTTGTGCCTTAATAGTCAGTAGAAATAATATAAAAAAATATAGCATATATTATTTGCTTTGTGTTGCAAAGCTTACCTATATTGTTTCCTATCATCAGTGTGATGATACGCAGCACTCGCAGCTTCCACAGTAATGACCGTGAACATTCGCATAATCTCATCATGAGCGGGACCTTCCGGACTCGCCAGAGCCATGCATCCGAGTTGATCGACGATTAACGTGTCCAAAGACGAAGGAGATCGACACAACCTAGGAAATAATTATATACCACTAATTGTTTTCCATCACTACTACGATTTGCGCCCGTATGTTTGATTTCTTTGACTTATTAATTAATTTTACTTTCTTTACCTTCCAATTAACAGCTGGAAATCGAATCAGAAATGGTAAGTCACTTGTTTATGACAGATTAACAAAAAACATAATGTATTCAAAGTTATTAGGGTTCAAAATGGGTATGAGCGGGTGCGACCGCCAGTTTCTTATAATAATGGGGTAAATCATGTTTAATAAGATCACCTGTAACATCATTCACCAATATAATATTTTGATAAGAACATTAAGATGAGTCAAATAAGCTCACAAAAACAGGCAGTTACGATAGAGTTCTAAAAAGTCGAAAAATTAAATTAATTCTTCAAACATCAATTTTGTTGACACGGTATCCTTGCTCTATCTCTAAGAGGAAAAGAGAAATGCTGTTCTTGAATTAAGAGCGTAGCTATACCAGTATAAGTCCAAAAGCTTACCTTTGTTGGAAGAACTGTAGTATGGTATCAGTAGTTTTCGGTGTATCCTTCAAGGCGACAGCGACATGTCCCAGCATTATGACTATATTAGTGCTAATCAATGACGATTCACTGTAAAAATAAAGAGATAAATCGCAATTGAATACAAGATTAATAATTTGTTGTGGCCCTTTGCAGTGTGGCCATTCTTTCATGGCCCTGGCATTCAAACATTTAAGTGATTCGTTATTCAATAGTATTTCATTAAGTGACAATAATAGTACAAACACAGAAGTAATTATATGAGGTGGTATGCTGTTGTGTCGATAATTGTAAGTTCTTTGATTTCTTTTACCGAAAACGAGGATTGGGCTTATTTTAAAATATTTTTTTTTTAAAGCGAAACAATAGGCTTGTAAATGTTAGTGTAAGCGTAGTTATGAATCGAAAATAAGATAATAATTCGACATGTGAACAGATGATTATTTTTATTTTGCTTTTTCAAACTTCTTGCGATATAATCAAATAAATTGATAAACATAGTCAATGGAAGCCTTTCATAGAGATAAAATGGCTTCGTTTCTGCTACATTAAATCTAGCTTTCTGCTAAATCTAGCTGACGCTAAAACACTAAAGCTTAATCTGCTAATATATTGTATGACAAATAATAAAAATATTGACTTTATTTTTTAGAATAACATTAGAATGAAATAAGTTTTAAAATAAAAAATATTGCATTTATTTACATTCAGGTCTAAAAACTGCTAAATCTTTTCAATGTTTAAGAAAAAAATCTCACCTGTCACTAGTTTCAGCTGTGAATAGCCTGTTGCTAACCGACCCCACAAGAGCAGGAACACAAAACGGGTCGACAGTGAGTGCAGCCTCTAAGGCTACACACAAGTTTTCTATCGCCGCGTCTCGAAGTTTCTCAAACGGCGTAGATTTTACTGGCACACCCGTTTCTGTTAGTCCTTGCAGCTCTTTGCCTTGTACTAAGAATAATAATATTTCTTTCACACCAAGGATATTTACGACGACCGTATGGTGCAACGGTAGCAATCCTGCCTTTCGCACCGACGGTCCTGGGTTCAAATCCCGGAAGGGGCAGATGTTTGTATGATGAATACGAGCATTTGTACTTGAGTCATGGATGTTTGTATATATTCCTATGATTATTACTTATTTATGTACGATATATGTATGTCTATCCGTTACCCTAGTATCCATAACACAAGCCTTAAAGTGCTTACTTGGACTAGGTTTATTGGTGTGAATGTAGGAAAAAAATATTTATTTATTTACGGCAATTGCGGTTACAAGTTCTGAATCGAGAACCATTAAGGAAGATAAAATTGCAGTAAAATTGTTTATTTAAAATTTAAAATCTTCGGCTCAGTTGTGTGATCTTAGGCTCCTTCGACCTGACGACTTCCACCTTGCTACAGAATGTTCGATCTTAGTTAGATCTCAAATAAATAAGCGCGACTTTATAAATATAGATAAATATTTTTTTTTATTATAAAATGCGATAAATATAAAAAATTGGTTATTTTTTTAAAACCCACAAGACTAGTCACCAATGTTCCACCTCGATGTTTTATTAAAATACGGAATAATAATATTTCTTACATTCACACCAAATAGCCTAGCCCAAAGTAAGCTCTATAAGGCTTGTGTTATGGATACTAGGGTAACGGATAGACATACATGTATGATACATAGTTATATAATATTAATAAATACCAATGACTCAGGTACGAAAACTCGTATTCATCACACAAACATCTGCCCCATCCGGGATTCAAACCTAGGATCGTCGGAGCGAAAGGCACCGTTTCCGTTACACCAAACGGTCGTGATATTTTTGTGATTATTTTTAATATCTAAAAGCAGCACCGAATGTTGCGTTCATATCATATTGTATAACAGTTGAAAAGAGTGTGTAGTCTCGTTTAGAAAAATTGTATATAATATATTGTCCAGTCTGTTAGTTTCAATTATCTATAACTTACATGTGACTTTCATGTGCTCTTTGCCAGTTTTCTCCAACTCCAACTTATGTAACTTAAAGAGAATAGGCGACGGCGTCACTAAAAAATCTCTCAGGCAATATATTGAAGTGTTCGCTATCGTAGGGAATTTCGTAGCCAGCTTACCGAGACCCTACAATAAAAAAGTTATTAACAACAGAAAAAATGTATCGTGATCTATTTTTACTAAAACTATTTGATAGTTCGACGGTGATCTACACGTGATAAACCACATTTTCCCTCAATGAGAATTTGAATTTAATCCTTACTAATATTATAAATCGGAAAGTGAGTTAGTTTGTTTGTTTGTTTGTTTGTTCCGCTTTCACGCCGTAACTACTGAACCGATTGCTTTGAAATGTTGCAGACGTAAAGATAAAAGTCCGGATTAAATAATAGGGTACTTTTTATCCTGGAAAAAATTGATATTCCCGAGGAAAAACAAAAATATTGTTTGCTTGATGGATGGATTGTAGATGGCGCCGTGTGTCGTTTAAAACAAGGTAAAATATTGCAAACGAATATAAACATGTAAATTTAGAGGCTAAATGATACGATAATGAATCCCCGAAAATGAGGAATTCCCGAGGGATGACGTACAATTTGTTTTATCGTCTAAACTGTTTTTTTTTACATCTACTTATCCTGAAATCACTAAATTCAACGAATTACTAATTGGTATAAGTATTAGTTACGTTATTTAGTTCTTGAGGTATGCGATAGATGGCGCTGGGTGTTTTTTAAAACATGGTAACGATGTGTTTTTAAAAATACATAAGAAGTGGAATGATAGCTTGGAAAAACATTGTTTTTCGCATGGTCAGCTCTATGTAGCGTGTTCCCGGGTTTCCAGTGCCCAAAATCTGCATGTTTTTGCTCCACAAGGGAAAACATATAATATAGTGTACCATTCAGTTTTGGTTTAATAACTAATTGTATCCAGCGTTACATCGCGCTTCTTAGATTTTTCCGTGGGAATGAAAAGTTTTCTTATAGTTGTGCTTTATACCGCAATATAACCGAATTCCACGCGGGCGAAGCCGCGGGCGGAAAGCTAGTTATGAATAAAAGCGTAATGATATTTTTAATGTTTTTAACAAAATGAGTTGGATCACTTGCTATTAGTCGTGGCCTAGTTTCCAAAAGGGAATATGCAAGATTTTTTTAATATTATTATTTGATTATTCACATCTAATATATAAAATTCTCGTGTCACGGTGTGCGTAATTGGACTACCCCGAAACGGCTCGACCGATTTTCGTAAATCTTAGCGGGCATATCGGCTAGGGTGGAAAATCGGAGAACATTTATTTTTCATTCCTCTAAATGTTAAGGGTGGTCCACCCTTAATTTGTTTTTGACAAAATTGTTTGTTTTTATTTTTTTATGATACATCATACAAAAATACATACAACCCTAAATTTTCACCCCTCTACGAGCAACCCTTATTTTTTATTTATTAATTAAAAACTTTTCCTAGAAATAATATACATGGCAATACAACGTTTGCCGGGTCAGCTAGTTCCTATATAATATGGTTAAAAAAATATTCAATACCAAAAAAGTAATATAAATTATTAAAAATGGCTAAAAATTGCTGAACAAGCCGGGCACTTTAAACGTATTATTATAGCCGGCATTTTGGCATGCTTAGTGTGGTGTCATAATATATGACAACAAACAAACAAGTGGAGAGATTAGTTTGAAGTAAGTATTGTGCTCTACTCTCACTTTATACACTTTAATGTTGTTGTCATACACTTTTACATTATATTCGCTTTTTCCATTGGCGTCGCGTTTCAAATATTTGAAATTCCCTCGGCTATATCATATTTTTTTAAAAATCAATCCTTCCTTAAAAAATAGTTTTAATCCTAAATATTGATGAATGAAATTAATTTTGCAGTAATAAGGTTTAAAAAATACTCTTATTTGAATCACATGCATATTCCCTAGAACGTTAACATCCGCCATTGTACCTTAATTAATTTAGAATTGTAATAAATTTTATGCTCTTATTGCCAGCATTAAAATGAATACATCGATTTCGTATAAAACACTTACTTCTAAACAGACCATCAGTAAGGGCATGTGAGCCAATATAAGCTTGTGGTTGTGATTGGAGTTGATTTTTTCTGTGAGACGACCGCATAGAGAATCAGCACCTAAAGTTAAAACAATGATTAACCCAAAAAAATTAGCATCTAACAATATATGGATAAATGAGTTAAAAACATTATTAAATTTTATTTTAAGGTTAATCTCAACATATTAGGTTACTTTAAGTCTACATATATTGGACACATTATTACATATAATTTAATTAAGTGTAAATTTAATTTTTGGATTTTATTTGCCTTTTTTAGGGTTCCGTTCCTCGAAAGGAAAAAACGGAACCCTTATAGGATCACTTTGTTGTCCGTCCGTCCGTCTGTCAAGACCCTTTTTCTCAGGAACAAGTGGCTGTATCGAGCTGAAATTTATATCAAATACTCAGATCTACTGTCCCTTGGAGCTGTGAAAAACTCAAACTTCTAAGTCAACGCAATCAAAAGATACAGCCGTTTATGCCGCAAAATTCCGCAAAATTTCGACACTCGCAAGGGAATCAAAACCTACAGGATACTTCCCGTGGACTCAGAATCTTGTAATTTGGTACGAAGCAACGTCTTATAGCACAGATAAAGGAAAAATTGCGAAAACCGTAAATTTTTAGTTACGTCATATAATAAAAATATTTGCGGTGCGCGAGTCCGACTCGCACTTGGCCGGTTTTTTTATTAATCATCCTGTCTATACACATATCAGTAAAGTTCAAGTCAATCAATGATGTCCCAATTTACGATTACTGAATTTATTTTGCTACTGTTTTAATTCTCTTTTGTGTGACAAATAAATCACTTTCATAGTAGCAATATAAAATTATTTTTAAATGGGCATTTAGAATTTTCTGTGCTTCGTTGATAGTCGCGGTCGCGATTCATGAATTAAAATGACAATAAACTGCATAAGTACAATCGATGAGAAAAATGGGAGTGTTTCGATACTAGAGATATATTTAAAATAGAAAAAATACTAAATACAGTAGTATTACAGAAACTCAAAGGTTTATAGTACATAGGAAAATATCGTGATTTATCACAAGATAAAATAAGAAATATATTATGTTAATTTTTATTTTATTTGCTTATTCTTTATTGTTACAAATAACAGCAAACGGCAGACTTAATGTCTTATGGCGTTTTTACCAGTTAACTGTATAGCCAAACGAGCAAACAAATTAAACAAAAAAAAACAGATGAACTTGAAGATATGTATTTTTTAAACTAATAGATAACACATAAATATCTGAAAATGTAAGAACTAACTTTTATATTAAAAAATATTATTAGAAAAATATCAACTTGTTTTAGGAGTCAGGCGGGAGTTGGATCCACATTCTATCGCTATCCGGGCACTTGCCCGGATATCTCTTGCGATTGAGCTACAGCGACCTTGACAGACCCGTCAAATTTTGCTAACAGTTTTTTTAGCCTAATACCAGGGCTTGCTTTTCATAAGTAAATACATATAACAAATGTGATGGTTTTCCAAGCATCAAGCAATCGATAAATAAGAAACTGCTATGTTATAAATATGTTTAGTTATTTAAACGTTTAACTGCTAGATTTTTATATCCAAGGAAATCTTTACTAGAAAATTTCAATGGGTCTGAGACCTTAAGTCTCAGTTGCTCAATTAGAAGAGCACTCGCTCGGAAAGCGAGTATGTAGCTATGTGGCTTCCCGCCTGACTCCTGAAACATGTTGAATTTTTTAGAGTAATAAATCGAATCATGTCAGTTTTTTTTACTATGTCCAAGCCTTAACATTGGTATGAAACCAAAATTTTTGAACTAGAATTTCTTCATTCTCTCAGTTCTCATAACGCATTTAACAAACAAATTATTATTCAAACATTCGGTTATAAAACATGTCCACTCTCATTTATATTAAATGGGCAAAATCAATATTGTACTTGCAGTAAATTCAGCACTATTTTAACAGACAAGCGTCAGGTTAGTATGAGCAAAGGGGGGGTCACTCTCAAATCAACAAGTGATACCTATTAATATTGTTAGAGCGTTTATAAGAGCCGGCACATCATAGTCTTCTTCCACTGCAAAACCATAATACATAATAAATATGTTAACTCCAACATTATATAATATTATATAAATATATGAGATAATGTTAAAGCTTATGTAAATATTTCACTAAAACACGGCTAATATTATTACAGCAAGATAATATTATAGTGTTATAAGTGAAATTTAGGAAAAAGTTTAACATTAAAAATACACAGAAATAAATTTTCTACATTGTTGATTTCTTTCTCCTACACGAATTTAAAAATTATAGATAGAAATATAATTAAATTCGATCTCAACATCTCTCCTATTTTATTTCAAAATATATATTACTTTTCTTCCTAACTGTGTAACTACTCCCTCGTTATTTTGACGCAGGTAGCGATCCTGCACACTGCACCAATGGTCATGGGTTTGAATTCCGTAGGTGAATGTTTGAAAAATAAGATTAGTAATCAGTATTTTGATTATAATATACACTTAATGTATTAGATCCCTTATTTATTATAAATATTACATGAAAACAAGAATACCTGTTTCGTCACCGATTGCCCAGACAAGAAGGTCTACACAGGCTGAGTTAGCCATTACATTGACTTTGAACTTGTTTACGGTAGCGAAGTTGCTCTCTCTGTCTTCTCGCTCAGACGCGTCGTGGTGTCGACTCTGCAGCTCTGTCTGCCCGCTAAGAAAAAGACACTTCACGAATTCCTGAAAATAATGCGCAATTTTTAGGGCCATCATTTATTTTATAAGCTTAATTCGTATTTATGTTGGATCATTGAATTACTTACTTACTCAGATCGAGATGATCAAGTGAGCGTTATTGTAGAACTGTTTTGTAAAACTTAATAAAGTTCTATGTCCGATTATCCTAATCGACCCCGGTCCAAATTGATTCGGATAATCGGCGTTCTACTGTATATAAATAAATTTCAGATTTGCTATAGAGCTTTTTCTATTTACAAACAGGTCTAAGAGGAAAGTACTAATTCGTATATAAATGCAAAAAGGCATTAAGCAAAGCCCCTAACGGACGTTGGTTCTTGGTCTTCGTTAAAAACTGGGCATTAATAAATTGTTTTTTGGCTCACTCTATTATCTGCAACTTCTGAGCGGAGAGTTGATGTGGCTTTCACAGTAAATTAAGTTTGCTTGGAACCATACGTATAATCAAAATCATATAAAAAGATTTTGTAATTCAAAGATTATATTGAATTTGGCGCCTGCCTGTACAAATTGTCGTTGCGTGTTCTAAACCGATTTGCACGTGGATAAAGTCGTATGCAAGCATGTTTGTTATTTGTTTTTAGGGCCCCTGTTACCTTAAAGAGAAAGTTTTTACCTGTACGTCTTTTGTAAATGGTCCTGGCAAGTCTTTCTGATGCTGCAACAATTCCCTGAGCAACGTTACCATAACCAAATTAAGGGTTTCTGAAAAAGACTTGTATGGGAACACCTAAAACAAAATTCACATTTAATTCCTAATTTACACTTATAAACAAGAATAAACATAAGAATTATTATTATGATTATGTTTAACCCGGGGCAGTCGGGGCGGGCCAATGGTATGTAATAGCCGAAACAATCTTTAAAAAGAAAATATAAGGAATATGTACACATAATATCCATATTAACTTGCAGTAGAAACATTTTCTTAGCGTTCAATAAAGCTGTGATCACACTAGGATGACGGACTACAAAAACATAAGTAAATGCGATATAAAAACTAATAAATTTTACGAATTACTTACTTGGATTTGGCCAGAAGCATATATATCTTCAGCCTCCTCGTCCAAAAATGCGAGTAGATCTTTGGTAAGTAACTTTTTCGCCGTGGATAAAATGCTCTGCAGATATGTCACTAAGAATTGAACGCTGATTCTCTTTTCTGGCGATTCGGAGAATCTCATATACGGAAATTGGTTGAAGCTGGAGCCGAATTTGTGAAAGAAGTATGTTGTGGGATCGTACGGTACTGAATGGTAGCTGTGTAAGGAACCTCTTTTGAGTGTACCTCCGTCGATTGTATCAGTGCCATTTTCCAAAATGTGTTCGTTATTAGGGTTTAAATTTCCAGATAAAGAACGAGGTATAATTGGTCTAAACTGGTTGAATTTCCTCTTCTTGTCCAACGTAGAATACTCAATGTTCGGTTCTGGCTCTTTGGTCTTAGCTGGGCTACTCGGTTGTGGGTACAACCGACAAAGTAGCGGAGGGTCTACAGTAGCATACCGCCCCATAGATCTGGCTAACCCTATTAGCACTGGTACTGTGCTCTTGCATAATTGTAACCTCGACACATTTTCAGTATTATCTTTGTTCTCGTGACAATCTATTATTATCTTTGTTAGATGAGACATAAGTTCTATTTGAGCTGTGATTATCTCTTCTCTCAAGGACGGTTGTTTTGTGGCAATATCAGAAAGGAGAGTATTGAGACAGAAGCTAAATTTCTCTGACATAGGAATGCCTGCAACAATAAGGACAACATATAATGAAACAGAATAACTAATTTTTAATTAACTTCAGTTACTAGGAATCAATAGACAGAGGTTAGCGCATTTGTTCATGAGAAGTTGGTTCCGGCTGCATATACAGTCGACTGCACATACAAATCTGCACTGGGCCACGTGATTGACAACTGTCCACTCTTACTACCGCGTTTTCAAACAGGGGAGGCCTGTACCCCTGCAGTAGGGAAATTTCTATAAATTTTGAGAACAAAAATTTCTCAAAATTATTTTTTTTGTTTATTACATATCTTTGTAATCTAGGTAAATTGAGCAGTAAATCAAGGGAAAAATATAAAGCGTCAAGGTTGTAATCATGAACTATAATAATAAAAATGGTGATGATACGACATGATAACAAAGTTGAGTACTACGATTAAATACGTGTGAACATCCTGCACTGTAAATTTGTTTAAAGGCAATGTAAGTATTATCATATTTGATGTAAAATAAACTTTAACGAAGCCACAAATGTCTGCGTGTCGTGTATATATCGTACTCGACACAAAATAAAACTCCTATGAATAATCGTTTGGAAACTACCTCATTCCCTTCAATTTTATTTATTAAGGACAGAATTTGTTTCACACACAATGTGATCAATGTAGCAGCAATCTGCGAGTCGTGTTGTAGAGCACCCATGTGTTACTAATAACAGAGTACAATTAAAATGCGATTTTCGGAAAAATACACAAGTTAAAGTGGCAGTCAAACGAATTATGCTTATTATTCAACTAACTTATACATTCTATTCCTAGAGTTTACACTGGTGAGATAATCAATCCCAGACCTTTTATTAATATGAGTAGCTTTAATTAAAATATTTAAAAACAAAAACAACAAGTACAAATTTTCTAATAATGATAAAATCAATGAGATGACTAAGGTGAGCTTCAAATATATCAAACATATTGCATATTATAAACGTAGTTGTACCAAATATATTATAATTAAATGCTGTAAAAAAGCAATAAACCGTTGTTAAACAAATCAATCTATAAATATTTAAGATTCTTGCTCCCTCTCAATTTAATATTGGCTTCTCTCTGAGTGTCTTAGAATATTTCTAAAAAAATCTAGACAATTCGCATGTTGCAATCAAAAGTTATAGATAAAAACAGCCATTTTTGGAACGAATTTTAAAGTTTCAAAATATTTAATATTCTTGCTCCCTCTCAATTTAATATTGGCTTGTCGCTGATTGTGTCCTAAAAAATTAAAAAAAAATTCTGGACGATTTGCATGTTGCAGTCAAAAGTTATAGACGAAAACACCCATTTTTGGGACGAATTTTCAAGTTTAAAAATATTATTTTTTTCTGCTAGAATTTCTCTGCCAGTTTCAGCCTCATTATAAAGTGTTGATAGTCACATTGGACGCACGGCCCGTTAGATGATTATTTGACCTCGCAAATAATCAGTGAAGCACATCTAAGTATACTTGTTTTCCCACCAAAATAAAAATAGCACAAATATATTTAAACAAACACCTGCTATACAGAAACGCAGTAATAATAAAAATTTCCATTCCATGATTATTTAACCATCATCATTTTAATGTTCATAATTATAGTTTTCAAGCAATAACAGCTCAGATGTGTATATAAGAGACAAGCGTTTACGTGTCCATTTACTTTGAATCCAAGACTGGCAACATGGCCCTTAAAATTACGGTTTTATTCGTGATCGCTGTTTTGTTTGGCAATGCAAGTATTTTGATTTATTACTGGTTTTCTAAAAAATGTTTATGATATTTATTTAAATCCTAGAATATACTGGAACAGAGGGAGCCTATACATAGCCTACCTAATTGATAACATGGCCTTATATCAGTTAAATTTTTTTACTATCGGATCGTTCCAATTACGACAGGAACGATACGTCTGGTTAGATAGAGTGTTATATTCGGGACAAATTTTATCAATTTTTTCAAGTTCTTAATCTAAACTGCAACCACATAGGATTTCCGGTCAGCTTTGGAATGACGTCTTAAATGTGTCCTATTATCTCTTTTCTGTTCAAACCATATTTAATTTTTTTTTAGAATTTTATTTATCCCAAAACTAAAATATTATATATATATTTAAAACAAGTTATATTACAATTAATAAATTTATTATACCTTATATTAATTATTAAAAAATATTTTTAATAATTTATTGAAATTGAAATATTATGTTTTATATACAAAATCGAAGTGGAAATTATTAAATTCATTAGTCAAGTCCAATCCATAAAGAATATGACGACCATGACTTATGTAATATTTATGCGTGGAAAAAAGGTCACGAAAGTTAAAGATTTTTTTTATTTTCAGAGCCTCCAGCAATATGCCGCAGCAACATCAGGTACAATTTTTGCCCAGTATCATTAATTTAACAGTAATTTGTGTGTAAGTCATTAAAGTAAAATAAAGAGCAATTACAGGTACAAGCGAAGGCAGTGCAAATTCTGGGGGAAATGCGGGCGGAGGCGGAAGCGGAAGCGCTGGTGCCAGTAGCGGTTTAGGAGGTAAGGTAGTAGTAGTAGTGAACCCTTCCGTAGCTACGCAAGATGTTAGCCGACGAGTTAAAATGTATGTACTTGCGTGTAAATAAGGTCGAGCTATAACATTATTTCTTATATACTCTCATGAAAGAGTGCTACAGCTAGGCTGCATTCCCTGGTTATGAACAATTCAACCTGTTATTATTAAAGATGATGAGATTATGCTGCAGTGCAAGTATGTCTCGTTTTATATCACATACTAAACAATTTATTGACTATATGTGGACCCGTAGATATTGAGTGGACTCTAAACAAATACTAATTTACTATGTAAACTAGAGAGTATTGGTAAACAGTCACTAACAAATTTATTATACAAGTTTGACAAACATTTTCTTTATTACAGGGAGTGCAGGTTTTGGGTTTAATGCTGGTGCATCTGGCCAAGCTGGTGCTGGATCTTCAGCTGGCACAGGGGCACAAAGCAATAGTGGATATCAAGGCTAACAAAATGAGATAAAACAATGGGCATATCTGACATAATCATAATAATGAATAAACAATAAATAAAATATTGAAGTATTTGATTGAAAATATAGTTTAAAGATAGAATCATATTTAGTTCTTACACTTCCGCGCACATTACACATCAGAATAAAACACTTTTTTACGGATTATTGCGCATGTTTTATTTTATTTAATATCTAATCAGGAGCCGTGATCACAGGATGACTAAGATGATCTTAGTCATCCTGTGATCACGGCTCCTGTAAAGGAGTCGAAACGTCAGGATTAAATATAAAATAAAATAAAACATGCGCAATAATCTGTAAAAAAGTGTTTTATTCAGATAGAATCATGTTACTATACTATAAGCATCCACAAAAAAATATGTTTATTGCATTTGCATTTTATCTCATACACTATTTGGAAAGTATATGATACAACAAAAGGAGGGCTCAGAGTCACACTAGTTTTCCTTTGCATGCAAATCTGACCTGCATGAGAGCCATTCAACCCAGATTTCATACTTGCTGTTACTATTAAATATTCATGTGGGATGAGTGTCAGAAACCAATACACATAAAACTGTCATATTGGTACTGCAGTGACAAAAAATGAATAGAAAAAAAATGTGAATAAGAGCTTTATAAATACTGTTTGTTATAAATAATATTAATTTTTGCCAAGCTAAGGGCTAGGTTTGAAATGCAAAAGAAGGCTTCTATACATATTGTGGGCCAATTCAAAGCCTTCACATATAGATCTAACATAAATATTAAAGATTTACAACTACATTAGTGAAGATAGACAATTCCACCTACCTGAGAAAAACATTTTACCTAACAGATAAAAATTGTTCAATTAAATAAAAAATGAATATTGTCTATATTTATTTGGAATTTAAGAAAAAAAGAAAGTATATTCACATTAAATAAGATTAGTGCCATACTGTTACTTTTAGGTTTTTTTACATGGGAGAAGTGTTTGGCCTTGATGTCACCCAAATATTAAGTAGTGTTCAGACTGAAGGATGGCAACATGTTTCACCTGGAATCCTTAACCAAACAGGTAATGGACACCCACTTCCACATAGAGTTAAATTTTGTTAATTCAATGGCTTTTGAAACAGAGATAAATAGTATTCCTCCTGCTGCCACAAAGGTTCATACACT
Organism: Calamotropha paludella; assembly: GCA_927399485.1. Taxonomy (NCBI): domain Eukaryota; kingdom Metazoa; phylum Arthropoda; class Insecta; order Lepidoptera; family Crambidae; genus Calamotropha; species Calamotropha paludella. Next base: position 14,112,386 of record OV656824.1, on the reverse strand, counting down.
ATTCTAACTTACTGTAGGATGAGTAAGCAGGTATACCTACTTGCTTGCCACAGTATTGTAATTAAGAAATCTATTATTACATGTTTAATTTAAACAATAATATTGTATACTCACGGTCAGCATTTTTAATTTTATACAATGGCTCCTCAAACTGAGCATTAGTAAGTGACTTAAGAACTTTAAGGAAATATGGCAATAGCTTGTCTTGATGCTGCAAGCCACTCTGTAGGAAGTACAGCCCCAGTGAAATGCAAGCTTCCTGGCTTCGAGGATTCACCACAAGACAAGTGCTGGCTTGTGGGCAAAGCATAAAAAGGGTGTTCACCTGAAAATAGTAAAAAAAATATATATTGAATATAGTTATATATGGTACTGAGACTTTATACAATACACCATATTTTGCTAAAAAATATTCTGTTTACAGGATCTAGAGTGTAAAAGAATTATGACAAATCAGGTAAAAAGTTAGCAATTCAAATGACAAATTTTTAATGTGGTGATTAATTAATAAACTTGTCAGGTAAATTTAATTCTCACTAAGAGCATTTTAAAACATCACTATTAGATAATATACAAAATTATATGTAATCATCACCATAAACAAGAATTTTATTATGTTAGCTACATTCCATATCTACATATGACAGTAATCGTTCACAATAATACTCATGAATCATAATGTCTCGCTTCTCATAGCATGGTACTGTCCACCCATCTTATGATCATATTATAATATGAGATCATTAGCATAATTGATATAAGAAAATCAATATACAAATCTGTTTCGTCAAAGTTATATCAGGTAACATATAACTTGAAAACAACTTCTGAAATTCGATTGGAACAAGTTTCCTCATAAGATTACAAAACTGTAAGATGTTGAAACCGACCTTTTCCCATGGCGTGGGGTTTATCTCGGATAAACATCGCGCCAGGTGTTGTACTGTTTGGCTGAAGAACTCGTTATCATCCATGTTTTTACTAATTTAATTTGTTAAAATACATTTTTTCGTTGAATATAATAACACGATCAGCGGATTGCAATTTGACAGCTTGTCAATAAAATTACGTTCCGTTTGACGTATTCGATTATATGTGTCAGACTGTTAGCGCTTAATGAATTAAGTAAAATAGTCTCACAATTATTTTCGTTCTACTCGGCTCGCACTGAAATTATTTATAAATTATTTCATAAATGGTATGAAAAATATTCGGTTAGGCTGTAAGTCAGCCGAATTAAACTCAACCACAATTTTATGTTTTTATTTACTGCTTAACATTTCAACATAAACTTACCAATTAATTGTTAGTGATAATATTAAGAAATAAATAAAAAAAACCAAACATAATTGGATAGGCTAGGTAAGAACTGTGTCCGTATAATGATGTATATTTCGGAATACAACCGATCACTTACAGAACAGTAAAAATAGCATGATACGGTTGGTATCAGGATGAGTATGATAGTTTTACACACACACACGCAAACATGGAATGAAACTAAACAGTGTAAATGATATTTATTTTCGTACTCTCTTAAGACTTCTTGAGGTTTCAATAAAACCCCACAACTTACTGAAATCTCGGGAAATATATAATACGTCATCGATCATTCATTAATGCATGAAGCAAAGATAAGGTAAATAAATCAGATGCTTTTTATTTAATATGAGATTTAACAAAACATCTAAAGTACGACAACAACGTTTTTGTATAATCAATCACTGATATTGTAATGGACATTGTTCATGAGTATAACCATTTCAAAAGATAGTTCCGAAAGCTTGTGTGAAACTTTGTTATAAAAAGTAAAACCTTAACACAAAAATTATTTGTATCTAAATAAGAAAAGTTGTCAACTGTGTGTTAAGGCTGTAGGAGCTTTGTACCCTTTTCATTCTTTCTTGGGAAAACGTGCAAAACATGACAATTTTACCAATGTAAAGACTTTGTACAAACTAACAGGTATTATTCGATTTCAAACCGTATTTCAAGAAAGTTTGAGGACATTTTTCGATTAAAGCAAATAGTAAAATACAAATGTCAATCAACGTCAATTTAATCAAATCAAAAGTCAAATTTAAAAATTCGGGTGGACTCCTTCGGAACGGTTGTTTTGTTTATTGAGTATATTTAATTTTTAAAACTAAAAAAGGTAAACTTTTTCTCAATTTACAAGTAAGTTTAGTATTACTGGGTCCTTCCATAAACAGTACTAAACTACTCGTAAACTGTTTTTTCAGATGCCTTCAGTATTCACTTTTTCTCGTAGTGACAGTAAGATTCTACAGGATCTGCTGCGTGTGTTTAGTGGTCGTGGTACAGCTAAAGAACAGTGGAGCTTGCAGGCCGAAGTGGTAGTTGAGCCAGTGGGTTGGGATGCCCTCTGGAAACTGTCCAAAAGTTTTTGCAAAATGTTCGGTTAGTGTAAACTATTTTCAATTTTACAGCAGTTTTTTGTATCAGGGTAAAAATTTAAAGCCAACGGGAAGTTGTAAACTTTCTTTTGCATCAAATTTATTACACAACATGTAATTAGGTAGTTGGGTATTATTTTTATTAGTTACTTTCAATAATGCTGTCTTAATTATAAAGTGTATTTATATGTAGTTTAATGATAAAAAAAAAACATTAATTCCAGAGGTCCGTTTCCCTTGTATTGCTTATGTATCAGTGATATCAGTGGATTTTGAAGCACTCTCAGCCAGTGTAGATGTCCTCAATGTGCAACATGAAGCAGTATCATTACCAGAGACAGTTGAGGATGTGCCGCTTATTGAGCTTTGGCCTACAGTTAAACAGAGGGAAAAATGTGTGAATGCTGCTTCAACAGCAGAGTTTATAGACTTATTAAGGTAAATTAATTAATTTAAATCAACATTTAGCTATTGACAATGTTTTCATTTAATGTAAGAATTAATGTGGGGGCTGGAGAGTCCCATACTATACTAAAATTATAGGATCACTAAATTTAAATTTACAAAGTAAATTACATAATTAACTGAGATTGATTGATACATATGTGATATACATATATAATATAAAACAAATACTTTGATATTTTTAATATTAGATATTTTTGAAACCTGATGATGATGAATGTCTTGGACTAGTCACTGTCACCTAATAAGGCTAAACCCGATTGATTCAATTTGGGCATTAGCCCTTTTTATATTACGGTAGGCCTTTTTATATTAATAAAAAAGCCTACCGAATGCAACAATACAATATTAAATTGCCAGAAGCCATAAGATTGTGAAATCAATGCCAAAGTGAATGAAAATTTGCCCAGCAGTGGGACACTACTGATTACTAGATTATATCATCTCCATAAGAATTCTGCTGCTGGATGGAAACTGTCTCATAAAATAGGGGGTTTTGCTAAGGTTGGATATTGCAGTAATGCTGCTGCCCATTTTGTTGTATAATGATGTTACCTAAGTGTGAATCCTACTCTGCTGGGCACCCAACACTCCTTTGAAGATCAAATGTCAATGTTGTCCTGCCCTGCCTCCTTCTAAACATTGGGTTTTAATCCCAATTCAACATATCCTCTTTTTTAACAAAGTGCCGTAGTTTCCCCATGTTTATTCGCCCCGGAAAGCTGATCAGGTGACCTAATATCGCTTTATGCTTCCATTAATACCCTGCCTTGGGATTAAAAGGACCCATAAGTATATATGACTGATGCATCACACCTGCCTCTTAAATGAATTTGTTTTTTTTTTTTCAGATTTTATTACAATGATATATGGATGCCATGGGATGACCAAGATAATAAGGTGCTACTGCCAAATACCATTGAAGATAGAATGTCTCTTTGGTCTGAGTTGCACAATGGAACCATACCACCATGTGTTGCCCGGTCCATAACTTTGCTGAGAAATAGTGCTATTAATGCACATGATAAATTAAAAGAGTTGGACTCCTCACTCTGTGAAAGTGGCTTAGCTGATGAAGATGGTAAGTATATCAGGTTTTTTGTTCTATTTTGCAATATCTGATGTCCATTATAGCATGTTTAAATATGAAAATTTCTGAATACTATAAATATGCAACTAATTTATTTACCATTGTACAGATTCATTATTACCTCCAAACTACATATCACTATGTGCAGAAATGAATGCCCGTTTAGATGAGCACATGTCGAAATGGACTCTATATGAGAACCCCCTCATCAGAGAGCAATATCTCAAAAAAACAAAGAGCAAGTGGCAGAAACACAAGAGTAAAAGGAATGTATGTATAACCTTCATAGTGGCTTATTCTCAGTCTTACTGTAAATTGTTTTCACTACCCTCACAAAATCAAAGTAATAAATAGTTATTTCTATGAATAATGATTTCCTGCCTATCGCATCTAAAAACATGCATGTATTCTGTTTGTTGTCAGTATAGTGATCCAATCAAGTCAATAACAGTTTGATTTCCGCAAACACAATCTTTTTATGAATAAATAAAGTAATTAATAAGCTTTTAAATAATAATATTTTTACATTCACTGCATTTAGCTTAGGCCAAAGTAAGCACTATAAGGCTTGTAAATGGAAACTAGGGTAACGCAGATACGTACATACAAAGATATTTTAAATTTATAGAAATATACCTATTATAAATACTTATGACTCAGGTACAAATGCTCGTATTTATCACACTAACATGCCCTTTTCGTAATTAGAACCTTGAACCGCGGTGTGAAAGGCAGGCACTACTATTGCACCAAACGGTTGTCAATACATCGTTTGTGTATTTAAAATATACACCAATACAATGTCTAATTTTAAATGAAACAAATAAATTCCAATTTAAAATAATCCAAAATTTATTGTAAGTTGTCATTTTGGTGTTATATGATGTTCTAAAAATTAACGAGAACAACCCAGCTAAAAGAGATACTGTAATTTAGTAATGAATCACAATGATGTATTTGTATTGTTTATTGCATTGTTTGATAGATACCTAGCTTAATAACTAGGCGATGCAGTCGCTAAGCATAAAGCTACGCTAGCACCATATATTGGAGCGGAGCGTAATACCTAAAAAGAGAAATTTTTTTTTTTGTTTCGATAGTAATTTTTGCGAATTTCAAAATTCGGGCTCCGTCACAATCTGGTCCTAAACCTGTTGATTAGATTCCACAGAAAAAAATATTAAAATCGGTTAAGAACTCGGGAAGTTATGACGTAACAGATATTGCGCCATTGAAGCTGATCCATGGGAGCTTCGCTTCGCTCCGCTCCGCTCCAACTAGGCGATGCAGTCGCTAAGCATAAAGCTACGCTAGCACCATATATTGGAGCGGAGCGTAATACCTAAAATAAGAAAAAAATTGCGAATTTCAAAATTCGGGCTCTGTCACCTATAAACCTCTTGATTTGATTCACCATATTGGAGGACGGGTCAGTACAGTTGTGCTGGTTGCAATGGACGATTTATTGAGATGTATCAGGGCAATGCATCGGTTATTCAGATTCGGAGAGCAGCGGGATCCGAGGCACGGTTCTTCCGCTGGCCGACCGCAGATAGTTGGGGGCCCGAGTAGTGAGCTAGCCACTCACAAAAGGCTGCCCCGCCATCTCGCGAAAAATCCTGGGGGTGCGCCATCGTGCCGGTTGGCGCCCGGACGAGAGGACCCGATGGACACCCCTGGGGGGGCTCGGGCGTCCCCGCGGTCTCCGGTTTGGCTATCCCGAGGTGTGAGGCCCTGACTCTTCTCATTTGGTTCGCAATCAGCATCTCGTTCTACTTCCGTCCTTCGTTACATTACCTTCCCTCACGACAAAATGAAAGTAAGCAACAGGAAAAAGGTTAAACAGCGGTCGCACGTCCTCTCCTTCCTAGTGCACGTCTCTAATATAAGAGGCTTGCACTCTAATCTCGACCCCGTCCATCACCATCTTGAGACTAGAAAACCGCACCTGTTCTTTCTCACGGAGACGCAAATAAAACGTCCAACTGACGCAGCGTACCTGGCTTACCCGGGTTATGTCCTTGAACATTGTTTTAGGGCTCATGCGGGTGTTTGCATGTATGCACGCGATGACATCTGTTATTTGCGTCTCCGTGATCTTGAAGACCCCACCCTTTCTATCATTTGGGTTCTGGTGGATACAGGTTTAGAGAAAATCATCTATGCTTGTGTCTACCGTTCGCATAGTGGAGACGCGGAGACTACCAGGCTTATCGACCAACTCATTGAGAAGGCAGACATGGCCCTACAGCGATACCCGTCCGCTCAACTGGTGGTTCTTGGTGATTTCAACGCACACCACGAGGACTGGCTGTTCCCTTTCGAGAAAACCGACCACGCTGGTCGAGAAGCGCGAAAGCTAGCCTTGACACTTGATCTCACCCAACTGGTCCAGGAAGCCACTAGAGTGCCAGACTCTGACGGACAAACAGCCAATTGCTTGGACCTTCTGCTGACGACAAATCCCGACAGTTACTCGGTGTCGGTTACACCACCCCTTGGCAGTTCTGACCATTGTGTGGTGGAATCTATGTCGATGTATTCTCCGCCCGACCCAAGCCCAAAAGGCTCCCGGCGGATTTGGCGTTTTAAATCAGCAGATTGGGATGAGATGCGTTGTTTTTTTGCATCTTATCCTTGGCGGCAGGTTTGCTTTTCTTCTAGCGACCCCTCAGTTTGCGCGGATGCTGTGACCAATGTGCTTCGTCAGGGTATGGAGTATTTTATTCCCTTCTCTGACATATCACTGGCCGGCAAAGCTCGCCCGTGGTATAATGCCAAATGTCGTGATGCGGTGGCATCAAAATACAAAGCATATTTGGCCTGGGTTGAAGCTCGATCCCGCAAAGCTAGTAATACGCGCGAAAAGAAGAAAGCCTTTAATAAAGCCGCCAAGTCCTGCAAGAAGGTTGTAAAGACAGCTCGCTTCGATCACATAGGCCGCATTGGGAAGAAGCTTGCCTCTTACCCCTCGGGTAGTAAAGCGTTTTGGTCCCTGGCTAAGTCGATCGAGGGCAACTTCTGCCGTACTTCAGTGCCTCCCTTGCTGAAACCTGACGGATCATTGGCACACACGGCCAAGGAAAAGGCCGATTTATTTGCCGAATTATTTGCCGAAAGTTCGCGTTTGGATCCTGGCAATGCTGTACCTTCCGGTTTGTCAAGTTGTGGGACTTTTATGTCTGAAATTCGTATAAGACAAACCGAAGTCAGAAAGGCATTGCGGGAACTGGACTTGAATAAAGCCAGTGGTCCGGATGGTATACCAGCCATAGTACTAAGGACTTGCGCTCCTGAGTTAGCTCCGGTATTGACACGCCTATATCGTTTATCTTTGGCTAAAGGACAAGTGCCAAAGTCCTGGAAGCTGGCCAACGTGCAACCTGTGCCTAAAAAGGGCAGTCGTGCTGATCCTATCAATTATAGGCCCATCTCGGTCACGTCCATTCTCTGCAAGATAATGGAACGTGTACTGAACCACAGGCTCCTGTCGTATCTAGAAGAAAATGACCTCCTTAGTGACCGGCAATATGGGTTTCGCAGGAACCGGTCTGCCGGAGATCTTCTAGCATACGCCACTTACAAATGGAGCGAAGCCATCGAGAGGCATGGTGAGGCGCTTGCCGTCTCTCTTGATATCTCGAAGGCTTTTGATAGGGTGTGGCATGAGGGCCTTATTAGCAAGCTTCCGTCATATGGTCTTCCCACTGGTTTGTGTGTCTGGATATCGGACTTCCTGAGGGATCGGTCAATACGAGTTGTCATTGACGGTAGCTCGTCTGACCATTTGGCTATCAATGCCGGCGTCCCTCAGGGTTCCGTTCTCTCTGCAACTCTTTTTCTGCTGCATATAAATGACCTGCTTTTGCCCGGTATTTTGGGGTACGCAGATGACAGCACTGTTGTAGAGACCTATATGTCTGATGCACGAGCCAGTGCTGAACAGATCCAGTGTCATAGAGAGGCGATGGTTAGCCGTATGAACCTATCTCTGCAGGCTGTCTCTGAATGGGGCGATGCCAATCTAGTGGGGTTCAATCCGTCAAAGACCCAGGCGTGTCTTTTCTCCGCTAAAAGGAGTCCTTTCAACTTGACTCCTACTTTCCGAGGTGTATCCTTGCCGATCACTGACCATCTTGAGCTTCTCGGTATGTCTTTGTCACCGACGCTCAATTTTGGCTCTTTCATTGAGAGCAAGGCTCAAGTGGCTTCAAAAAAACTTGGCATTCTGGCGAAGGTGAGAAAATACTTCACACCGGAACAGTTGCTCACCCTTTACCAAGCACAAGTTCGATCGTGTATGGAGTATTGTTCTCATCTTTGGGACGGTTCCGCCCGATACCAGCTCCAGACGCTTGAGTCCATCGAGAGGAGGGCCAAGAGGCTCATCGGCAATGAAGATCTTTTCTGTAAAAAGCTCAAAAGCCTTGAGCATAGGCGGAAAGTTGCAAGCCTATCAGTATTTTATAGGATACATTTCGGAGAGTGTGCAGCTGAATTGCACAACCTTGTTCCGCCATCCCCATTTTTTCATCGGACAACCAGACTAACAAATTGGCGACACCGTTATATGGTGGATACACCAAAGAGTCGCACTAAGCGTTTTGGTTTCAATTTTATGATGCGTACCGCTAAGGAGTGGAACTCTTTGCCTGAGTCTGTGTTTCCTGACAAATACAATTTGGGGGTCTTCAAGTCACGAGTAAATAGGTATCTTCTAGGCAGGCGCGTCACATCCTAGATCGCATCGACGCTTACCATCAGGCGAGAGAGTGGTCAAGCGCATGCCTATTTTCTATAAAAAAAAAAAAAAAAAAAAAAAAACCATAAAAAATATTAAAATCGGTTAAGAACTCGGGAAGTTATGGCGTAACAGACATTGCGCAATTGAAGCTGATTCATGGAAGCTTCGCTTCGCTCCGCTCCGCTCCAATAAATATAGGTTTATTAAATTAAAAATTAGCTCAAATTATGGTTAAACTAACAAACAATGCAATAACAATATATTGAAAGCGTTATGTTGCAGCACTGGGTTGTGGTGCATCTAACACCATAAGCCCAGAACATACATTCAAAAAATGTGTTAATGATTTTAATGACATGATTGTATTAACAAAGGATAAAATTGACTATCGTTACTATAACAATATGGTTACTCCCGAAATATATGAATGTTTGTTAATTTTTAATTACTTATTTAGGAAGCATAATAGTGTGTTAAGTTCTAAAAATGTTTTAGAAATCATCATGTCGATATGTAACACAAAAAACTAATGACAAAAATCTCTGGCAAAAATGTAATAAACACGTTTAATTATTTTTATCTTATGCATTTTCAACTTCACAGGCCGTCGCATTATGGCAAGGGGGTTCCCTATTCGAGTTTGATGAAATATCGAAGTTCTTGAAGTCGCATTTAACTAATGAGCATACTTTATCTATAATGGCGTCCGCTGACGAAGCTCTCGCTCTAGAGCCGGAAGAAGTGGTGGTTTGCAGCAAATCATACTATATGCCAGAGATGCCGTTATCATGCATATATATTCGCAGCTTAAAAGGTAAGAGTTCCTTATTCTTAGTCTTTTGCATTGTCAAGGAGACAGGCGAAGGGTCAAGTGAGTTTCTGATAATATTCAATTGGCTGACCTATTTATTCCATCTAAAGAATTTTATTGACCACAATGTAACATTGGTACCATAGGCAGACTTAATGCTAAAACCATTATCTACACCTTTGGGGAAAATTAAATTCACAAACGAGGCAAAGTAGATAACCAATAATAAACTACATAAACTTATTACTGCATATATAAGATAACCAAAACAGACATACCTAAATAATTATAAAATTACATATACCTACATAAATCTATTAAGAATTGTTATTTACGTTTGTGCTAGGAAGTCGGCTAAGGAAATTTTAGTTGATAATTACGGCAAGTAAAAATATGCTTTAATGTTTAAGTCAAAAAATGTTTACAAATAGATAGGTAAGACCTCCTTCATTTAGATCAAGCCACCTTCCTCCCCTATTCAATCCAAAACTGGAATCCGCTGCTTCAATCCTAGACATGTGCGTCGCCAGTACTTGCAATGTCAATATCTAAAGAAAATATTAAAAAAATCCTTACTAATATTACAAATCGGAAAGTGAGTTTGTTTGTTTGTTTGTTTGTTTGTTCCGCTTTCACGCCGTAACTACTGAACCGATTGCTTTGAAATTTTGCAGACGTAAAGATAAAAGTCCAAATTAAATAATAGGGTATATTTTATCCTGGAAAAAAATTGACATTCCCGAGGAAAAACAAAAATATTGTTTGCTTGATGGATGGATTGTAGATGGCGCTGTGTGCCGTTAAAAACAAGGTAAAATATTGCAAACGAATATAAACATGTAAATTTAGAAGCTAAATGATACGATAATGAATCCCCGAAAATGAGGAATTCTCGAGGGATGACGTACAATTTGTTTTATCGTCTAAATTGTTTTTTTTACATTTACTTATCCTGAAATCACTAAAGTCAACGAATTACTAATTGGTATAAGTATTAGTTACGTTATTTAGTTCTTGAGGTATGCGATAGATGGCGCTGGGTGTTTTTTAAAACATGGTAACGATGTGTTTTTTAAAATACATAAGAAGTGGAATGATAGCTTACGCTATTTATTTCTTGAGGTATGCGAAAGATGGCGCTGGGTGTTTTTTAAAACGAGGTAACGAAGTGTTTTTATAAGATACGTAAGAAGTGGAATGAATTATATGAATTTTGTATCCAGCGTTACATCGCGCTTCTTAAATTTTTCCGTGGGAATGAGAAGTTTTCTTATAGTTGTGCTTTATACCGCAATATAACCGAATTCCACGCGGGCGAAGATGCGGGCGGAAATTTCAAATAAAACTATACGACGCAATGACGACCTCGGTGGTCGAGTACTTCGCATACCATGGTAAAGCCAATACGAGGTCCCAAGTTCAATCCCCGGCCGGGTCATTGTTGAAAACTAAGTATTCTTTACTCGGGTATTGCGCAATCGTCGTTGTTTCTTAATTTCATTACAGAGGTGCTTAAGCTACTAATTTGTGTTAAGAACAATGTTTGTTTTCTTATATCTTATATGTCATAAAACGTATATTTTAACTGAAACCGTGGCATAAATGAATAAATATCTGAATTTTCATATGATATTTGGAACAAACATTTACAAACAAAGGAACCTAACAAAAAAGCTTACGCTGGTGACATTCGGCAGCGAAAGCGTCTTAATTTATTTGAGGGTAAGTGGCAGGTACAGACAAGGGCCTTCTAACCCTACACCAAATAACAGGGGAGATGCCATCTGCCTGTCATTACTTATTTTATTCACAAAAATGTTTATCTACCGTTTATTAGTTCCAGTAAAGATCAATTGGCTGAGGATTCCGTAATCGATGAATTAAATACTTGTAAAAAATTAAAATTAATGTAATAATATTAGTTAGTTATCATGTCATGTCATTTCTCATGTGTGTTATTGTCATGTTTTTTATTGTCATGTATGTCACTGTGATGTAAGTCGTTTTAAAAATATTGAATAATCAAAATCCATACTAATATTATAAATGGGAAAGTGTGTCTGTCTGTTTGTCTTTCTTTCACGGCAAAACGGAGCGACGAATTGACGTGATTTTTTAAGTGGAGATAGTTGAAGGGATGGAGAGTAACATAGGCTACTTTTTGCCCCTTTCTAACCCCCCACTTCCCAAAAATGGGGGGTGGAAGTTAGTATGGAGCATTCCGCAATTTTCAAGGTAGAAAGCTAAAAATTGGTATGCTGACTATTTATGACTACCAAAAAAATCGCCCATCATTTTTTTTTAAATCTGCTCCCAACCCCTTAAAAGAGGGGTTGAAATTTTATATGAGACCTTTCGCAGTTTTCAAGACAGGAAGCTAAAATCGGCACACAGACTCTTTGTTACTAACGAAAATACCTGCCATTTTTTAGAAATCCTCCCCCAGCCCCTAAAATAGGGGATGGAAATGTGTGTGAGACTCCGCAAAATTAGAACGGGTTCTTTAATACAAACGAATAATAAAATAATTTAATTAAAACGAATTAAATAAAACAATATTAAAAACATTAAATCTTACCATAAATCAATCAGCTTTTGAGAAAATAAACATTATAAACATAAATAAGTGTAACTCATGGATTCCGATAGATGGCGCTGATATGTTTATTGTATATTATGTTCACGATAGGTTTAATTGTTTAGTTCAAAAATAATAACAGATGGCAGTGTTGAAATAAAATAAATAACGTGTAAAATTCTGTTCAGAGTTATCTTCTGTGTTCAGGAAAGGGGAACAGTGCTACCCCGAATTTAACGCGAGCGAAGCCGCGGTCAAAAGCTAGTATTAAAATACAGTAGGTACAGATAAGCTGAGACGTATTTTTTTATTTAAGCATTAAACAGCTAGATTTTCATATCTAAAGAAAATATTACGAAATTCAACTATTCTTAGGTGTTATTTTGTCATCCAATGACTGCAATCCTGCCTTTTGCACCAATGCTTTTGGATCCCTGAAGGGGCAGATGTTTGTGTGATGCATACATGCATATATATTTCTATGATCAATACATTGGTAATGGCAGTAAACATGCCTTTTGCACCGATAGCCCTGGGCTCGAGTCCCGGAAGCACTATTTGTGTGATGAATACAAGCATGTTGTACCTGAGTCATGGTCTATATATATATTTATAAACCTTACTTATCTAAAGATCATATATGTATGTCTATTTGTTACTCCACTATTCAATATACAAACCTCAAAATGCTTCGGGCTAAGCTAATTACTATGAATATAAGAGCTAATATTATTATCTATGGCATTAATGTACTTATTAATATGATAATATTGCAGGTGCAACTCTTAGGGCAGCAGACATGCGCTCCTGTCTGCTAATGTTGAGCGAGGAATGTCGAATTAAAGAATTGACACTGCATTGCGCGTTAGTCAATACTGTCATCGTTATGCGCGCTGGTGCACTACATATAACTCGTTGTACGCTGCTTGATGACTCTAGCAGTTCACAGGTACTAATCTATATTTTTTGTTATAAGAAGCAATAAACATATATTTATTTGATAGATGTATAAATGATATAAAGGTATTTTTATATGCTGCTGGTGAGATATGGGTCTGGCATATGTATAACGCATTACAGCTGTTTTCAAATAAACTTTATAAAAGATAGGCTAGTATACTTTTATTAATTACACATTTCTTCTAAATGGTGAGAAATAACATAGGTTTTATAGCAACCGAAAAAGACCTAGCACTGTCTTTTACATATCTTAAGTAACGGATCCGACTATTGTAGGTTATCTAGTGTCTAAAGTACTTAAGCCTATCTCTTACTAAGGTTAGGTTATAGGAAATGGCCATTTGTCTCATTAATGCAAATCCTTTAACTGTAAAACACTTATGCTACTAAGGTGTGATATTAAAACTTAAAATTTTTAAGTTTTATTATTTAAAGGGAACTAATATTTTGAGCTGTTGTTTAAATATTCGCGATGTTATTATGATCAGTTGGAAAACATATTGAGCAGTTATTTAATTTAAAGGCGGTTTATTAATTATTGCGACAGTAAAACATGGACAGTAATAAAAAATCAATTAGTCGGTTATTTTATCATACAATGTTAATTCTAAAAATAATTGAGCACTCCAATAACTGAATGAGCGGTAAAAGTGATGGAATGAGCGGTTCGATAAATAGTTCGTCAGATCATAGCGATATAGCGGTGACACCCGAACTCAAATTCATTGGAAAGAGAGGTAAATGTTCGTTAGTTGGGCGGAGCTTATTAGCGCGGGTGGCGGAAGCGACCAATCACAGGTTGGTTAGGTTAGTTTAGGTTAGGTTATAAAATTGCTTAGAATGAGATTTCTTACCGACAAATTCCGATTTATTACTGCCCACACGTAACCGCTCGTTCAATAATTTTTACCGCCCATTTAATTATTTTCCTGCTCAATTATATATTCACTGATCCATTTCATTATTTTTTATATCTCTTTTTTTTACTTTACTGCTTAGTTTAACTGCTGAACTAGTTATTAAACGTGCCATTTATAATTTTTAACTTACCAAAACTGCTATTTATAACTGCTTCTTTAAATCAGTGCCTTATTTAAATTGATAGTCGTAAATGAATATTAAATACCATTGTGTGGTTTTCAGAGCGACTTCGCTCAAGGAATCGTCGCTATGTCGGGAGCTAAAATCTTTATAGAAAATTGCACGTTTGACAATTTCTATTCCGGAATCGTTGTACATAAAGGTGCAGAAGTAAGTATTCAATATTTAACATTAGAAATAATTGTAAAGAATAATAAGACAGGCTTTTGGAAACTCCATTCTATTGTAATTTTTTTAGTTGGAGTTAGAATGTGGAGTCATTAACAACTTTTTTCATATATTTTATATAAAATATTTTATTGATTGGTTAAAGAATTAAGCCATTAGTAATAACGGTAATCCCTACTAATATTATAAATGTGAATGTAAGTTTGTTCGTTATGCTTTCACGCAAAAACTACTAAACTGATCATCATGAAACTTCGTTCATATATTCTTGGAGGTATTAAAAGTAACATAGGATACTTTTTATTGAAAAATAAAAATTTCGGGCGAAGCCGCGGGTAAAAGCTAGTATGTCATAATTGGCACTGACGTCAGATTATTTTTTCCAAAATGATATTTTTTATGTATACTTATGTTTTGTTTATAGGTAAAATTCCAGAACTGTGTAATAAAAAACTGTGGAGTTGGTATACAAATGTATTCTGGCTCGCGCGTTTCACTCTTTTCCACCACAGTGTCTGATTGCAGTGAGCAATGCATTCGATGCGAAGTTGACAGCGATAGCAAAGAAAACGTCAAGTAAGTAACCTGATAATGTTAGTTCTTACATATTTTTCTTTATGCTTTGTGGCGATATTAAGTAACGGTGATGACCGATGTATCGGTAGTCATCCATCCTTCAGCACATATATATTTCTATGAATATTGATATCTTCATCCGTTACCCTAGTATCAATAATACAAGCCTTCAGTCCTTAATTTGGGATATGCTAATTGGTATAAATGCAAGAAATATTATTATTATATTAACTCAGCGTAAATTTCTATGAAATTCTCAAGTGAATTCCGGAAGTCATTAGCTCTCAGGCGTAAATGAGTTTTTGTATAATTGAACAACACTATCAAGTGCTTAAAGAAAATGCAGAGTGCTTTGCTTGTTAAGTACTTAATTGTTATATTAAAGTTAATTTTTTACCCTTTATTTTTTTTTACTATAATAGGTTTTCTTAGTTCTTTTTAAGTTTTTTTTTTAACTTTTTTTTTAATTTAAACTTAAATTAAACTTTATTTTAAATTTTTTTCTCACTGAGATTTTGTTTTTAAGGATGGATGGTCTTCAAATATCGCCCGACTGCAAAATAGGAACAGGCAAGAAAGAGGATTGTTTGGTAGTCCAACAAGATGTCAATTTAATGTAGAAACTCATTATTAGGTGTAACAATTATTTACCAAAATAATATTTTACTTATCTACGGCAGCTCTTTAAATATAATTTGAAGTGAAATTGTCTATTCAGTTGGAAATTTGATTTTTGAGATCTGTTGAAATTAAATAGTAACAATAGACTTAAATTTAAAGGAGATTGTTCTACGCCCATACATTGTTCGCCCTGGAGCCAACAGCATAGAAAAAATCATTTTCTATTTGTAAATTACCCTTAGTAATCCATAAGAACAAAGTTTCTTGACGGACACTTTAGAGAACAGATTTATTTTAAAAAAAGGAAGAGATTTTGAGGTTATTTTTAGTAAAAGAAAACTTAAGCAATTCCTTCTAAAATCGTTATTTCTGGTTTCTACAAAGCAATAAACTTCAAATACAGTAAAATATTACCGTAACTACAGTTTTATTACGCTTTTTAGGTACAGTTATTATTTTTGTTGGTTGAAGTTTACATAATAAGCTAGGGTGATTAATTATACTTACTTCAATAAACCAAGTCAGCCATACAAGAAGCATTGTTTAGGTATAGGTTCTTACATACCTATTTCCCACTCTATGCAAACCATCAGTTGAGAAAAAGTAAACATTTGAATATCTGTATAAATCCCTTTTCATTTTATGTATAGATTGGTACCTAACAGATTTTAGAATATGATTTGAAGCACTTTAATTATGCAGTTGATATGAATCCTGTCGTTAGTCGCATACTCCGACCAGACCAACATCAGGTTTTGTAAGTAGCCATATACATATTAAGTATGACATTCTCATAGTTAAGAACAGAATTAAAACACTTATTTCTTATTATTTCAGTTTTATTCATTTTCATTATTTTCTATTAAAATATTGTCTAAGAATTGTGCAGGTGGAGCGATGTTGCCTTCATACCGGGCATAACTTAAGTACCATATAATGGTCATGATATGAGCGCAGCATCCTATGGTCCTGCGCCCAACAATGCAGTTGCAACAATATTGCATTATGGATTGTCTTCCAACTTGACTCCTGTCTAGCAAAATATAAACAAAATATGTCTTACTGCTTATATGTCGGCTTTGTATTCTGCCACGTACAAGCAATATATTGCTACTGGAAGTGACTGACTCTAAGTTAGTAATCAGGTCTTGGTCGACCTCCCTACACACTTCAATAATATAGGAACCGTTTTGTCGCACATGTTCACCGTAGTATGATCGGGCCTGTTTAATTTGGTATATACCTAAAGGGATAAGAATTAAATCATTTAAATTAATTTGTGGAAATTCTTGTAGATTTTCGCTATCTACAGAAATATTTTCAAAATGAGCCCTTCTCCTATTTAAATTATTTTCTTCCACAAAATCTGCTAAAACATTAGACATAAACATTCTTTCTTGAATTATAGAAATAATTTCTCTGGCATCTTCCCTATCTGTTAGAACCGGGTGAAACTTATTTATTAAAGCTGCTGCGACCTTAAAATCTTTCATTAAATTCTTTGATGCTCTGTTGAAATAATCCTGTCGCAGCAGCTTAAAATCTCTTTTGAACCGCCTGTTGACCACCTCCACCACCCAGCGACATAACGTCACTTTTCTTGATTCATTTGCACTTTGTGTGCTCAGCTGATGTTCACCTGACTCTAACGATAAAGGATAGTGCACAGAATAATTTAATGATTGTAAAAGTGAAATACTATCACGGAAGCCACGGTCAAGTATCATTACATCACCATTTCTAAAATATTGTCTCATGGGTTTTGATGGGTTCTCAAATTCATCTTTTACTATATCGGAATCAGATTTTGTGGCAGCATACGGGCCTAGAACATCAATTATGTACCCATCGCAGCATACTACAATGAATGGCTTAACAAGATTCCTATATTTATGAAGTGAATATGTCTTTTTTTGATAGGCATAATTACTGCTCTTTTGAACGTATATATAAGTTCCATCCATTATTACAATAGCTTTTCTATTTTCTAAGTCACTTCCAGGGTTGCCAAACAGAGATTCCGGTATATACAAGTTTCTTGCTGCAACATCGACTCTGGATATGTGCGGTAGCCCCAAATGCATTGGCACAAAATGTTCAGTCATTACTTCTCTTGCTTTTGTTACAAGTTTTGAAAGGGTGCTTCGAGGTATGTCTAATAAAGTAGAGATTCTCTCATCAGAATCGCCAGTCCGAATTTTCATCAAATATGCACCAAGAGATGTAGCCCGCTGGTTAAAATCTGGCAGTTCTGTGAGCAATTCCATAAATTGTTGTTTGGTACGTCCAATCCAGTACCACACCAAATTGTCGTCCATTGAATCAATATTTTCAAAATCTATTACACACTTTTCATTCTTTAGTAACTCGACAAAATCTTCAATATGTGAAGCCTTAAATCGATGGTTGACGTTTTCCACTCCTAGTAACTCTGACCAGGGCTGCCGTGCCAGATGCTGTTCGCATATGCGACACTCTGGTGGTATGTAGTAATTGTGGTCTCTAAAAAGTCTCACTCTTAACACAAATGGCACTAATTTTTGTGAAGTGATGTGACATCCAATAAATATGCATCGATTATGTGTATCTGATGCTCTTGAGAAATTGGGCAAGGTTACTGCTTCATCTTCCGGTGGAATCACATTGTTTACAGGTGGTAAAATAGCATTGACTGCTGCTGTATCTGCTCTTTGATAGCACCTATGGCAAAGTATATCTGATGCTTCAATCTAAAAAGAAAAATATGTTAATGATTACTAGATTCATCTAAAAATAAAACGTCTAAATATAAGGATGTGAGAAAGAATTTTCATATATTATTATCTATAATGAAAATAACATGAAAGTGACAACATAATTATACCAACGTACATAAAAATTATAGCTTAGGAATTCAGATGACAGGGTAAACACTTTAATATAAAAATATTTAATTAACTGCATGCGATAATCAGTAACATCATCTGTCAATGTTACTGGTTGATACAGAACGGATTCTTGCCTGGCTGCTCTGAGGTGTGTGGTTACACCGTAATTAAAAAATGTTTGTGTAATGATTTAATGAAAATATACTAACCTCACGAGGTTGTATCCAACTGCGTACAATATCAACAATATGATGATTAATCTCTGCATTTATATAGTGTCTTCGACTTTGAGTTAGTGACACTCCACATGTTAAACAAATGTGCTGATGACCAATGTTTTCAGAGTCATGTGCATCTTGCGAGGCTCCCATTGAACTATGAAGTAAATTATGACAGGAATCACAAATGTAATCAGTTGCAGTCACCTGTAAAGCAAAATATGTTTAATTTTTTGAAATGTAGTAACAATATTCAGTTTCCACATATCCATAATTAATAGGAATGATAGTATAAATTACTCAGTGAATTTATTATTATGTATGGTCCTAAGATGCGTTGACTAAGTATGTACTACTTAAACTGACAGGGACTAACAGCATGATATGTTTATTAGCATGCATATTTGACATTAAAATAGGAAAAAAACTGACCACTTGCGGTGCAACATGTTGCTGTATTTGCAGAAGAATGGCATCGTCATTTAGTATGTGCCTTCTCAATCTTATTAAATTGATCCCACAATTGGCACATCGCAAGGGATTGCTTCTTGTTGGAGTATGTGTAGATGACGACGGTTCTGAATAATGCCTGGCAGCACGATCTGCTCTCTGCCAGCAAGGATGGCAAATATGGTGAGAAGCACGTATCTAAAATAAAAAGTACATTTTGAGCTGGTATATCAATAAGATATTTCTAAGTAGCTTATCAGAATTAGACAATAAAATACCTCCAGTGGCATTAATCTTTCTGTGATAATATTCTTGATATTAATATGGTGCTGTGTGTCAGTTCTCAGAGCAATAACTTGATGAGAACGAGTTCGAGGTCCCAGTGTTCTATGGCATAGTGCACAATTTCTACCAATGTATTCTGATGTTGTTTGTATGCTTTGTTGTGCCGAAATCCAGCATATTGTGCATATAATATCACTTGCTTGAATCTGAAAGAACGTATACTTAAAATGTTGGTATATGGGTCGTTCTTCTTTTTTACCGACAATGAAACGACGTTTATCTGTTTTTTTGGTTTTTGAACTATCCCTAATTGTGATTTCTGTGTGGAATTTAAAAGAAATTTCATCTGTGTTGTCATAAGGACTAATTAAAGTTTCCTTTGCGGCAAATATTAATTCTTTATTAACGTTGGTTTTTAAAAAAAATATGTGACAGAGTGGCCTTTTTCTGTGGAGACCAAATTTCGGTTTACCACTCTGTCACGGCATTCTACGGAAAACAAACGAAAAAATATGTTGGTTGGAGAAAATGAATAATTACATAATATTATTAGATAAGAAAAATATGGACGTTTATTCGAACCGAATTAAAAAACCGTAAATATCAATACTCCAACGAGATGCCATAGTGAGACGAAGGACAGACCATTGTCGGTAAAAAAGAAGAACGACCCATATATGTATGATTGCACTAAAAGCATAAACAAAAATAAATAAGTAACAATTATTTAGAAAAATATTACACGTTATGTCTTCTACAAAATGTCGTTATGTTAAGTACACGTTAACAGTTATTTACCGAAAGTGATGGAGCCCTTTCCTGAATATATCGACGAATCTGTTCATCTTCCAACAACATAGAACCACCAGCAGAGCCACAGCTGATACAAAATTAGGGCTGCCATATTTTGGTAAGGTATCATCGGGACGCTTTGGCTGGCTGAAATGGCGAGTAAGAAAAAAAAACAAATTTTAGGGCAAGGCAAGACAAATATTTATTTTCTTATTACATAACTTAGGAATTAGCAGAAGAAGTACTCGGCATGTTATATTTTTCCGAGGACTTAACTTTTTTTAGCAAGGCTATATTGCCTTTAACATAATGGTAGAACTCAATGCATGTCATATTATAGTTTATCTGACACTGTAATATTGACTCCACTGTTTTCGGCAGCAGAGAATTCCTTTCATCAGTCCACTGAGCCGTCATTAAAGAAAACACCCTTTCCACTGTAGCGTTGTGGGCTGGAATTGCAAATAAATACTGGCATAGTTTAAGCATTTGGCACTTTCTTTCGGGATTTTCGGTTTTGTTCAAAAAGTACATCCATTTCTCTTCCAGAGACTTCTTCGACTTCCATTCTTCAGATGCCCGTTCAGACTCCAAAAAGGTTTTCAGATACGTATATTCTTCATAGCATCTGTCACCCAAAATCTCCACACCATGTTCAGTAAGATATAGAATTGTGTCTTCAATCTTCGCCCATTCTGGGATTTCAGTTAGCGTCATCCAATTGAAAATTTCATATTTATTAAATGAAACAGACCACTTTTTCAGATAATCTATTGCTGTATTATAAAACAGTACCGTCTCCTCCTCAAATTTAGAAATCAATATTCCTGTTTCAGGTGTTGGATTTTCCCTTTTAAGTTTATTCAATTCTATTTTAGTTTGCATGCCAATAAACTTGTCAGCTTTTCTTTCAAGCAGTTGTTTTTGTGTTTCATCTAAGATGTTTTTTATTTCAATTATAGATATTTTATTCTTTTCAACACTTCTTACATTTCGTTCGAATAAGCTCAAATTGGACAGCAAAAATAGAAAATAAATTTCACTGACCGGATTTCTAAAGAAATCTGAAATTATTTTAGGTGGCCGTTCTTCAGCGTCAAAAAAATCTTTAAGCGGAATCCAAAGTTTTAGGATTCTCTCAACAGCGGGCATTAACGACAGCCATCTTGTTTTTGAGTGCGACAAAAGAGTTTGGTAATTTATATCAATAAATGAGCAGAACTCTTTCAGCCTCTCTGTGCGAACTGTGTATATCGAAAAATAGTGAAAAATCTTTAGGACAATGACTTCAACATCCACAGATAAAATTTCAGCAGCGCTGGATACTGTATTGTGCAGAATGTGGGCCGGACACCCAATTCCTTCTAACGATTTTCCTAATTCTTCCTTCATTCTCTTGAAAACATTGTTTTGACCATGTCGATTAAGTCCTCCGAAGTTGGTATTGGCGTTGTCTCCACAAAAAGCTATTAGTTTATCCAAAGAAATCTGCAGTTCTCTTAATGAGTTAATACAATAGTTCGATATTGTTTCCGATGTTTCATTTTTTAAAGAATCAAACTTCAACAGTTTTTGTTGGATACCGTCAGTTTCCGTAAAATATTGAACAAGTAAAGGAAACATCTTTTCAGCTTTGTGATTGGACGCATCCGTGCCTATACCGTAAAAAGAAACTTCTTGAATTTTTTTTACAGTTTCATTCACGGAGTGTGGAGCGAGAATATTTGTTACAATGGCTGTAGCCTTTGTCCTAGCTGTAGACTGCTTTGCAGCAACTTTTGAGTCGGGATACATTGTGGAATTCAATTTCACGGTACAATCAAGAGATTTGAATGACTGATGGTGTTTAACAACTTTATATGCTGTCGTTAGTTCCGCTGCAGCAATAAGTACTTCTTCTTGGGTATTTTCTTTAATCATAAATCCAGATATGGGCCTTGCTGTCGATACTGTCATGAATTTAGTTTTGTGATTGGTTGTAGAAATGTGATGTTTTACGTCTCCCTTACCGCCGTGAGAAATTGATATAAAACAATTACAAATACTACACATCGCTTCTTCATTTGTACGTCCTCTCTTTATGAAACTCCACTCTTTTGTATAATCGTCCGAGAAATGACACTTCCTCTTTTTCGCCGTAGACATTCTCGTTTAACTTTAAATAATTATGAACTGCCGGCACCACACCACGTACTAATCAAAAAATGCACAAACACAAAACCGTTATATGCGTTTGCGCGCGGTTGGCAGCGGGGCTAGCGGGTACTGGCTCACGCGGGCGGTCGCCGGTGCGGTGTGGTGGGTCCGCCCCCTCACCCCGCGATTACGATTTGCACAGTATCGGGACATTTTGGTATATGTCGGGACGTCGGGACAGAGACTTCAATAACGGTGACAGTCCCGATATATCGGGACGGATGGCAGCCCTATACAAAATCCACTTTCCATTTCGTATGCGAAGTCCGTTAGCCGTTGTCAAAATGCCAAGGTGTCGTTTAAGCAGATCACAGAATCAGTTATTCGAAGCCAGGTCACGTTGAAAGCAATCCAAATCGTAGTCCGTTAAACAGAAACAAAATCAAAAACGCCAAAAGAAATCTCCAAATAGGTAGGTAGGTAGTCACAACAACATAACACAACCACAGCCAGCGCGTGAGACGAACCGACTGACGTAGTGACGTAGAGATGCTCTCTCGAAGATCGATCATTGTATATCGATTATCAATGACCACTAAATTAAAACAATTTAGTAGACCAAAATGACAGTAAAATAAAATATTTTGTTCCCAACGAACAATGTGAAACGTTTTAGTTTGCGACATTTAAAAACAGAGTTTAAGTAAGTACTTAAAAAGTAAAAATATGGCTATTGAAGTCGTGGAATCGTTATGAGAACAATTCACTAGAGTTGCGTCGTAAATGACATTTCAATCGTTCAATAAGAGATTTTCTGACAAATAGATGGCGTGGGTAAAAAATACGTCTTTGTTTTACTGGCTACTGATAACAAAAATAAGATCCGTTACTATGAAAGCTTATATTTTGTTGTCAAAAACCAGAGACAGTGATGTATTTTTTACCAACGCCTCTTTTGAACTAATATTTTCTCACTTGTCAGAAAATCCCTCATTCGACTAGTAAGTACATTTTGTGAGTTTGTTTTGTTCATTATATTTTCATCATAATCGTGCTAGGTCATATTCATCATAAGTTCCATTAAAATGTTCATGGAATTTTAAAAAACTTTTATGTTGCACATTTTCAATGTTTTGGAAGTGATAAATATCGAACATCCATTATTAATTTCATCTGCCTAGCCTTTTCCCAACTACGTTGGGGTCGGCTTCCAGTCTAACCGGATGCAGCTGAATACCAGTATTTTACATGGAGCGACTGCCTATCTGACCTCCACAACCCAGTTACTGGGTAATACGATACCGTTTGGTAAGACTGGTTGTCAGATTTTCTGGCTTCTGACGAGCCGTAACGACTGTCAAAGATCCACGAATGACAGCCGGGACCAACGGCTTAACGTGCTTTCCGAGGCACGGAGGGGTCTTGGTATGTAAAGATGGTCACCCATCCACGAACCAACCGCGGCAAGCGTAGCTTAACCTGATCGATCGACCCGTGCGGCTGTTATTTCTTAGCCATAAGCCCCTCTATCCATTTTTAATTTATCACTAGATATTAATATTATGGACATCGTCGTCGATATCGATATTTATGTAATATGAGCGAGAGCGACACTATCAAATCTTTTTTGACATTTACATTGACAATTCCATGAAAGATGGCGGGTTTGGTTGGTAATAAAATCAATGAGGTCACTTTTAAAAACCTATTAAGAATTAAACAGTGTCCGCTTGAATTTATTATTTTTAAAAAGTATATTAAAATATAATTAAAATTAATGTACACGTCAAATGTTTGTTGGTTGTAGGGCGGTCTAGAACAATCTCCTTTGTATATTCGTTATTATAATGATTTAAAAGTAATAATGTTCAAATGATTTTTCAGTTAAAAATTGAAATTATTGTATAAGCATGTCTAATTTAAATCCAAAAAACAAAAAATCTACAAACCATTGTCAACGCAAGTCGCACGCAACGCACGTCAATCTTTTAAACCCCATGTTTAATTGCTTCTTTAAAAATATAGTGAAAATAAAGTGACGTATATTATATGAGATTCAAAAATACGTCTGTAAAAAACAACACATCGCACCTTTAATACTATAGGGGCACAATTCGAAAAAGATGATTGTTGGAAAAACACCTTTAAAGACTTTTGAGCCCCTGTATTGTCACAAAATCGGTCATAAGTAAATTAAACTATTGAAAGCAAAATCATAAAACATCATAAGAGCATGTTCACTAAGCATGAAATATTTATCGCATATTCAATTTATCCTAGTACTAGTTAATTTTACTAATTTACTTATGACCGATTTTGTGACAATACAGGGGCTTAAAAATCTTTAAAGGTGTTTTTCCAACAATCATCTTTTTCGAATTGTGCCCCTATAGTATTAAAGGTGCGACATATCCGAAGACCTCAGTGTTGCAGGGTTTTTACAGCCGTATTTTGAAATCTCATAGAAATATTGTTTATTGATTTTTATTTCAATGTTTAAAAAAAATAAAGGCGGAAACAGATTATTAAAACGCGACGCGACCCGATGAAACGCGACGCGTGTTGAGTTGAATCAAATGTATTGTTTTCTATAGACCAGAATCATACTATGAACATCCGACGCGACGCCATGCGCTCACACGCCACCCGATCCAGACGGGCTAGGTCGCTGTGTTGTCCATGGTGGGGGTAAACACGCCATCCGACGCGGCGCGCGCAGTATGTTTCTAGACAACACCCGACGCCACGCGTCAGTCGTTCCTATTCTTCAAACTATCAAACAGAATTCACGTCAATTTAATATTATTTTGGCATTTTTTTTTTCATTTATTCTGGCACGAAACAGTAATTACAAAAAAATAAAGTACACAAGATTTTTCACATCAATTGTAGACGAATGAGTGCCCAATATTAATTCGGTACATAAATGTAGGAACAGAAACTAGTTTAAAATTAAAATTAGCTTATTATTAAATATCTATGATTAAGGCAACAACACAATTTAACGAAATAGTTAAACAATATACAGGTGTGCAATTATAAGTATTAATTTACTTAAAAATAATTCAAACGAACATCATTAGCATTTTACTTAAACATATTGAAAATGTCTGACTTGATACCAGTCAATGTGTTACAAAACAGGTCTAATTTGTAGAATTGTTCGTTATATATCCTCAGACAGCGAGCAAAATAGCTATTGCGAGTATAATTCTTGCGATATTGTGGTGGTACGAATATTTTGATGAGGCGTGAGGAGCGTGCGGGTAGTCGTGCCTTGACTATAAGGTTGATCTGTGATAGAAGAACTGGACAATCTATCTTATTATTATTAAGATAAAACTAGATCGCACATCATCCTACGGTTTTCGAGAGATAATAAATTATGTTAATCCATAGTAAATAACCATTCACTTCCACTGCTGTTAGCTAACTGTATTCAGAAATTGCTAGTATGTCGTGGCGTCGCGTGTTGGTAATGTGCACGGTGTATATCGGGTGTCGACACGTTGCGTCGCGTCGCGTTTTAATAATGTGTTCCCGCCTTAAGGTCTGTAGGGCAGAATCACGTATGCCCTTTGTCTCTGTTTGAAAGTGAACAAGGTCGTTGTCATGACAAAAGACAAGTTGAGTTTTTATAAATAAAATAAAGAACACAAAATAATTCTTCCTAACGATGTTAATATCTGAAAAAAATGACATTTATTTTTACTAAGTACATTTTAAATTTATTATAAAAAACCGGGGAGTTAGAAAAAAAGTGTTTATTCATTGAAAAAGTTTGCGGTAGGTTGATGTGGTTTTTCCATATCATTTAATATATTGTTTGATATAAGGCAAAAGAGAATCCATGCACTATTTTTTATTAAATGAGTTTACGAAAGTTTATTTGAATTTTGTTTTGAAAAATGTTACAATGCGAGTGCTCATTCATTACATTATATTCTCCTCCAATAAAGTATTAGATAATTATTTGATATTTCATTTTTCAAAAGTTGTATACGTTCGAAAGCCATTTTATCTAATGTAAAGCTTATACGCCATATAAAGCTGAACATACTTGCTTTAAATATTACTAGCATAATATTACTAAAAACTTTAATAATAATAAGAACTTTTTACTTTAGTTTTCGTTAACAATTTGCTCCGAATATTCTTTTGCCAATTTTATCATAGGTAACGGTCTAGCAGAAGTATTGAAATCACCATTTAGCTTTAAATTGTAAATGCATTTATCAACTTTAATATTACAACAAGTCAATATATTGGTCTTTTATACATTTACTATGTTTCGAATCGAATATCAAGAAAAAGGACATTGCTTAAATGAGATATTGTCACTTGTTCATTACGTAATGTACTGTTTAATGATTATCTTATTTCTGAAATTAATACTCTTACGATACCGTTATATTTGAATATTTGATTTTCATGTTAATTAAAATTAAATGTTATGTTTTAACATAAGATAGAAATGCCTTTTATGTTAAACAAGATAACCCATAATAAATTGTTTCTAATATTGTATTTATACAAAAAAATGTTTCTCTTCCAACCCTTATACAACAGTTATGAAAAGTGCGAGTTTGACTCAAGCACATAGAGCACATTAAAGTATATAAATCTGTCACACTTCTCCAGCCAATTTTCAGCTTAAAGTCTAACATACAGAGTTCAAAATCAATTTTTAAAAATACAGCCTGAGCTAAAATACAGTTGTTTAAATTTTGTTTCGTTTCTCTTCTGTTTGATATTCTAGTTACAAAAAAAATTACGACTGATAGGGACTGATCGGTGATCAAACATTTTGACAGGTGATTTTTCTGGAATGTTGGTTATTATCATGGTGTTTGTCCGGTTTATATTTAGTTCCACTTTTACCAGCTCATGACATGTCATCGATACCATCCAAAACGAAGGTTAAACTTTTGCTGCCAATCAAAAGATATTTGTCACTACAGTCGAGTTTAAACACATTGGGTGATATTGTGTCCCCCTGTCGCAGTCCCACTTCCAGATGAAATATCTTGGTTTTTTTGTGGAGATTTCAAGTGACGAGTCATATGGTTAGTGACGTATGTACTATCGAAGCCTCTGGCGCCTTATCAGTCCTAAGTCGAAAGTCGCTTGCACACTGCACGATGCCTATCGCTTCAGGCCACGCCCCGCTATATTCATTCAACAATGGCACGCGTGCGCAAACAAGCAAGTGAGAGCAGATTGACAGTTGACAGTACTGACATCAAGGGCGATTTTAAAACTAGTTGTTTATCATTGGCCGTAGTGTAAATCGTAGTAAAATACGAAGCCAATTAGGGATAGGTATGGGTCGTGTGGGCGTGTCCGATGCGATCAGTTCAAACGAATATTTCTACAAAGTGATAAGGCACGAGAGACCTCGATAGTATATTCGACCACTCTGCAGTTCACCGGTGCTTCTTAAACTGCCCATGCTTGTTTTCATAGTCTACGGAGGTGATAATTATTTACATTCACCGTTGCCCTCCTGGAATCAATTGTCAAAAAGTGCAATGAAATATTTAATTTTAGATAAAATATTATAGACATTACTAAAACCATTTCGGGAGTATAAAGAAAACGAAAGATCGATGTCAAGAAGCATGTCAACTACCATTATCAAATAAAAAATAACTTCTATTGAACCACAACTTTCTCTTATTATCAATTAATGTACTGATGAAGAAATTTTCCTAATGAAGTATGGTAAAATTAATAGACTTAAATTTTTGCCATTTCCGTCCGTTGTGTCACCCCAGCCCAACTTAGCCCAGATTTTATCTGCACTATGAACTACATTAACATGAAGAAGCATTTTGATTACGCTGACGAAATGTAAAATAAATTCTAGAGTCAGTTACCCCCCAATTTAAAGGGAAAATTATCATAGCGAGGAAGACTTGACAGTCATTCGATGGTGACAGTCAATGGTAGTTGACGACCGTTTGGTGCAACGGTAGCGATCCTGCCTTTCGCACCGACGGTCCTGGGTTCGAATCCCGGAAGGGGCAGGTGTTTGTATGATGAATACGAGCATTTGTACCTTAGTCATGGATGTTTGTATATATTTCTATGAATATAACTTATTTATGTATGATTCCTAGTCAAATGTATTATGTACCTATGTCTATCCGTTACCCTAGTATCCATAACACAAACCTTAAAAAAGTGCTTACTTTGGGCTAGGTTAATTGGTGTGAATGTAGGAAATATTTATTTTATATATTTATTTATTTATTCAACGTCAAAGAATAAAAATTTCGCAGATACGAGGGGGGGTCCAAAAGTTCGCGGAATGAAGAGGAAGGGGCGGAGTCAAAAATTCTCACTGTACACCTCGCTAGTTAGGGATTCATCATTAGTATATAATTGAAATTTCAAGTCTATGACGTCATTCGTTTAACAGTTATCACAGTCAAATCGAAAAAAATCGCAACAATGGAAAAAAAATAACTGTGCCGTGATAAAGTTCCTGACAAGGCAAGGAAAGTCAGCTCAGACTATAATGAGCGAAATGGAAGCTTTTTATAGTGATCACTGCCCTAGCAAAACTATGATTTACAAGTGGCATGGTCCGTTTAAACATGGTCGAGAGCTGATTGAAGACGATCCCCGCCCTGAATGGCCGATTGAGGCCGCTACGTCAAACATCATCGAAAAAGTCGAAAAATTAACATTAGAAGATGCTCGTCTGAAAAAGAAACAGTTATTTGCATTAGTTGGAGTGTCAGATATCACAAGTTTGAGAATTTTCACGATCATCTTGGCATAACTAAAGTCATTGCAAGATGCGGGTACCAAGAATGCCTACGCCGCTTCAAAAGCAACAGCAGGTGGACGCGTGTAAGCATTTTTTGGAACTATGTGAGGACGAACCTAGCCCAATTTTGAAGAACATTTGTTACCGGAGTTGAAACCTGGGTTCATCACTTCAACCCTGAGTCCAAACAGGAATCGATGCAATGGCACAAAAAGGGCACACCTCCCCCCGTAACAAGTTTAAGGTGTCAAAGTCAGCTGGAAAGTAGATGGCTACGGCTTTATGGGACTGTAAAGGAATTTAACTGGTATATTACAAAGAAAAAGGTACTACAAACGACTAAAGGTATGTTGCTCTTGCAAAACAATGCGCTAGTTCACAAGTGCAGAGTTGCGAAGGCTTCTCTACACGAACTAGGATTCGAATCTCTAGCTTATCCACCTTACAGTCCAGACTTGGCTCTTAGCAATTTTTATTTGTTCCCAAATTTGAAAAAAGAGCTCAGAGGGCGACAATTTTTCAACTATAATAAAGTCAAACAAGCCATATTGAGGGCAAAGACAAAAAATATTTTTTTGATGGTATCAAGAAGTTTATTTCGAGATCTAATAAATGTATTGACCCCATGGGGCATTATATTGAAAAAGAAACATAACTTTGTATTTTTATTTATTTTACAACCCCTCCATTCCGCGAATTTTTGGACCTCCCCTCATATATCATGAAACAAATACAAAAATACTTTAGCCAATGTCGGCCTTTGCATACTTATACATATTTAATGTTAGCACGCTATGGCTGTACTGTACAAAAGCTGTAAAGATTTTCTAAATTGATATCGAACTTTAGGTTGAAAATCGAATGAAGAAATTTAAGAGTTTTTTATAGGTCGATGTGCTGTTGACTGGTCATAGTCGCAAACTATAAATTAAGAGTACTTTTAAGGCACGCTGTACAATGATTCATATGTATATTTGATTCGTTAATAAAAACAGACGAGTGTTGTTGAATCATTATCAATCAAATATTAAGGATAATAAGACTGAAGATAGATAACTAAATCGTTCTCGAAAGAACGACTGAATATAGCGCCATCTATTCGCCAGCTAAGGAAACATTTTTATAGATTTTGTACATATACATAGTTAATGATGTGTACGTTATTGGTTACCATTAAAACATAATTTTTGTGTTTCTTTTTTAAATATTTTATTCCCTACATGTTTCGGTGGTAGTAAAACAAAAATTAGGTTTCATTGAATGTTTTAATAAAATAACCCAAAATATTATTTTTGTTCACTAGATTGTGCATTGAAATGTTTGGTATAGGTACTTCTTACAGAATCTAACGTTGTTATAATAGAAAAGCAAGTTTGTTTAAATAAGAATAATATACAATACAATAAATAGTTTAGGATACAATTGTATTAAATTCTTGGTTTGTTCCCTGTTTTTCAAATAAATCAAATTTCACTAAATAAAAATTAGTTTATAATTCTGTGATAAAGTTCTTGAGCATAATTCGTTAACTTTGTTAGGTTTGGTTTTAAGAAGTTTCCCCGAACAAGGAAATAATTATTTCGTACAGAAATACAGTTTTAAAAGATTTCTATTAGATGGTGCTCTACGTCGAAGATTGTATGATCATTACTGATAAATATGAATTGAAGTAATTACTTGAATAAATAAACGTTCGTTCATTCATTCGTTCTTTAAATGTGTAAACAAGAACATATATAACTGGACTTAATCATTGATAACAATAGTAAACAATTGAGTTGATAAACACAATGGCATCTCAGTTATTAAATTTTGTCGTGAAAAATGATCAACATTTGGGACATCTCCTGTTATCTTCATTCAAAAATGATCAAGAAGCCATTTGTCAAGTAAGTAACTTCTCAAGTTAATTATTTTAACGTGACGTAATATAAAACTACTCTCGAGTTTATTCAATGTGAGAACCGGTTAGGTCACTTGATAGTTGATTTTAACAATCATATTTGTTTAAATTATTCATTTCGACGGGTAATAAGTTTTACTTTTTAATGAGTGAAAGCTAAGGAAATATTGTTTCTAACGTTTAAATTAGACTTTAGCTCTAGTCGTACAATTATTTAGTGCCACTGAAGTATTAAATACCTACACATTTATATGGTCTAACATCATCGAAACACTTTGATTTTCTCATTGCGATTATAATTATAATTGTGTTTAACCACAAATTCTACAAATATTTGGTGGACTACTATCTATTGAAATAGGTTTGTTCCCAGAATGCTGTGCGAGACGTTTTAAACATTCTAATATCTTTAGGGATGATGGTTTAAAATAACGTTAGAAGCTTATGATTAATAGGATAATACGTATAAAATGCCTAATAAAGATGACAGATTAAAATGAAAGTTCTTATTTAGGTATTGCTACAAAATAATGTCTTACAACCTACTAAATAATAATTCCTTATTAAAAGTACAAAGAATATGGATAGACGTTCGCATATTGACGAACGTTGTTTCTGTGGCGATCCTGCCTTTCGCCCCAACGGTCCTGGGGTCGAGTCCCGAAAGAGGCAGATGTTTTTGTGATGAATACGAGCATTTGTACCTATATCATTACTCACAAACTCATCGGTGACAGCAGATTGGTGAAGAGCAAACTTCACAACTTAGCTCATCGCCGCAAAGTTGGCTGTTTGTCGGTCTTCTACAGACTGTACTTTGGAGAGTGTGCCCAAGAGCTGCATTTGCTCATACCGTCATCTCCTTTTTCCATTGGGCATCCAGACGCACTGCACCCTTTCTTGGTTGCTATTCCTACCTGTCGACCAAGCGCTTCTCACCATCCTTCATAATGCGCACAGCAAAGGAGTGGAACTCCCTCCCTGCGTCTGTATTTCTGAGAACTTGTAACCCGTTCATTTTCAAAGCCAGGGTGAATAGGCACCTTCTGGGTTAGCTCGTTCTATCGTGGATTCTATCTTGGCCCCCGGGCTTGATTGGGGTCAAGAGCTAACGCATCCTAAATTTAAAAAAAAGTCATGGGAATTTATATATGAATATGACATACTTATGTAATGTACTGTATAAGGTATGTCTATCCGTAACCCTAGTATCCGTACCACAAGTCACAATGTTAACTTTGGGATAGCCCAAAGTGATGTGAATGACAAAAGTAATATTTATAATGGTCCGTTTCTTTTATTTCTTTCATGGTATGCTATAAATGCCTTTTATGTTAAACCTTTTCGAATTCAGGTCCGAAACCTTACAAATATCTGTCTTTGTCTTGTCGATTTAGATCGACCTAGTTAAGCTTATAATACTATTTGATAAGATTACCTTACTTATCTATTATTTATTGACCTCTTACGTCGGCTAATTTTGATAACTATTAAAAGCAATAAAATCCGTTAAAAACTATATTCCCAAGTATTTTATATAGGTTTGTTTCTTATCAGTTTGTACCTTTGGCACTGTTGTTAAAAGAAAAACAAAATTTCGGCACTATCAACTTTAATGTTAGTATTAATCTGTTTAGGTATTTTTTCGTGAATTATTATTTATATTGGTATGTTTTTTCTCTCTATTGTTCATCCTTAGTAGCGTGACGGAATATAGAAATAAACTCAAACTGAATTATGATGCTGTAATGACTTATATGTTAACAAAAAATTTTCGATATTGTCGCAAGCGATGTATGAGATGTAGCCAATATTAATGATACGGCGACACGTTGCTTTTTTGAGCTAGTAGGTGATACCACTATTATAACAGAACTAGGGATCCAGTTGCACGTTTCTTATCACTTACAATTAGGTACATTTCTGTGGTATGAGAGTTTATTTCCCAGATGCCTTCATTCAATCTACCAAATAATAGTTACCCGCGTGTTCATTACATAGATGGTGCATTTTATAGAAAATGTTACCTTACCTAAAATCCTGCGTGATGTCGCTAACGATAATCATATATTCCGCAGTCTAAATTTCGTTTAGACTTTCTATAGGTAAAGAGTGTTATTCGGCTTAAGGGCGTACGCTAAACCTTGCGCGGGTGCACCCGCGCGTGTCTGTATTGAAAAATATTATGAAAAACGATACGGAGCGCGTAATAATCGAAGTATAATCTCACCCAGTATTATGGGACATGGCGAGTGAACTATACAAAGATAGAGATCGCTCTCTATCTCTGAACGCACGAAGCACGACCGAAGTTTTGAATTTGACATGAGATTTCTCGTGAGAATAGTGTCAAAATTCACGATAACAATAAAGGTACCTTTTGTTCATCGGAAGCATTTTGGGAAGTGAATTAAACTTATAAGTAATAAGATATGAATACGTGAATTTGGTTATGAATAACCATAAATAATGTATCTTAACTTTATTGAAAGTTAATGTTATCGCTGGGAAATGGCAGCAAGACTGCCTTTTTGAAGAAAAAAGATTGGAGTGCAGGGATCACCGTAGTTGCATACAAGAGAAATTTAACCTTTATACAATTTCTGATATTGAACTCGTAGGTAACTACAGACTTAGTCTGAATATTAGGGTTTTTTTTTGGGAGTACTTTAAGGATGGATCATGCTATAGGTACCATGCTTAATTGCATTGAAATTTAATTGCACTACAATGAAAGAAAATTGTAATAATAGAAATTTTATATAATCAGTCCTTATTTACAAATACTCTTATGATCTCATTAATAATAAGCCTTCACAAATGTTTGAAATAAATGTATCCAAGTAACAACTCCTACGATTCTTTAACACAAGTATGAAACAATGCATTCTTTTTATTCAAAAGAATGAATTACTAAGCAATCAAGTCAAAACATTTTGCTAAGTTGAAATACATTTATGGAATTTTATATTTATTATAGATTATCAACTTGATAATTGAGATGCAAATTACACAAAAAGTCTTGATTACTAACTTAAAAAATCCAGAACTTTACAAGTAACAATAAAATCAATATTTTATTATATTAGTTTCAAATTGTATTATAAAAGTAAATTATATTATTATATTAGTAAATTATAAAAGTAAGCATAACACATATAATTTCATTAGATTTATGAGGATGAATAATAAAATATATTGAGCCAAATACAAAAAAAAACACATAAATGGAAAAAGTATATTTAAAGGAATGACAGAAAAGTTATTCTTTTAGTGCTCACTATACAGTGTTATCAAGTTGTGTGAGGGCAGCTCTTATCCCGGGAAAACTTCACTCCACCTCTTCTTTAACGCAACACATTCCTCTTCAAGATGAAAAATCACCTTCTAACTGAGTCATCAGTGCTACTTACATGGCCTTCTTCTTTCTTGTCTTGTATTTGTAGCTAAAAATATTAAATTAATTCAACCATTATTAAACATATATTTCAAACTTTATCATAATTGCATTTTTAAAATAAGAATAAATTAAAATAAGAATCTAAATAGATTCCTATCATTTCTGCTTTTAATTAATCTAACTCTGACAATAATAAAAATGCTTCTGAGTGTAGCAAGCTGATTTTGATTATTCTCACTTATTACCAATATTTGTCTGTTAAAATCTTATTTGTGATGTATTTATTGTAATTACAAGCTTGTACTTACATCTCTGTCTGTGAGAAGGTGTTCATTTGAAGTCGTTTGCACTGACATGCTCCTAGTTCTAGTGGGTTCCAGTGTTTCTGTAAAATTTAATTTAGCAAATAAGGTATATACCTAATACTATAACATATTTGTTTATTGTTTTAAACCACAATAAAGTTTTGAAAGAATTGTTAATGAATTATTGTGTTAAAACTTACCCATTGCCACTGTTGCAGTCTTTGTGCAATCGCCCAACGTATTGAATGTTATACATATTTCGCCCCAAATGCTCACGATGCTCCTCTAAGAAATTAGGCAGCGATTTCATTTGCTCCAAAGTTGGGGCGACATTGCTCCAGTTACTATTTACTCAAACTATCAATCAAAACTATAAACAAACTTTAACAAACAGAAAAAATCATGATTACGACCAAAAAATGGAATCTGTCAACACTTGAATAGCTGTCGAACAGAGATAAGAGTTTGAAATCGGCCACTTAAATTTAACAAACGCAGATGTCGAACATTTGTTACAAAATATCTAACCTAATAAACTTTGGGCCCGGAACGAACGCCGCACAGTGGTCCGGATTTTCAAAAAGGTGGACGTAGGATCGAAAATGCATATTTAACTTAACAAAAAATTGTTTCGTATAGGAAATTTAACGCTGATTAATACTTATTACTACAACTTTTCAAAAAAACTGCTCCTTCACGTCAAAAAAAAATATTGAAAATAAAAATGTATGGGAGAAAATCTATTTTATTTTTTTTCTCCATTCAGTATCAAAGTATAGCAAGCAAACCTTATATTCTGGTAAGTACGGTCGGCCAAGAAAGTGGTGTACCACTTTTGATTTAGTTTGCTAGTCATCGAAAATTACAACAAGGTTCTATTAGACTTAGCTGAAAGAGATGCATAATAATGACGTAAAGCTAATTGATAAATATTTATTCGTCATAGGTCACATAAAAGTGCATGACATTTTAACCTTTATTATTTAATGAATAAGACATTAATTACTGCCACAAAAACTTCAATGTTTCTAATCAAAAATAATACAAACTATTTAAATAGTCAACCAAATTCTTTATATAAAGAAATCTGACATTTGACATTTTGTCAAATATATTTTAGTAATTTCTGTTATTTCCCGTGTTAGTTTTTATTTAACTGCATTATAAATATCTTCGTCAATGCCTGCTAACGTGACCATTGCTGAAATTTTTTTGTTCAACCAAACTAGTTTTGATTTAGTTTCTAGCACCTAGTGACTTTCAGTATCTAATAGTGTACTCTTTGCTAGTGTCTAATAATATCTATGCATAAGGTGACAACTGTGACAAACGTCAATATCACAAGATAGCAATGTTGTCAGATCAAGGTGCAAGCAAAACAAATCTTTATTGCTCTGTAAACTGCAAGCGACATTCAGCCTTAGGGTGGTACACCACTTTCTTGGCCGACTGTACCTATTGTTCTTAATACGACGACATATAAATTGCGTACGTATCCCTGCGGCCTTGACGCCTACGACGATTCAAAGTTTAAAATTTCAATTGGTTTTTTTTTTAATTATTATCGAGTTTTTCAATTATGCTGAATTTAAAATATAATTTCTTAATTATATAAGAATTAAAACATACGCATTCCAGCATTTGTTTCATTTTATTTTAATAAAAAATAGTAATAAAAGTCTTCAATAACAGTCACGTGCTGATTCGTTGCCTATTTGTAACTGACTGAAACGACTCCTGTGATATAAGAATCATTTACCCCCACCACCGGAGACATCGACGACGCTGATTGGCTGTTGAAGATGTGGTACTAATTTTGTCAGTCACTACTTGCGCGCGTGTGTTTGTTATAAATATCTGTGCATGAAACAATTAAAGGCACTTGTTTCTCAACCCTTGAGGAAGCAACATATCTAATTATCCGTGCTGTGTGAAAGTTTAGTGAGTTTCGTTATGGCTGCATTTGTAACAAACTTGGACATCTTTATGTTCCTCCGTGTTGAAGGAGATATGAAAAATTGGGCACGACTCTATGAAGCTATTATTCTACATATCCCAGTTGAAACATGTTCACAAGATTTAGAAATAATCAAGACCTTTTTGAAGAACTACGTCAGTAATATCAATCGCAGATGGACAAGTGCTTCTAGAAATCAGAAAACTTTCATGAATAGACATGCTGCGTGGTTACAATCAAATATTAGTTGGCCAAATTGCACTACTGTTAATTTATCCGAGATTTTTCAAGCCCAAGATGAAGTTATCGAAAACATATCGTCAGACAATACTTCATTTGACATCGATACTACAACAGCTGTGATTCCGTCGACATCTAGTACAACAACTGTGGGCACATCTACCGAAGTTCAGATTAGGAAGCCTTTTGTTGACCTCAGCAACAAACAGAAGAAAAGACGTTCAGAGTCTCTTTTGGACTATTCGCCGGAAGAACTTACTTTTGCATTAGTCGAAAGACTAAGGATAGACAAGAAGAATGACTTAGCTCGTGTTATTGACCATATAACGAAGAACCCTGATAGTGTTGCTATCGTTCAAGCCACATTGTTTAAGAAAAATACGAAAAAAACTTTTGATGGAGATTATGCTCTTGGTCTTTATACATCATTGAACCTTTCAAAATGGAAATACTTGTGTTTAAGGAAAGCGCTGTTAGATTGTGAAGTTCCAGTGTTACCATCGTATCACAAACTCCTTGAAGCTAAAAATAGATGCTATCCTCATGATTTAGAAATTACTGAGAGAGGAGCCAGAGTGAAGCTTCAAGCCCTATTGGATCTGACAGTCCAGAAGATTCTTCAAATTACTGGTACCCAGATTGATTCGTCAACTGAAGGATTGAAGTTAATTAGTAAATGGGGTTTTGATGGTGCTTCTTCACAAAGTACCTACAAGCAAAGGAGTGAAGATGTAGACTTCAGTGATTCATCGGTTTTCATGTCAAGTCTTGTCCCTCTTAAATTAGTTTCTAATAATAGCACCATATGGGAAAACCCAACACCTTCTTCAACACATTATTGCAGGCCCATTAAGTTCGAGTTTTGTAAAGAGACAGCAGAATACATCAAGCAAGAAGAAGCTGCATTGAAGGAAGAAATAAAAAACATCGATTCTACAAAATGGGCAGGGCTAGAGATTAGTCACAAGCTTCATATGACAATGATCGACGGAAAAGTGGCCACTATTATAACGGATACTTCGTCTGCATCTGCCTGCAATATTTGCCTTGCTAAGCCAACTGAGATGAACAAGCTGTCAGAAGTATTTACAAGACCTGTTCGAGAAGATGTTTATAAATATGGACTTTCTACTCTTCATATGTGGATTCGTTGTATGGAGTGTATTCTACACATATCTTACAACATGGACTTTGAGATGTGGACTGCACGAGGTGCTAACAAGCAACTAAAAGCTGCGAAGAAACATTTGACACAAGAAGAATTCAAACAGCAAATGGGAATACTTGTGGATTTTGTGAAGCAAGGCTTTGGAACCACAAACGACGGAAACACAGCCAGAAGGTTTTTTAGAGATTATGAGAAATCTGCCGAAATAACCAAAGTTGACAAAGACCTGCTAAAGCATTTTGCGGTTATTCTTCAAACGATTTCATCAGGATGTGCCATATATATTGAAAAATTCAGGACTTATTGCAGAGAAACAGCTGAGATCTTTGTTCATCTATACCCATGGTTTTATATGCCCGCAAGTGTGCACAAGCTACTCATACACGGTGCAGACATTTGTCATCACTTTGGCCTCCTACCAATTGGCATTCTTTCCGAAGAAGCTGGAGAAGCAAGAAATAAAGAATTTCGAAGAGTTCGTGAGTCTCACACAAGAAAATTTAACAGGATAAAGACCAACGAGGACTTGCTTCATAATTTTTTAATTAGTTCAGACCCATATTTATCCCATATTCGACCAAAATACAGCAACTCAAAGCAATTCGATTTTTTTCCAGATGTTAAAGAGCTTTTGTTGTTGCCTGAGGTAGTAACAGAAGAAACCGAAAATATGGATCTACAGGAGTTGCAGTCTGAACATGATCCATTAATGTAAACGTGACAGATTTAGTGATGTTGTAATTGTTAGAATTGAGTTTGTTAGTAGTAGTAGTTAAGTTGTGGTCCTTTTCAGGACTACTTAAAATAGTCAAAGGGTCGTAATATTCAGCCGGATCCGGTTAGACTGGACTGGACTGGAAGACAAGAAGACGCTCGGATGATGATGATGACTTAAAATAGTCATTTTCAAGACTTCAGAAAAAGCCCTTTTCAGGGCTAAATCTATTTCTAATTGTTTCTTTCAAGATAAGTCACACTAGTAGTATAACCACCAATATCAACCATGATTTATCAATAGGAAATATCAACAGATGAAAGAATAATCATCAGAAGATTATTTAAAACAAAAATAAGCAAAAATGCTTATTTTATCATAACGTCACGCTTTATATTCCCCGAAGGCAAAGGTGTATACTACACTATAGTACACTGTAATTTCGCCAGTTATATTTAAGTCCCAAGTAATAGGGGGCGAGCCTAATAAAAGGATGGGGCACTCGTTAATAATAATAAGATAATTCAACATAAAAATTTTAAACTTTATAGCATCGTAGGCGCCAAGGCCGCAGGGATACGCAAGCAATTTATATGTCGTCGTATTAAGGACAATAAGTACTTACCAGATGATAAGGTTTGCTTGCTATACTTTGATACTGAACGGAGAAAAAAATAAAATAGATTTTCTCCCATACATTTTTATTTTCAATATTTTTTTTTGACGTAAAGGAGCAGTTTTTTTGAAAAGTTGTAGAAATAAGTATTAATCAGCGTTAAATTTCCTATACGAAACAATTTTTTGTTAAGTTAAATAAGCATTTTCGATCCTATGTCCACCTTTTTGAAAATCAGGACCACTGTGCGCCGGCGGCGTGCGCCCGCGCAAAATTTAGCGTACGCCCTAAGAGATCCAATAAAAGTAGACATGCCTTTTTTAATAATTCCATGTTTTTTAGATTGATGCAGGTACAGGAGAAAAAGAAACTAATGGATCAGTGTTATCCCGATCTATACGGATGGCTAGGTCCCTTAGAAATCTTGGTCTACAACCTGGGGACGTCATGTGTATTAGTGGGAAGAACCATTTGGATTTACACATTCCATATTTCGCGGCCATTTTTAACGGCTTGCCTATTTGCGCCATCGACAACTTGTTTAAATATGGTAGGTAATATTTTCTAGCCATAGGTACTGGAGTACTTTCTCTATAAGCCTTTTTAATGTTCTTGTTTTCTTAAGCATTGGGTAAAAGATTTAAAGTTTTATTGACCGCTATGATATTCGCTTTAACATTACTTCCAATTACAGAGTTACATTACTTTTATACGAAATATAAACAGTGTGATGCTATAAATACTGTATTATGTGTTCCAAACAAATAAACTTGTCTACCTGTCAATTATTGAATGCTTTCACTGACTCAATTAAAAACCTTTATGTTTTGTGATAATTAAATGTTTACGGGATGGAAAATTCTCTAAGATTTGAATAACTGCAATAGTTTTAGTTCATCAAGGAGGGCCAAAAAAGAAGTGAAGAATTATCGGCCCATTTAAACAATTCCCACCCTGTCAAAAGATTATTACCATTAATCTTTTTATCTACATATTTCTCTTTTCGTAATAATATAAATCGCAACAATATAACTCTGTGAAACTAAAAACCACAGTCGCTAATTTATTGGTTTACACTACATTTCTCTTCAAACGATCACAAATAATTTCAAAGGAATAAAGAATACTAACCGGCAAATTGACACAGTTAACATGGACTGTCGTAAAACGTTCGACAGAATGGATCGCAAAATACTTTTGCAGAAAATTGCCTTCAATGATGTAAGAGAAACCTCTGACGCTTTCGAATGAACTCAAATTCTTAATATAGGCATATGATTCATATGAATCTGAGGGTGTAAAAATTAGTTTCGTTTCAGGCGTATCGCAGGTCTCAACGGTCCGTTCGCTGTTGTTTATTTAGTTTTTCAATGATATTAATAATTAATGCTTTCTGAATTCCTATTATATGCAGATGATTTGAAAAATATTTACCCATAGATTTGAACATTTTAAGTTTCAAGAAGATCTGGATGACGAATCTGTATATTGTCGTAAAAACAAAGTAAAGCAAATTTTTTTTACAACCATACCCTTTACAAATATACCATCCATGTCAATCAGTAAACATAATTATACTGCGATACTATCCTTGAAAGAGTGATCAATATTAAGGATTATGGGGTAACCCATGATTCTATATTATACATTAAAAAACTTTTTTTTTACGTGTTTGTTATTACATGTTAAATATTAATATTAACTATAAATTTTATTAATAAATAAATAAACATAAAACATAAGTTCGTATAGAGTTCAAAATCCATTGACTAAATTTAACAATTTGAGTTGAGTTGAATTTCTTTTTTCCGTTGATAGAATTTCTTATTTACTTACAGATGAAGTGAAAGATATATTCAATTTGGTTCTTCCAAAAGTCGCGTTTTGTGATGAGGAAGCCTACGAAATGTTCGTGCAAGTGGTTAAGGATTTGAACTTTGACACAACAGTGATAAAATACGGAACGGGAGAAAATAGCATGAAAGATTTTGTGGAGAAATACGACAAGTACAACACGGAGGATTTTAGGCAGGATTTTTTTATTTATGATTTTACTCTCAATAATCCGAATGCATTGTCAATACATATAATAATATATGTATAAACTATATTTATAATTTTTATATATTTTATGCATTTTCAATGCGATCTTATAAGATAAATTATTATAATAGAAAAATACTAGAAAAAATCGACTCGGGTCACAAGTGAATCTCAGGCGGGAGATTCACTTATTATAATAATTTATCTTATAAGATCGCATTGAAAATGCATAAAATATATAAAAATTATAAATCTAACATGGCTGTTTCATCTTAATCGATTGACCAAACATTTGTAAAAATGTTTCTTTCGAATACGAGAGGATGTTCCTCTCATTGATGAAACAACGCTGGCCTACAGCGTAAAATCAGGAATGTACTAGAAAATTTCGACGAGTGTTCGCAAGGCTCGGTAGCTCAATTGGAAGAGCATTGGACCGGATTTCCAAAGGTTGCGGGTTCGTTTCCCGCCTGAGATTCACTTGTGACCCGAGTCGATTTTTTCTAGTATTTTTCTATTATAATAATTTAACTTATAAACTATATTCTTTACAATGATGAATACTAATACAAATTCATTGATATTAAAATTGTTGTTTGTCGTTTGCAGAGTGGCCGAATTTGATGTGGAGAAAGTATATTTATGGTTACCTACCACCAGCGGCTCGACGGGCCCTGCAAAAGTGGCAGCTTTGAAACAACGGCAGGTTCTAACTAAAACGAAATTATACCTGCAAGCTATCGTTTCGATAACTCGGGCACCACCAATGTGAGTTTCATGTGTAAATAATTAAATAAAAATTTAACAACATCACTAAAAAAAGCACAATATCAAGCTTAGTAGATACATTGTACTACGGAAATCGGAGACGATGAAGGAGCTCCTTAGAATCTGAACAGATTCGTTAGGAATTTATGCAATTGTGTATCTAAATAATCATGTACTGTATGTATTGACAATATATGGTATATTGTAGGTCGCAGCAGCGCTATATTAATCTGAACGTGGGACCCATTCACTGGGTGTCTGGAATATTCACCGCTTTATCAACGCCATTATTAAATAATTGTAACGTACAAACCTCAAGGCCATTCGATGAGGATCATCTCATTGACGTAATCAAAGAATATAAGGTAGTGGACACTTTTATTTATATTATACAGGGTTACAGGTTAAGTCAACTTGGATCCATGTTGGTTGGAGTTTCTAACATTCCTGACTGGTTTGACTATGAAACACCGAACCCGAAATCTTAACAATTTGAAAATAGGCAGAAATTTTAAATTTTGATCAAAATTGTCTATATTTTATTATATTCAATATCAAAATTGCAGGTACCTGAACAAATTGGGTCGTAAAGACGATTTGTAGTCAAAATGAAATAATTTTTAGGGCATATTTTATTTAGAGTTATTAAAAATGTCTTTAGCCGTTATTTTGCAGATGTGCTTAAAATATCTGAGTTTCTTAGGCCTTCCAACAAGGTGTGATCTTTACTTATATTATGGGTTCTCATATACATGGGTACATAAGTCCCTATCTAACCCCCATAATAAAACAACTTGTCTAGTGATAACACAAATTTCTACAAATTAAAGGAAGAAATATATAAATATTTTTGTAAAAAAACTATTAAAGATTTAAAGTTTTGGGTATGGTGTGTCATAGTCAAATTGGTCAGG
Source organism: Calamotropha paludella (assembly GCA_927399485.1). Classification (NCBI taxonomy): domain Eukaryota; kingdom Metazoa; phylum Arthropoda; class Insecta; order Lepidoptera; family Crambidae; genus Calamotropha; species Calamotropha paludella. Next base: position 14,069,300 of record OV656824.1, on the reverse strand, counting down.
AATGATGTACATACAACCCCTTAAAATATTTTAGGTCGACTTCACCTGTAACCCTGTATTTATATTTCATGTATTGTTTTGAAGGAATCTTTATATTAAATTTTGATATCAAAATAATGAGCATGGACTGTTTCAAAACGGATGTTATTTTTAATTGGTTCTTTTGATTCATTAATTACATAATTATACTTTTTTAGGAACTTTTATTAAAGGGTTTCAAGGTCATTTTTCTAAGTTGTTCTTATTTCAAATGTATTAACTTAATGTAGACTATCCTAAACTAAGGCACAACTCACGCGCACAGATACAACATACCATATCGCGCCGAACGCTGCTCGCGCTCCTTTTATTTACATACTGACAATTTTTAATTTCAGTCAATAATTACATAAAACTTAACTTACTACGTATTACGAACAGGTTACTCTTCAAGACCTAAAATGAACACTAAACTTTTTTTTCTTAACGAAACAACTTTAAATCGTTGTGGATACTTGTGTCAAAGTTTATAGTCCACAAAAATAATATTCTAATATGCATCATTTATCATCTAAGTACATTATCTAAGTACAATGTTCAAACCTTTTGCTTTTAACGTAATTCCAATAAAAGAAAAAATAAGATTGTAGATAAGAATAGTTATGTGCTACGATAATATACCTCTAGTCTAGTGTTTTAGGTAGCAACACGAAATTAAATCGTACTTTGTACATTGAAACTAGATATTTATTACTAATTGTGGAAATTTGTATTATTTAGCCTATATCAGTACTCACAAACCCTGCGGTCCTGTCATCTCTACTGTATTACAAGAAACCATGCGACTTCAGTAGTTTCAAAACTATAGTTATCACTGGCTCCAATTTACGACAAGAAGTATACGAGGATGTTTGTGTAAGTATTAATAATCTGTAAAACTTAACAAGTTTTAATTTTGATCTATTAAAATCTAAATAATTATTTAATCAATAATTAAAATAAATTTTAAATATTCCTGGTACGGTAGTATACCGGGGAAGTACGGTTAAAACCACGGAGTTATGTTATAGTGGGCATTGACTATCAGTTTTTCGTAAAACTGTGACGTAAAACTGTTTTATTTAGGCTAACTCGATTTCCGCATTCACTGGCGTCACTCCGGCCCTTCGGTTTTCGCTCGGCCGGGCTGTTAGAAAGTTACATACTACCTGTTTGTGTTAGATTGACGATCACATACTCACGATCAGTTTGGCGCGACGCGCCGAGCTGGATTTATGATAGTCTCGGAAACGCGCCACGCGTCGTCAGTTAAAACTCTGGAGTGATGATTCGAAACTCACGATCAAATTTTGGATTGACGTCAGTTCAACTGATGTGAAAAACTGACCGTCAATTCGCAGCTTTAGTTTGAAATCATCCTAAACTTTTTAGAGTATAAGTAACTGAAGTCAATACTATTTTGTATCGACCTATCGTTGAAATAATTACTAACGACCGTCGGCAGTTTAAACATAAATTTGATGAAATTGATTTAACTATTAAAATTTTAAAACTAAGTAAATATGAGTACATTAATCTCTCGACAAGTTTTTATATCATACAATTTGTGTAATGACGTTATAAGTTGATAGTAAAAGTTTTAAATTAAAAGTTTATTCATTTTCTTTTAGCACATTTAAATAAAAACTTGTTTTTAAAAAGGTTTTTCCTTTTTATTTATTTATTTTACCGGCCGGGAATTGAACTCGTGACGTATTAGAAGGCACCGTGAAACCGGTCGTCATAGGTTGTCAAACATTCGGTACATAATAGGGTGGTATAAGATACAGAAATATTTAAAAAATGAGTTGTATTTATTTATTTCGTAAGTCACTTTACAGTAGGAAAAATGTCTTAAACTAAAAAAGGTGTACATGTGACGCCCGACAAGTAAACAGCAATAAATAATGAAATTTTTAACCAGAGGGTTTACAGGTTTTTAACCAAACCCGTAATGATTAATGTATTAATTATATTTTTCAAATAAATAACCTAACAAATACAATGAAATCAACTAATTTACTAACGTCTACTCAAGGGCCCTGTCAGAATAACAGCGCCTCTGTGTTCGTTCTTTCCATCTCCGAACGACGCAGAGGCTTTTATGCTGAGGCTGGGTCCTTTTTGGCCTCAGACACACCATTTTTTTTATACTATTTTATATGTATCTTTCTTTTTTTAAGTTGTTACTCTTTTTAATTATAAACATCTTTTGTTGTTGTGTGTTTGAGTTCCAAATAAATGTTTTTCTTTCTTTCTTTCTTTTTTAATTTCAGTATATTTTTCGACGCAATTTTTACTAAAAGGCTGTCAATCACCCTTAATGGGCGGGAAGTCCTTACACCGTTCTTGTACCATTAACGTTTTTAAATTCACTAAAAAACAGATATTTAAGATATTTTAAAAGTAATTTTTAGAGAGAAAGCTTGCCAAGAAATATTGACGTTAACTTGTGACTGTGTGAACAATTTCCATTACCTGATCGTCCTTTATCTATATCTATATCATATCTCATTAGTTTTGACTCCCTGGATTGTCAGGGAGTCAAAACTAATGAGATATGTCATTTTTTACAGTCTAGATTGTCTGAAGGATCTTATGTTATAAATATGTACGGTCAAACGGAGAGTATCGGCCCAATCATTGTGTCGGATCCATTTGGACCAAGGAATGCTTTCGTGATGCCGGTACCAGCTTATGAAACTAAGGTGTGTTCAGTATTTTGATTAAATAATTTAATTAATTATTACACTTGCATCCACTTGTTCAAATAAAACACACTTACCTGCCCATGCCACACGTATAACAAAAAGCCTTTTATTTTCATATTTTTTATTTCACCCTGAAGATTCGACTCTTTTTTCTGGGGCCGTGTTTACAAGGACATGAAATGTAAAGATTAAATAACTAGGTCGATGCAGTCGCTAAGCATAAAGCGTTGTTAGCACCATATAGTGGAGCGGAGCGTTATACACAAAAAATAAAAATATAATAAAATTCAATAATGTTTAGTAAATTTTAAAATTCCATGAAAATGAAAACTTTAAAAAGCGCGTGCTTTTGTTTCAATGGGAAATCCCATAGAGCTAATGTTTTTTGGTCATAACTTTTTCATTTTAACAAATTTCAAAATTCTGTCACAATCTGGTCCCAAATGTGTTGATTCGATTCCTCACAAAAATTATGAAAATCGGTTAAGAACTCGGAAAGTTATGGCATACCAGACATTGTGTCATTGAAGCTGATCCATTGGAGCTCCGCTCGTTTCGCTGGCTCCGCTCCAATAATAACCCATGACTCAGATACATAATAAATCAGTAAAAATTCATTACATCAAAAATCTGCTTCCAGGATTCGAATCCAGGACCGTCAGTGCGAAAGGCAGGATCGCTATAAAAATATGAGACGCCTTTTAGTTATCCGCAAAAACTGTGTTTTATTTTAGTTAAATTCATATACTACTCTCAAGTAGTCCTACTGGAAGGTATAACAAGAAATCCATTACACTTAAAGGGTGTCGTTAAACGTGTATAAATATATGTACGAGTAATATTAATATGATCTTTTACTGCTATGTCAAACGCGTCTGTCAAACGTGGGGATTACGGCATACGTTTTTGGGGCAGGCATCTGTCGAGCAGTGAGATGGGTATGGATACCTTGGGCTAGCAAGTAAAATAAAAACCTAATAAGATTGTTGATATGCAAGTCGTAGCCAGTGAACATGGTGTAACAGTTTAGGCCATAACTTTTGTCTTTATGGGGGAAAATTTGGATAACTCTTCTTTAGTAGAGGTGCTAAGTAACATGCTCAATGTTTTCAGATTGTTGACCCTGATACGGGAACGGAAATAACGGAACCTTTGAAGCCAGGCGAGCTTTGGGCTAAAGGACCACTATTTACAGTCAGTATTTAAATATTTGTTTAGATTTTTTTTAAATATCAACAAAATGTTCAATACATTCCTCGTAACCTCTCGCGGTAAGATAAACGCTTGTGTTACGACTAGGACCACGTCCGGGTGACCTTTTAGCCAATCATAGCTAATAGGTCACTAAACCTCAGGGAGTCGATTTTTAGTTTAATTTTGCCAGTTTATGTGATAAAAAAATCTCTTTTCATCTGTCCAGGACTCGTATTTCTATTACTTGTAGTATTTGTAAAAATTGTTGCAGCGAAAATATCAATTTTCAGAAAATTTTCGCGTTTTCGTCCACTTCAGATATTATTTTGTGGCTTAGTGACGTTTTAGCTAACATATGGCAGCGTAGCTTGTGTTCAAGTTTTAAAATCTATCGAGACAGATGCGCTACAGCTGCCTTGAATTGCCCTAAACATAACTGATTTAAACCTATTCACTCTAAAGCAGTACTTCAAAAAATAACCAATCAATGAGAAGGACCTTGAAGAAGTAATGGGTAGCGAGTTCGGCCTAAGATTACGAAGGTTAAGTCACTTACGCATTATTAGGTTTTCGGATAGGTGATCACAAAATTATCGTCTTCTCGAGTTCTTCCGTGCTTCGGAAGGTATGTTAAGTCGTTGTACGACTGTATCTGTAGTCGTTAGCACTTAACGAACTCATTGACTGATTATGTTCCATTCTTCGTAGGGAGTTTTTATCCATAGTATAGGCAGGGTGTAACGAAAATGAAAACTATAAAAAAAAATCATTCGGTAGTAACTAAAAAAAATGTACGCGATAATGTGGTGTCGGCTCGCCTCGCACGCTTTATTATATTAACATAAATTAGGCGGTATAACTGAAGCAGTCAGTTGCTGTTGCTAGGATAAAAAGGGTTTATAATTTAGCTGTACCTAACCAATTTTTGCCGTGCAATCTTTAGTAGCAAAACTGCTAGCGGACCCGCACGAAGTCTGAAAATTATGATGTCTTCTAAGGTTACAGATAATTTTGGCAGCCAAGTTCGATAACCGTCTTGCTTCGAAATGAAAATTTTAAAAGTAATCATTTATATTATACCTAAGTAGACGTATGGCTTGATGCCCTTTTTATAAAGATTGGCTAGTAATGTTTGGCATGTGGTTAATTAAAATAGTCTGTTTATATTGTGGCCTTATAATTACAGTCTCTTAATGTCTCGGGACATTCTGAGTTACAATATATCCCTTCTTTTAAAACATCGTTAGGAAAGTGAGCTATGACCAAACATGCGAGTCCAATGCGTTCATATCCACCTTAGGCTGAAAACGTTAACCACTGCGCCATTAAGCTCTACCTCTCAGTTCCTAATCATTTCTAATAAGGATTATTCAAATAAATACAACAGGAATACTACAGAAATCCAGAGGAGACAAAAAAAGCATTGACGAATGACGGATGGTTGAAAACAGGCGATATATTTTATAAAGATGAGGCTGGACGTTTTTATTACGTGGAAAGGCTCAAAACGGTGATCAAGTATAGAAGTTACCATGTAAGTAATACCGTGTAATCTTCATTTTCAGGGATCCGTACATTAAAATGAGAAATAACTAACATTTCTGTCTGTTCCTCTGCTCAAAGCCCCATCAAAGTTTTACTTCAGCAAAATAACTATATGATTATATGCATAACAAATCTGGTTTCTTTTGTATACGAGTACGGAAATGATCATGCTAGCCCTACTTATTAATTCCTTTAGATATAATTATGAGCAAAGATATTTATTTTATTATAAGCCTTGCGGTGTCCGGAAGATAGAACAGCTCCAACCCTTCACGCTTAAGGCTATCGTAAAAGGCGACTAATGATACGGATGGCAATCACTATACACCTCCGGTAGGCCACAAAATAGGCAGCATCGTTTTCTGTATTATGGTATCCGATCAACCGTATGATAATCGGCACGCCAAGCGTGGAGAATATGGCAAAACCAAAAACAAAAAATGAGGGAGGCGTCCGTTCAGCACTGGAAGTCTTTCGACTGAGGCCAATGAAAAAAGCACTAGATAAAGATATATATTTTTTTAATACGATCATTTAAAATGCGATAATTCTAAAGTCTTAATATCGGAAGACTTTGTACTGAGAAAAGGTCTTTATAAAACACGGCAAGATCTTTCTTATCGCCCTTTAATTAATTGTTAAAAAGTTTCTTGATTTAAGAAAACTTTTCCCACAGCATGAAAGATGAATAAGAAAAAATAACATTACGAAATTTTAATTATTGAAGCAGTATTTTTACTTAACTTCTTTTATTTTTGTTTGCTTATAAGATACGTCGTAGGGTAGCAGTTAACACAAAGACTTCCCAACACGGGAATTGAACCAGTACTGTGAAGTCCTACTCTTAGTTGAAAAACTTTTAGTGTTAAAAAAAATTTCAAAACAATACTCCTTAAAAGACTTTTTTTTAATCATAACCATCAAGCAGTGCAACGAAGTCTTAAACATGAGTTCCTCTGCGCAAGACATATCTGACATATACATTTAAAATAGTACCTATATCTAATTTCAAACATTTGTTCTGTAGATACCGCAATACATGCACAGATTTCTACGAACAAATCTTGTAATGTGCTGTAGAGGTTTAATTTTAATAATACGGTTATAATAGCCGATTGGTGCTCCTTTCATAAGAATGATGCCTCATAATAAAAGTTTTAATAATAAGTTGTCGATCATTTAGAACATCAAATTCTTCGTAAAGTTTGATTGTAGGATATCTGAACTGCTTGAAATTTATTGTCCTTAGAATAGACCCCTCCAAATTAATAAAAGCGCTTTTCCTAGCTCTTCCCCAAACTGAGATACCGTATGCAATCACTAATTGACACAGATTTAAACGATTGTTTTCTCTGTATTTGATCTGTTAAATTTAAATTTGTTGAAGGTTGGTATAAGTTTGCGAATGAGTGTTTTTATTTTACTTATATGTTCTTTCCAATTTTAATTTTTATCGATTTCTATTTCAAGGTATTTGATATGGTATCAGATAAAGTAAAGCAATTCCAATAGTTACTTTAAAGGCAATAAGGTGAATGTACTTTTAGATTAATGTCCATAGGTGGTTGTAAGTTTTGCTTAATACTAAATGGTACGTATCTTGTGTTTATTTAAATTTAGTGTGAGTAAGTTCCAGTCAAGCCATTTTTCAATTTCTGAAGACCTTTCTCTGCCAACATTTTAACGTGAGCCCATGTTGTGTTTTTGAACAAAAATACAATATTGTCTGCAAATGCAATCAATTTTGAGTCTGGCAGGTTAATATTACAGAGACAGTTTATAGAAATTAAGAACAATGTAGGACCAAGTAATGATTCCTGTGGTACACTAAAATTAATTTTGCTTCAGAGCAAGATATCTCTAATTTTAACCATTTGGGATCTTTTGTTTAGATAATCCTTTAAATCTAGCGCGATACCTCGTACACTTATAAGTTCAAACTTAGGTATGAGCTGGGGGATCAAGACAGTATCAAACGCTTTGGCTAAGTCTAGAATACCCCACAATTTTTTTTTGGAATCAAGATAACCAACTACATTTTTATCCAAGTTTTCCATTGCATCCATATTTGATCTACTTTTACTAAATCCAAATTGATTATTAAAAGTGATATCATAATTTTCTAGGTAGTTTTTTTTATCTTTTTGTCTTCAGTATTTTACACAAAGTTGGCAAAGTGAGATCGAACGATAATTAATGATACTGACTCTCTCCCCTGACTTAAGAACTGGCACTATTATAGACTAGTTCAACCCTCCTTAGGTTTTTCCAGTTTTTGGGTCCATATTTATATAATCAGACTAATTAAGCCTTTTTTACTGCGTCAGAATTGTAAGCGGTATTTCATGGGTCATGCCTTAATCATATGGGGAAACAGAAAAACTACTACAGGTCACATGTCAGTAACATTGATTGTTATGAGCTCAGTGGATGTATTCGAAGAATCTATTCCAACCATAGGTGTTACGTGTGTTAATTCGAGGGATAATGGCTTTGTTTTGTATTTCAAGAGTAATTTGGTAAGAGAGTAGTAAGAGTAATTTTAATAAGAGTTATTTGGTAAACTGTTTTCAGTAAAAGGATGAAGTTGTAAGGATTCTTATTAAATTATGTTATACATTTACAAAATACCAAATGATGTATAATTTATGAACTTATATAATGAACTGAGGGAGGAAGGGATGCTGCCTGTTTTACAGGGAAATACTAGTTTAAGCCTAAATGTTTTACTTTTTACTATAATTACTTTAAAGTATGTTATAACACTGAACGATTTGGTTTAACCTACATTCTTTTATTTTCACCGTTATAGAAATATAGGCGTTGGATGTTAATAAATACTGTGCCGACACTTGTAATATTTTCTCTTATATAGAAGAAATAAAATAAACAATAATAATTATTATAGATAATTCCAGCTGAACTAGAAGACCTAATACGCCAACACCCAGGAGTTCGTGAAGTGGTAGTATCTTCTGTGCCACACGATTTAGATGGTGAACATCCTGTGGCTTGCATTGTTAAAGAGCAAGGAACTGCCGTCTGTGCTAAAGAAATTACTCATCTGATTGCTGGTAGGTTAAGAGATTTTCTAAGCGTTTAAACAACCCCGCTAGTAACACAGTATAAAATGCACTGTTTTATATGTAATAATTGTAATAATAGATATTATCATTTGTTCATCTAAATATTTATCTAAACATGACTACTGAAATTTAAGAATCATATGAAGATCGATGTGCAAGTAACAAAGCGGGCGTTATTTTATTATAAATCAAAGTAATCATAAATTTGGTAGATGTTGCGATGTATTAAAGAAAATACATATAAAATCTTTAAGAACGTCTAGTAGCAATATGCCACAAAACGTTCTCTATATGCACACGTTTTCACAAGCACTAAAGACACCACGGTTTGCTTATTAAAACTTACGGCGGTAAAATAAGAGGACGCAAATAACTGTTTCTAAGATAGTTATATATATCTCTTAATTTCAACATATAACTGCTAGATTTTTATAATTAAAGAAATTATTACAAGAAAAAATTCAAAATGTCTGAGCTGTCAGTCGAATAACATTTGAATTATTTCTTGTAATCCTCTTGCTATTCGAATACTTTTCTAAATAAACTTCTTCCAATTATATGATAGTAGTGTAAAATCATATCAAAATCATGAAGAGGTTTTATTCGAACTCACTAACCCCGTTTATGGTGTAATGAGTCCACTTGTATATGTACAATTACTATGGCAATGATGTCTGTCGTTAAGGATTTCAGTTGATGCACGTTGCCATCTTTCGGTTTTATCATCACTTAACATCAAGTGAGACAAAGACTAAGGACACCAGTTGTTAATAAAAAAAAACTAACGCGGTCCTTCTTGTTTTGGTAGGAACAATTGATGGCTACACTATCGTATTACAGTTTTATCAAGTTAAGGACCTTTTTTTAATCTTTATTATTTCTATTCATTGTACAGCATATATAATGTTGTATTGACAATTTTTTCCAGATAAATTATCAGAGAGCAAGCAGCTGCGTGGAGGCGTTATCTTCCTAGATGAGACACCGCTTACATCAAGCGGTAAAGTCGCTCAAAGAAAAGTGAAAGAAATTGTGATGAAATCTGTAAGGGAACTATGAGATGGCTGACAAAAAAAAACAAATGACTGCCATGAGATACAAATACGCAATTTGTTTAATTGACTCTAATTTTATACTAGAAAGTTAAAGTAAATAAAAATAAAACTTTATTGTTCGTTTCTTATCTTATGAATAAAAATAATCATATTATGAAAAGTTAAGCTTGACACAATTTCAAAATTCGGTTACCCCTCACCATACTAGGAATAAACCTCGATTTCGGTTAATAAGGTGCATACAGACGAAGGAAGTCTTCTTTGCTATCATTGCGATCAAAGATCGGTACGATTTAACTTTAAACAATAACATTTGCATGCCGTAATTCCTAGAGTTTAATCTATTACTTGGGAATTGGTGTATAAAAACAAAACAAGTCATCTTAAAAACATTTGGGCATAAAGCAAGGGTTTAAATGCATTATTTCTATATAAGTGTACAATTGCCAGATTTGCAAGTGTGTGAAAGGGGTGATAGTGTAACATATAGTATGCGTGTGATTCATTATTTTCAAGTGTATTCGTATTTTGTGTTATTGAGTGTGTAAATGCAATTTAATGTATGATTGCAATTTTTACTAATTTGTAGTAGATACTTCGTTTTATTGTAGCTCGCAGTTAATAAACATTGTTGCAGCTTGCTTTTAGCATTTTGTATTAGAAGGTGGTATTTATTTAGTATTTTGTTCATTTTTTGTAAATAATAGGTACATCTTTATACACTAAAATACTGCTTAGCAAGTACAGTTATGTGTTGGAGGGTTTGGCAGACGATATTTGATCAGCGCTTACGAGTTTTCATTGTCTTGACATAAATTGTTAAAATTAAATTGTTGAAAAATCTATTTTGAAGTGAAAACTTCTTTAGCATCGTTGTGATTTGAAAAAGAACTTTACTTAATTTTACGAAAAAGCGACAGTAAAAAGAGTTAGACACATAAATTCATAAGATTTAACGTAGGAGAAAATGAGACAGGAAGCATTATGTACGTGTGTTAAAACGTGTTTGTGTGCGTATGCGTAGTACAAAGCTTGAGAGAAGGCATCATAAAAACCCTGGTATTTTGTGTACGTGTACGAATTATTTTTAAAGGTTTCACTTCTAACAGGTGTGAATTGAACATATGCTTTTTTTATAAGTATTATTCAAGTTTAATGAGGAAGGTTACATTCTACCCACGTATTAAAGCCACACAAATTCAAATTCATATTATTTTATAATAACAAATAGTATACCATGTTAAGACCTCAATTCAATAAACCTTATTCTGCTCAACTTAATTATTTAAAATCTATATTGACATGTCTCTAAATATCGCACTTTTAAAGTCTACTCTATATCTCAATCAACATAGTTTATATACTATGGTATATCAGCGGGTTCAATTTTTTAAAGCTGTAATTTTTAGTTTTTGCTTAATAAAAATGTTATTGCAAATAAATAAGTAACTAACTACTTATTTTTTATGTTGAGTATACCTACCCATGAATTGTGCCAATCAAAGATAAATAATTGCAAAATAACTCTATGCGGCTGATACTGCACTAACTATTATAAATATTGTTTCTCCGTGACTGGTTATAAGTGGTTTAATGTTGAATGCAAAAAAAAACATTTCACATTTCTGCTGTTTCCTGTTCCTGTAATTTCCTTTCTTTGCAAATTATACAATTTGACTAACTACGAATTTTAGTGTCCACCACACTCCCAAAAACTCGATAGTACGATCTTCATAAATTGGTAGCTTAGGTTCATTTTGTGTTCTTTTGTCTTGGCTTCATCATGACGGGGTACCCGCCAATCGGTGCCACTGAGATACAGATAGAAACACGTTGATCTTCATTTGAATTTAAGGAGGTTAACTCAAATTCACGCAATACTCGCGCGCATATTATCTTTACGATTTGTATCCCAAAAGTTCTGAGTGGAAGCGAAAATAAATATAAAAAAGACATTTCTAGATTATCTTCTGGCGCGCAATGGCTAGAATTTAATTGGCCTAAATAAAATATTTAGGCTAATTAAATTGTCAGCGTCTATAATATTATTAATTAACTAAGTATTTGGTGTTTTTGCCTCATGCTGTTTATCTTCAAAGTTAGATGCCGACCATAGCCCATTGATACATATAACGCGTTAGTATACTGAGGCTCTCACAACCGAATGAATTTTATTATAAACGACACGTTTTGTGGAAAATGTCAATCCAATCTCCCGCCAAGTGCGAAATACGCGGGGTCATTCGTTATATCGTTTGGAAGGGAAAACCTCCGGTTAAGGTTTATAATGAGGTGAAAACTGCATATGGTGATAAAGCTCTGAATCGTACGAGTGTGTACAAGTGGTATCGCGAGTTTAAAATGCCAGATCACACACGGCCAACGCCTCAAAGGAACTGCTTGCCTCGTTAAATGGGATATCCGGAACTACCCCGCGCATTCCCCTGAAATAGCACCTTCAGATTATTATTTATTTACCTTCCTGAAGCTGCACATGGGTGGAAAATGATTTTCAACCGACGAGGAGGTAAAGGAGGAGGTGGAGAAGTGGACGAAGGGGTTGGCGGGAAACTACTTCAAGAAAGGCATCCAAAAGTTGATACCCCGCTACATTACCTGCATTGAGAGGAATGGCGACTATGTCGAAAAATAGCTTACATGTGTACTACGGTAACTATGTAATTTTATTGTATCAATAAAAAAAATTGTAACCTACAAACATTCAGTACACTTACTTTCTGGATATGCCTCGTGCAATACAATCCCCTGTCCTAGTATATCGCAAATTCTAAATGTAAGTTTTATTGTACTAGTTAATACTGTACACTGCATCTACACGCTAGACGGCGGCGTTTGAAGTTTAACAGATTACCCTCTGGTAATCTGGTAATTGCAAACAATATATATATTGATATTATCGATATAGCTTAAGTTTTACTGTTCTGTGGTATAATATGAGTATATCTTTTTAATACATCGGCAAGGAGTATTTTAGAATATTGTTTTCCTATCTGATCTCCCCAGTACGCTGTACATGCCGTAAACATTAAGTGCGTACAGAACCAGTGCATGAAATTATATTGCAGTTTCAATAAATATACTGAATTTTTTAAGGTATGTCTGTCTTGTTGTATTCAACAACCATTGCTGTTTTTACACATAATCATGCTTGTTATTGAACTTACACTAACATCTATGTTTAATTAAATGGAATAAGAATATGTCTATAGGTATGTATATTTAAGTACTTTCCAACACTAGGTTACGGTGTTAAGCTCTGAAACCCAGGGGTAGAATAATTCAAATTCTACTTGAGGAGAATTTTTTCAGCACATTTTCTTATATTAAGGGGTACTCATATTAACGCTAAAACAAAAATCTAAAATTAATATATTTATAAAAAATCTTCGCCATATATACAGGGTGTGGCGTAAATAGTGGTCCAAAGCTAAGGGTTCGGCGTACTAGGTATTCAACTATATAATACCACTATTTTTACCCAATTTTACCCAAGGGTTTATAGAAAAACATATTAAAACCTTTTTATATAATTTTCTTTACCCTTTTTCATAAAAATGCATGCAGTTTTCACAATAAGCGTTCTTTTCTTATTCCGTTTTCTGTTTGTTACTGCTGGATACATAAGCTATCTTAACAAAATACTATCTTTGATGTAAATTTTAAGATTTTAATGCAAAATTAGCTTATTCTTAATTTTTAACCCAAACTTTAACTTATCATGGATAATCAGACGCGTTTTTTGCAAAAAAAATGTACTACACGCTTAGTGCCCATAAACTTTAAAACATGCCTACTAAATACCGATTTCAAAATGGTATTACAATAGTGGATCCTAATAATAAAAAAAAACATGTCTCAGGTAAAAGAAAAGGTCAATTGGTACCTATGTTTACCAATAATAAAAAACTTATTGTTGCGTCTGAGCGCTACCTGCACCTCCGCATTCCGCGTTCCAGCGCATTCAAGCAAAAATCTCGATATGACTCAGTACGATCTCGTGCGTCGTTTGCGTTTTGTGTGTGTTCTGTTTATCTCTGCCGTTTGTTGTTGAACTTGTTGTTTTGGTAATATTCACGACACTGGCTACGTTTTCTGGACATTGATTTGCTCAACGTCTTGGACAAAGTTACTGTGCAGTGACGGATACAAAATGGCTCAATAATGGCCGCGTGAATATGCTGACATGCATTTTATTTACGGCGAATGCAGAGGCGTCGGTAGAGCAGCAGCTCGACTTTATTGAGAGAGATATCCCGATCGAAGACATCCGGACCATCGGGTATTTGGGAGAGTCCATAACGCCTACACTGAGGGAAAGGTACCTGGAACAGGCGTAGGCGGTGCGAGCGAAGGGCGACCTCGGGTGTACAATGACGGAGTGGTGTTGAATTTGATTGCTCGAGATTCAACGTCATCGATCCGTGATTTATCTCGCAGAACCGGCATTTCTACCAGATCTGTGAACCGAATTCTAAAAAGGCATGAACTGTACCCATACCACTATCAAAGAGTACAGTCGTTGCTGCCAAGAGATTATCCGCTACGAGTAAGGTTTTGTAGAGAAATGCTGCGTAGGATTAGAGAGAACCCACAATTTTTTAATAAAATATTATGGAGCGACGAGTCATCCTGCAAAAAAGATGGATACCTTAACCTGCACAATCTGCATAGCTGGCAGCTGGAGAACCCGCATCTTAAAAGGCAAGATAGGTCGCAATACCAATTTAACTTAATATTTTATTTAATAAACGTGTGGACCGGAATAATTAACGGACAAATAGTCGGTCCACATGAACTGCCAGACACCTTAAACGCAGAAAGGTACTTAAGTTTTTTGCAGAATGACTTACATTCACTGATGGTAAATATTGCTCCAGAAGTTCGACAGAAGATATGGTTGCATAACGAGGGCTGTCCCGCTCATTATGCTCTTAGTGTTCGAGAGCACCTCAACTCAACTTATCCTAATAGATGGATAGGGCGCTTAGGTCCAATATTGTGGCCACCACGCTCACCAGACCTAAATCCCCTGGATTTCTTTTATTGGGGTTGTCTAAAAGAAAGGGTGTATAAAGAAGAAATAACGAGTTTCGACCAACTGAGGACTAGAATCCAGACAGCAGCACGAGAAATCGAAGAAAGCAGGTTTGCTCATCGAATCAAACGATCATTTATCCGACGATGCAGAGCGTGTATAGCTGCGCATGGAGGACATTTTGAACATTTGGCGTAATTTGTTAACATTATGTCAAAAACAGTTATTAAATAATGACATCACCATTATGTTTTTTATTTATTATTATTTCAATTATGTTAGGTCTCAATCACTACAACTTGGTTGTTATTTTCGAATTAAATAGCCATAACTATTGCTAGGTTTACTTAATAAAATTTTTATTTAAATAAAAATTTGATTTAGTGAACCTAGCAATATTGTAGCATTTTAAAATGTGTATCTTCTAAGGATATATTTGAATGCATTGCCATTGCCAGTATAGTACTTTTTTTTTTTCAAATAATGCTTTAATATTAACGTAACTAAATTTCCATAGTATTTTGATGAACTTCTTCATTATTACGAATAACTTTTTTTTATTATAAGGATCACCTATTGTAATACCATTTTGAAATCGGTATTTAGTAGGCATGTTTAAAAGTTTATGGGCACTAAGCGTGTAGTAAATTTTTTTTGCAAAAATCGCGTCTGATTATCCATGATAAGTTAAAGTTTGGGTGAAAAATTAAGAATAAGCTATTTTTCTTAATTCTAATCTTAAAATGTACATTTAAGATAGCTAATGTATCCAGCAGTAACAAACAGAAAACGGAATAAGAAAAGAACGTTTATTGTGAAAACTGCATCCATTTTTATGAAAAAGTTTAAAGAAAATTATATAAAAAGGTTTAAATATGTTTTTCTATAAACCCTTGGGTAAAATTGGGTAAAAATAGTGGTATTATATAGTTGAATACCTAGTACGCCGAACCCTTAGCTTTGGACCACTATTTACGCCACACCCTGTATAGCCAACCTATAATCTAAGATCACAGCTGTTTGTGTGATTCTTTGTCCGCTCTATTTCCATTGTATCAATAATGTTACCATAGCAACGCTCTTACCGCTAGTAGTTCGTCTACCGGACGCTAGATGGCGCTAGCGGAAAAATATTTAATAATAGAAAAAATTTAAAGAATTTTGTCCACCCGGGACGGGCCGTTAGTATACCTATCTAAAAAATATTTATAATAATATTCCAATAAATTAGCGTAGTCCAAAGTAAGAACTGAAAAGCTTGTGTTACAGATACTGTAATGGACATACATACACAAAATTAAATCTTTTCCCCGCAAGGGTAGACAGAGATCACAGATTCCCACTATCCCGACATACACCTTTAGCTTCCTCAACTCTTATTCAGATCTTTCATACAAGTTCGTCGGTTACGGGTACTTATGACCTGGCCTTTCTTCTTTTTTTCTAACTTACATAAATAAATATGATACAGAAATAAATTATATTTATAAAAAATATCTATGACCATGACTAATTTACAAATGTAGAATGGGGCAAATGCCCTTTCTGGTCAATGGCTTCGTAGGCAGGGTCACTGCCGTTCGGCCAAACAGATCGTTATAAATGGTGTTAAGTTTTTTCTTATTTGTAAAACTAACAGCTATTCAAAAGTGACAGTTATTTACATTGATAACTATACGCCATTAAAAGAGTTTTAATATTAAATTATTTATTTAGCTCTTACACTTCCGCGGATATCTTATATTTCCGTGTACATTACAAATTTAAATAAAACAACTTATTTTGGGTTTTTTGCACATAATTTATATATAATCCTAACGTATCGACTCCTATATAAAGCCGGTATACACGACCCAGAGTATGAAGTTTTCACCATTTAATTACTAATCTTATTTAAATAAAATATAATAAATGAATTGGGCACAAACTACGAAACAGTTTTATTTAATTTCAACTCTTTTAATTGTGATTAATTTTATTTTTTAATATTAATATTGTTTATAAAAAAAAATATAGTTCATAAAGTAAATACTAATTTAAAAATAGTAACGATACTCGTTTGTTTATGATATAAAATTTACGACTTGACACTATCGGGCAAGTGTTATAACAGACCGAGTTATTGAGAAATTGATCAAGTTTGGCTCCTGTGTGAGACCAGTGATTGTTTTCATTTTCTGATGCCTTACCGTTATTCCTTATCACATTATGGGAAGTGATTTTCAACGAGAGTGGAAAAAAGAGCCGAGGCGAGGGGAAAGTTTTATACCAGTAAATACATTATAAAAATGAACAATGAAAACATAAAACAATAGAGGCTCTAGATGGGAGCCTTGGGGAACTCTTGATGAAATGCCGCTTTAATGAACGTTTTCATGTAAGCGACATGATTTAGGAAGACATTGATAACTTAAAAAGAAAGAAAATATGTGTAGAGTTGCTAACTGCATCTTTAAAATATGGAATGTATGGCATCTTTTCCACCACCCTTAGATATGTCAATTTTAGAGAGATAATTCTCAATGGTTTCGCACGGCATTATATTATAGTACATATAGATAGTAATGATTACAACAGAACTACCATCGCCAACATGGTCATCCACGTGGACACTCAAATATTCAACTTCAAAGATGGACTGAAAAGATATATTAAACATGTTAAAACACATTAACCGTCTCGCGCCACCTGATAATCCCAATGTATTATATCAGGAATAGAATTAATTTCGTTTGGATTTAATGAATGACCAACAGTGTTTCGAGCAATGGTCAATATTATTTTCCGATCATTCCAAAAATAAGCAATAACAAGTCACTTCGAATTTACTCTAAGTAAGATAGTTTTAATTCCGAAAATAAAGCGCAAAATGAGAGCCTCTACTGCACATGCTCGTTTTCATGTAGTTCTTCTCTCTTTAAGAATTGAATTATAGTGAAAGAAAACTAAACAGGATAAACATTGTTCCGTTTTAGCATTTTAGTTGGTATAAAACAATCTTTAACATCATATAGAAGTTTTCCTACACCCTTTCAATACTTTCTCGGGGTTGTTTGTAGTAGTGTGCTATTTATTCATATCCAGGTACTAAGATAGATAGAAGGGTCCGCCAAATAACTTTTTTTTTTCAACTAGTGCTTATTTCGTGAATGGTAACACTTAGCTCATGTCTGATTTGACAGATAATTAGTTTTATCCCTCCGCTGAACGAATATGGTTGTGTATACGCTTGAACAACGCTGGGAAATATTGCGACATTACTTTGAAAATCATGGTAATGTTGCAGAATGTGTGCGAAAATTGCGTACGGTTTTTGGAAGAAGAGAAGCACCGTCAGCTCCGTATGTTCGTTATCTTGTGAAAAAAGTGAAAGAAACTGGCATCCTCATCGATAAACCAAAGCGTGAAAAGCCAAAAACAGTGCGTACACCCGAGAATATTGATGCTGTGGCAGAAAGTGTGCGTGAAGCGCCATCAACATCAATTCACCGTCGTTCTCAACAATTGAACATTTCGGAGACATCATTGAGACGAATTTTGCATAAAGACCTTGGTATGACGCCATACAAAGTCCAATTGGTTCAGGAGTTGAAGCCAACTGATCATCCAATGCGTTTTCCCTTCGCTGAGTGGGCCTGCGATCGACTTACAGAAGATGCCGATTTTGCCAAAAAAATCATCTTTTCGGATGAAGCTCATTTTGATCTTGGCGGGTATGTAAACAAGCAAAATTGTCGCATTTGGGGCACAGAAAACCCGCACGCATACATTGAAAAGCCGGTACACCCAAAACGAGTCACTGTTTGGTGCGGATTTTGGTCCAGAGGCATAATTGGGCCATTTTTCTTCGAAAATGAGCAAGGAGTGGCCGTTACAGTCAATGGCGATCGTTATCGGGCCATGTTGAACGAATTTTTGTTCACAAAAATTGAAGAGGAGGATATTGGCAACATTTGGTTTCAACAGGATGGCGCTACGTGCCACACAGCCGAAGCTACACTCGATGTTTTGCGCCCTGTTTTTGAAGATCGCATTATCAGCCGCAGAGCTGATGTCGTTTGGCCACCTCGGAGCTGCGATTTGACACCGTTGGACTATTATTTGTGGGGTGCCCTCAAAGATAAATGTTACGCCGACAAGCCAGAGACAATTGACGCTTTAAAGGACAATATTCGTGAAGCCATTGGTGAAATACAGCTGCACACAATCGATAATGTGCTTAAAAATTGGACCGATCGTGTAGGCTACTGCATGGCCAGCCGAGGCAGCCATTTGAATGAAATTATTTTCCATTATTAACCGGAAGGATTGTACTTTCAAATAAAAAAAGAAATTTGAGAAAATATTCAGTAGTTTTTTTTTATAGCATTTTCAAAAAAAAAAAAGTTATTTGGCGGACCTTTTACTAAAATTTAATAATATTTAGGAATAAAGACAAAAGGGAATTATCACTTTTGTGTATTTAAATATTAAAAAGGCAGCAGTGCCTTTGATGGATGTATTTTTAGAAGTTCTGGTTGGGTTTCATTGGCGATCACAAGATTGGTGGTCGTGATCGAAACGTCGAGAATAGTGTTTCTTTGCCCTCGACATACTTTGAAACGCATAAAAAACCTGTTTAGTTTCACAAAAAGGACATTTTTTGACGGCCGCTTAGGCAATAGTCACGATCTTAGTAATCTACTTTTTGTACCAAAGATCGAAGGGCATTATGTTTTAGTGATAAGCCTAAGTATTTGTTCCTGAGTTATGGTCATCTATACTACTTATTAATGTATTCTATACGTTATTTACTTTCCATGGTACAAGCTCTCGGTACTGAATAATTGTTGTGAGTTGTCAGAAATTTCTTTATTAAGGTTTTTGTTGATTACATTTTTGCCGGTTTTTTTAGAATAGATAATTTTACTAACTGATTATCTGCGGGGAAAACATTTATATAATTTTAAGATATCGATTTTTAAAGCATGAAAGTACGTAGCTTGTAGACAGATTACATGGGCTACACTATATTTGATGTGATAGAAGCAGATCTTTGAGAACTTTAAGCTAGCGACAGGCAAGAAACCGCACAAGACCGGGGTAAGTGGCGTTCTCTTATATCGGAGGCCAAGATACACTTTGAGTTGCTGAGCCAGCGTATATTTCATTTGACTATAAAATCATTTGATGTAGGTACCAACTGGTTTAAAGTATCTGAAATAAAAACGACAATTGCACATAATTATGTTATTTTGTATTCCCTCTGGTTCTGCCAGAAATTACATACAGAAGGGCTTAATCAAATGGCAAACTATTAATTCTTTTAATCTCTAACATAACCTTGAAGGTTTAATTCCTTCAACACAAAAGTTTTAAATATAAGAAAAAAAGTTTGAATATTATTTCAATCATTTGGA
Source organism: Calamotropha paludella (assembly GCA_927399485.1). Classification (NCBI taxonomy): domain Eukaryota; kingdom Metazoa; phylum Arthropoda; class Insecta; order Lepidoptera; family Crambidae; genus Calamotropha; species Calamotropha paludella. The sequence continues at coordinate 14,049,236 of OV656824.1, read as the reverse complement.
TTTATTTTGTCCAAGTGATTTTTCCTGAGCGATAATATAATAATACACTCGAGAGCAATGAATTCGGGTCACTTAAAGAATGTTAAAAATCTCGGAAACTAAAAATGATAGGTTAATGCAATAAATTGTATTTAATAGACAATGTAATACTCCTTAAATGAAAGTAAAAAAAATATGAGTCACCATACATTTTATTAACACAAAATTACATAAAGAAAAAAACTGCTGATCTCTCCTTAAAACAAAAATAGGAAACATGAAATGTTTGAACTTTATTACGATTTTCTTGAATTTTAATACTTCGTATTGCCTCCTCGTGCTTCCATTACTGCGTTTACGCGGTTTGGCATGCTGTACACCAAGTTCCTTATACGATTTTGGGGAATATTCTCCCATTCCTCTGTGAGAGCAATTTTGAGCTCACGAAGCGTGATTGGGGGAGGGTTTCGTTGTTTTACGCATCTGCCTAGCTCGTCCCAAGCATGCTCGATCGGGTTGATATCCGGGCTGCGTGCTGGCCACTCCATACGAGTAATGTTCATCTCTTGAAGGTAGTCATTCACAATCCTACCTGAATGAGGTCGGGCATTGTCATGCATAAATATAGCATCCTCACCTAAATTGACCATAAATGGACCAACGTGATCATTGAGGATTTCTTCCACATATCTTACGCTAGTTAAAGAGCCGTTTTCTATGATCACCAGCTCTGTGCGACTTTCAGAAGAAATTCCGGCCCACACAAGTACAGACCCACCACCGTAGGCTACTTTTTCTTCGATGCATGCTTGCTTGAATCTTTCCCCTGGTCTTCGATACACTCTGTGTCTTCCATCGTGCTTGTAGAGCATAAATTTTGATTCGTCGGAGAACATAACTTTTGACCAATCTTCAATACTCCAATTTACGTGGCTCTGGGCATATCTTAGTCTTGAAATACGATGCCCACGCTCCAGTTTAGGGCCGTTTGCAGTTCTAAGGGGTTTTAAGTTAGATTCAGCAAGCCGACGTCTTACTGTCCATGCACTTGGGTTACTTCCTCCGAGGCGTCGAAACTGATTGGTGAGTTCAGTTCCTATGAGAAAGCGATTTCGAAGCATGGTGTTCACCAAGTATCGGTCTTCTCGTGCTGTGGTACACCTGGTTCTGCCCGTTCCTGGTCTGCGTAGGTAAAAACCAGTTTCTTCGTAACGTCGGAGAACTCTTTGTACTGTTGACAGCGACACACCGACAGTCCTGGCTGTATCGCGCTGACTCCGGCCGGTTTCCAGCATTGTAAGTATTCTGGTGCATTCTTCAGGCGTAAGCGACATAATTTCAGCTTGAATAATGAATATAGAGCACTATCAACATGGTTTATGTACCCACATAAATGACAGATTACAAACAAAAGCAAAACCAAATGCTGTAATTTCGTAGTTCCATCTTCGAAAGTGGCTCTTTTTCAAATTTGATTTTTTTATGATATAACTTTACAATAACTAAGAAGTTTTAATACCTTCATTTAAGGAGTATTACATTGTCTATTAAATACAATTTATTGCATTAACCTAGCATTTTTAGTTTCCGAGATTTTTAGGATTCTTTAAGTGACCCGGATTCATTGCTCTCGAGTGTATTTGTATGTATTTCAGTTAATAAAAAATATTTCCTAATACTGAAGTGGTATTCACAGTCTCTGTAACCGACGCCAGGAAGAAGTCAATAATACTCATTTGTTGTGAAGGATGTTTTAGTTATCTTTTATCGATAGATTAGCAAATCAATGTTAGCGTTTCTTGCATTAACTGCTGCCTAACTTAACGTTCTGTGAAATCTTGGTTAAGGACCTTGATGATTCGATTTACTTGAAGATGGTAAAATGGCACATTAATTTTCTCAGTGGTTATTGACATTTAACGACCGGTTTTGCCTGCGGCCGAGTGGGTCTCTCCAAAAGCCATACCTTTGATCCAAAACGAAATTTGTGTAATTTACGAGAATTTGTACCATAGCAATGGAAATATACAAGTATAATTCTACAAATATTACAACAAATTATACTGTACATAAGTCGTAAAAGCCGACAACGTAATTATTACACTTATGTTGGTCAGAAGAGATTTGACTACCGATCGGTGCAACGGTAGTTTGTACGGTTGTATTTTACAAGTTCTAATTATTCAATTCAATTTTTCATCAATTTATGACAAAATATGCAAGTTTTCTTATGACGCTATCACGTAATATTATCGTCCATAAACTGACTTTATAGACAAATATTTTTTGTTATTAAGTTATTTTACATGCATGTGGATCTTCTTGTTCTCCGCAATAAAGTTTTATTATTGTTAACATTATTACATTTCGTTTAAATGAAGGAAAATAAACGAGTATAAAAATATCGATGTATATGTAATTTTAATCAAAGTATGCCATCTTGTTAAGGGTAGGCTTTGGGAATTTAGCCGTCTGTCGTGAAGTAGGTATATATCTGTACCGAGGTACAAAAAAAATGTGAATAAAATATTAATACTTTATTAATTAATAACTTAGACAATACATACCTTTGTCCAAAATAATTATATCTAAGTGTACAGTGATTTTTTACTAATTCAATTCCTAAAACCTACTTTTGGTCTAATTTATCACCTTATCAAAATTATTCCATGTTTTCACAATCGTAATATTTATACCTTACCTGGTGACTTTCAGGTCACTTATTGGCAATTTATCAAATCACAGTCAATAATTTTATTTATAACGACTGTAAATAGTTTTTCATTGACATGTTATTTTACTGTGAAACATCATTTTACAGTTCGATAAAACGTCTTCATTTACAATAAACAAATAGTTACGAAGCTACATAACATACTTACTGACCTATTAACCACCCCATATCTATTGTCAAAACCCATTGATGGTCTTTATGGACTTTTAAGTTCATTCAAGCCTTATTTATTACTTTATTGGAAAAGTGGATTTTTGGATTAACATGGGTGAGAAAATACATTATTAAAAATTTCACAGAAATTATCAGCAGCTTCTACCGTACACATATAGTGCATGCCTAAAATTCTATTTCTAAATTGAGAAATAACTGTAAGTGAAGGAAAGTTGATATCTTCTTTTATCAACAGTTTACTACAGATTAAAAATATTATTACTACAGATTTAGATTAAAAATATCCACTTAACAAAGAATCTTGCATCAAGAATTATAAAAATGCATAAAGATCATTAATGTATTTATACACAGGATTTTAATTGACTCGAAACTTTACAATAGGCCTAGTATGAGGTTATGCCTTTTTTTTTCGTAATCAAAAGCTAACATCATTACTGCTCATAGTCAGTGTGAGTAAAAGTGAGCCACGGTTTTCGTTAGTTTAAATAAACTCGTACTAAGCCCACTGTTTTAAAAACATAGTGTTCTTCTTGAACACATAAAAAGGAGAAATAATTATAGAAATACCAAATAGACTTGAAATATGGCTATCTTTTCATTCTTTGTATAGCAATAAGTCCAAGAGTGTGGGGTAAAGTTTGGGCTTGAAGGTGAATATCGCTTTTTTACGTTGTGTAACTAGGTGGGTAGGTTCCTAGGGTCATTTACTAGGTTTCCGGTAAAAAAAATACAAATTAATCCCGGGCCATGAATCATAAAATATTTACGCCCCGCCACATCTGACTCTTGACAAGAACAGGCACTTAGGCCGTATACAATAGCCGCATCTGTTCCATGCTTGAGTAAATAAATAGGTACCATCGATATTAGACACCACTTGTAATATTTATTTAATATTGTGATACATTTATTAGTGGCCGTAGTCACATTTGAAGCAAATAATGTCTATGCCAGGTGACTCTGCTCTGTCGTTACAGTGGCTAATTGGATTTAATGGAGTTGGAGCTATGAAATCCAGGCTGCAGTCACAGTAATCCCAAAAAGGATGCCAGACACAACGAGCTTTTTCGTCGAGGGCACTCAAATTACAGGGTATCTCTCTGGTAAACAGGGTCAATACAGGGATTAAAAATTTAAGTTCCTCCGTACTAGTTTTCTATACTTTAACAATATATATTGTTTGTGGATGATCTCTGATAAACAAAATTTAAACATTATATTTGTAAAGCAAGAGAGTCGTAGTATTTGGCTAAAGAGATGATACATAAGTTATTTTAACTTTGGTCGCCATATTAACAATTCGTATGAAAATCTTGATCATAAATTTTAAATAATTCTTCGCTTTATCTTGACTTCGTACCCGTTCACGGCTACCACTGAGATGCTGATGACCACATGCAGATCTTTGTACGAATTAGAAGAAGTCAGTTCAAATTCTCGCAATACTCGCGTACATATTGTCTTCACAAGTTTGGTCCCAAAATATCGACCTGGAAGTTGTTATGTCCGTTAAATACTTATTCTTGTTACGGTTATTGGTGATTTGGGATGAAAAAGATTTAATACTTGGAGAAATTGTATAAAGTTAGTATTAGTTTATATACTGTTATTAGGATGATGTGTATATAATATATAAATCTGAATAACTGAAAATGAAAATAGTTGCTATTTTCACGGCACGGTCAAAAATATAACTCTGCAAAGAGTTTAAGGCACCCATACAACAGCCTCATCGTATGCACTAGTATATCTAAACGGCGTACTACTGAGCATTGTATTAGTGTGATCTAGATCATGTTGCTCCCAGTCGCCACCGAGTTAACAGCGACATAGAGCACGAGTGAAGGTAATATGCTCGCCCGCAGTTTGGCTCGCTGCTCAACAGACATCAAAATAAGTTAATTTAAGGCGTTATGTCAGTACTTTATCCGAGCGGCCTGTGAGCATCATACGCATATACGCTTACAAGATGTTGTTGCGACTGCTACGGCGTTGTAGTGCATTAGGAATATTTCCGGAGGCCCAAACAGATGGCTTTCACGCTATCATGCTTAAGAAAGTAGCCTACTTAATGTAACGCTAGCGTGGCGGTTGAAATAGCATCTTGATAGCGATAGCTGGAAGACCAGACTGTCCAATACAAGGATGGAGCTAGGCTAATTAAGTAATCAAGTTTGTACTATGTCTATTTACTAATAATATTGATACAGAATAAGCTCTAGTTGTTACTAATTATTACTAACAAGTTAGGGATCTTTGTCTGGTATTAATTTTTCTTATTATTATACTATGTTACCTAAACAATCCATAGGTCCCAGGCTAAATGGTATGTAGGCATTGGGATGCCTTCGTTCGGTATTTTGAGGGTTGAACCTTTCCGGGTCGAAGGCATCCGGATTTTCCCAGAACCGTGGATCGCGATGAAGATGGAAGATAGGAATCACCAACGAGCAGCCAGCAGGAAGGTAGCCTGATTCTGAAAATTTGAAGAGTTTATAGTATTTTATTTAAAGCTTTAAAATAGTACAATCGTTGTATTCTAGTAGTATTTCTTACATCACACCATTTAGCCTAGCCCAAATTAAGCACTGTAAGGCTTGTGTTATGGAAACTAAGGTAACAGATACGTAATATTCATATGTATATACGATCCATGACTCAGTAACATATGCTCGTATTCATCACGCAAACCTGCCCCTACCAGAATTTGAATCCAGGACTGTCAGTGGAAATAGCAGGAATGCTACCGATGAACAAAGTGAAAAAAGACTTGGATTCCTAATATAAAATTAAAAAATGTTAATTTGGTTATTTTATCGGTCTTATTGGTGTAATATTAACAGTGTTTTTCGATCGACTTACTTATAGCTATGTCCTCTTTCACTGTTCTTTGCAGCAAAGCTCCAATGGGAAATAGCCGTAGTATCTCCTTGAATACCATCTCTAAGTAAGGCATCCGCTTGAGATCCTCATCAGTTACGTCACGATCGGCACCGCCTATAACTCTCTTTATTTCATTGTAGAGTTTCTCCTTAAAATTTATGAAATTGTAATACAGTATTTTGTTTAGTTTTTATATGGGAGGTGATGACAGTTAATAATACTATAGTAGAAATAAAAACTGCTAAATGGAATGTCAGATGGGCATTATTGGATGGGTTACATAGATAAGCAGTTGAGACAGTTGAGTTGTTGATAGTTACTTAAATAGTTGTTGTAGACAGTATTGCGTAAAGTCATATGGCGTCGTATTTTATGATCAGAAGAAAACTGACCTGCCGCTCATTTGGTCACTTCATATTGATTTTTAAGTGTTAACATTAAATAGCTATGCATCACTAATATTTGCTAAGTAGATACCTGACAATCCGGATGGTAGGCCATCATTAGTAGTAAGAATGAAGCAATCTTTGCTGATGCTTCTTGACTCTAGAAAAAAAGACATTTCTAAATAGTCGTTTATACAAACCACTTCCAGTTCTACAATCCATTTGTAATCTTTGACATACCAATTATATGTGATTAGTAAAGAAAACATACAAAAACTTATTTTGTAACTTTATGATTTAAGTTTAAACGTACTTCTTTGAAAAAAACATTTTTTCTACAGCTAAAGTAATTGTAGCAAAAGTGTGACTATCTTTTGTTATTGTTTTAAGAAACTAAGAGCACTATTTTGTATTGGTTAAGTTTTATTTTTCAGCGTAACAGATTTCAAAGAGTACTTACAGATGTGAAAACAGTAAACGTTTCCTTTTCCATTTCATCTTCATCTAGTTCTTCTGATAATATAAATCTATCTATAACACTTAGCATGGCATCTTCTTTCATCTCCATATGTTCTGATTTGAAATCTTCTGCTATGTTATTCAGATGATCTTTTCTATGCTTTAGAACATCTTTAGAAAATTCAGCAGATTTGAAACTAAAATCTTTCTGAACCTTGTAGAAATCTGATATCCAGAATATTGGATCTATCTGGAGATACCATTTTGTCATTCGGCTAAATACAACGTCGTATAAACTACAAAAAAGAAAACATTGTTTCAAACATACGAAATTTCAAATAAAGCTCTGCTACTTGCACTTGAATACAATATGAGTAAACCCTGGCATTACTCATATTATATTCCAAGTTTCTTTTAAAATTAACCAATTTTGACATAGATCTAATAAACTTGGCAGCGATAATATTTTCACAAAAATTATTAGAACAGATATTTCCTAGGTCAACCCATAGTTTGTTACTGAGGAGATTGGAACATGCTTAAAATAACTACATGACCATGAGTGAATGTGTATGATCATAGCAAAAACTTATCTGTGTTGACTTACAGAGGTGTTTTGTCAATAATTTCTTGTAGGTGAGGCAAATTCATGGTTTGCTTTTTAGTCAACCCCATAAGAGTTTCTGAAAAGAAGACTTGTTTGAAATAATGATGATAAGATCGAACGTCTTCGACACAACGTAAAAATTATATTGCGATCTGGAATCTCTATCAGAATATCGGCCAGATATTTCTTTTGCGTTAACTATCCCTCTTTTGTTTAAATTTGTTACATTCAAACCTGTTGTTTTTAAAATAGAAGGTGCTAAGTACACAAAAATAAAATAAATCTTTTAATTATTAACATCCAGTTAAGGAATAGGAAATTTCATGAAACATTATTTTAAAGTAAGATAATTATTATTATATTGGCCGTGTGCTAGCCAGTAGAGCAGAAAAGCACCCACTCTTTACACTCAATGGCATCGTAAAACGCGATTTATGATACTGGTGATAATCACCATACATCTCATGTAGACTACAGAATAGGCAGCAACATATTCCGAATTATGGTCGCCTTGTCAAGCTTGGAGATTATGGCAGAATGGTATTTGGCCTTTTCTTTTTGCGGAAAGCCTGCGTCATACGTACACTGTTGGACGTTTCGTGCCCGAGATGACGATAACGATTAATTATTTGTAGTATATGAGTGAAAGAAGAAACGATTGAAAGAGGCAGTTTAAACTTACGGCACACAGAATAGCTGGTGGTTTTTACAATATCTTGATATATGTCAAACTGCTTATCGGAAGGTATTGTCCTGAACTTGTCCATTAACAGATCCACTTCTTTGTTGAAGACCTGACTGTAGTACTCAATAGCGCGTTTGCCATAGTTCGGATTAGCGATCTTACGGTGTTTTCTCCACGCTGGGCCTAATTTTAGACATTCCATTAATTTATAAAAAGTAATTTTTGCCTGTGAATACAGTAAATAAAAAAATACCATACCCAATATATACCACCATGTAAAATTTTTTGGATGCGAATCTAATCAAAAAAATATTTTTTGCTGCTACTAACAGAAATTTTAGGTCCAAGATTTCTGGATTCAAAACTGGACGAAAGAACGGTTACATTAAACAAAAACAAAAAATTACCTGACCCACTTAAAATTCCACCGCCTAGAACATCATTCATATATTTGTATTGAGGCCCTTTAAAGCTTAGTTTGGAATTAGTAAGAAGAATCTGAAAACGGAAAATATAATTTCACATAAATAAAAAGCGTAACCCCTACATTTCTCTATTGATTTCTTATAAATCTAAACCTTTAAAGGTTGAGAATTCGGAAGAGCTTTTTCAACTTTGACCTATTCGTCACTAAACATCAACAAGCCAGAATGATTCATTAAAAACAATGAACTGCGAGGTTGGTGAGGTGACAGGTAGCTTGACATTCTTAATGCACAAATGAAAGGGATATGTTACTTTAGATGATATAGCTTGGTCTTGTAGTACTTGGATAATGGAGCGAGCTGACAGCATCCGATTTTACAAAGTCCTTTAAATTTTTCCCAGTATTCTAATCAATTTACAAATAAATTGTCGTTAACTTTACCTTCAGCTCCTCAGGGCTGCTAACAATGATATTGAGATCTGGACCCAACCAGAACTTTACAATGTCTCCGTAGTCAATCATCAATTTTTTTATTACATCGAGCATCTCTGGAAAAGAGAAGTTAATGTTTATCTTTGTCGGCGCTCGATGCCACAGTGGTTAGCACGTTCGGTTTGCGATCGCAAAGGTTAAGCAACATTTCATAAAGGCAATCGGAAGGATAATCAAAAATTTATTATCTCAAAAAAAAAAAAAGTTATAACCACTCGGTCACGGAGTTAAATAAATAAATAGAATAAGTTTAAAATCATATTTTAATATAACATAATTATAAATTGACATAAAGTGATATCAAAATAAATTGTAATGCTTCATCTGTAATACTTTACCATAAAATACACTTTTTGGTTAAAACAATTTGAATGTTGAAGAACCTAGTAGATGTTCGGAATCCGGGACAGCAATGTGGACACGGGAAAAGTGGCAAAATTTCTGGATATTTCCTAATTTTCCGGCTAATTATCCAGCCAGGTTGGCTAAGTTTTACACTTGAAGATCTCAAAAAAATAAATTTATTATTTGATATAGCATCTTGGCCTATTTTTGTGGGTAGTTTAACCGATTCATTTCGGATGGCATGTCTGGCGCGCCATCACTTTCTTTTACATGTCATTTTTAAATCGATGATAACTCTTTCAAATTAAGTTTTAGGGAAATCTACCCAGAATAAAACTATCTTCATTTTTCACGTAAATCAAGCTCGTAGCCTTCGTTTCTGGTAATTGTATGTAGCAACGAATCGGTTAAATGTAGTAAATATGAGTTTTAAATCTTAAAATTAGATAGTCCATTTTGCAACTGCACCTAAAACTGAGCACACTTCCGAAAGATACCTTAAAATCTATTGAAACAGTCGCAACTGTAATTTATAATCAATCATATAACAGAGGATAAAAAGGCTTTTGAGTAAGGACTTTAGTTGCTTATTATGCGTATGTATTCAACCACCTCCGTCCTCAGCAGTAAAAATATAATCGATTTATAAATAAATCAAAGAAACAAAGAAAAATAAAACAAGTACGCACAATTTGAAATTCTCAAGAACAAGTTGCACGTATGTTTAGTAATTATGGCCATTATATTAAACCACTGACCCGTCGGTCATTGCGGAAACCAATATAATTGTTAGCTCCCTTATGTGGAATAACATGAATTGACACTACAATTAACTTGTTTATCTGTTCCTATAATGTGAATAATTTTCCTTAATGCATTAAAACAAAGAGCAATCATGATCACACAAACTCTTATTCCACTTATGTAAACTTATGTTTTTAGTAATATAATAAATATTAATTTGGGGAGGCAAAGTGGTTACAGAGTTGATTTTTAAACGCCAGATTCGCAAGATCCTATCCCATGCCCGGAATTTGATTCGGAGTCGAAGCTCGGCAACTTTAGAACGAGAAAATCTCGAGTTTCCTCTTACTTCCGATCCGGTTATATTGTAGTCGGTTATACCCATAGCGATAGTCTGTACCTCGGCAGTGGATATATTTAATAATCCGATGAAGATGATAATATTGACGTAACTAGAACATGCAATTAGCTAAGCTGATGCTCCTGGGATAATAATATGTTTTACTTTCATACCAATTAATCTCGTTTATGGATTCTAGAGTATAGAATAGACACATGAGTGGGATACATAGATAAATAATATGTATTAAAATATATAAAAAACTTTTGACTCAAGTACAACTGCTGATATTCATCCCACATGGCATATGTGGCCTTTTGTAGCTCAAATCCGGGACCTCTACTCCCGAGTAGGATGTTTTATTTTCATTGGTACGTACGTCACGTAATAAATTGATTTTCATAGTATAGTTTCGCAATGATCTATTGGTGGTCTTTTGTTTTCTGTTCGATTTATTATTGACATCAAAAACTGACAAAACATTGGAATTTATTAAAATTATTATTGTACGCAGTTAATCTCAAATATTCCTTCGATATTATTCTATGATGATATTTTATTCGATCATTTCCTATCACTTAAAATTCCAGTAGCTTCTTAAAAACTTAATATACTTTTAACTGACGTAATACTAACGTTACTTTTTTAGTTATATAGCTTGTAATACTGTAAAATATTATAAGGCTGAAAATTCACCGAAAACTAAATAAATAAATTTATAAGTCTACCTTTCGCTCGACAGATTACACCATGGTACTAATCTCGGTAATGTTATATTCGGAGATTTATCTGGACATAAAACTAATACTCGACAAGCATAATGATTATATTTTTATGCTAATGCTACAAATTAGCATACAAAATATGTGTCTTTGTAGTTGAGGTCTGTAATGATTTTAAAAACCAGAATTTTATATTCACATATATAACCATAAAAGCTATAAATATTCCCAAAATGAATAACATAATATAAATAAAAAAAGTGTGCAATTCACGCGTGGTAGAAGTGAAACCTTCAAAAATAATAAATACACGTGTACAAAATACCACGGTTGTTGTGATGCCTTCTCTCAAGCTTTGTACTACGTATGCGAACACAAACACGTTAATACACGAACATAATGCTTCCTACCTCATTTTCTCCTACGTTAAATCTTATGAATTTATGTGTCTATCTCTTTTTCTGTCGCTTTTTCGTTTCATCGACTATCAAATCACAACGATGCTAAAGAAGTTTTCACTTCAAAACATTATTTCGTTCGCAGTTGGAATATGCAACTGCTTTATGGGATGCATGTTATAACATATAGTCTGCTAACATTGTACACGGTGCACTGACATTTCTTAAAAAGAAATTTACAAGTGAAGACATGTTACAATTTTAGATGATTTCATATAAAAATTTGTAATGAAACAATTGCCACAATCCCCACTTTTGACACTTATTGTTTTGTGATTCTTTCACGGTAAGTCAGTGCATGGGTATCTGCTTACCCTCAATAAATAAATAGTTATATTATATAAACTATTTGTGTTCAGCCGTTTTAGTCACACAGTTATTTGTTATTATATTGTAAATTCTTTAATGTTGATTTGTATCTTGAAAGCGTTTTTTCACTAAAAGAAACAAACTTAAAAAAATATAGTGCTTTAAAGTATTTCTGTATGCGACGCCGAAATATCAGAGACCTAAGAAAACACAAGAATATTTTTTTATGATACTTAATTTTCTTACAGAGATTTTTTTCAATAGTAAAAGAAAATTGAATTGTTATGATAATATATGGCAGGTATAAAGTACATGATAATTATTTTTCTTAGAGTCCACATGACTTCTATTTACGTCTAGATAATCGTTACTTATGCTGCATATAATTACCTAGTCATGCTGTTCCATTCTCATCTGAGGCATGTAATTATGTGTAATTATTGATTAATTTAATTTCATCGAATTACATTGCGAGGTGACGGTTTCATAAAGTACATAATAATATAATTAAATAATTGTGTAATTAAAACAATAGAATATAATAACACAAACAAAATGATTATCACAGTATTATATTATAGCAGATTCAAAACAATATAAATTTATTCTATTACACACATGTTGGTAAAAAATGTTTGATTTAACTAGCTGACCCGGCAACGCGTTGCTATGGTAACGTTAAAAGAGCGGGAAAAAGAGCGGACAGACAAACACACAAACAACAAATTTGTGTTCTTAGATTATAGACTAGATTATATAGATAACGGAAAATATTTAATAATAATTTCTATTATTAAATATTTTCCGTTAGCGCCATCTAGCGTCCAGTAGACGAACTACTTGCGGTTAACGCGTTGCTATGGTAACGTTATTGATACAATGGAAAAAGAGCGGGAAAAAGAGCGGACAGACAAACACACAAACCACTGTGATCTTAGATTATATATTAATTGCCATAAATCCCAAATGAGCATCTGAAATGAAAATTTTGAAGAGGAAATTTATAGAAGAATATTTTTGAATCCCTATTCAACGATACCGATAAACGATCTTTTAACATGTAGGTACGTCAATTTTATTTTCATCCCACCACCTCGGAAAGTGTAATTTTGCGCTTCGAAATCTGGCTGGAAAATTCTATTTTATTCGCTTGAGCGGCAAAGTAGATTTGAATTTAGAACATCACATATAATGAGTACTCAATATAATTGTAAATTCAAAACGTCATTAAACCTATTTAATGTAACCTCTATGGTGCCAAATTTATGATAAGAACTTTTTAAATTGTGAAAAAATTTAAATTTGGAACCTTCTTGGTTTCTTTGTTTTATTTGCGTGCTTCGCGCCATTCTAGTTTTTCACGTTTTATTGCTTAATATAATTAACATAACCTAAAAACTGTACAAAAAAATCAACTAAAATGAGTGACATTAGCGACGATGAAGTTTATCTAACGCCAACTGAGTTAACTGAAACAGTTAATAATGCGCAAATGAGCCTTCTCCCTCAGCAATCACGAGAGAAGTATTTGAAACAGTACGATATATTTAACATGTGGCGACTAGCTAAAGGAGCAAAAACTTTCTCCGAAAACGTTTTGCTGGCATATTTTATAGAATTATCTGAGACCAAGAAAGCAAGCACGCTATGGAGTACGTATTCAATGCTAAAATTAACAATTAAGATGAAGAAAGACGTTCATATCGACACCTATCATAAATTAGTGGCATTTTTAAAAAGAGCCTCATCTGGTTATAAGCCAAAAAAATCGAAGGTTTTCACAGCATCTGAAATTGCAAAGTTTATTAATAAAGCACCTGATTCCGTATATTTAGCGGCAAAAGTAAGTCAATACGTGTAATTTTTTGTTGTTGATAAAATTGTACATAGTACTTACAATATTTTTAATTTGATTAATTTATTTACGATTATAAATACTTCTTTTGTTACAGGTTGTTCTTATTATTGGTATAACCGGAGCATGTCGAACAAATGAACTTACACTACTTAATGTCAATAACGTATCAAAATATTCTCATAATTCTGATGAATTGCTATTAATTAATGTACTAAATACCAAGACAAAAAAAGACCGCAACTTCGTTATTCGCAAGGAATATGTAAACATTGTTCAGAAATATCAAGCTTTACGTCCTTCTAACACCCCAATTGAACGATTTTTTCTACAATATCGCAACGGAAAGTGTATCCGACAACCTATGGGTCAGAATAAAATTGGCAGTATTCCACGAGAAATAGCAACTTTTCTCGGACTTTTAGAACCCCCGTTATACACCGGTCACTGTTTTAGAAGAACCTCAGCCACACTTTTGGCCGAATCAGGGGCTGATCTTCTATCGCTTAAGCGCCATGGAGGCTGGAAGTCTAATTCGGTTGTAGAGGGATACATAGAGGATTCAATCCAAAGTAAATCAAAAATTTGTAATAGTATCGTGGAGGCCATAACGCTGAAAGAACCTCTGTCAGATTCTTGGTCTCGCCCTTCTACATCTAAAATGAGCCCCCATAAGATTGGAAACAATAGCCCTCTCTCGCCAACATTTACGCCAATAGAATCCAATGAATCGGCACAACTATTTAAAATTACTGATAGTTTACCACAAAACAGCGCACAATTCACAAACACCAACATAACATTACCTAACAAAAATATTAAACTTAACATAAGTAACTGTAGCAACGTTACATTTAATATTTCCTAATTATTTTCTACTTCTTATTATTTTCTTCAATTTATAGATTATCTTAATGTGTTTTAATTGAAATAAAAATATTTTGTCATTATAAATTGTTTTCTTTTTCATTTTGTCATTTCCTCGCTGAGGTGGGATGAAAAGTTACGTATTGCACTCGAGTGGAAAGATTTTTCACCTTGTGCTCGTTTGTTTCCCTCGCTGACGCTCAGGATTCTAATTTAGAATCACTCGCTGCGCTCGTGATTCAACTTTAGAATCCTTCGCTTGCTCGGTCATCCAAATCGAGCACGCGGTTAAAAAGGAACTTTCCACTCTTGTATAATAAATAACTATTTTCATAGTATGGCGTATGAATCGCCATACGGAATTGTGATTACATATCTAGTGACACCCCGAAGATTAAAATAAATCAATTAACGTAAAAATCAACATCGGCCCGCGCGTTTGATCTTTAGAGTGCCACATAGAAACAAATACACATAGACTGATCAACACATTACACCTACTTCGCGTCGCGCAGTCGTGAAAAGACACAGAAGTAGCTGCGCAGTGCTTATCATGTTTTGCAGCCATCATTTTTGGTTAATTAACAGACTAATAAATCAGAGAAATATTAAAATGGACATTAAAAATTGTAAACAGATGGCTAAATTTTAAATATTATCCACCTCGCAATCTTTGAAAGCCTATTTTAGTGAAAGAAGCCCATTAATTACTTTTTATAATTATAATGAAAGATGAGAGTCTGGAAATTTCTTGAGATCTATTTTGGATAAGAACCATGAAGTCTTCCGTTTAGATTTTTAGTTTTAAGTTGAAAACTTAAGTCATAACTCACTCAATGTTAATTGACAATTTTCATAGTTTTTATCAAAGTTACGTAGCTGATTATTTTATGCATAAAAGTAAAACACTTGAAAATAAAGTTTCAAAAATGAAATCTGGAATAAGTCGTCTACTTCTTTATATAGAGTTTTTTAAGTTGGTCAGGTTGAATATTCTCAAAACTTTAAAAGAAAATGTGTATTTCAAAAACTGTGAAAAATATCTGGACCTCTACATAGAATATGTAGAATTATTTATATTTATAAGTTTAGTTTCTTAGTTAATACTAGCTGATCCGGTAACGCGTTGCTATGGTAACGTTAATTGATACAATGGAAAAAGAGCGGACAGACAAACACACAAACAACAAATTTGTTTTCTTAGATTAAAGATTTTTTATGCTTGACAGATAAGAATTATGAAATGGCATTTTTATGACCGACCAAACGACCGTTTGGTGCAACGGTAGCGATCCTGCTTTTCGCACCGACGGTCCTGGGTATGAGTCCCAGAATAGGCAAATGTTTGAGTGATGAATACGAGTATTTGTAATTGAATAATGGGTATTTATATAAATATTTCTATTAATATTACTTATTTATGCACAATTTCCCGTTACTCTAATATACATAATAGAAGACTTACAGTGCTTACTTTGGGCTCGGATAATTGGTGTGGATGTAAAAAATATGATTATTATTATTATAATTTTACTTTGGAATATTTGAAAGCGAGACATATATTTTTTGTTGCTGTCCCCGAAAGATGCGACTTTATCAAATTAATCAAGGGAAGCTTCTTACAATATTTCAAAAGGCACCATCAGATATTTCACTATTTCCCTTACCTACACATTAATCTCCAACTCAAGTTACTATTAATATAGAGGCTTTGATACATTTCACTTTTTTTTCTTTTAAGTATGTGCCTTTAGTTGTTAAAGGTGGATAAGTAGGATTTTTTTTGTTTTGGTTTAGATATTACAAAACATTATTTAGACGTGTTACTGATAAATTAATTAGACTGGATCCATGTAAGAAACTTAAATCAAGAGAATGAAATTATGACACTAGTTTTACTTTGTAGATAGAGGGACAACTTTCATTAAAAGTTACTACTATATATTATACAAATATTTTCTACAAAGTTAGCTATAAAAGCACATTAGCTATAAAATTACCGTTTTATAAATGGATGGTTAATATATTTCCCACAATCACACAAATTAACCTAGCCCAAAGTAAGCACTGTAAGGCTTGTGTTATGGATACTAGGGTAAAGGATACGGCGCGAAGGTAGGATCGCTACCGTCGTACCAAACGGTCGTCATGCCACGTAATATATGAAAAGTTTTGTTTTTATTACTAAATTTTTTGAAATTTTCTAAGTAAATTACTTACAGAAAGCATCATGTAATGCTTAGATGAATTACATAATCCTTCCTTACAAATTTTGTGTATTTAATTTGGTCGGTATTGAGGTCTCAGTAAAGTATCAATCCATCGAAACCAAATGGCAGACAGTTGGATTTTGTTTAAAGATGTAGCTTAAAAATGTGATCTGCATTATTAATTTATATAAACAAACTGAGGTTACTATTCTTGTAGAAGAGTTTTGCGCATTATGACGTGGAAAATAAACTGTTATTTTTTAGATAAGAAAAGTATTTGTGTGCTATCCAATTTCTTAGGTGGAAACACTTTTATATAATAAATAGCAACAAAATTTAATTTGTTATTTAATCCTAAAAAAGATCAATGAATTATTAATCATCAGTTGTATGCCGAAGCTATTTGAAGAGTGAAAACTCAGTGGAACACCGATTAAAGCACTGATTTTCAGGTTTCAACGAAACAAATTACTAACTCGAGATCAGAGAAAAAAAAGAAAAACACACCTTCAGGCGAGCAAATGAACTGCATCGCATTTCCAAGACCTGGCAATGTCTTCGGTCCAGGGAACTGCTCGGCCGCTTTCAGCATTCGCCTGTGCTGATATCTCCAGCGTACCCACAAAGAGATTGTCACGCCAGCCACCAATACAAGTGTCACGAACATTTCTAGAAATTTGTGCTGTTAATTAAAAAAATATATATAATTAGTATTAATTAAACCAATATATTTCCATGTATTTCTTTTGTAGACTTCGATATTTCGGTCAGTTTTATATGCCATGGTTCTGGAAGAGCTGTAGTCTTTTGGCGTGGATGTTATTGGCAAACGTGTCAGTCTACACTCCGTTGTTGTCTTTTATTACACTTGATATTGGCACCACTGTCTCTAAACTCATTTTTCATAAAAAATGTTCACTAAACACAATTTCACACCATCTAATCGCGAAACGGCACTGTTTTGTATTTTGTTGTTTTTGTCCGCTTTTATTTGCCCTTCATTCAGAATGCTTTTAATCGCTTTGTTTGACTTATGTTTGAACTTGCACAAATGCAATCGTTCTTCCGTGATTATGGCTGATGCAACTGCTCCAAAATATCGGAGTCTTAAAAAGGAAAACGTGATTTTAATGAACGCTAATGTGAGTATGAATGTTTAAAACAATATAAAAATATAATTATTTTGACCCTATATAAATTCATTCTAATTATAATAGATGCATTGCTTTCTATGATAAATATTCATCTATTTACTTATGTTATGGAAAAATTAATGAAGCTCCACAACCGCCAACTGTGATAAAACTAAACTGCTCGTTATTATATCCTCATATATAAAGTCTTCATCTCCCAAAAAAAATATTTTGACGAATGACCATGGCAAATCATATGTCAAGAAACAACTTATATCTGCCTGATTATACAGAAATCAACGGCAACACTTATCTCGCTTTGACGATCGATAGTAAATTAAATTTGGGATGACCCGGCCAAAACTAAT
This sequence comes from Calamotropha paludella, assembly GCA_927399485.1. Taxonomy (NCBI): domain Eukaryota; kingdom Metazoa; phylum Arthropoda; class Insecta; order Lepidoptera; family Crambidae; genus Calamotropha; species Calamotropha paludella. The sequence goes on along the minus strand of OV656824.1, from coordinate 14,031,056 downwards.
AAAAACGACAATAAACTGCGACAGTTGATATCAAACACCACTTCTCAATTTTCGCATCCCTTATAAAGTCAAATGAATGTTAAAGTACAATCAAATCAATTAATTAATTGCACTCGTGTGGTTAACAAGGCGATGATAATAGGTCTTTTTATTTATTATATTATAAATAAATATATATATAAATCTATAGGTTATATAAATATTCGTTTTATGATTCGCTGATAACCAATTCTACTATTTTTAAAAGTTTTTTTTCTGTCTGTCTATCTATTAGTATGTCATATTATAAGTCAATAACGAGTTGACCGATTTCGGTGAAATTTTTCATATGGTAAGAACAAGTGATTATGCAAAATATTATATCGGTAAAAACCCTATAGCACTAACTAATATTACAAACACAATGTTTGTTTGTTACGCTTTTATGCCTTAACTACTCACTATACAACACCTTAGTGAAACCACACCTATCTTACCTTGTTGAGGTCTTGGGAAGTGCAGCCAAAACTAATTTATCAGATATTCAAACATTACAAAATAAAATTATCAAATTGCTTTTTAATTATCACTATAGGACACCTACAAATATAATATACAGTAAGACAAAAATAATGAACATTAAAAACCTTTATCGATATAACATTTGTATTTTCATCCGTAAAATTCTTAGCAAGAATATCCACACTAGCATAACGTTCACCAAACAAAATGTCACCAGTCGCAGCACTCGTCGCGCTAGTTTTCTTATTTTACCCAAGCCACGTACAAATTACGGCAAAACTATGGTCACGTTTGAAGGAGCACAATTTTATAATAAAATACCCTGATGTATTAAAAGTGAAGACTCGTTTAACGTATTTAAGAAAAAACTTACTCAATATATAATTGAAAATGAATATATTAAATCAAAAATAATGCGTTAAGCGATTCTCTCTGTTATTGTAAGTTATTTTTAAATATGTAGTTTTATACGCTATAATGTTTCGTTTTGCTTTTGCGACCGCGAATTAATAAATAAGTTTTTTGTTGGGTATCACAATAGTCAACCCACTTATTTTTACATTTACTCGTAAAATACTTGTTAAACAAGTTACTAATGTTTTGGGGCCATTTTATTATTTTGTCGCTTTTTTTTTTAATAGTTTTCCACATGGTCTTGGTTTCATTTCCATTCATTAGATATGTAAATTGCACCGGTTTTGAAATATGTAAGCTTTTAAAAAAAAAAAATTGTTTTAAAAAATTGATACTGGTAATTTCATTTAAAATTATTTATTTTGGCATGATTTTATCAAACTCAGGATCAACATATACTCAGGAGAAGTATATTTAAATTTTAATTGTTTAGTTACGTGTATATTTAACAATGTTTTAATCAAGTCTGCATGTGTATTCTAATTTTCATCATCTCATTTATATAAGTTCAGATAATTAAGTCAATTTACTAATTCTAATGCAGTTTTAAAGTTTTCAAATTGATGGTTTATAAACATCCTTTTTTTAAATTTTCCATAAATTTGTAGTATTACTAATTAATGTTTCTGTGATATAATATTGTTTGCTATAGAGCTATGGCTTATCTGACCATAGGGTGGGATATGGCATATTTTTTGACATTCTTAACTGCTTTATAACTAATAGCTAACCCGGTCACGCGATGCTGGTATAACCCGGCCACGCGTTGCTGGTATAACCCGGCCACGTGTTGCTGATATAACCCGGCCACGCGTTACTGGTATGGTAACAAACACACACACAAAGTATTGTCATAATATAATTTAGTAATGTAATACATAATCCCATCAAAAACAATACTTGTCAAAAAAACCAAGTCTCGCAACTCAGTTGTTCTACGGTAAAAAGTTGTGAGATCCATGTAATACCAAGTCGGTTATTAATTTATTCAGTCCCTACTTAAGCGAATTTCTGTCTTAATACGGCCAGTCCCTAAGACCACAATCGTGGTCTATAACAATTGAAAATCAATTGTGTCTGGAATCTCCGTAATCGAAGCATTAAGTTGTTACGTAATAATTAACAGCATCTTATAGTGACGCATATCAATATTAAAAATCTTTATTGTTTTATATAAATATATTGACTTGGCCATCGCACTAAATAATTTAATTTACACGTGTTTTCATGCGATGGCCGAGTCAATATATTTATATGGACCACGATCGTGGTCTTAGGGACTGGACGTATTAAGACAGAAATTCGCTTAAGTAGGGACTGAATAAATTAATAACCGACTTGGTATTACATGGATCTCACAAATTTTTACCGTAGAACAACTGAGTTGCGAGACTTGGTTTTTTTGACAAGTATTGTTTTTGATGGGATCTCATTGCTTTTTGTATTTTGTAGGCAGTCTACTTTTTTCCTTTTCGGTACCTTCTACTTATTGTATATATGTATGTATATCTACCAGCAACGAATTTTCTTAAAGCCCTCTCTCTGACTTATGAACTTTTCTTATTTTTGTAGGTTTTTTAGTTTTTTCTTGATTCATACACCAAACACTATTTATATTCCAAATTTGAAGCTTCTAGGTCTGCTAGAAGTGTCTTAGAATTTTGATGATCGGTGAGTCAGTGAGTGACAAAATTAAGAAATTTGATCCGTTATAATTCTTAAACTACTAGTTCAAATTGAATGAAATTTGAAATATACCGTGTCTTTACAATGCTTGCATGGTTACTGAAAATTCAGTCTTCTAGTTTTATCCACAACGAAGTTACAGGGGGTCGAATATGGCCTGAATTGCTTCGAGAAAAGGATGGTACGTCCGTGCCGCTTTTTTGCTTGACTTGGCGGGGGCACTGCCATATTGAATAAACATCATTTTCTTTATCGTAGTGCGTTTGAACGGCGCCTATGTGATTCTTCAACATTAACTCTACGCAAGTGATCGATTTTTTCGTAACTCAAGTTGTTTCATTTATTAGTGGTTAGAAATTAAAATACTGCATAAATGTATAAACTGAATTCCCTGTGTATTTTTTTTAGCATATTATTTTGTATATCGCTGATCACACTTAGTTCTATATTTTAAATGTAATTTCCTTAAGAATTTGTATTTATTTTTATTGCATTCACAATGTCATATTTTTATAAGTTTTAAAATACTCTTTTAGAGATAACAACCACGATGATTGGATGTTTTCTATATGCGTATTTTCAATCGTACTTAAGAGATTTCCAATCTGTTCGCGAAATATATTAATATGACGATATGCCTTGTTTGTACTAATGATTATACAATTAAATTTATGTAGTTCAATGGCACTAAAGTCTATAAAATAATCTTAAGAGTAATTAGCAGTAGCTGGTTTTGTACAAGATAACATACAGATTAAAGAGGTTTAATCTGTATTTTGTACAAGATAATTAACTGTTCATTATATCTACGTAATTTCATTTACTTTGGATATTTTGGAAAGTAATAACAACTCATGTTTTGTCTCGATTTTTCTGGACTTTAACGAAAAGACTTTCTATTTATTTTTGGAAAGGATTTTGTTCCTTTAGTTCCATGTTGACAATTCCCTTTTATTTTATTTCTTTAAATAAAATAGTCTCTTAGTAAAAACAGCAAAATATTAATTTCATTTAGGTAAATAACAACATCCCGATATATACATATATACTTTTTGTCGTAATAATAGGTATATACTTATTATAAAAATAAAATATAAATGTAAATATAGTACAATATAATATAATAAACTCTATGTCGGTATTATAAATAATAATATTCAAAGGTTGTCTTGTAACACTTTGTTGATTTCTCTCTTGATTTTATTTTTTGTGTCTGTAAAAATATCAATTTTGTCAAAATGAGCGTTGTATGCCCAGACAATACGCGGAAGTACCGAGTTCTTGAGATAATTAGTGTGGTGCTTAGGAACATGCAGTAAGGGTGTGTGACGAGTGCGGTACTTCGGTGTACGAAACTTCACCTTGGCCACTAATTCTGAACAATCTATTCTACTATTAACAATGTCATAGAGAAAACACATATCCATTAATGAACGTCTCTGTTCAAGTGGTAAAACCCTATGTTCCCTACAACCGTCTATATAAGACAAGTGACCCTTACGGCATCGGTAGTTAAGGTGCTTGACAAAGATTTTTTGGATTTTCTCAAGTCGATTTTTATAAACAGTATATAGTGGGGACCATATGGTACAGGCATATTCCAAGATGCTTCTAACATACGCAAAGTATACTGTTTTAATAATAATTTTAATGTTTTAATAACACGAATCCCAGATTCTTAAAAGCTTTACTTGTTATATGGTCAATATGATCCGATGGTTCATTTTTTGATCCAAATGTACACCAAGATCCCTTATAGTCTGGGCTCTGCTTATTTGCTCCCCGTCAAAATTATAATTGTAAATGATAGGCTTCACTTTGCGAGTGAATGTTAAACATTCGCATTTATTTGCATTCACAGTAATTTTGTTTTTGGTGTAGTACTCCATTAAGTTGTCGAGGTCTTTTTGCAGTAATAAGGAGTCCCTCTCAGTGTTAATTTTGCAATATATTTTTTTGTCGTCAGCATACATTAAGTAATTAGAGTGGCTGAAGCAGGACCCGATATTAAAAAGGTAGGTATTGTAAAAAAGTGGGCCTAAATGCGAGCCCTGGGGGACACCGGTAGGTACACAAATAAAATCGGAACGATATCCACCCATAACCACAGCCTGCGAACGATTCGAGAGATACGTTTTTTATGAAAGTTCCCAGGCGGTTTGATGTTTTTCGACTCTTTTGTTATATTTAAACCATATATGTAATACTATTATATGGCTAGTACCTGTAAGTGGAAGGGCTTCTGCTAGAGTGAGATATCTCAGGAACTTGGTTCGTTGTACGCAGGAGCGACCAACAGAGAAGGGATGTCAAATTACAAAATACATACATGTATTGTGTAGACGCTTAGTCACGCATGCGCATCAAGCTCAAAGTTCCACAGATTGGAGTGAAACAGACATATCGTCAGTACCGTAGTGAATTCGCCCCATCTCAGCAATAGAGTAGTATAACATATATGATTTAAACCAATTTACAGAAATCCTTGACTTATAAACCTAAACCTTCCTCTTGAATCATGCTATTGGTGATCTTAAAAAATCCGTTCAGTAGTTTTTCAGTATATTGCGAATAGAAATATAGACGCGCCGGAAGACTCTCTATACTTATAATAAAACTGTAGAGGTCAAATTTCTGTAAATAGAAAAAAAATGCTTAAAACCAAGTCAGGGGGGTGTAAAAAGAGGGAAAATACCAAAAAATGATTTTTTTTTAATTTTTTGTTTCTCTGTCTGTTTGTCTGTTTCTCTGTTTGTACGAGCTAATCTCAGAAATGGCTAGACCGATTTCAATGAAATTTTGCATGGTGATACCTTATATCCCTGGTCAACATCTTAGATACTTTTTATCCCGGAAAATTAAAGGGTTCCCGTGGGATAGTTAAAAAACCATAGTAACTTGGACATATTATTCATACACACAACTTGTGTACTTACCTTATGTTGATACTTTATATTACCGCTCGAATTAAGCATAAATCCTATAAAAGTGACGGGATTCAGCGGGAAAATTGCTGCAGATCCCTATTCAATGCGTGGCCCGACACGCACTTGGCCGGCTGAACTTGAACGTCCGACATTTCCTTGACGATGACCAGCATTGGCTAAGGCGTAATGATAGTCCACACTGCTTCCGTCATTTATTTGCTGCATTTCTGTTATTATGTGGTCTTTCGAATGCTGAGCAATTGCGGCAAAAATATCAAGAAAGATTAGCGGAAGACTTTCTTAGGAATATAAGACAAAATATTGACGGTGACCTAACCACGGGATACGAGATATGGCTTTCAATCAATGCTTAGTAGCTTTACAAGATTGAGTTACATCTATGGGTGGTGATTCTCTCCCTCAGTATTGTTTGCCAGCGCCGACCATAGAAGGGGAACGTATTAATAGAGAATACGCTGCGGAAGTAAAGAGTCTTACTGTAGAACAGCGCACTGTATTCGACCGTGTATGTTACAGTATTGACAATGCTATAGGAGAAATTATTTATCTAGATGCACCTGGCGGGACGGGAAAAACCTTTATTACTTAAATAATCTTGGCACAATTACGAGCTCAAGCCAAAATAGCTCTTGCTGTGGCGTCGTCTGGAATAGCAGCCACTTTGATATCCGGCGGTAAAATTGCTCATACGATGTTTAAAATCCCCATAAATTTGGACATAAGTGAACAGCCTGTATGAGGTATCTCTATAAGCAGTGATAAAGCGAAGGTTTTACGCGATTGCTGTTTAAATATCTGGGACGAGTACACTATGGCACACCGAAAAGCAGTAGAAGCAGTTGATAGAACGCTCAGAGATATCCGTCAAAATGACCAACCTATGGTTGGCGTAATGATGCTGTTTTGTGAGGATTTTAGACAAACTTTGCCAGTAGTACCACTGGGAACAAAAACCGACGAGATAAGAGCATGCTTAAAAAGCTGAAGCCTTTGGTAACACGTCACAAAGATGCACTTAACAGTGAACATGAGGGCGCGAACAGGAGCCAACACAAATGCGCAGGAATTTTCTGATTTATTGCTAAAAATTAAGGGACATATCCGGAAGAAGAAGGGTAAATAGTGTTATCTGAAAATCTCTGCCACACTGTTAATTTAATTGAAGAACTTATCTCTTCCGTGTATGGTGAACGAAATCAAATAACAAATCATTGCTTTGCGAAAGAGCAAAGACTCCGCGAAATGACCAAGCCGCAAGAATCAATTTGGATACACTCAACAATGTTGAAGGAGAAGTTGTTGAGTATACTTCTACTAACAGAGTAATGGAGCAAGATGACGCTACCAATTATCCCGTTGAATTTCTTAATTCTCTGAGCGATCCTGCACTTCCAGCACACAAGATTCATTTAAAAACTGGCGTCCCAATTATTTTGTTGGAAATTTAAGTCCCACAAAACAACGGGACAAGACTGAAAGTTACTTCTCTGCAGCGTAAAATACACAAAAAACACTCCAAGTGACCCAATTTTTTTCCGTCCAATAGATATTCTACCAACAGCCTCTAAGGTGTTTGAAAAGGCCATGTGTGAATGTATTTATTCCTTTTGTGAGAAATATATTATTTTTATGAATGTCAAAATGGTTTTTGCAAGAAATGTCGACAAGTCTTGCAGTTTACAAATATATCTAAGGAGCTCGCACTATTATTAATAATAGAAAATATGCAATACGTTTAGTGCTGGATGTAACGAAGGCCTACAACAAAGTGCAGTTTTAAATACAATTAGATAAGGTATAGGTATGGTATAGGTATAGCCTACGAATGGCCTAAGTCATATTTAACAAATAGACAGCAAACAGTTGAAATTGTGTTTTTTAATAACAAAACTTTATGTATAGAACACATTAGGCAAATATTTAGCGCCTTAATTCCGCAAGGGAGAGTGATCGGATTAAAAAATTCAATGTCCCGTAATTTCAACTAGCTCTTTAATGACAACAAATATATAGAAATATAAGACCCTAGATCTTATATCAATAATCTATAAATTATTGGAAATTTAATATGAATAATAACGGTACATAATATTATGAAAATCATAAATAAATAATAACAATATAATTTTAATAAAATTGATTTAAATTAATTCGTATCAAACTCTGCCATGCCCAACAGGGCCCATAATTTATTCATTATATTTTTAAGTAATATTTTTTTAAATAACGCTTGTTATTGATCCTGAAAAATAACACGTGTTACGTTTATTGTTTATTTATATATTTTATGGATGATATACCAAATTCAATGCTAAACGTAACGAGGGCAGTTTTTTTGTAGTTTCGAACTATAGGAATCGCTTTTGACTCATCTTATTTTTGTTTTATTTAAAAGACTCGTTGAAATTTTTTTTAGCAATTTTAATATTATCTAGCAATCTACGCCTTCCTAGTTGATGGTTTCATTACTTTTCTAGTTGATGAAATGGTCTGTACAACTGTTACAGGTGAGGTCGACTCAAAATATGTAACCTGTAATTTGAATGATATATTTGACCATAAGTTTTCTCATGTCTATTTACTTGTGTTAAATTCTTGTATATATACGATTGAAGCAGTAATTTATTTTTTGACAAATATAACACAATATTATCGTAATCATAAGGGCAGTTTAAAATGTACGTATATTAAATTTTATCACACTGTCATATTTTTTACCAATATTTGTCAATCCTCTGAAAATATATTAAATATTTAATGTAAGATTAAATGTTGGTTGCAGAAATGCATGAAATCTTCTTTTAAAATAATAATCATGTCGTTTTTTTATGGCTTTTTAACCTCCTTGATGGCAGACAAGATGACTTAAACCTCTTCTAGCATAAGCGATAAATTATAATTCTATTAGATATTAAAATTTATTCAAATGATAAAAAGTACCTTAACCTTACTTTACGGTAAGGATTTTAATTAATGGAGGTCAAAGTTTATTATGCAAATAACTATATATTATACAATTCGCTAAGATGGAATAAGTTTGAAACACAAATAAATTATACTCATGTCTTGGACATGGACAACATGTGAAGTCAAACATATAATTCAATTAACTGTTTGTTTAATAATCTTTGTTCTTCAGAGTATTTCTGAGTGACATTATTAATTTTGTAAAGGACTAAATTAGATCCTAATTACACTTAATAAATAAGTATTGGTCACCATATTTCTTTGAAACGCTGTTTTTATTTTATTTAATTAAAATATACTAAAAAATAACTGACACATTAATTAATCACACATTTTCTAATATATATTTCTTGAATAAACAGTTTAAGGTAGAAAGGCAAAATTGTCTTACTTGTATACAACTATCTGCAAAATGGTAATATAGAAGTCATAGAAATCTATTAATTTAAAATGGTAATTAAATATATTCTGTTTACTTAATTATTATATTTCATTAAATTATTTTAATATTAAATTAATAAAATCTTTTCATCTTCACTATATAACATTATTGTATATTACTGACTTCATTCATTAATCTCATTCAAAGCAAAAGTCATTTCCCAGAAAAATAGGAATAGGAAGAAATTTCATTATATTTTTCGTTATTGAAGCATTTGACTGCTAGATTTTTATATCTAAAAAAAATAAAACAAGCAAAATTTTACTTATCTTAGGTTCAGGTTCTGAGGCAAGTTAAACTGAGGCAAGTCGAATTTTCCTTTGTAATTATTTTTTTAAGAAGAAATGTGTTTTATGAAGCCTGAAAATAATAACTTAAGGGATAAGAATAAAACCTTGAGCTCAATTGTAGCAATATTTTAAGCAATTCTGCGGCTGTCTAAGTAATATAACATTATATTGTGTGTATAAGTGCGTCTCGCTTTGAAGACTAATATATCATCCGAATTTTCAGTACCTGAAAGGCAATTTTTCAATATTCTAGTGTTTATTGAGTTGGGGTTAAGATAGAAAATTCTAAACCTTTATCTTAGTGTTAAAGTCGATTTTACAAATTAAATCAAACGTTTTTTATTTCTTTTTATTTAGAATGGGTTCAGTCTTCATCCCAATCAAGCCCGGGGGCCAAGACAAAATCCACGATGGAACGAGCTGACCCAGAAGATACCTATTTACCCTGGCCTTGAAAACGGACGGGTTAAAAATACTCGGAAATACAGACGCAGGGCGGGTTTTTCACTAATTTGCTGTGCTCATTATGAAAAATGTTGAGAAGTTTGCATGTTTGCAAATTTAAATGCTTGCTTATATACCTATTTTCTTTTCCCTTCACCATTCATGTCCCTTAAAATATTATATTATTTTCTCCAGTTAATTAATGCATTTTAACAGTTTGGAATTAAAGCTGAAACTTCATTGAAGAAATTCAATGTTTTTGATTAAACTGACTTCGAATGAACTAAAATCTGAGACTCGCAATGAAGGCATAGAATTAAATCGACTATTTTACTTCTGATTTTAATAAACCTTTACTATGTGATGGAGAGCAAAATCCCTACCATAGAAAATAAAACTGACACTAAATAAATAATTTATGTAAGTAGGTATACTAACAAACAGAAACGAAATAATAATAAAATTTACTGATACTTGCTTGATGAGATGATATAACGATCATCGGTTCGCCAACCGTTAATTTCGAGTAATTCTATTAAAAACATAATTTATTCATCTTTATAATGTCAGTAACCTTCTTAAATTCGCTTGTTTTAACATGTCAACGGCAGGTCATTAAAAACCTTAATCATTATTTACACGTGTTTCCACGAGATATAGTATAAGTATCATTGAAACTGTTGTTACAATTGTAAAAACGAATTAACTGTATTTTGTTGATTCAATAGATTTTTAATTGATTTGTATTTATTTGTATTAATTTCTCCCAAAAAAATAAGAAGTGTCATTATCAAACAGACGTTTATCTGCGACAAAATAAAAAACCGTGCCAAAGACATACAGATGGAAAAAATAATTGTTACTTTTACTACCTATTATTTTTGGATAATATTTATAATATAATATTTCTTATATTCATACCAATTAGCCTAGCCAAAAGTAAGCACTGAAAGGATTGTGTTATGGGTACTAGAGCAACGGATAGACATACATATAACGTATATAGAAATATAATAGTAGTAGTAATAAATATTTCTTGATTATTTACAGTGAAATAATGTCGAATCTTAGTAGTATCGGCAAGTTCTCGAATCAGTGAAATCAAGAGAATTTATAATAATTTGTCTTATTTTACGCACCATGCTACCAACGTACAAACAAGTATATTACGAAATCGTGGTTCTCCAAAGTAAGCAAAACAAACAAATGGTGTCTGTGATATATTTCTTACTGCTCCTAACAGACCTAAGAATGAGTTTAGTTTAGTAAAAAAAGGATAATTAAGCCAATACCGGTTGAAACGTATATCTTGTAAATAGATTGTTAGATGGATTTTAATTTAGAACCAGCTGCTCTCCGATCGCGAGGCTGTCTTGAAAAAGGTTTCGGCTTTCAGATCATAGTAGCGTCATCGAAGCACCGATTTTGATATTTTTTCCATTTTTTTTATATAGGTATTATTTTAAATCAGAAGCATTTTGAAGCGGGGACGGAATTATGTATATTGTTTAAACAACATCTTCAATATTTATACGAAAATTCATCTTGGTCTCTATTTTTTCCTTAAAAAATATCCATATATATTTATAATAGATGTTTAAAGAAAGTTTTAAACAATAATTAACTATTTATATCAATATGTATAAAATATCCATATATATAAAATAGATGTTTAAATAAAGTTTTGAACAATAATTCATTATCTACACCATAAAAAATATGTATGCGTTACGTGCATACGTTCCATATATTTGTTTTTGCTTATTGATAATAGTTTTCAGATATTTGTCAACAGTACAAAATATATAAAAGTAATAACCATGGCACTATTGTATTTAATGGATATAATAACGATGTAAAATTTGATTATGTATTTGAAGAATACATGCCTTTCAATACAATCAAAGAGCTATTTTTAGGCAAAAGCAAAAATTAGGACAAGTTTATTACTCTTCTCTGCAAAAAACTGGTCGAAAATAATATTCAGTGGAGTCAAGATGAAAGTGTTGCTGATCGTTTATTTGTGCAATCAGCTATTTAATCTTTTATCAATTTTGTCTGCAAAAGGGAAGCAAAAAGGACCAAAAAGAAAGAGAATAATCTATGTCACGTCAGCAAATCCGACTTCTAATTTCACCTGCATCAAGCATAATGGCATACAAAATTTGAGTCTGCAATATAATAAAATATCAACCAATCCTGCTTACTAATGTGTGGTGTTCAAAATTCATTTATATTTTATTTTCTTTGGACGATGTTGCAAAAGTTCAGTTATTATTATTGTTACGACGAGTATGTTAATTTGTTGATTTGCAAGAAGAAGAAATATAATAAATTGCTCCAGATATTAAACTAAGCCAAATTTTTGTATGAAGTAGTTGCTTAATTAAGATTGCAATTTAGTTGCAAAAAATCCTGTTTTTATTATAATTCTATGTAAAATGAAACACATAAGATCACATAAGTTATATTCTAAGGACCATAAAAGAGTGGTGCAGTAGAGAAGCTTGAAATCATTTGATAGCCAAAAGATACATTGTTCTTTTGAAGAGACGAAGCATAAAATCCATCACTTGTGTGAATCCTGTGTTTCATTTTAAGGGTAACAGCATAATATCAAGAACGACGTCATACGACGAGAACTGAATTACTGCTTAAGAGTCTATTTTGCTCTTGTAGCATGCATGCATGCTAGTCAATTGCAACCAATATTTCATAACTTAAATTGTTAAAAAGTCCATTTGCAATTGAAAAATAGGGCGATTTTACAAGATTTTTACAAGACCCACGGCGTTGGTTAAATAGACAGATACATATTTGTATACGTTTGTATGTATTAGGTATTAAGACTACTTCATAGTAGTCTTAATACTTAATAAGTTAATTAATACATTAATCCGATTGTTCTTTTTGAGGGCTTTTTACGTACCTACGTACTTTCTAAACATGAATGGAAAATTGTAGTAGGTACCTCTTTTGAATATAACTTTTTTACGGATTTTGCGCATAATTTATTTTATTTAATTCTGACGTTTTGACTCCTTTACAGAAGCCGTGATCACAGGATGACTGTTAAAAATATTTAAGAAAAGTGAGATTTCATGAATGCAGACCGTTTTTTTTAAGTATATAAAATTGATTAGTATCTAGAATTATTATTAGTTTCTCAAAATTAACATTTTGTAATTTTTTTTAATGCACCGTTTGTTCCTATGTTATTATGTCTGAATTACGATTATTAAAACACAGACACGAGATCTCATATTATAGTTATAATTTTTCACATACTAGTAATAGAGACATTTTTTTCAGAAAATAACCAAACATCTTCGCGATTACATGGCCATGGGTACATTATGTCGGTTTAAAGTAGTAAAAAGGAAATATTCGAAGGAGCTTTGCGAATGCGGTTTTGCCCTTTATGCGGAAATAAAAAACTTCATAATATAAATGTATTACAAAAAACCCTCTCATTTACGCTGCTAATAATGTGTGAAAAAAAAAACCTTAAACATTTGTACTTGAAAAGAGTCAAATTTTTCATTTGAACGGTATAATAAAATTGTTAATACAGTGATACGGTCGTTGGCTGTTTATTAAAAAGAATATCTAATAAAAAATTAAGAGCAAAAATAGGGTTTTAGCAGTACGTTTTTCATTTAATAAAGCAGACGATTTCAAAAGAAATGAAATTATATTTTATTTCTAATTGATTGAATTAACACAATAGCAGTACACTTTCGACAACAAGTAAACTAAACAATATTTATAAAATAAGTAAATAAAAATAAATTATTTTCTGACATAGTCCATAGATGTTAGTAATATAAAATTGATTTTTCATTTTGATGTAAAAAATAAAAGATTATTAAAAGCGCTGATGAAAACAAAAAAAAACATACCTAGGTATACCAATGAGAGCAACACGAGTTGAGTCCAAGGGTGCACTACGCAGAAACAACCTCATAAATATAATAAAACGTACTGCAATCCACGTAACTACTGAGCATTGGGGCGTGTACATACTAGCGACAACTCGTTCACCGTATGAATGATACCCACAATTATATTTAATAACATTAATTATGCCAAATTAAACTCACAATGACGTCATAAAGTTAAAGGACAGTTTTAATTGGTGCAGGCATATAAATTTAAAACTATAGCTTATAGGAATTATCAAACTACATACAGTTGAACAATGTTTTCTTATAAATCACTAAAGAATAAGGGGTCTATTATGATTCAACGAAAACGAAGTTTCGTTCAAAACATCGAACGATTCCTACTATGGTTCCATTTGTTGCGAATATTCCTTCGACGAAAAAAACTTACATTTAAATTTTCTAAACCTACTAAAGCCTATTAAGCCATTTACAAATAGCATGCAAATTAACATAAAGTATACGCAAGTATCGGTGAAAAAACTTTTTTAATTAAACTGGATTAAACTAAAATCAAGGGACTGTAGACAAGACATGAGTACATTTTTTAATTTAAACTTGATACCACCACTCATTCCCGAGATAAAAGGTCTTGACAGACAGACAGACAGACAGACAGACGGACAACAAAGTATAAGGGTTCCGTTTTTCCGTTTGAGGTACGGAACCCCAAAAATAACAATGTCAGAATAATAATAATGTAACAAAAAAAGTTGTCTTTAAAACAATCGTGTCAGAAATAAAAACTTAGTATCAAATAAATATTTAGTTTAACTTATTAACATAAATAAATAAGATGTCAGAAATCATGATATTTTTTTTAAATGTGAAAGATGTTTGAATATCTGCTGCACAAGAATTATCACAGAAACGTCACTGTTTAAAGTGCTTAAGAATAATTCGAAATAATCAAGACCTGTGTGTATAGGAGGACTTTGGAACTATCGAAATCCGTATTAAGCCCCCCTGTCAAACCAATTTAACAAATTACTATGTTCGCTAGATGTCGAAAGGAGACCTTTCTTTTCGGGCCAAAAATGTACCTTGGTACAAGTTATTTGAAAATATTCATAATAATGTACAAACACTTATTTCATGTATAATATACCCATAAATTAGATTTTTTACAAAGTTAATAAAACACAATAAATTATACACTAAATCACAACTGCGTAGAACGAAACGCTAATGTGGCACTTGTGTGTGACAGTCGGTTAGATTTTAACAAGTTTTTCGCGGCTCCGGAACACGGTATTTTAGTAAAGTCCGTAGGCTGATAAAATAACTAAACGCTTAGAATGATTCGCAATAGCAATAAATATCTATTTTTGCTCTTGATCCTACTGTATATATTAAAAACAGAAGAATTCATAAAGCAGTGTTGCTGATAAACTTGTATACATTTTATGTTTAAGACTGAATATCGAAAAATGTTTATATAACTTCAAGCTACAAAACGCTTCAAACTCAAAACAATTGTGCTTGCCAGCTAAAAAAAACATTTGTTGCTAGTAATGTATATTTTTTAATGATTTTTTTAGTGGTACAAATGTATTTAAAAATAAATAAGTATTTTTTTCAGAATATACAATTTTTTAGCTATTTTTTGGTATCTTTGAATCTTAGGTACATGTTTAGCCTTACTTATATGGAAAAAAGAAAGGCTCCTTTGACCGCAAAACATTTAGTACGACAAAAAATTTTCAATAATTTTATTTAGTAACTATCGGCCCGTCCCGGCTTCGCAGGGGTGGACAAAATTCTTTAATTTTTTTCTAGCATTAAATATAGCCTATGTAACTCAGCGTTAATGTAGCTTTCCAATGGTGAAAGATTTTATTAAATCGGTTTAGTAGTTTTTGAGTTTATTCATTGCAAACAAACAAAATTACAAATCTTTCCTCTTTATAATATTAGTGTAGATAACACTAAATTGCCAATAAAAAAAAAGAAAATCTGTTGACAACCAGTTTCTTTGTTTTTTTATTTATAGATACCTGTACACCTATTTTTTTCGTAGAAACATGGCATTCGTCATCAACATCATAGCTGAAAAACGTCCACCAATAGACGGTAGCCTCCCGAAAAAAAAATTGCCATCGCATATACATACTTTCATGTTCATATGTAAAACCATAAAATGTTATCAAAAAACCGTTGACGGCACATCAAATTAAAAACTCTAAAAAGAAAATTATCTATATTACAATGGCATATGGTTATTCATAGTTTGCTGTGTTGTCTACTGTACTTAATAATCTATAATCTAAGATCACAGTGGTTTGTGTGTTTGTCTGTCCGCTCTTTGCCCCGCTCTTTTTCCATTGTATATGCGTTACCATAGCAAAGCGTTAACCACAAGTAGTTCGTCTGCCGTACGCTAGATGGCGCTAACGGAAAAATATTTAATAATAGACAAAAAATTTAAGAATTTTGTCCACCCGTGCGAAGCCGGGACGGGCCGCTTGTCTTGTACCTCGCAAAAGCACTCTTAAAAGAGTTTATACGATTTTACACTATATTGTTTTGTAAACAACAGAGTTATTACAAATTCCTATAGGTAGTATGTTTATTTATTGTATTTTGGCATTTTCAAATAATTTAATTTAGTACGAAATATCAAGTAAAATACATTTTTTTATTAATGCTCTGATACCTATATATTAATATCTTTCAATAGATATTAAATTATAATGGCCTATTAATATTTGATGTTAAATTATTACGCATGTGTGACCTGAGCTCATGAGTGGTTGGTCACAATGCTGTAAGTATTTTAAAGTGTCGGTTAGTAGATCTCGTTGATTTTTTTAAAGATAATAGTGTTTACGCGACATGTTTCTTGGAAGGTATGCTTGTTGCGATACATAGACTTCATTTGTACTTATCCTCGTCCTTGATAACATAAAGCATAATGTTAAAGCCAAGTTTAAGTTAAGTTTTAAGATTAAATAAAAACATACACTTGTGAACTTCATCTTTTACATCACTCTTATTACATAGACCACGAAAACAGATATACCATTTTAATGCAATAAAAATTAAAATTCGCCTTATGAAACCCAATGAACCTTTTTTACCATTGCTTTTTTATTTTTATTTTTTGAATCGGCTCGCTCTTGACCCTGATCAAGTCCGGGGGTGAAGACAAGGTCCATGATGAAACGAGCTAATCCGGAAGGTGCTATTCATCCTGACTTTGAAAACGGACGGGTTATAAGTATTCGGAAAAACCGACGCAGGGAGGGAGTTCCAGCACTTTGCTGTGCGCATTATTAAAGACGTTGAGAAGCGCTTGGTGCGGCAGGTAAGAATAGCAACCAAGAAAGGGTGATAGCCAGCTGTGAGTCTGGATGTTCGATGCACATGCAGCTCCTGAGCACACCCTCCCTTCCTTTCTTTAGAAGACCGACAGAAAGACTGTTACTAACGAGCCTCTCAGCTCTGCGCTATATCGTGACTAGTGCAGCAAGTTGGTATTTTGCTGAGCTATTTATAAACTCTAATACATACAATAAGAAGAACTCTAATAAGATAGTCTCAATAGTTTAGAAGTACTATATAAAAAGGGCAATACAATTGTACCGTGCACTGATTATAGTGAGGAAGAAAGCGTTACATTTTGTTTTGTGTTGACGACAATCAATGAACTTTAAACTTCGATTTGTGTTTTTCATTGGAAGATTTGAGTGATGAATAAAGAAGAGGAGATAAAAACCCCTTCAGTTATTTCATTACCATTAATCAAATGAATTTTGTTAAGTAATTATGTTGAATTACTATGAACTACTTTAAGCGATGATATCACGTAGTACGTTGTACAAATTCACTGATCATTTTGATAGGCAGTGTTTATATTCTTACAAAATAGTTTTGCAGAATAGTACCTACTAGAAATATTTAAATTAAAATCACACGGTCGTAGTATGCACAGTCCCAATGATTCTGTGATTAATCCTTTGTTTTGCTCGTTAAATAAATTTATGTAACACACAAGAGAATTGAAGAACTTTGAATTTATATAAATATTTTTTTAATAGATTACAGACTGGCTATAATTATAATTTACATCAAGAGCATTATAATGTTTTGATTCAGTTGTAGTATAAGACTGTTTTTCCAAAAAAAATCTAATTTTAAACTCTTTGAAAGTTATTAAGACTTAAAATTATTTACCTTCAAAACCAAAATATTACCTTCATTTGAATTAAGTATAAAATTGGATAAAAATGTTGCTCTTATTTGTAACGGCGTACTTGTCGAAACCCTGATGATAATGCTGTTTACGCCATTAAATTTGTAAGCAAATATTATTACGTGACAAAACTTTAAGCTGCCTTATTATGATTAAAGCAGTAATCACATATTCTGTTCATACTGTCTGTACATATGTTACGTCATTATTTTTGTTCAAATTGTAACAAACGTCACCAATACAGCTGTTGGAAATAAGGGTTTCCCCACATTTGTATGCGTCCTTTGAAGTTTTTTCCATCGCTCCATATCTCTTTTTTCTACAGAAGCGTGAGGTTGCAACGGCCGAAACGTTCACAGTTGCTGTGCGTCTTTGTAAGGATTTTGCAGTCTTTCTCGCTCTAGACAACTAGATTTTTATGTAACAGATAGAGAGGAAGCGATTGTCAAATGACTAAGGAAGCGTGTAAATATTCGAACTCCCTAACTCAAGTTATGGGATGGATTGAAGATACTAAAACTAGAAAGAAAAATTACAGCTTTTTATTGAACTAGGTTTGATTTCATTCCAGAAATACCTATAGTTTACCCATTTGGTATTGTTAATGTTATATTATTTTATATAATAAATAATATAATAGGGGACATGAGGGGATTATTGGATTTATTTTTCTATAATCAAATTATAAATTAAGAAATGAACATTTCTGAAAAAATGTAACCATACCCTACTGGTAGGGTATATCAATAGGGAGTTCTGAAATAAACCTTGATTTGAGATATTACAGATTATTTCTGGATAAAAAACAAATTTAAATTTAGACGTTTTGTTTTTGAATAAGAATATTTTTAATAATTTTACTGAACATATTTTTATAATTTTAGAAATTACATTATTCACGTTGCTCTGCCAATTGACCTTCTGAACCTTGTAAGCACCCGTCGAAATTTTCTAGTACTTTTAACTTTTTTACGCTTATGCCAGCGTTACTTCATCAAATTAATATTCTCACATACGAAAGAAACAATTTTACAAATGTTTGTCAATCGATTAAGATGAAACAACCATTTAATTTATTATTTTATATTTTTCATTATCATACATTTTAAATTCCTTAATTTGTCTTCCAGTGGTTCAACATTTGGATGTCTGTACTACTGGAACACGTTCAAATTGCAAAGTGTCCAGCCTGAAAACAACTTGTTAGGTAAGTCCATTTAATCTAGTATTTTTATATTGAAATATGTAAAATAAAATATCATCGAAAATGCAAAATATAAATTCAGAAATAAACTCAATCTGTGAATGTACACTGTTGCTTTCCCGCGTTTTTAACGAGCCGGGATTAGTTCGAAATTTGAATAGCAACAGCGCGCGAAATGGCAAATAATACTGTTATGGAATTTGTATGGACTATAACTTAACTATTTGCTTTAGTAACACACACGTTTTTTATGACTCGCTTTACATATTTAAAATCGGTGGAATTGCATCGGCTTTACGAGCAAAGGTGTTATATAATGTGTTTAAATATAATAAGATTTATCTACTCTAATACTATAATACAAAGATTCTAAAACTGAAAACAAAATGCTTATGACAAACATTACGTACAGGCCAAAAATAATAAAAAAAAAGTTTCATTACGATACAGGTCTTGTATGGACACCTGTAACATAATATAACTTTTTTATCATAACGATACACCTATACAACCTCCAGCTGGACCAAGGAGGTTGAACCTCTACTTTAAAAAGGTTTCAATGAACGAGTCCTCGACGACCGACGCAACACGCATGCGCAATTGATGTTTGCACCTTGGCGCCAACATTTGACATTTAAATAAATTTGTTGTTATATTCAGCGTTTTATTTGCAATATTGTTTTACATATTATAGTATGAGAGTAGATAAAGTAGTGTATGACACTGTACATAACTTGGTCTTATAACACTCGTGTGATGCTATAAAAAAACTCGCCTACGGCTCGTTTTTTTAAAACACACTCATGTTATAAGAACCCTTATTATGCAACAGTATCATAAACTACTATTATTAATCCACTAAATATAACTAAAATCACTATATTTGTATTTTTTTTTAATTTGTTTTGACGTGACAACGTCTTATAAATTGGTTTGCCGGGTGACACTTCAAGAAACTGCGTTACGCTCCGCTCACGTTATGCGCTTACAATGAGAGCGAGTGAGAGGCACGCGTCCCTTCCACTCGGGCATGGTTAGCCCGCCTAAGAGCGAGAGAGACAGACATAAAAAGTGGAAGGGACGCGTGCCTATAAATTAATGTTTTAAATATAATTCTTTGTATAAATAAATGTTTTAAATTGTTACTATTATTTCATCCTTCTTCCTACTATACGAATGAATATTCACATTAAAATTATTTTACCACTCAAAGTCGTTGTCACGTAAAACTTTCGCCCGTATACCGACTTTACAGGCAACCAACCAGTTTTTATTAATTACAGATAACATTATCGTTTTACGTTACGTAAAACGTCGCGGCATTCTGGTATACCGGTTTTAAATAAAAAGCTTCTCGAAATTTTTTACCTTAAGTATCTACGTATAGTTAAACATAATATGTAAGTTGATACTAAGGCACTGCACACCATTTATTATCTGTTTTTCCATGTTAATATGTTAAACTAAAGATTATATGGCTTGATTCAACGATAGTGTGTGACTAAACTGGTCTGACACGTTGTAGAAAATGGCAGGTAATATGCATTTCATAATAGATTCAAGTATAACACGGACAACCCATTATTAAACTAATCATACTAGGCGGATATCGATGTCATCGGCTGATTAATTATTTCAGTCCTGGGCGCTGCCCTTCTCTTGAGTTGAAAATGCCGTGAAGGCCAAAACCCACTACATGTATCCGACACCGATTGATAAAGCTTACCACTGCATATGAACAGCCTCAACAATAGCTTAACACGTTCGCTGCGGCAGTAACTTTCCAATACTTTCCATTCTTTCGGTACAAGGCCAATACACCTGGTAATAAAACTTCCATTGTGGCGGCACAAGGCTTATAGACCCTGTATCATTTAAGAAACATAAATCCTTTTTTTGGCTTCCGTGCGGTCCAAGGTGTCTAAACCTGGTATTAAGGTAGGTACACCATTGGATTCTATTTTAATAATACATCTTAGATATATATTCATCTTTTTCCTACACCGAACCAAATTGAAGATATGCCTTCCGCACAAGGAATGCTATACTTTTCTTAGCCGTACTGTAAGCGAGACATATACAAGATGTTAAGACCTGGTTACGCACTCAAGGTGTTAACCTGACTCCCAAAAACCTGAACGGTAGTCCGGTTCAATGCTCTCCCAATTGAGATACCGAGCCTTGTGAACACCCGCCGAAATTTTATAGTACTTTTCTACTTCTTGCGCTGTCTGCGCCAGCGTTATCTCGTCAACGAGAGGAACAAAGGATGTTACTCTGAAAAAAAAAAACATTTTTACAAATAGCCACTTGGTTTTATGATTTTTATTTATTTTTATTTTTGAACTCTTTTTGTAAATAATAAATGTAAGATGGAAATCAGCTTTCTGGCCCTATTCCAAGTTTCTTTTGCCAATTATTCTCTAGTTACCCAGTAGTTTACAGTAATTATAGATATAAGTCATAAAAGAACTAAATAAAATGCAAACAAAAATAACTTTATTTGTATAAATGAAATAGTAAGGAATGTGCCCGATTAAAATATTGGAAAATTGTAAAACATGTCTGACGACTGTTATTGTGAAGGAGTCACCAGGAATAAAATAAGAAACAAAAAAACGTCGTTGATTTAGTAAAGGTAGTTTTATTATAAAATTAATAATATTTTGGAACGCTAAAGAAAACTTACTGTTTATTGCAGCCCGATTTTGAGTAACAATTTATGTTAAACAACTGTTAATAGTTGGAAAAATAATTATAATTTTGTCAAAAAACAAATTATGCATAAAGCTTAAAATTCTGGTGTTGTTACTTTATGACCATGACATCCGAATTCAAAAATCATATTTGAATAAATACTACAAGCAGGATTCGAATATTCTACTCGAAAAATAATCACTTGACCCGTCAAGTGTCGAAAGTATGTGTTGTATGTAACATGTAGTTACGACTACGATTTTGGATGCTTACACAGATATATGGTCTCCTTGCTTGGCAGGTTAAAAACAGTTAAACTAAAGGTATTCAGTATCGTGTGTTACACTAGAAGATGGCCCGGAATACGTGATATTTTTTGGTAAATAAGTCTAAATGTAAATAAATAGTCAGTCCAAAACTGATATTGAATACAAACGGAAAGGTATGTAAGTGTTAAGATAACCACGAAAAACGCGTCTGTTTATTTTTGATTACAATTAATTTAATGCTTATCATATCAAAATTTTAAGGTTTTTTACTCCTTTAAGGGTACAGTGCGAAACCAATTTATTTCTTATTAAGGGTATAAATAATCTATTCATGTAAAAACTTGAACGTGTAAACTTTTTGGTTCCATAAAACACTGTGCTGTGTGCGAAACTTATGTAGCGTCTTTTTTTTCACGAAATTTCATGTTTCAGCTTTTTTATTGTTTGTTAATGCTTGATTCAATTCAACATCATTATTTCTATAAAACCTTCCCAAACTATAGTTAATTTCGATTTTTTGTGTGGAAAATATTACAATTTCAGTACATTAATATCTAGTAGTACGACGGCCTACACTGAAAAAACAAAAATGCTACAATACAACAAGAACGTATTGTTGTAAAATTAATTGTTCTTCCTACAAGAAAATCGTGGTGAATAAAAAAAAATTGTATCATTTATAAAACGATCAGTAATGGATACTTTCTGATTCTAGTAAAACAAAATTTTGTATTCATTACAAATTTATAATATTGTTAACTATGCAATTGTGCTTAATACGAAATTTTAATAATGTTTACAATCATTTAGTTTTTATTACAAGGCGAATTGTGTTACGAACGCTTCATTTAGTTGTATAGGACGACGAAGGGGAATGAGGAGAGGGGCGTACTCTCGTTTCCCGCGTGTCGCGGCCTAATCGCCATTTTTTTTCACCTCAGGCGCAGCGTAACATCTCGTTTGTAAACTTATGAATAATAAAATAAATAAAAGAAATGTGTTCTGTTTCCGTGCTAGGTGTATGGATTTCTATTCAACATGGACGAAGACGTAGGTACGTAATTTACAATATTTATATTGTTAGCGTGGAATCTACAACAGTATATTGGTGTTTTTGAAAGTAAGTTAATTCATACCTAATTATTTGAAGTTGATTAAAAAAAGGCTTGTAATTATGAGACAGCATTGTCACTGTCTCTATTTCTGAAGCTTGTCTATTTTTCCGAATATAACATGAAACATATAAAGTGTGTGGAAGCGCTACTTCAAAATTATTTTTTCGCACCGCCATCATTTCGTTGGTTGGTCGCTTTTATACAGTTGTGAACCTCTACCCTTACCTACTAGGTACTGATTTATTAACGTCTTGAAACAAAATGTTGCCTAAATTGTACCTATCTAAGTTTATGGAACACAACAGCTAAAATAAGCCTAGAGTTTTAACAAGATATAGGTACTACCTATATCTGTACTAATTCAGTCAAATTAGTTTATAGATCAACATTTTCAACGGCAAATATTAAAACGGTTGTATATCTTTTCAGAAAACAAAATATCTTCAGACTGCCTTAGTTTTGGTGATCAACACATGATCAAGGAATTGTTCCCACTCATTGGAGACAGGGCAATATTTACGAAGAATTTAGAAAATTACAATTCTATTACTCAAAAAGAAAATCAGCAGGTGGGTGGACCTTGTCGAAGCTAACTGTCTACATTATACCTACATTATTAAATTAGTATTAGATGTCCCGTGTGGCGAAATGGTAAATTTGCAATCTGCTTTTTGAATACTCGCTGTATTGTTGTGTTTGTTACAGACTTTGGAGACAATAGATGAATCTGTTGAAAATGTTGATATATTATCTGAAAACCATCGTGATCCATTTACTGATATAACTGATATGGAGTTATTTAATTTGGAGACTAAAAAACAAAATGATTCGGTGATATTATATATATCATCACCTAGTACATCTTCTAGCAAACTTGAGAATACACTGGATCCAAATAACACTTCCTGTATATTGACACCCAAAGATGATAACCAACACAGCCATAAGGAGTTGGTATGTAGAACAGTTTTTATTATTCTTAGGTACCATTAACTATCATTTTATATACATACACTGATGTAAAATTTATAACATCATATATGTCAATGTATGTATACTTGTTTTTTAAGTTTAAGGCACAAGAAGCTCCAAGGTAACATCTAGCACTGATAATGTTTTAGTAGTGATTTGTATAAATGAATAAGAAGTGAAATTGAATTATGGATCTATAACTTCTTAGACAGGTTATTCCAGCAATGATAGAATTTTCTGATGATCATATGTTTTCTGTACTTTGCCTATTATAAAATTTTATTATAAATTCCTCATATATTTTTTAAAGTAAATCATCATGATTACATAAGTATCTACATTTTTTTTAGAAGTTGCTTGAGGAGGACTATACTCAAATTGCACCGTGAAGAAGGTTTGCTAAGTAGTTACTCAAGAAGAAAGCTTTGCAACATAATTATCAAGGAATTACTTGGTGATGACCCCGAAACAAAAACCATACCAAGTTTAATTATTTCCAACATCACTTGTCAAATAAAATATATTTTTAAGAAAGAGAACATCAGCACGTATTTCAACCAGCGGCATACAGGTATATGCTATATGTATTTTATTATTAATTTACAGATTTCACTAGCTTTATTTGCAGTATTTAGATATTGACTTAGATTTTAACCTATTTAGCTTAATGTTATTTGATTTTTTTAAATAAGAGGTGCTTATATTGTCCTCGTTATTATTTTATCTTTGCAATTTTAAATATTATGTGATTGTTGTATTTTGTTTAACATATCTATATATTTAAGTCTAATCCCTCTCTTAGAGTAGGCTGGAGTCACTGGTTGGCAAAATATTGACTATTATTAATTTTTTCATTTAAATACGACTTTGGTGGTCAAGTGGCTCGAATACGGGCGGGCTCGGGTCTAGGTGTTCATTGTTTCTGAATTTCATAACATAATTGCTTTAGCTACTTAACTATGGTTCAGAGCAATGTATGTGATTATGTCTATTATTTATTTGCTCATAGTACGACTAAGTACTTAGTAATACAGATATTATTATTTGTTCTCAGATCAAGGAAATGCAGAAGTTGAAAATATTATAGCGTTTTATATGTTATCACTACTAAAATATGTAAAGACGACCTGAAATATGCTCATGAATGTGCCTGTGAATTATATCATACCATTGAACAATATTTGACTGATTTAGCCCAAAATGATGTTTCAGCCACAGGTATCAAAGAAGAATGCAATTTGGCATGATATCGACGGTTTTTCTATCATAGATAATGTTGATGTAGATATCATGCACAATCTATTGGAAGATGTTTGCAAATATGATTTATCTTTTATGTTATATTTACATTTTCGATTTAAAACTTTATTATTCTCTTTAAATACTTATTCTCAATAAACGTTAATTTGGATTATGTTTTCTATTATTTTTTTTGTACAGTTGGTCACTTATATAATTGTTTGATAAAAATGAGTTAGAATTGTAATAAATGGTTACTTCCCATTTAGCCATCATTGACGGTGCCTCTATCATCTGTTTTTGATTTATAACCTATAATATTAAAATATTTGCTGGTATTCTATATTCATATATTTAACATCATACTGTGTTTCAAAGATTATAAATTACAAACTTTTCAAGTAATCTTCCGTAGATGCCCATTGACTTGGTTGTGGACTGGGCATTATCATTAATAAGGAATATTTTTTTTATTAAGGAAATATTCCAATAAGTGATGGAGGCTGTTGTGTAAATGCAACCTTAACTAATTGTCTAAGTGACTAAAGGTACACACTACTCGCCAACGGGTCGATATCGCACAAATCACACTCACACAAAATTTTGATATTTTTTTGCAGATCAGTTTTAACCTAACCTTACCAATTACGTTTATGTCTATAATATGTTAATATAATGACTTAAAATAACTTGGTAAGGTTCGGTTTGAACTGTAGCCAGCAAAAAATATCAAAATTTTGGGCGATTGTGATTTGGGCGATATCTTCCCCTACCTACACAATACATCTAGTCCCCGTTACAAAATTTATTGTAATCATTACAAATCATTATTGTTCCGTGAACAATATATTTATTTGAATAAACAGAATAAAACATTTAGGCTCACTAAAAATCTTGTTATCACTACGGTATAAACAGTACTAATGATTATAATATATAGTCATGAATACCATACTATTCAGTCAACCTAAAATGTCATTTTGTAAGGCGAACATTTCCGCATCGTAATAATTACAATACGAAACTTTAAAGTTACAAATCAGATTTTACTAGAACTGTTTGTTTGTGTGCACAAAGTGTTTTGTCGTCACATATATAACAAGAATGCATTGTGTTAATTACATGATTCTGGTTACCTATACGAGACTTTTCTTTCCGTGTAGATGACAGAACAAACTCGAAGCAGAGATCGTTATGAATAATTTCTTTAAATGTTACAATTCTATTGTGAATTCGGGAACTTAAACTGGACGAATCTTATTTGAAACGATTAATAAAGGCTGATTAGTTGCTTCCTGTTCAGTTTCTCGATGAAATTGATTTTTTTTCTGGATTCCATCTTGCATGGAGAAAGTGCAGTATAATGCAAAATGATAAGAATATTACTCGTTTAAGAAAATGGCAGTTACTTTAATGACTCTTACATCGGAACATTACTCACGGGCTGCTTACTCTTTTGTAAATTTCTATCTGGGGGCACGGCAGTGCCCCCGCCAAGTCAAACAAAAAAGCGGCACGGACGTACCATCCTTTTCTCGAAGGAATTCAGGCCATTTTCGACCCCCTGTAACTTTGTTGTGGATAAAACTAGAAGACTGAATTTTCAGTAACCATGCAGGCATTGTAAAGATACGGTATATTTCAAATTTCATTCAATTTGAACTAGTAGTTTAAGAATTATAACGGGTCAAATTTCTTAATTTTGTCTCTCACTGACTCACCGATCATCAAAATTCTAAGACACTTCTAGCAGACCTAGAAGCTTCAAATTTGGAATATAAATAGAGTTTGGTGTATGAATCAAGGAAAAACTAAAAAAACCTACAAAAATAAGAAAAGTTCATAAGTCAGAGAGAGGGCTTTAAGAAAATTCGTTGCTGGTAGATATACATACATATATACTATAAGTAGAAGCTACCGAAAAGGAACTGTAGACTGTCTACAAAATCCAAAAAGCAATGAGATCCCATGAAAAACAATACTTGTCAAAAAAAACAAGTCTCGCAACTCAGTTGTTCTACGGTAAAAAGTTGTGAGATGATATGATTTAATAATTTAATTTACACGTGTTTTCATGCGATGGCCGAGTCAATATATTTATATAAAACAATAAAGATTTTTAATATTAATATACGTCACTATAAGATGCTGTTAATTATTACGTAACAACTTAATGCTTCGAGTACGGAGATTCCAGACACAATTGATTTTCAATTGTTATGGACCACGATGGTGGTCTTAGGGACTGGACGTATTAAGACAGAAATTCGCTTAAGTAGGGACTGAATAAATTAATAACCGACTTGGTATTACATGGATCTCACAACTTTTTACCGTAGAACAACTGAGTTGCGAGACTTGGTTTTTTTGACAAGTATTGTTTTTCATGGGATTACCTTTATTCATGACCATATATAGTGCGAGCATGCTAGAGAGCGATCTAATAGAAATGACATACTAATATTATGTTGAGTGCAATTTTGGAATGTCTTAATCTATAATCTAAGATCACAGTGGTTTGTGACTTTTTCCCGCTCTTTTTCCATTATATTAATAACGTTACCATAGCAACACGTCAACCGCAAGTAGTTCGTCTACCGGACGCTAGATGGCGCTAACGGAAAAATATTTAATAATAAAAAATAATAATAATTTTTTCCACCCGTGCGAAGCCGGGATGGGCCGCTAGTATATATAAAGAAATTAAAATCACGATGACAAAGTTTAATTATGACATATAATATATGGCATTGTGGATGCAAAAAATAAAATTATATACAATTTTTAACTATTATTTTGTAATAACATTTGTACCGTGGTCGGTATGATTATGGGTCTGTAGGTATTTGGTCCGTATGATTTTTTTATAATTGCAACAAGTCAGTCGCACTACGATACAGTGGCGTAACTATACCGTTCGAGGCCCGTGGCAAATTCATCGAATGGGCCCTCCCACTTCCCCAATATATAAAGAAGCTGAACCAACAACAATAGTATTTTTTATTTTATAATATTTATTTATACACTTTTATTTGTAAGAGTTAACTAATAAATCACTACGTGAAGTAGGTACATACAAACTTTATAATTATAATTTCTTGATTTTCTAATTATTCACTTTTAATTAAAGGTACCTAATTTAAAGTACATATTGAACTGAAATCACAATTTTATTTTAAGTACACAATTTTAATTATTAAAATTCCTTTCTTCGGATTTTCTGTTCAGCAAAAGTGTTAATGACATCATCAAAGTTCAAATTTCGGGCCATAGAATTTTCGATGGATAGAATAGCCAAATTGCTTAACCTTTCTTGTCCCATAGAATTTCTTAAATAAGTTTTTATCAATTTCAGTTTTGAAAATGATCGCTCGGCACTAGCCGTAGTTACAGGAATGGTGAGAAATAACAGAAATGCAGTGCACACTTCAGGAAAGCTTGAAGATATAAAATGATTCTTTATTATTAATAAGTCAGCAAGTTCTCTTATAGAAGATGACCTTTCTATTTCGTGTTTAAAAGAGGATCGAAAACTGAAAATTTCTTTGGAAAACGACATAGATATATCTTTTTTATATAAATGGACAAATGCTAAAGCCTTTTCCAATAAATCAGTATCATTCAAGTTTTGCAAAGTGGCAGGCTGCAAGACACTAAAATTGGAAACAATTTCATTCATTCCAAGGAAACGCGATCTAAGTTGATTAATGATGATGTCTAATACACGATAGAATACGTTCACTTTAAACAAGCTTTCAGGATCTTGGAGACGTTCATCCTCACAAATTTCATCAAAATGACGTTTCACTTTTCTCTGACGAGTTTTAGGAAATTCAGGGTTTATAGACCATTTAACTGCAATACTATTTGCTTCCGTTTTTTAATGTTCAAATTCATGTCGATACTTTTCAAGTTCTTCTAGACAGACTTGCAAACGCTTTGAAGCATTTGAAAGATCGATGGCTTTAGATTGAACTGCTTTAGAAGCCGCGTCTATGGTTTGTAAGACTTTGCAATGGAAAACCAGCAACATAATAAAATTGTAGTTTTCTACCTTCTTCTTTAGCAAGATAGCTTCATTTCTCTCATCTGATTTGGAATTTGATAAAATGGTTTTTGTTAGCGCTTTTTGAACATCACCAAATCGAACCTTTAAAGCAAACATGGCATCAAAGCTTCCTGCCCATCTAGTTGGATTCATTGTTTTTAATGTTACTGAATTTGATGATACAACGGTTTCTCCTTTTTTGTTGTCGGATATAAAACTAGATAATATATTCCATCGTCTAATACTATGGCCAAAAAAATTATAAATTTGTTGCACAGTTTCGAATAATGTTTGTATTTCTATGACCTCTTTTACTGTATCATTTACTACCAAGTTTAAATTATGAGCAGCACAATGGACATACACTGCATTTGGCTCTATATCTCTTATGAGTTTTTGAACTCCGCCATAAGTGCCTTTCATGGTATTAGCTCCATCGTACCCTTGTCCACGGCACTTATTCAGAGAAATACTTTTGTCATTTATGGATTTTATTATCTGCTTGGACATTGCTAAGGCAGTTTGATCCTTAACCTCATGAAATCCTAAAAATGACTCTTTAATTACGAGCGCCTTTGGAGTTCCATTTTCATCTTTCTCGATTACACAGTAACGGTAAAGTTCACACAATTGATCTGTTTTGGAAATATCTTGAGTAGTATCAAACAAAATGGAATAAAACGGTGCGGTGACTATTACCAGATTTACCAGAGCATTTTCCACTTTTTGAACCAGAACAGCAATGAGCTCATTTTGTATTTTTGGACTTAAGTATTTAATCTGGCCCTTAGGTTTGCTTAGCAACTCTTGTAAAATAGGATCGTATTTGGCTAATAACTCAACAATACTCAAAAAATTTCCTTTTGGACCAAAATCGTTGCCATATACCGTTTCTTTATGGCCACGAAAAGCTAAATTACAGGTTGAAAGTGTCAGAGTAACATCAAGGAGTCTAGTGAGTACCTGGCGCCAAAAAAATTTTTCTCTCTTGATAATGGACTCTTGCTCTTCATCTAGTGTTCCATGTAACTGCCACTGTCGATGTACAAAACATGAATGCAAATGTTCTTTCGATGTCTCATGTCTTTCTATGGCTTCCACAATATGTTTCCAATCATCATAGCCTTCCATCCAAATATTTTGTATATTTTTAGATGCCCTATTTGCGAATAACCAACATGGTTCACAATATGCTTTTTGAAGCAATAGAGAATAGGACAGCCATGTACGTTCTAACTTTACGCCAGATTTAGAAACAGTGTAATAATATTTATCTAAGAAAGATCTATTGTTACTATCCCTTAAAAAGGGGCCTTTTGGTTTACAGTGTCCGTTTTCGATCACAAACCGTTTTACTTGATCATTGAGTTCTTTAAAGTTACCTTTATCAGTAACATGCGGTAAAGATTTTAATTTTTCTATGTCCAAACATGATTCATTTAAAGATTTGCTCGTACCTGGTTGTGGTTACTCTGAATCTAAATATTCACTGTTATCGGGCCCTGCGATATTGCCACTTATGTCATCATTTTCTGCCTTTCCGTCGCGCTGTTCATTTGATTCTTCTTGTATACTATCTTGATTATTAAAGTACTGACTTATTTTAGGTAATTTTTTATTTTGTTCTTCAGACTCCTTCTTTCGCTTTCGTTTTTCGCTTCCACTCTGATACTTTCTAGAACAAAACCGCAAAAAGTTTGTAATAATACTATAGTTTTTATTTATTGAAAAATCTACCTAATTGCTAACAAATGCACCGATTGTTCAAAGTTCAATTCAAGTGTCAAATTTTGTAAGTTTTGAAAGAACGATGAACATAGGTACCGAAATAGTTTTGGTGGTTACGAATGTCAAAATAGTGAATTGATTTTGAAATGCGCGATGAGAATCATTATTTTAAATAATAATTTCGTAACTTGTGATTTCAAACTTTACTACCGATACCTACCGACGATGTAAATGATTAATTTGGGTGTGGTGTGGTAATGGGAAGATTAAAAATTAAAATAATTGTAATAGTATAAATTATTTTAAATATTAGAATAAAATTCTTACCGAGTAGACATTGTCAACCTATTTTCACAATAAACTAATTAAATATATCCTCACTTGCAACAAACAACCAATTCTTACAACAATAAACTGCTAATTGCTTGGTGAGTTCTTGCGTAATACAATAGTGGAGTTTTTCATATATACAAACTCGAATCGGGGATTCCCCAAGCATCAACAAGTATTACCAACATAAATTTTAAGCAGTGTTGCCGTTTGAGAAAGAAAAAAATACACCAAACTCATTTCAAAATTGCGCTAAATTTTAGCTGTGAATTTTTAATGGCAATAAGAGAAGATGTGTTTTTATGTGAATTTATTTAACCATTATTAACCATTATTAATAATGGTTAAATAAATTCTCATAAAAACACATCTTCTCTTATTGCCATTAAAAATTCACAGCTAAAATTTAAATTATTACATTTATCAAAATCAACTGAATTAAATAACTGAATATCTTTCTGGTCATCATTACGTTCGGGTGCGGTTGGTGTGCCTTCACCAGATGCCGTTTTTTTTTCTTACAGTTTTAGTCATTTTCTTCAAACCGTGTTCAGGCAACATAAAAGTGTGGCAATTTTTCTTAAGAACTTTCAACTGATGACGTATCATTATAATTGAAGTCTGTTAGTAAAATCAGAGACAGTCATAACATAACACTTTAATGTAAAAAAGAGACAAAATAATAAACGCATCAATAACATTGTGGTCGGGGAATACTAAATCCTTTGGGGAATTCCCAGCTCGTTATTTTCCTAACGTTTTACGGCTCTGGCAATTAACTTATTGGCTTAAATTTACGATCGTCAATAATTTTTACAATGGGTCCCCGTATCAAGTCGGAAAATGCATATATTATCAATATAATGCTGTTCCTTTAACTCGTTTAGGTACGATACTTTTTAAATCATTGAAATCGGTCCATTGGTTGCGAAGATATTACACATTTTGTACAAGCCGAAAGTGGGGCGGCCGAATAGCTTATGTGACGTCACGATTACCTTTCCACCCGCGCGCGCGCTCTCCGCTATTCATTTATTAAGATTCCCTCGATCTGCGCGGGTGGTGTTGTGGTTTTGCAGTTTTTAAGTGAAAATATGCCGGATTATAAGTACTGTATAATACCGAAATGTACTAATACTTCAATTAGTACACCTGAAAAACTGTTTTTCAATGTGCCAAAGGACTCAAAAGTGCGCAAAAAATGGTGTACTGTTATGAAGGGGGATGACAAAATTCCGCTTTCGTGCCAAACTTCAAGATTTTGTTGCGAGGATCCTTTTTTATGTAAATAACTCCCCACCAAACATTACCTTGTATACAACACAACAATTGTATACCAACTTTTATCATCATTACTCGTGTGGTAAACAAGTGGGTTGGTAACTTAGTAAAACTTGTTTACGAATGTTAAAAAAAATACAGGGTCGTATTATGTTTATTTCAATGAGTAAATGAATGATAAAAAGTGTAAGTAGTGAAGTTTCTAATAACCCTTCCTCGGGTAAAAACCAGGGTCTTACTCAGGTGTAACTACAATAAAATGTGCCGTTCCCGGGAATATTCCTCGAAGTTCCCCGGAACATAGAGGAATATTCCCGCCTTGGGGAATATATATATCTATCTATACATGTAATTAAACTGTAGCCAAAGTGAATTCTGTACATTGAATTTTTTTTTGAATAATCGCGTTAGGAGGGCTCCGTACACGCAATAGAAACCAAAAACATTGTTATTGAGTTGTACGCTTTCCATGTGAAAACAGTTAGATTAAATAAAACTTTTTGCGTTCGAGAGTCCTTCTGCCTCGTAAACATAATTTTGTACAATAATCACGCCTTGACTCGAAGGGACTAGAAAGACCACAAGTGAAGTTTGTATGGAGAAGTAAGTTTTCTTGCTGCTATCACCACGAAACTTGCTGTAAATATAGTAGGTACTAAGATTATAATAAATAAACCGGATTTAAGAAAGTAGTACCTACCTACCTACCTAGAAACAATACTAGTACTTAACAAAGCGATTTCGTTTATTCATAGCTCAAAATTACGTGTCCAAAGAACGTAGGTACATTCCTGTCAAATGTAGTATTTAAGTCTAATTTTATTTATTGAATACATAATATTTTTTGAACAGTAAAGTTTCTACATACTCATCTTCATAATAATGTTAAAATAACGGCGTAGGTAGTTACAATAACAAACACAACTGCCCTGGCTGACTAACCTAAACCTTTTGGGTATTTTATAGGCTAGTCCAAGTACGTGTACCTACCTACTTATTATCCTGAAGTTCTAATTAGGTTGATAATGAGATTTGCCTACCTCTGAGTTTCCAACCACGAATTTCAGAGCGTGTCTAGTTTAAATGATTACTAAGATTATCAAATAGCATGAAGGTATCCACTTAAGGTAGATTATCGGATTGCGCTTGCTCAAAACCGATATCTACCTTATTTCACTCATTTGTTATATTATAATAACAACCTTCTAATATTAAACAAATAAAATCAGTTATTAATCGATTGGGTATAAACTGGTGAAGTTACGCTCCCTGTTGGACGAATATCGCAAACAGAATAAAACCGCGCAGTGGTTCGGCGGCATGCGCTGGGTCATTGTGACGTCATCGCATGCGTTCGCGCGGTCTGTGAACCTCGTTCGGTATTTTGCTCATAACTTTGTCAATTTTGGTCGTAGAACAAAAATTTTTGCACTTTATGTTTTAGTTTCTCAATGTCTATAGAACTGCATTCATAACATAAAACGTGACTGGTCCCCATTTTCTACTAGATTCCGAAAAATATTTTTTAGCGCATTGTATTGAGAAAAAAAGCGCTGAAGAGTTTAGAATTGCACTATCTAGCGCGAAATGCGCTAAAACGGCAACACTGATTTTAATGCCGGCAGTATACCTAGTCTCAGCGAGACACCCTGAGACATGCCCAGTGAATATAAATGTAAACCAATATACACATTTTTGAGGTATGTTTGTACACACATGTTTCCGAAATTATTACGAGTAATTGGATTTTGACCATTCTTTCTAAAACTGGGTTAAATTTTTTTTTTACTAATGCATTGAAAGTTTAATACCTAGGTATATTTTTTTTACTTGTGTATGCAACTAAGAAGGTAACAAATAAATTAAAGACAAAACTTTTTTTTTACTTAAGTAATGTGTATGTGTAATAATAAATGTTGGGAATTGAGATTTCCTCTGACCGGGGGCCCCTTCGGGCTGGGGGCCCGTGGCATTTTGCCGACTTGCCACCCTATAGTTACGCCACTGCTACGATATATTGACAGTGAAGTTTCAATTTTAATAACAAACTTTTACAGGTAAATCAGTTTATTAAGGGGTTGAAAACAAAACGTAATCCGCTATCTTGGAGAGGCAGCAATATTTAATTTAGTTCGATGTTACTAACTGTAACTCCTTTTCAAGCCCTTTCATTTGGCACCCATATTAAGTGGGTTGAAAATAAAATGAAATCCGCCATCTTGGAGAGGCAGCAATATTTAATTTAGTTCGATGTTACTAACTGTAACTCCTTTTCAAGCCCTTTCATTTGGCACCCATATTAAGTGGGTTGAAAATAAAATGAAATCCGCCATCTTGGAGAGGCGACCATATTTAATTTACGGTGATGTCAAGTCAATACTTTATTGTTTTCTATTCTTCAAACTCTTTCATTTGGTACATATATTAAGTAATTTAAAAAGAAAATGTAATACGCCATCTTGAAGCGGCGGCCATAATTAAATTACTCGTATTATAATATTCATTATTACATATTTTATTATCATCCGAACCTACGGTATATGCAAAATTTCAGCTCATTCGGATACCAGGAATGGTCAAAAAATGGTTTACAAATTATGAAGCGGACAATTAACATACATACGAACAGTGCAAATTAAATGAAAGCTTGTAATCAAAATGACGCCTGTACAAGGTTTCGCTATTTTTGTTTGTGAGCAGTCTCAGCCTAAACTAACCTAAACTGGTACTGCAGTTGTCATTTGGTCTCTTCGTAGTAATTTATTCTTGGGAACTAAAAAGAATATATGCTAAGGTAAAAAAAGGCAATTATTTCTGATTATTTTTATTGCAAATAAAACCCTTGTAAACCTTCTTTGAGGGTAGAAAATAGTCTTTAAAACACCATGACTGATAAAAAACTATATCATAATAATTAATTAATTCTATTCTATTGAGCGAACACACATGGCTAGATTAAACGACCCAAACATTTAATTCATTCATGGACATTCAAAAGCACTTACAAAACTGTCAAACTTCTCCATTTAATTTAAAGCTCGTAATCAAACACATTAAGTCCAATCAAAATAATTTGTGAAATTTTGTAAGTACCTAAGTTTGTTTGTACTCCGTACTAACAAACTTAGGTCGATTTCCCCTCCAAACTTTGAAATACATTAAGATACATATTCGAAGTCAAATAGTATAAGCGAATTTTAAAAATTCTCACTTAAGTATCTATATTATGTACTAATGCCAATAGTTCAAATATTACGTCACAAACACTGATCTCTTAGTCAGAAGTAATAAGGAACAGGAAGGCTGACGATTACAATTACCCGAAAAATTAAATATATAATTTATTAACAGTTAAAATTTTAAACTATCTCTCCAAACTACCCAATTTAATATTTAAAGCCACATTTAATGTTAACAATGTTTTGGATATGCAGTTGCAGGTGACCGCTACATGGGTAACCAGGGACAGGCATATCCTCCCAATGAACCTAAACTTCGGAATAGCGAGCCTAACTGAAGCGTTTTTCTAGACAGAGATGTATTGAGATATATTTTAATATTATTTTAAATCGTCGAGATTTCTCTTCTACCATATCACTTAAATTCTAATAAATAAACATTGGATATTTGCCTAGGTAGGTAATAAGGCACAATGGCTCAGATAGGCAATTGCTCAGGAAATCTTTGATATTAATGGAAAAAAAAGGGTGATCTCACTCGTATAGAATATAAGATTCCCAACAAAAAACAAAAAATCGTATCTTCTTGTACAAAGTAAGTCATTCTATCAAGATTGTAATCATTCGCTAGTCCTTAAGGTCCACTACTGATTTAAGTACACTACTGATTTTAATGGTTATTATTGACGCCATTTGCTTTGCTGTATCCATTGGAGTGTCGTGGTCTTGTTCTGATTTTATATCCGTTAGCTGCCCTCACGGATATGGCAATTTCTAGGTCCAGGTCGTCCACTGGTTCACTGGATTCGATGTGTAGCTTACGTATAACATGTACAACCATTGTCTTGATAAGAGCTGTGGCGTACACTCGCCCTGTGGATATTGAACACTTTGTAAAACTTTTGTCCTTCACAAAATTTATTTAGTTTCAAATTAAGTTTAGGAAATATGTACTTTACAAAGCATTTATAAACGAATACTAATCACACAAATAATTCGCGGAAAATATAATAGCGACTCACTAAATCTATTGGACATCATGCTTTTGGGATGAAGGGATCAACTCAATTAGATAATAATTGCTATCAATACTAATTAATATAGCTAAATGTACACTTATACAAAAAATAGGGCCAAGTGGAAGTCCAGAGAGCTACCAAAGTTACTCTCATATATTTCACGAGATTTCTCGTAATTTCCGAGTTATCATTTTTTTATTGGCGCTAGTATGACCGTAATTATCTCCCACATCTTTGTATGACAATAAAGACGTGCTAGCCTGGTCGTGCACAAGTAATCACGTACTTTACGAACACGTTTATACGTGATTTGCCAAGTAATCTATGGTACTGAAGTACGCGTTAGAGAATTGATATTGGAGTCTCAATAATAAAGAAATACATGGTAAAAATTCTGTTGTGCATAATATTATAATACGCTTTGTTTAATATTCACTTGACGAAGTTTTAATAGTATACGATATTAATTATATCTTTTTACACACCTAAACAATCCATAGGTCCTAAACTAAAAGGTACGAAAGCATAAGGATCTCGTTTCTCTACGTTTTCCGGCAGGAACCGGTCTGGTTTTATCTTCAGTGGTTCTTCCCAATGCCTAGGATCTCTGTGTACCTCGTGAATGGGAATTACTAGTGATGTGCCGACAGGAAGAGTTATTTCACCTGAAAATAGGAATTCAATTTTCAAATGTTTATCGTTAATGATATTCTGAGGTTTGAACAGTCAGTCTTTATCTATGATTTCTAAATGAATACGTTGTAAGAAAAAATCTTATTAACTATACCAATAAAAATAAATATTATTATTATTTATTCTCAGACAAGAACAGCTTGCACTATAGGTGCCAAATGAGAAAGTACTATATGTAATATACTACGATATTTCCTAAACAACTCACGATAATTTTTAGAGCAAAGAAACATTGAAGTAAGTTTAATCACACTAAAAAGTTGTTAATGTAATTGATTTCTTTTTTTTAGTTTTTGTTTTGTTTCATGAAGCTTTTATATTTTATCATCTTTAATAGTTTATCATATATCGTCGTTTATGTTAACAACTAATTATTTTTGCTCGTCAGAGTACAATAAATAAGGTGTATATATATTCATGGTTAGGTAGCAAATGCTAATCACAAGTACATACATCATGTCTGTCCCTTTCAGGATTTTAACCACCATCCGGTCTTATGTCCCTCGACTTGACAAAGGATCAATTATCAACTTTGTACACTATAGCTCTTTTTTAAATCATTCGCCTCGCGTCGTGCATTGGTTTTCTACTAATTTTCCTTTGCTATCGGACATATCCTATTTTTTAATGCAACGATATACTACATCAATCAAGTGATTCAAAAAACAGGCCGCAGCAAGGATATATTATTATACAATTGTTTTTTTCTATAAACTCACCATCTTTAATGACTATTTCTTCGGCCACCATTCTCTGTATAAAGGCAGCTATAGAGAAATATCGCATCGTTTCTTTGTACACCATATCTAAATAAGTCAACTGCTTCAAATGTTTTGGAGTGACAGGCTGGTCAGGACCCACGATTTCAATAACTTCATCGTAAACCCTTTTCTGGAATTAAATAGGATTTAATATATTATTTAATTTTTACACATCAATGTTTTGCTACGAATACCTAACTCCTGTCTGGAGTCGTGATTATAGGATGACTAAGGATTATGAAACAATCCGTAAAAAATATTTGATTTCATATAATTTATAAGATTATTTAGTAGTATCATAGTTCGATCCACGATTGCAGATGATAAGCAACTTTCACAAGGACTGTTCAACATATGGGTTTACCAAAAAAAAAAACAAAGAAACTATAATTGATTATCTATACATCTATACATATAAATAAAATTGGAGTGTCTGTTTGTAATATTGAAATAACCGTTTTTTACTACATGCATATGAATATATATACGGTATATACACCAAATTAACATGTTTTACAATTTTTGTCTGCCTGTCTGTCTGTTTGTTCCAGCTAATCTCTGAAATCACTGGACCGATTTTGACGGGACTTTTATTGGCAGGTAGCTGATGTAATAAGGAGTAACTTAGGCTACTTTAATTAAATAATTTTTATATTTTTTCTAACTTTTCAGAAAAAATCTTTTATTTTAGAAAAATAATATTACTGACACAGCCACACAACGCGTGGCTGGGTCAGCTAGTGAGTGAATAAATTAATGACTTATTTGACAGTAATGCTATTAATTGTCAGTGCTGCACACGCCTGTCATAAGTCCGAGGGCAATACCTTCGAATTGACTCATGTATGTTTTTTTGTATTCTGTTGGCGTGTCTAACGTAAATAAATAAATAATTTCTTATACTAATCCACTAGTCAGCGTGTGAGGTGAATTTAGCTCAATCTTTTTACGATGAGGCCAGTGCCAATGAGACTATTGATATGCTGAATACATTTAAATAATACATACATACAAATTCATTTAAAATGATGATTAGAGGAATCAAAACTTGTTTGTTTTTTTTAATAGATAAAAAATGAATAATATTCCATATGACCATCAAATATAAATAACATAAAACTTTACCTTATTCTATTCAATGACGTCAGTCTCTCAGTTATCAATCAAATTATTGACATTTTTATAGTATTAAAAAAACGTTTACTTATTTCTACAAGATAATAATATATTAAGGATCTAAGGATGTGTGGGAGATAATCAAAGAAAAGCACACCAAAGGAATTAAAGTTATACTATAACTAGCTTTCCGCCCGCGGCTTCGCCCGCGTGGAATTCGGTTATATTGCGGTATAAAGCACAGCTATAAGACAACTTCTCATTCCCACGGAGAAATCTAAGAAGCGCGATGTAACGCTGGATACAATTAGTTGTTAAACCAAAACTGAATGGTACACTATATTATATGTTTTCCCTTGTGGAGCAAAAACATGCAGATTTTGGGCACTGGAAACCCGGGAACACGCTACATAGAGCTGACCATGCGAAAAACAATGTTATTCCTAGTGTACTCCAACCCTTAGAGTTTGGCCTTATGCTTTATTAATGGTCATTGCAAATGAAACCCTTATAGGAATTTGTAGTCTTTTAAATTGAAATGGGAGGTCTGTTGGAATAATGGGAATCCGAGGAATGAGTCATTTAGTGAATCATTTAGCTTCAAAATTTACATGTTCATATTCGTTTGCAACATATACCTAAGTAGATGTAAAAAAAACAGTTTAGACGATAAAACAATTGTACGTCATCCCTCGGGAATTCCTCATTTTCGGGGATTCATTATCGTATCATTTAGCTTCTAAATTTACATGTTTATATTCGTTTGCAATATTTTACCTTGTTTTAAACGACACACAGCGCCATCTACAATCCATCCATCAAGCAAAAAATATTTTTGTTTTTCCTTTGGAATATCATTTTTTCCAGGATAAAAAGTACTCTATTATTTAATCCGGACATTTATCTTTACGTCTGCAAAATTTCAAAGCAATCGGTTCAGTAGTTACGGCGTGAAAGCGGAACAAACAAACAAACAAACAAACTCACTTTCCGATTTATAATATTAGTAAGGATATGAAGCGATTACAAAATGCAAAAAATAATTTAAATATATAAAAATGCTTAATTTGCTTACCGATTGACTAACTAACCTGCCAATCTGGTAACTGCCCCAGGATCATAAGGACACCTGATGCAATCTTCGCAGCCGCCTCTTGACTCTGAAAATAAAGAAAAAAATCCTAATTTCTGAAAATGGTCACAAAGTCAACACAAAATGGGTTTAATTTACTGTGTGTAGAATTTTCTGATATCTACACGTGCTTTTATTACCACGACGTTTAAAAAGACAAAGATTTAAAGTTATTTTATTATCAAATGAATTAATGTTGTTTACACAAAACATGTGAAGTTATGTAAAACTAAATAAAGCAAACACGCTGCTGTTATTATTTGATAAGTTTCATAGAGAAAAGTAATGAATTGGGGGGTATGGAATTAATTTATTTGCATTTGAAAAGCGTTAATTAGAGATGGCAACCATATTTTATTTTATTTGTCCAATGACAGCATACAAAAAATTATGTATGGTAAATAACCATTTATTTATTAAAATTATTTCAGAACAAGATATCACCATTTTATTTTATATGAGTCATGTGCAGATATTAAACATAATTGGAATTAACAAATGCAGTTACGTTTTTCATTTATATCAAATGCAGTTACTTTGCAATTGCCCTTATCTTTTACCCTTTCAAAAACAATGGCTTTAACAAAAATGATGACTGTTATTACTACGGGTAGAACCAGAGGTACAGCTTACCTGGTTCTGTTCTACCCGTTCGAATGAGATGAAATATTTCTTAGATTTTTAGATAGATACTACATTTTAAATTTTTTATCAAAATCCTAATTAGCAATTTTTGCGTAATGGATGCACAGACAGATAAACAAATATTTATGATAAAAATTGAGATAAGTTTACGTCCAAAATTTTTGACTCCTTCTTTACCTCCTTTTGGTTTTATTTTGGAATATCTTCATGTCCAGACACGGCTTTTTTACAGTTTTATAATATGGTAAGATGGTATGAAAAGACAAATATTATTAATACAGGAAAATACCACATGGATACGAGTCCCTGGAGATGTTACGAATTTGTTTTTCATCATAAGAGGACCTTCCACCTTGAAGTTTGTTTACAATCTTTCTTAAGTGATTCAATAGTACCTAACCAGTTTTTGTCTGTGACCTCTTAATCAGTGCCAATAACACCCAACACCTAAAACTGATATAACTTATTTATTGAGGAAAATAAGATAAAATTGTAATTTCTCGACATGACATTGTTTGTCAATGTAACTTATTAGTAGTAAGATTTTGTACACATAAACAAACATACACATCTTTGTTAAAAACACCATAGGTACCCTATTGCATGATAACTTCTTTCTATTCATTGGTTACGCCATATGAGAAAGTTACAATAATAATCTAATATGCAAAAATTAATACTTGTTTTCTATATCAAAATTCTACATTACATGTAAGATTTGTATATTACTAGCTGACCCGGT
This sequence comes from Calamotropha paludella, assembly GCA_927399485.1. Classification (NCBI taxonomy): domain Eukaryota; kingdom Metazoa; phylum Arthropoda; class Insecta; order Lepidoptera; family Crambidae; genus Calamotropha; species Calamotropha paludella. The sequence goes on along the minus strand of OV656824.1, from coordinate 13,989,055 downwards.
AACACGTTGCTATGGTAACGCGTATACAATGGAAAAAGAGCGGACAGACAAACACATAAACAACAAATTTGTGTTCTTAGATTATAGACTAGCGGCCCGTCCCGGCTTCGCACGGGTGCACAAAATTCATGTTTTTTTTCCTATTATTATATATTTTTCCGTTAGCGCCATTTAGCGTCCCGTAGACGAACTACTTGCGGCTGACACGTTGCTATGGTAACGTTGTTGATACAATGGAAAAAGAGCGGACAGACAAACACAAACCACTGTGATCTTAGATTATAGATTAATTATCTTGACTTAAATAAATAACAATAAATAAAAGACAACAATACATAGGTACAAAGCACTAGTCTCGAAAGTCGAAACAACAAATTAGAGAAGTTCGTTTTCTACATTAATAGGGGATCGAACCCGGATTGGTGTAACCATGAAAATCAGTAAGCGAGCGATTCATCCAAGGAGCCCGTCAAATAAATACAAAAGTTATTACAATTTTGAATCGAATAAATACAGAAACGTGTCAAGATTTCAACATAATATGAACTAAATTTTTAATCACGTAAAAACCTTGTATTTAAATATTTATCACGCAAAAAGGCCAAAGTGTTTATTTTGTATTGTTTTTTATCTTAGAAAGGTTATTTTGTAGAAAAGGACACTTGTTACTCGTTTTATTGATCTTATCTGACTATTTTTTGATTAAAGTCCACTATTATTAAGATTATTCAAGGCATGCCGGTTATCCGTTTGTTTTTAAAAGTTAATTTTATGTTTTTGTTGAGAGATATATAATTTATGTTAGTAATTTATTATTCATAAAATGAGTAAACAGATAAAGACTAGACAACATCGTGATGCAACGTGGAAACTTTGCAGGAAATCTGAAATTAAATCTCAGCATTCTAAAACAATTATTGAGTGAAGCTCTGAAAGAGTGAAACTCTCTTTTAGGCAACTCACAAATTTCGCTTGTCTCCCTCCTGCTACTTAACGGTTCAACCGATTCGAACAAATTTTGGCATGAACATACATAATTATAACCTGACGGACATAGGCTATGTAAAAAAAATATAAACTTTACCATGGAGGACTAATTACCGAAAGAAAAATCCAAAAGCTGATCACAGCCAAACCGCTGAGACTACATTAATGAAATTTGGCGCCAAAACTCACATCGTGGTAGTGACTAATGTGCAAAAAAAGTTTTGAAATCGGATATACCATGGAGGAATAATCACCGAAAGAAAAATCCAAAAGCTGATCACAGCCAAACCGCTGAGACTACATTGATGAAATTTGGTGTCCCAAAACACATCGTAGTCGTGACTAATGTGTTAAAGAAAGTTTTGAAATTGAACATACCATGGAGGAATAATCACCGAAAGAAAAATTCAAACGCTGATCACAGCCAAACCGTTGAGACTACATTGATGAAATTTGGCGCCAAAACTCACATCGTGGTCGTGACTAATGTGCAAAAAAATTTTTTAAAATCGAACATACCATGGAGGAATAATCACCGAAAGAAAAATTCAAAAGCTGATCACAGCCAAACCGCTGAGACTACATTGATGAAATTTGGCGCCATAACTCACATCGTGGTCGTGACTAATGTGCAAAAAAGTTTTGAAATCGGATATACCATGGAGGAATAATCACCGAAAGAAAAATCCAAAAGCTGATCACAGCCAAACCGCTGAGACTACATTGATGAAATTTGGTGTCCCAAAACACATCGTAGTCGTGACTAATGTGTTAAAGAAAGTTTTGAAATTGAACATACCATGGAGGAATAATCACCGAAAGAAAAATTCAAACGCTGATCACAGCCAAACCGTTGAGACTACATTGATGAAATTTGGCGCCAAAACTCACATCGTGGTCGTGACTAATGTGCAAAAAAATTTTTTAAAATCGAACATACCATGGAGGAATAATCACCGAAAGAAAAATTCAAAAGCTGATCACAGCCAAACCGCTGAGACTACATTGATGAAATTTGGCGCCATAACTCACATCGTGGTCGTGACTAATGTGCAAAAGAAGTTTTGAAATCGGACATACCATCGAGGAAAAATCACCCTTCAATTATCTAATTCAAAACCATTTGCAATTTCAAATGTGAAAAGTCCGGCGAAGTATTAGCCCTGCCTCTCAGAACTTCTAGCTTCGAGCGGCGGTAGTCGCGAGAGGCAACCAGTTTATTGCGCGATATTTTCGAGGCAATTGTTAATGATTAAGGTGAGGTTAAAAAAAAAAAAAAAAGGTTAGGTAAGGTCAGGTGGTGAGGTAAGGTAAGGTAGTGCTTCGCTCAGTATTTGCAAACAGCAGCATGCATTGCAGACCTAGTATTTAAGTAATAGGTTTTTTTATATAGTTTTACTAGGCGATGCAGTCGCTAAGCATAAAGCTCCGCTAGCACCATATATTGGAGCGGAGCGTAATACATAAAAAAAAAAAATTTTTTTTTCGATGTGACTTTTTGCAAATTCAAATTTCCGTCACAATCTGGTTCCAAACCTGTTGATTCGATTACACACAAAAAATATTAAAATTGGTTAAGAACTAGGGAAGTTATGGCGTAACAGACATTGCGCCATTGAAGCTGATCCATAGGAGCTTCGCTCATTTCGTACGCTCCGCTCCAATAATGTTAATTATTTGTAATTTTTTTACTTGTGAACACGCCTAATATGGTGTAAACATATTAAAATGTACTAGTTTTCATATAGTTGACTTTAATTTCGTATTAAGAATATATTTATTTATAAGCAATATGGAAAAAGGGACCCCTTGTTGCTGTTCATTACATTTTGTACCTAAACTTTGTTAAACTTGTGATAAGTAATAATAAAACTCAATGTATTCGATTTTTATTTTTTGCATTCACAATGCTATATTTCTTTTCATATTTAAATTATTGAGCGAAGCTCTCTTTTAGGCAACTCACAAATTTTGCTTGTCTCCCTCCTGCTACTTAACGGTTCAACCGATTCGAACGAATTTTGGTATGAACATACATGATTATAACCTGACGGACATAGGCTATGTAAAAAATATATAGACTTTACCGTGGAGGAATAATCACCGAAAGAATAATTCAAAAGCTGATCACAGCCAAACCGCTGATACTACATTGATGAAATTTGGGGCCAAAGCTCACATCGTGGTCGTGACTAATGTGAAAAAAAAGTTTTGAAATCAGACATACCATCGAGGAATAATCACCCTTCAAAAATTCAATTGCTTTGCTCAGTATTTGCAAACAGCAGCATGTATTGCAGATCTAGTAATACATAAAAATCAACCATGTTTTTTTATAAATATATTTGAAAACATAAAAAATCAACTTTTAAAGTCATATTTCATATTAAATACGGAAATCTATTCTTGGTCCAGCTAATATTTTATATGAATAGTATGTGTACTTATGAAATATAGCGTTCAGAATCCGAAGTAAGTAGTAGTTCAAGAAGAAACCTCCTTAAACATTAAAATAACGTTACAATGTTGGAACGAATGTTACAACCGCTACATTGTCTGCAAAATTTTTAATATAATTGAATATAATTTGTTCGAATCTATTTGAATTAAAATATTTTTATTTAGTAATAAAAATCTTGACGTCACAAGATTTTGCATTCCTCAATGAGTAACAGTAACTTATTATGTCAACAAGATTTTAATTTTAAATTAAAAACTATATAATATGAATATTTTATAAATTTAAACATTCCATGTTAATGTTGACGACAGTTTGGTGCAACGGTAGCAATCCTGCTTTTCGCACTGACGGTCCTGGGTTCGAATCCCGGAAAGGGTCTTTTTTGATGAATCATGGGTATTTATATATATTTATATGAATATTAGTATCTATAACACATGTTTTACAGTGCTCACTTGGTGCGAATGTAAGAAATATTTATTTATTTAATGTGAATCTGATGTTTTGTTCGATGTGTGATTGTTTTTACATTTGTGTGTGTATATATACTATTGCTAGTTTTATTATTATCAATATTCTATTAAAAGGCGTCTTTTTTCTTTTTTTGTTACTGGTTTGAACCCTGGCAGACTAATAGCGCCTCTGTGTCTATTCTGCCCAGCTGCTGCTGAAAGACACAGGGGTAAAAATACTGAGGCAGGGTATTTTGTTGACCTCGCACATAAGTTTTAATTTTTTTTACATTTGTTTTTTTTACATCGTTCGTCCCTTATTTTTTTTCTCGGTTTTTTAGGTGAATGTGTGTCAATAAATGCTTTTCTTTCTTTCTTTTGATGTCATTAAGGGTCGAATATTATTCTTTTATTTATTTGAGCATAAAAAGATCAACAATGAATCACTTTATGCCGGCAAATGTTACTGCAACAACTAAGTTACTGAAGCTTTCAATTCAGGTAGGATATTTATCAAGTCCCAAATAGGTAAATCAAATCAAATCATCATTTATTTACATGAACTTTTTCAACGCATTTATTGATGTTTATTGTCCACCACTGTGGTCGACTGACTCGTATACCGGCTATCATGGTACCACTCCAAGTCAATGTAGGAAACGATATTGGCTCGGGTCTGGGTATTGCGGTACCACCTTTGTTTGTAAATTGCATAACATAAGTGCCTTAGCTACACAATCTGTTTTCAGAAGAATGTATGTGATGATCACTACTTAATATATAAAAGAAGGCCTTTGTGGGTTACCATAAGCCTAAGAACAACAGTTTTTATAATCAATTTACGTTACCATAGCAACGCGTGGCCGGGTTAAAGCAGCAACGCGTGGCCGGGTTATATCAGCAACGCGTGGCCGGGTTAGCTAGTCTCTACTATATAAAAGAAGGATTTTGTGGGGTTGTTACCATATATAGTTACCATAGTTACCATAAGCCTAAGAATAACAGTTTTTATAATCAATTAACTTTACCATAGCAACGCGTGGCCGGGTTATACCAGCAACGCGTGGCCGGGTTAGCTAGTTTATTATATAAATTTAATATACTCACGGTTGTGAACAACGTGAATGATTCCCACTTAACCTCTTGGTTGGTCATCTGTCCACTAAGTATGTAACGATCAATAATCCCCAAGCTTTCCTCATCTCCTACGAACTTCTCCAAGGCTTTCCTCCTCCTATTCACAATATCAGTACTGAACTCATCAAGCAATTTCACGTATTTATCCTGTACACTCTTGTTGCCGGTAATCCATAATATCATTGGTATTTGAAGCCACCAATGGGTCATTTTTCTAAATATTAAGTCGTAAAAACTGAAAAAATAAAATTAAATAAATACCAGCCAACTTTGGGAAGTTATAAAATAAAACATAACCTTCTAAAAATCAAACAGGCAACTATAATTAAGGCATAAAAGCAAATAAATTATTTCACTTCAAAGTCCTTAGTATCAAAAACACTATTTGATTTTGCAAATTATGTAATAGTACGTATGTAGTACATTACGAAACCTATGTTTCATAACTTCAAATGATTGCAGTTTCTTTTATGTAAGTCCCTATGGTATAAAAAAAAAATGGTAAAATAATTTTGTTTTATTCTTCTTTATGATAATTTAGTAACTGTATTTCGTTACTTATCATCACATATTTAGAACATTAGAATAGTTTATGAACTTTGTAAGAATAATTTATCAATATAAATTATTTAGAGGTTCTGATTAGAAAAAACTCAATCGCTCTTCTACACCACCGACCTGTAATGCTGCGACCAAACTTTGAGGTTCGTTTAGCTAACATATTTTTTAAAAAATAAATTCAATATTTTCCTACGTCCCTGTTTGAAATAGCTAGTTTATGACTAGCGTATCATAACGGAAGCCTTTCCAAAAATGAAATTGTGGGACAATTATGCCCTAATATTTTATGCTTGGTAAGTAGGTTGGTATCCGCAGTACAAGACCATTCAGAAAACTCGCCCGGATAGCGAAAGGGCGTGGGTTAGAATCCCAGCTGAGGCGTAGTTGATTTTTACACGCTTGTTTTATATCTTAAATAAAGACTTTGTAAGATTTCCATAAAAATTGTTCCCTTTTATCGCTAACTAGGATCTGTATTTGAAAATACAATGACAATAAATGTGCTATTACGCCGTGCTAATATTAATTTAAACTGTTATTTAAATTCGAAGCAGTAAAAAACGAATGCATAAATGTTAAAAAAAGACATGACGTACATGAAAAAAAAACTAATTTGAAAATCAACACTTACATTACAACTCATATATGTTCACCAAATCTTAACTCATTAATCAATGACAAATATTTTCTAGATTCATTAAAATAAGATAATTCGAGTGTGCCTTGGTCTATAAATGCTCATAAGTTTATTTTTTAGAGTTTCAGCTTTAGCTAAGAGCGGCTTTGTAATTTAATTTCTTTAAAAAAAATAAAATACAGTGGCATTATGATGGCAGGGTAACATCTTTTTTGCGTCAGCAATCTGTTTGTAACATGGTGAAATATAATATGAAATAGTAGTATTTCTAAAGATTTTAATTAATTAATAGAAATTAGTATTGATGTCTTGTTAGATTGGTTTCCATTATAAGTGACTGTATCTAGATAAACACCTGATCAGATTTCGATAAATAGCTATTTTTCTAAGTTTTTTTACTTTATTTATTGGACCAGCTTCAATGACGCAAGACATAGCGTGTTACAGACATGTTACGCCATAACTTCCAGAGTTCTTACCCGATTTTAATAATTTTTATGTGGAATCGAATCAACATATTTAGGGCTAGATTGTGAAAGAGCTTATTTTTAGAGAACGAATTTTAAAATTCGCAAAAATAAAAAAGTTATGACCAAAAAACATTGGCTCTATAGGATTTTCCATTGAAACAAAAAGCGCGCGCTTTTTGAAAGTTTTTCTTCTTATGGAATTTTAAAATTTACTAAACATTATTGTATTTTTTAGTATTATGCCCCGCTCCAGTATATAGCGATAGCGAAGCTAGCTTAGCGACTGCACCGACCTAGTGCCATTCTTTTCGCAATGTAATAAAAATGTTTCCGAGGAGGTTATGCGAATGAATAGGAGATTTTTGAAGTCGTATACAGTCGACTCTCGTTAATTCGAAACCCGAGGGACTCTTAAAATATTACGAATTATCGAGTGTTTGAAATATCAAATGGTTCGAAATTTGTGAGAGTAACTAAATAAAACTTCGAATTATTAAGTATTGATCAATTATTATTTATTAACTGCTATTCTATAACAATGTCAAAAGTTTAGAGGTACATTCCTGTACATACATGTATTCATAATGTGAATGAATTAATCTTTCAAAAGAACTGTTATATTGGTTTCCTTCAAAGCTCATTGCTGCTGCTCAGACTGTTAATCTGTATACCAACGAAACAGTAACAGTAACTGAATGATAACTAAACAAACTCATTCGTAAGAAGTGTGTGTCAAATAGTCAAACTAATCATAACAAAAAGGCTCGTGTACGTTGATACAAGTTTGAACTTGTCGCAAAATATACTTACAATCTTTCCGCCTCTTTCTCTCTGCAACTTTGAATTGTCGAATGTTGGACGTCTATGAGTTCGAATTAACGCGTCATTTTGTTTTATAGCAATGTTTTATTAGTTCGAATTACCAAGTACATAAAATTGTATTGATTTAGTTCGAAATATAAAGAGAGTCTGTAGGGAACTCGTGATAACTTTGAATTATAGAGAGGTTCTAATTATAGCAGGTTTGAATTAACGAGAGTCGACTGTATATATATATATATATATATATATATATATATATATATATATATATATATATATATATACTTTAAATAATGAATCTCAATATTTTCAGCGTCAGTCAGGAAGGTTAACAAAGATTGTAAGACATTTCGATACTATTCAATAACATTGCTTATATTGAAATATATGTTTAAAAGTACCGAAAACAAATAAACATTTAATTTTCATGTAGCAATCTTGTCATCGGCGCCATGGGAGATGTAGACAATATTACTTATCCGCGTATAGGACATGCCAATCAAGATGAGTTTCATTTTATTTCAATATATTATCTATTGTATAAAAACCATTCGATCGATAAATTATAATAAATGTCGTCATGCTTTTTCCGATGCACTCACCTTGACTGCACAATAGATAAATAATGTAAATCCAAATTACTAACCCACTGGTATTTTAACAAGTTACAACATGTAGCCAGTGTAATAAAATCTCAAAATATGTAATATGAGAAGGAATTTTTTTATCTGCCGGAAAACACACGATGTTCATTTATACGAAATAGATCTAGGTAGCTAAATCGTTTTAAACTTTCCTTTTCTTGACATTATTAATAATAAACTAATAATAATTTTAATCATAAAGGATTGAGATAATACGCAGAAAAGTTAATTTCACATAAGGATTTTACGTTGGAGATGCCTATATCTGAAACACGATATGAACTGATTAGTCAACTTACAGTGGTGTCACTCTAATGACCTCCTGTAAAAGCGTCACTTCTTTTACTTCTTCTTTTGGAAGTCCCATAAGAGTTTCTGTAAAGACATTATTAAAATTATTTTCTATAAATGCATTTACATAATATATTCACAATTGACAAAATGACTGGATAATTTTCTTGCAAAACTCAATAAAATTGTTGATGTTAGATGGCCGTTCATTGCGACGCTAGCAACCCTGTGTCCTTTTTGTGTGCTACGAGTCCTACGAGCATTTGTACCTGAATTATAGGTACAAATTGTATTCTATATGCATACGTTACCCTAGTGTCCATTACAGAAGCCTTTCAGTGCTTACTTTAGGCTTGGCTAATTGGTGTGCACGTAAGATATATTTTTTTATACTATGATCAGAAGTAAATTTCAAGTATCTTTATCATCTGAATTACTGCAATCAAAGTATGGTTAGCTTAAGAGTCGAATAGATTGTAAAAATATGCAGAATATTATACGTATATTATTATTATTTATTTATAGAAAAAGTATTACAAGCATAATGAAGTTGCTGACTCCGAACTAGGTTTAAAACCAGTATTTCGGAAATCAGTTCCCTTCTTCCTTAACCTATGTACAAAATAAACATACTTAACAAAAAGAAAACGTTTTTTGTTTTAAAAGTAAGACTAAAAAAAATGTGTGTATGTGTGTGTGGGTGTTAGTTCTTAATTATCTCTAATTTTTGCCAGTTAATATAATAATTCAAACTGTTTCTTATCTTTAAGGCTTTTAACCTAATATTATATTATAGATCTTACTATTGATATAGATAACAATACATTATTGAAAAACGCTTTTTATCATACAGAATGATTTTTTACCTTCCTTTATAATGAAAAGTTTAGGAATAAATACTGTGGCGACAACACCTATGCACAGCCGAACGTTACTCCTTTCATGAAGAAAGAAACATGATTATAACGCAGCAAAAATAAAGCGTACGTACATCGCACAATAACAGTTTCCAAGGCATATCTACAATATAATAATAATTCTAATATGCACACCAATTAGCGTAGCCCAAAGTAAGCACTGTAAGGCTTGTGTTATGGGTACTATAGTAATGGCTAGACATAGGTACGTACAACACATTATTATGTCTACACTTATAATATAAAGAGAAAAGATTTGTATTTTTGTATGTTTGCAATGAATAAACTCAAAAACTACTAAGCCGATATCAAAAATTCTTTCACCATTTGAAAGCTACATTCACGCTGAGTAACATAGGCTATATTTTCTATAAAAAATTTAAAGAATTTTGTCCACCCGTGCGAAGTAGGGGCGGGCCGCTAGTAATATAAAAAAATACACATGACTCAGGGACAAATGTTCGTATTCATCATACATCATTCATCATTCAGCCTTTTGGCTTCGAAGCCTGGGTCACACCTGTTCTGTCAAATCGATCGTAGAATAACGATAATGGTCTTTATACTCACGGCAAACAGCGCTGGTTGTACGTTGTACAACGTCGTAGTAGACGTCGTAAGTTTGTGAACCTTTCTTGCTCATAATCTTTGTGATTTCTTCTGCCTCTTCATTAAAGACAGACATGAATATTTCAATAGCTTTCTTATTGTATGAAGGTGTGGCAATTTTCCTGTGTAATCGCCATGTTGGTCCTATAATTTAAAATACTTTATGAGCACCCAATTTCCACAATCCTATAAAAGTAAAGGAAAGATTATTTGTAAACAAGATACACATCTTTTTCACAATTATAGAAATATATTATAACAAAGAAGAAAAATCGCATAACATTTTTGTAAACAATTCAAACTTTTGAAAACTTTATGAAATAAATACAAATAGCATTCATTATAAAGTCATAAAACAAAAAAGTAGTGTTTAGGTGAAGTAGGAGCTTATTTACAATTTTTTTTTCTGTAATTTGGAACAAGTATCGGTAAATGCTCTCGTTTCACTAGATCTGACTTGAAACGGAAATGCAGCTCATAAGTTTTGCTCAAACTATGCATTTATTATGTCGTGTCATTACATGGTATTTTGTATTGCTAAAAATTAAACTTCGTAATCCGTTAGTTATTTCAAAATTATCTTATGAAATTTCAATCGTGCGTAAGTAGAAAAAAAAACCGGCCAAGTGCGAGTCGGACTCGCGCACGAAGGGTTCCGTACCATTGATTGGTAAAAAACAGTAGGTACACAAATTTCATATTATTTATTATTAAAGTAAAAATACAACTGAGTATTTTGTGAATATTTCAAGTGCTTTCCTGTTGCCATTATTGATATCGACTAAAAAAGGGCAAACAAAGAAATCAATTTCAACTGTCTAGCTATCGCGGTTCTTCAGATACAGCCAAGTAACAGACAGACGGACGGACAGACAGCGAAGTCTTAGGTCAGGTCCCGTTTTACCCTTTAAGTACGGAACCCTAAAAAACAAGCAATTGAGTTCTACATTATCTTATTTATTTATGGGAAGTGCCCTACCTCCTGTCAAAACTCCAGGACCAATAAATGGTAACATGAAATTATAAAGTGGACCCTTTTCGTTCACCTTGTTACTGGTCAACAGCAGCTGAAACAAAATACGCACAATAAAGTTAAAGGCTCATTAACGAAAGACTTTTTTAAGATAAGATAAGACATATTTATTTGCTTGAATATGGTAACAAATTGATCTTAATAAATATATGAAATAGGTACACCAACAGTATATATATATATTCGAATCCGGGACTTTGGCGTTTGTCCAGTGAGTTTTTTAACCGCGTAAGTAGTTAAAAAAAAATACGTTTTCTTGTACCTATTTTTTGAAAACTCTTCAAAGAGATTTTATAACTTACATTTTTTAATGTTTTTATTCACTCAGAAACTGTTTTTATACCTTACGAACTTACTTTAAAAGAACTAGACGTTTCCTTTTTGGATTTCTTTTTGTTTAAGGGGATATTAATGTCATAATTAGATTAATTATGTTTATATTTTGGCACTTTATTTCGCGTATACATTCAATGAATACCACAAACACAATTTCATTATCTAAGGGGTTAAGACTATTTCGTTAGGGATTAAGTGAATTATAATTAGTGCAGTAAATAGGTAACTACAACCAACACAAACAGTTAAAGTCTTATATTATTTTATAAATTATCAGCAACACTTCGACAGTGCGGCTTTGCTTTCTAACAGAATATCGCTGCATGATTCTAATAACTTAACTAATTCTAAAAACTTCCAACTAAATAGTTACAAAATAAATGATAAAAAGATCTTGGACCCTTAAATACAACAACTCCGTAACATGACGGAAAAGTAAAAATTGATAACTATCAATAAAATTGTTGCTTACTCGTATGTCTGCTGGATTCTTCACGGCTATATTAAGGTCTGGGCCTAACCAAAACCTAACATACTCTCCATACTTGTCGAACATGGCAGCTATTGCTTTCACTTGTTCTGGAAATAAATTAAAAATAGGTATGAAAAAAGTGTGTGTATCAACAGTGTGTGACACACACAACTGGAGTTTTCTCCTTAAGAACCATTGTCTTTGAACAGGCACAGAAAATAGTAAAACCAAATAAAATGATTAGATGCACACGATAGGTTGCACACAAAAAACGTAACACCTGTCATTGGTACACAATTGTACTCTTCATATTTTTTTCATACCATAAAATCAATTCTTAAGGAGTAAACATCAATACAACTTTATATCATATTGATCATATTCCTAGATGGTAAATGGAAATTTATTGTTTTTTTCAACTCTCTGTAGAACACAAAATTGTAAATTGTTTGGTGATATTTAAGTTGAACTGTAGCATGAACAAGTGTTGAGAAATACCAGTCTCACTCGAGTTTTAAATTCTACTTTCAAGGTGCAAAATGTCTGACTGAAGTGTCTTGTTTGAGTTTAAAATAGTTAATGTCAAAAATTCATCAAATGGATTTTTTAGGGAATTCATATTTTTAAAAGAATTTCCATCTTTTTCGTAAACATGAGTACTTTGTTATTTAATTTTCTTCTTCCGTCCAATTTCTTTTGAGTGGGAGTCTATAAGCCAAAAGGTCGAGTCACTGTGACTAGGATATGATAAGTAAATATGATTGCCACTAAAAATATCATTGAATATCTTGAAATTGAAATGGACAGAACAATATTTTAAATACATCGTAGTCGTATTTCATGATTGTTGGTAAAACTTGCCCTTAAAAATTTATCACAGTAGCAATTTTTTACCACAACAAGCGTAAATACTTCTTTCATGAATGAAAAAAATATTTTATGACCAAATATGCGTTAGAATGTTACGGAAAGGGGAAGATATATACTTACTTACGTAATTTGTTTTTCTCATAGATGTGATGGATGGTTGCACGAGTAAACGAGTTTTATTTTTCGAGATTTTTGTAAACTATTAGTAAGTGTTGAGATTTATAGCGCTACTTTATAAACCTGTTTTAACATAAAGGTCATTTTTATCTGAATTTTGTTAATCTATAAGTAATTTTGACTTTTCCAATTTATCTTCAAATAGATAAATTGGTTCCGTTGGTAAGAAGACATTTTGATAGTTCTTAGTTTTTCGAATAGAAGTTCGAAGCTCCACGTTGGATATTTGAAAGGCTTCATTAAGACTTCAATGCCGTGTTGACACAATGTTGCATATACACATAACTTGATTTTATTGCTATATTTTTAATGTAAATTTAATAGAATTCTTTTATAAAACCATCTCGAGCAACTAGTCGTACACGGTATTTGATATTTCACGGTCTAACAATTCTTTATAATGCTCTGTGGGGAAACGAAACACGTTTTGAGGAGTCGGTGAAAATGCTAAGTAGTCACTGTCATGATGTCTGCTTTATCTGCATTTATTTATGGGCGGGCGGACGGTGCATATTTCTGTTTTTTGGGGAAGTAAGCTAGATATTTTAGATTTAAAGACATTTACTCTCATACAAACATAATGTTCATTTACAATGAGATAGAAAATACTTAAATTACTTAATACTAACATTCGTGCATCGCCGACATTAAACAAAACTGAAAAACCAGTGATAACTTCTATTAATTGATATTGGCCTCAGTTTGGATTAAAATTTATTAATGTGATCACATTTTTTATTTTATTAGGTAATTTATTCTAGTATTTAACACCCTCAAACGTTTAGTTTAGTTATTTTTTAAATTGAGTCTATTTTCTTTTGGACTGGACAGAATTATTCATTATTTTTGATTTCATAAATAGATTTTTATACCAAAATAATTGTTAACTAAAAAAAATCAAATTGTTTTAGGTATGAAACGGTTCTCAAAATACAGCTCATTTACCTTTTACTATCAGTGTAGCCAGTAAAATGAATTAAATATTCAAGTTTGTGGAACCTGGGACTCGTTTTTTTTTTATAATGTGAAAAATCCACACGACTATATAGTCCAAGGCATGTTATGATGATTGCTGTTTAATAGAATCTGTTAAAAAGAAAATCTTGGTTGACTTTTTATTGCATGTTTTTAATAACAGATTTATGAGCTAAAATAGGAGTATATATGCCAAAAATATATTTAATATTCCTGTCAACACCTTGTGGTAAGCTAAACACGAACAAAAGCCTTTGATTCCACTCGTATCAAAAGCGAAGTTTGAACTCTTTCCACTTGTTTAAAAAGGGAAAGAAATAAATTTACACATTTTGAATATGAAATATAAAAAAGATAAATAGATTTCGTTCTTTTAGAAAAGATATTTAAGAAAAGGCACACAAATATTGTAAAGAATACGACCAGCGCGAACCTTGAGTTAGTTCCAAAAATATAAAAGAAATCTCTACCCGCGTCTAAGGAATAGTTTAAAATTCTAATGGACTAAGTACTTCGTACTCCTTTTTTTGAACTTAAGGAACTGCTCCTCATATCGAGTTATCGAGTTCTTTAATTGTTAATATACCTACATAACATAACATCGTATAATATAATTATATACGATTATTATTTAAAGCTCTGATAAATCTATTATGCATAGGGATGCATAAGGAGAGTCTTATGATCACAAAGATGGAATTTTAGAATCGTACTTTGTGGGAAAGTAAGATAGGTACTTCAAATTCTACAAAAAAAATAATAACTATTTAATTTTAATTTAATCTATGTTATATACAGAAATGTATGTGAAATTTCCTTTTACGGTGCTTATTATAATAAATGTTATTGTAATTTGAACTGGTTACCGTCCTTTGCAAAAGTTCACATTCATTATTAAGATCGACATAGCTAACCATAACGCTAACAAATGTGAATACATATTCTATGCAAAAAAATTGCTGTACCTATATATATTTTGATATTAACTATATAATTTTAACCACCACTTTACCTTAAACTGAGGTCAATGTCAACAAACAACGAGGTTGAACATTAAAAATGGCAGTTACATTATGCCACATCCATCTATAAAAAGTTTAAATGTAGAATACAAATCGTGTGGTATCTCATTAATAAGAACAGCACCAACTTCTGCACACTTAAGGATGTATAAGGTTATCACCATACATTTATCCTGTAGACCACCAAACGTCTAGCAGCATGTTGCCAATTATGGTCTTATACTGCGGTCAAAACTCCATGCTTGGCAGGCGGAGAGGCGGAGAGAGAGAGGGGGTGGAGTTTCGTCCAGCAATGGATATTTATCGACGAGATAATGAAGTGGAAAAATATAAAAATTGAATGTGAAAAGGCCTACTGATATTTAACTGACGACTGATAAATTGATAAAGAGTTAATTTATTATTTGAAAATTAAAGATTGTTATTACTCAGATAGTTGTTTTGTGTATTAATGATTTTAAACATCTTTTTGTTGATTGATTTGGTAGTTTTAATTGGAGCGAAGCTCCCATGTATCAGCTTCAATCGCGTAATGTCTGTTACGCCAGACCTTCCCGAGTTCTTAACCGATCGAATCGAATCAACAGGTTAAGGACCAGATTGTGACGGAGCCCGAAATTTGAAATTCGCAAAAATTGCCATCGAAACAATTTTTTTTCTTTTTTTAGGTATAACGTTCCGCTCAATATAAAGTGCTAGCGTAGCGTTATACTTAGCGACTGCATGGCCTAGTATTTATAAACTACTAAATTTAATATGCGAAATTTATTAAAATCGCGTGAAAATACTATTTATATAAATATTCAATATCAAAACCATTGTTATATAATATTTTTTGTTATATCTAATAACTTATACTTATTAGTAGCAGCAGAAATATGAAACTCAATCAATTTTCTCAAGTTCAAGAGAAAAGCTCGATGTTAAAACTGTTTAAGGTTACGTAGTTACCCGTCATAAAATTTTAATTAAGAAAGAGAATTTTATTTCACCACTATGTAGGTCTGATGCCCATGCGAAATAAAGGTTTTCTCATACAAAATTCACTGAGCTAAATGCTAGACAGCCAGAACAAGTCGAAAGTACAATGGCACATATTAGCGCACAATTTTAACAAAAAAGTTTGTGCATTTTTATCTTTTACTATCAAGGGCGTCAAAAGACGCCATATCAAATGCTTCAAACGGCTTCGATTTGCACCACTCACCTTAAAAACAGTTGCTAACGCAAACATATTTCATAATGCCCAAGCGCAAGGCAGCGCTCACCCTGCGACGTTGGGAATACAAATCCGCTTTATCGCCCTTTTTTATCATCAAGAATCGTCAAAAATTACGAGGAAAAACTTATATGTGTTAAAAATTAAAATCGCTAACATCATGCTTCATAATAATAGTTTTATGTAATGCAGTTTAAAATTTAACTAAAAATCCTTGCAATTTTAACTTGAACTCTACTTGAATATAAAATAAATATACTGAAGGTTTGTCACCAACACTGTTTCACATAGTGTTGTAACATAGATAAATAACAACCATCCCACCCAAGGGCTCGGAGGCGTAATTGTTTTTTACACACGTATTTTATATCTTATAGAAATATTGCATTATGAATGCAAAAAATAATAAAAAAACATAGATACATAACAATTATTATTATGAACACAGAGACATAAACTCTAAATAGAAAACACTTAAATTAGAATACCAAAAACACTGAAAGTCGACTACAATTGTAATAAGTAATTTAAAAGCTAAAAAAAATTTAAGAATTTAATTATGATTAGGGGTATTGCACTACATTCAACTTATCTGTTTGGTAGTAATTGTGATATATGGTGTACTGTTACTGTCTTCACGTATGCATATTTTAAGTATACCTAACTGTGAATTGTTATTAATAAGCTATTATTGATCTGACTAATTTAAAAGTAAAATCACATTTTCTCTGTGTCTCTTGTAACTAAATTACTCATCACATAAGAAAATTTAAAAAACTTAAACGTTGTTTATCTCATAAAACCACCTTCAGAAATCATGAAATCAACTCAGAAATTAGATTGCTGAACCGCAGACTGCAGAATGTTAGTGTATGATCAGCTGATTTCGTAAATCGTAATTTCGTAAATCTGTCAATCCTTTCACATGTCAGGCGGTAATATCGTGGAAGTTCCAGATGATTCAGACAGTTGTCCAGGATTGATAATAAGTCGCTCGTGCCTGTCACATTAAAGGAAGTTTAATGTCCTCACAGTGATAGCTTTAATAACCTTGTACTCTGTTTTGAAACAAATGAATATATAGTACGAAACTTCTGTTTACTGGGATATATAGCCGGTATTCATATAAAATCAAATGATGAAACAATTTTTCGAATAGAGTCTTGCTGTTCCAAGTTTCAGGCTTCAAAAAAGAGGCTAATTTTAAATAGAGATTTAACTTTTTATAAGAAAGTTCCACACAAGCTAACAGAACTTCACTTTTAAAAGTTTAAAAAAGTTGTAAAAATGTTCACATGATGAACGCCATTAACATATCTGTGATTATTTAAATAACAAGAATACGTGGAGTTAATAACCTTGTTGCTATTTATCATTTTTTTTTGTGCTGACAGATGGTAACTGTATAAAATCCGTTCACTGTGATAGTATTTTTTTCCTCATACGTCTTGGTAGTAGAAGATAAGATTTCCTACACGTTGTTTTACTATGTAATGTAACACATAATAAAAAGGAGAAAAAACAGCCCTTACCGAGTTTCTTGCGGTTTCTTCTAGTAACAAGGTCTTTCGACGTAGGACTTACGAATTGAAGCTGTAACGTACAATACATGCATTGTAAATGCTCATATTGAATAAAAATGATGTTTTTCTTTATCTTATCTCCATCAAACAAACCGCTCTCTCTATTCTCTCTCTCTCTCTTAGATTAGATTACCTATGGATATACCGATTCGTGAAAGTTTTGTTTGAATTACTAATATTTTTGAATATGAATTAGTAATACTGTATAATGTATTATTACGATATTTTGTGTTTTATTTCTCCTTATCTAGGCTCGTACAATTAGACCAACAGTGTATTTAAAAAAATTAAAGTATCAAATCAGGATTGCCTAATAATGTATAGGAGAAAATCGACAATTTCACAAGTAGTGAGGACCTAATTTTAATATAGATATACAAACTGATATATTTATGTGCCGACAGTTAACGAATTTGATTTCTAGGCTACTCTAGGACCTTATCACAATAAATCGGATATTGTTGACATATAACTTTGCAAACAATTTGGATGTCGAAATCGTCTAGTATTTAAAATGATTATTTTACCACGTTTTTCTTATCTCACTTTTCTTATTTGTTTGTCTGTCCGGGCAAAATCTTGCAACTTAAATTTGAGGCACTTTCCGATAAGCTAGAAAGCTGAAACTTTCAGGATAGTTCAGAACCCGATGACAATGCACTCTAAAGCAACTTTCAACTTTCCAGATGCACTTTCAGGTCCACTTTCGGCAACTTTCACTTTTGTATGGGGCTTATCCGATTGTTGCGTAACACATGGTTACTTCGTTGAGTTAATAATTAAAAAGAATAAAATAATTATACTAGATTTAAAAAATCTAAAAATCCCACGTTTTTCAATGTCCTAAAAAGAATAAAATAACCCTGCGGGGCAAAGCGAGGGGCCACTCAAAACGTGGGGGCGCATCTTTACAATAATCGGCATCAATGCATGTCATTCATCTCTTTAAAATCTCCTCTTAGTAATATGCGCCCCCACGTTTTGAGTGGCCCCTCGCTTTGCCCCGCAGGGTTATTTTATTCTTTTTAGGACATTGAAAAACGTGGAATTTTTAGATTTTTTAAATCTAGTATAATTATTTTTTTCGTAAGCCATATTTTTCAAAGTTTCGTATGACGTAAATCATGACCGTTTCAAAACCTGAGCGACGAGTCACAGTATGAAATTCGACTTATTAAGAACCTGACGAACTACTTTATAAAAACACGTTTACATTTAACTTGATCTACGTTAAGACATTGGTCTTGGGGAGACATTGTCTCTAACTCAATTGGTGGCCGGTCATTTTTTTTTTCAGTCTCTCCAAATCACTACATAGTATAAAACAAAACCGCTTTCTCTATCCCTATGTATGCTTAAATCTTTTAAACTACACAACGGATTTTGATGCAGTTTTTTTTAATAGATAGAGTAATTCGAGAGGAAGGTTTATATGTATAATACATCCGTGCGAAGCCGGGGCGGGTCGCTAGTTGTATGATATATATACATTATAAGTTTGTTTTTTGAAATAATTCCTGTTACATATTTCATATTCTAGAAATCCTAAAACAATAGTGTCCCAAAATAACAATATGTCGGTTCTTGTAAAGGCTTTTTACCCAAAACAAATGAACAAGTTTGAACGAAATTTTATGTAACTTTTACTTACTCCCGAGTCAACAATTAGGTTAATTTTTACCGCGACTAGAGATATCATTTGCTTAAAATACAATAGTTGTCTTAATTGATGATACCAATTTAATGGCAGATAAATAATCAATATATTAATTATAAAACAATAAAATATTTCTTACTAAAACAACAGATCACAACACGTACAAATCCCAGTCAACAACTAGATAATATAAATAAATAATAATAGTAACGTAAATAACTATTGCCTTTGTAGATATGGTTTGTGTATTTTGTGTGCAAAATAATATTAGTTTAGTATTTTGCTAATGTTTTCCTGTAAACTAGACGAATATTTTTCTGAGGTATGTTTATTTTGTACACGTATTTACTTTGAACGTTCGTGGAACTAAGGTAAGTTTAGGTAAGATACTTAAGTAAGGAACTTAGGTAAGCCAAATAAAAATGGAAATAATGTTCAATGTATTCATTCAAAATTCAGTGAACAATTTCTTGAACAAAAATTAGAAGCTTTACTTCATTAGACGTTTTACCGCACTCAGTAGGGAAGATCGGGGCTACAATTAATTAATTAACAGAGGTAAGTATTAACAAGCAAATTTCTCAAAAACTATACGTACTAAAACTACAGCGAGTGCTTTTGAAGGCAGCCTAGATCACGCCACATGATTCCAGATTGGTCAGTTATGCACCGCGTATAGTCCGACTGAGCTGCGTACCGGTTCATGTTATTACGCAAATAACGAACATTTTAAACTTTTGTTGTTAATTGTAGTAGTGAGTTAAGACTTTTGTTGCAGATATTAAGCAATATTTGCAAGAGCTAGTCTTCATGAGCTTCGCTGCGCTCCGAAAGGCGCCTTAAAAGTTTTCTTAGCAAAAATTATAAAAGAATCATGATGATGAAATATTGCTAACCTTATTTGTGTATATTTCAAAACGAAATTGAAAATAAATATTGAATATAACAAACTTCATATATGGTTTGAGTTTTTCAGAAAACGCAATTTTGGTTTCATTCTGATGGGAAATGTATCGACAATTTTACTTAAATTACTGAATAACTAGTCTTCGAATTCTAAGGTAGGATCGCTCGCTTTATTTTAGGCGTAACTGCTACTGTGATAAAGTAAAGGTTGTTTTTTCAAACGGGAATGTTATATTTAATGGATTACAATCTTGAAACCACTAAAATATGACAAAAGCATCACAAGCACTTCACTCAGTTATAACTGTGTCTTGAAGATATTATGAAACTTTTTCTTACCTGTGGGTTTCACAATGAAAATTAAGGCATTCCCTACAAGGGGCAAAGCTGGTGGTCCCGGGATTTTAGCAGCCAACTCGAGCATTCTTTTATTCACCTGTCGCCAGTATATCCAGTAGAGAAACAATGGCGCAATTGCCAGTAACACCAGCAAGATGAACATGGTGGCTTCTGCAAAAAGAAAAACATGTTGGCTTTTTATTAAAATTTACAGCTACACTGACTCATATGGCGGGAACTACGGAATAGAAAAGCAAATAATAAAATAGTCTATACTCAAATGTTTTAAAAGTCTTGGTCGTAGCCGCAGTAGGCTAACATCAGTGAACAATTCCCTCAAGTTTTCTTGCAAGAGAAAAACATCGGCCTATCAGTTGTTGTGGTTCCTAAATTGGTAGGTATATTTGTGTGATGAGCATTTGTTTCAAGAATATTAACAATATGTGAAACGTATTATCAATATTTCCATTAACTCCTCGTTGTTAGTAAAATGCTTGTGTTATAAGTGAGTCCATGTTCGTAGTACATCGGCTAGGGTCGAACTATTCGGTTATACCTGATATCACAACGATGAATTACGGCCGCTTGTTTCCAAATATTGGTTAGTTATACTTATTCAAAAAGTGTGCATTATTTAGTATCTGTAAACTCATCATCCGCTGAAGACTTAATTTACAGGGATAAGTCCCCGCTGTATAGACCTGGAGCACAGCCGTTTGCTATGATTGCAAATACCGTAAGGGAATGGCCGATAACCGGAACGATATGATACTAAGTGGACCTAGTTCGTATTAGTTATTGGAAAGTACATATTTATACACACAATTATGTTATTTTACTAGACATTTTTTTTAACAATAAAGCGATGAGACCACATTCAAAAACCCTACTCATCATGTTACTAAATTAGTTTAAACTCCTGGCATAAACAGTAAATGTAAACGATTGGGAACACGCAAATATCATGCTTAAATGACCACTGTTATGAACAAAAGTGTTAACAGAACAGAATGTCTAGAAATTATAGATCTCTACGGATTGCTCGGAGCTTTAAAATAACTTTTTGCTTTTGGCTTTTTGATTTTTTAATTAGTATTCTAAATTAGTTATTCACCTATTCCTGGATTAAAATAATTGCATCGAACCATGACCCTATACTTGCGTCTGCACTTAGGTTCCTTTATTGAGAGACCTAACTTTGTTGATCGTGTAAACGCATTATGAATTTGATTTTGTTTTTTTTCCTAAAGCTATTTATTTGTATCTATTATTCACCTTAGAGGTAAGTATTAGCCTAAGAACACATCAGACACGAAGAAATAATAAGGTTGTAGTCTTCCGATTACTTGTCACACTACGCTACCCCTGCCTGTTTAAACTTTGCTTATCTATCTACATTTATAAATATAAACGTTCTTAAAAAACAAAATATGTTTGAACGGGTTTTCCGAATTTTACTTTTTTGTTTATTTTCGTCATTTTTCTTAACTTTTGTTAGAAACTGTACTTCACCATCACTTGTTAGACAACATAGATCAAATAGCCGGAAGAGTATGCCAAGGTTAGATCTAGTTCTTATAGCAAGGTAGCGTTATTGTGTGGATTCCCATTAACGATGTCAATGCAGACAGAGCCGTATTTAGTCACGAAGGCCCTCCTACTTGACTAAATACGGCTTTGTCTGCATTGATAAATTAATAATAAATATAAATTTATTTTTGGATAATAGAGATAAATACATTTTTTAACACCCACCCTTGAGAAAGTTGTAACTTCTAGGTAGAAGAGGACGTCATTTATTGGATGTATGTAAATTATTTCCTTCGTGATTATTGATCAAAATTGTTTGAAAAAAAAAGTGAAGAAATTCATGTAATCATTTGGTGTAATAAAATAACAAATAATTTTAACAAAATATTTTGTGTTTATGGCATTTGGCTAAAAGGAGACACCAGTCATTAGTTTTTGCCAATAAATACTTTTATTTTTTATTTGTCCTACGATTGTGGAGGTTAAACAACTTTCGTAAGGACTGCGGATCGGATGGGTGTCCAAAAAATTAATTTATATATAACTCCTCCGTTAGACACGATAAGCCGTTAGTCCCGGTAGCTTGAGTGTTATTAACACCCACCTATCCGCTTCGGGCCTACATGGTAGAATTTGGTCCATTCATCCTACGACGTACCAAGGAAAAGTCTGTGCTCCAACCCAGCGCTGGACATATTATAAGGCTGACAATTATAACTGCCTCTTTTGGTTATGGTCACCCGAATGTCACATGAGATGAAAGTAAAGCTTTTTTCGCGAGATCATACCGGAATTTTCCTTCCACGCTCCTGAAAAAGTGTGTACTTAAAACATCTGGGTTAAATTTATACTACTATATAAATCTGTAGGACCCGTCTGTACATTTATTTTATTGCATAAATTTTATGATAAATATTCGTTTTATGATTCACTAATAAAAATTCATTTTTTTTTAATTTTGTCTGTCTATCAGTACGTCACGATTGCACCAACGATAGGCTATAAATCAAATTGCTAAAAAATCTTACAGTCCTAATAAATACTTTAAATACGAAAGTGAGTTTGTTTGTTACACGTTCACGTCTTAACAAATCAATCGATCACCATGAAATACACTTTGCCAAGGGTACAGATAAGTAAATAGGGTATCTTTTATTTAAGAAAAAAAATTGTTTCAGGGTATGGAAAAATAACTATTAATCGATAGTCTACATTAACGCGAGCGAAGCCACGGGTAAAAGCTAGTAAAATAGAAAATCAGTACACAAATATTTCAATTTAATAAAGCTCGAAAGAAATTTTAATTTCGACGTGAAACAATTTTAATAAATTCGATGACCGGCCTATGCGGAAATGGCTTAACCTCCTAGATAACCACTTTTTGTTGAGAGGATAGCCCATTCACCAGCTCCCGCCGCTTGATGAAACCGATTAGCGTCTAGTACCTGCTAACTCCCCACGGTAATCATCAGTTTCCAGAAGGCCTGTGATTGCGTTCACCACCACAGTCCATGGTTCCAAATTATAACAATTTATAACTCTGTTTCCCAAACTTTGGTTCGTTTAATAATGATAAAAGAAAAATAGCCCATATAAGTATATCTAATGTCAAGCTTATAATAATAATATTTATTACGTTCACACCAAATAGCCAAGCCCAAAGTAAGTATTGTAAAGTTATGTTACGAATAAGAGTAACAGATAAACATTCACATGATAAATAAATATTATTTATAGAAATACAAGTAAAAACATACAAGTATATATATATAAATCCCTGTCACACTATTTGACCGCGATGAACTCCGAAACTACTGAATCGATTATGATGATTTTTTTCATTATACTGCATTTGTTCCGACTTAAATCATAGGATAGGTTTCATTTAAATTTATAACACAGCAACGCGTGGCTGGGTCAGCTAGTAATGAGATATAAAAAACAATGACTCAACTACAAATGCTCGTAATCATCACACAAACATCGCCCTTTCCTGGATTCGAACCCGATTAGCTTTAAAAGCCTACCTTTGAGTATATGACTCGCTCGGTCACACCGATTGTGAAAGCCAGAAAAGAGCGATCGGGTAGTGTATGTACTCAATATGACATGGATGTTTGCAAGATAATAATTTGTAAAATTAGACGTAATTTACATTTTACTATGACTATTTCTTGTATATGATCTGCTGCATTGGTTCCGTCTGCTAAGGAATTGAAAGTTAATAATCTAATTGGGTCGTTATAAATATTTCTTTTTATCTATAGTATTAACAATAATATAATAACGATCATAGTATTGTTATCATAAAACAGACTTGACGAAAGCAAACTACTTCCAGACTTATGTTAACTTTGAATATACGATTCAAATATTTACATTTTACGTGATGAAACTTGTAAGAGCATGTTTTATCACTAAATAAGTGTAGAGTAATAGAAAGAAAAGTTTTTCTGCTTCAACCAAAATTTTTATAGGGGCCATTCATATTTGCGAGTAATTATATTTGACTATTTAATTGTTAATTGGTTTGACAATGGAGTAATCTTTATGTATAAAAAAGTGATTATAACTATTCCTCTTGTAAATATGCCGCTATATATTGTAGATTGTTAAAACAAAATTAATATTATATTATATAATTTTAGTATTATTCCTCAGTTGGAATTTGATACTATTTTTATAAACGAGCTACACCGTTTATTCAGCGCATTTTTTCTATATCAACAGCTAAAGGAGGAGCTCAAAAAGGCCCGCGGTGTAGGTTATGGCCCATTCTCCCTATTGGAATTACCAACATGTAAAATTAGCTGTTGTTTAAACTTGTGGCAACTTAATATCTTTTTACTTATATTGGTATCATTATCTCTACATTAAATTGTTTTTCTCTTTTGGAACCCTGTTATATCACTGTCAGAGAAATGACTGCATGTGTCAGGTCGAAGCTTCTTTTATTTTGTATGCACAGTTTTTAGTAACTACAGTCAATCCATGCATTTCTCAACATGGTCTTTCCCAAAAAAGAGCTTTGCGGGTTATTTTGAAATTTAACAACATAAGAATCATGGAATGGTCTATATTTTCGCACCGCGTGAATTTGAGGCCAATTATTAAAAGTATACAAATTCGCCGAGTTTCATATTCCATACGATCATCCATAGGGATGGCCTATACCCCAGCAGTGGAGGTTATTATATGAAAAAAAAAATGTCCCCTTTATGTTTACAACGAAAACATATTATCGATAACAAACAAATTTTATTTAAAATTTATGAAATCTTGTAATTGCTTATTAGGATGATCCATCAACGGACAAAAAGTTTTTATTTGAAACTTAATTTAATTGTATTTTAATTTCAACTTCCTACGTCAGTAATTTTTTTATATAAATTTAACTATTGAAATGTCTAGTAACTAAAGCATTTTAGGGTTAATTTTTAATGATGAGTTATTAGTTTGATATTGTTGTGTTAACTGTTTATAATAAAGAGTTTTAGTGTTAACATATTAGAGTACTTTTTAGTTAATTTATTTAAAGCGTATTATCGTAGTCATTTTATTTTTGTATAGTCATAAACATTTGTAGAAGAAGTATAATAGTATTGTCCTATTTTCAACGTTTCAAAAGTAATTGCAATTTTCAGGGCCAGTAAATAAACAAGGCCACAGTCAAATAAAATCGACATTAATATAGTAGAAGTTGAATTCTAAATTCAAAATGATAATGGAATAGACAAAATAAAAGTATTACTAATGAAATTCTATTCTGCTCTCTTCAAAACCAAAAAGTACTAAATACCTGATAGTCAATTGCAGTTTCCTTTCAAACACTATTTCAGAAGCACTAACGAACTATACCATATCCACTCAATAGCAGTTATCTTAATTCAAATAGCACACATATAATTTTATAAAAGCATTAATCTAAAGTAAATCGAAAGTACGTCTTATATGTATGACATGACCGTGTAAAGTGGAGACCACATTAGTTTTACTTCAAGTGATACGAACTTAACCAGTGCACTTGAGAAAGATTTCTTCATAATGTTGGATTACTTTTAAACCTTAGGACCAAGGGCAAAAAGGTGTTTTTTATCTTATTTGTAATTTTACTAACTACACTTTTGCTTTCTTAGTATTACAAAGTTTTAATCGTCTTTTTCCAGTTATATGTAATCTTATTATGGCAATTAAGATTTGCAAAGATAACACATAATATTAACAGGACAAAGAATTGAGTAAAGTTATGTCAAAATAATAAGAGATATATATTCCATAAAACCGTGTTTCATTTTAAAAATAAATAAACGGCATTATAAGATTTTCGAAACGAAAAACCTTCCACGTTTTGCAATATTAATGGTGTAAATTATGGGTCTTCCCTTTTTCGCGGAAATTTAAAATTTATAGTTTTAAAATGCATACTAATCATTTGGCATAATTTGAAGTAGCTTGCTACCTGGTCATGAATAAAAAATATCTAACCTGCAATGTACTCGTATGTCAATTTATGCCTTTTGATAAGTATGCCAAGTGACTTTATGTCAAATGAAATTATGCGTTATGAATGACTCCGTAAATTATACTGTTACACTTAAATTTAAATATTTTGGTATGTTGGTAGTTTACATTTGTGGAATATAAGAAAAATCTTTAAAAGATTTTCCCTAATTTCCTTTTTGAATAAAGCAATAACAAAAGATTGTTACAGTTTAATCTACATATTAAGAAAAAAACTTTAAAATTATAAGTATTCTAATGACTTTTAAATCTAATAATGACTTCTGTTTGGTATGATTATTTGTAAACGGTAGGTTAAATTACTGAACGTTAATAGTGATGTTTTTACATATTAATATCGAGTTGGCACCAGATCATATTCTTCATATATTTTTATTTCCACAAAAAATATAAAAATCACTTCACTGCTGAACTGACGCCAATCACTGACCTTAGTTTGCATATATAAGCCTTAACATCAAAAACGTTACGTATAATGAAGCACTACCTAAACATAATTTGCTTACTCTCTGTAACCGCCGTATAATGTTTGACACAATTTTTCTATTCATAATTTTAAACTCATTAATCGACTCATCAGCTACGTTCAATTGTCAGGTTGAGCCTATCTTCCTGTGTGCTCCTCACGTACACTACCACTGTTCGTTTCCCCGCGACGCTTGAAAAATTACACACGAAATACATTCTTTTATCGTTCCACCAACACGTACAACGAGAAAATGTTAGAAGTAGATCTTTTTAACGTATCTCTTAACTGTATTAAGGATAAACTTAAAGATATACTCAGTCCTAGTCAACAAATCTGTTAAATAGATTTCCATTTAGTGTTATTTTTTTTTAATAATAAATGAAAAAAAACTAGTCACGATTTGATAACGTAGGAATTATTCAAAATTATTCAAAATTTTGGGCACTATATGTTTTTATTTTTGTAACTGTTTTATCAGTAATTATTGTAATTACGTATGATTGTTTGTTGCCAGAATAAAAAGAAAAGAAAAGAAAAAATATAAATTACGTACTTTAGCAACTCGCTTGACTGATGATACTTTTATCAGGCAACCGCTTCCTGATGAGTATTATGACGCTATGGTTAAGAATATTAGATTATTTCCAAAAAGCTGAGAAGTGGGAGGTCAGAATGCACACATGCGTATAAAGCGTCGTCATCGGTTATAAACATGCAAAATATTTTAAACTATATATCCAAATCAATGTCCAGACGTGGTGTTATCAAAGTTGATGCGATATTTTGATATAAATATTTTAATATTTTTAACCATAAAAATACGAAATCTTAAAAAAAAATGTTTAGGTGGAATTATAACATATATATTTTTGGCAAACTGAGTTTCTTCTAAATTCGTCTTTACGAATTTCATTTCACCTGATGAGAAAATTTTTAGTACATTTTCTTATATCAAGACTTTTTGCATTCGCATCAAAGTAATAAAAAACACTCTCAAAATAAGTACTGTGAAAAGTAGATGGTGTATACTAAACTCCAGAAAGTCCACTTTTTCTCCTGAACTATTTACCCAAAGCGAACTTTATATACCACACATAGGACTCAAATTTCAAATTAATATTTATATGTTTGGCTATAGCTATTAGCGAAGTTGTAATTCGAATAAATAAATTCAAAAGATAATCGATAAATCCCTGAATATTTGGTCTTTTCCGGACTGGTAACAAAACATTTTTATGTTTTTTTTTAAATTGAATATTGTTTAAAAAAAACTTTGTGAAACTATCACTTGCGTTATGATACATGTATTCATATCTGGGGACACATTGCTTTTTTTTAGCTAGGGGAAATGCTTTGCGCATGCCCCACTGCTGGGTGGGCAAAGCGGGAGAGTGTGAGTCTGGCGGGCCTACTCACTAAAACCCCTCGTTGCACCCTCTCCACAGCCGTTGGGTTCCGTGGGTCCGTTGTGTCAGTCACAACGTGGAACCCTGGCAGGCAACTTGACGGCCCCCTTTCGAATGGGGGATGCCCGGGTACACACTGGGCATCCCCCAGTCTCGCAAAGCTGTGCACAGCCTTGATCGACTAGCCTTGCCTGTGGGCAGGAGGCTACTTGCATATCCCCTTTCGCCCGCTCTGGTTCGGTCTGAAACCTTCCCTATCTGGTCGCCTCTAAGCACTGAATCCTGGAAGAGAGGGAAGAACGGCCCTCACCCCTGCGGTTTGTTCAGAGTGGCTGGAGTGGGGGACACTTTGCTTAGTGTAACCACAATGACATCTCTGTTGCCTGGCATAATCGCTGCTTTCGGGTGTTATACCATTTATATGATTGGAGTAACAAACTTTAACAAAAAACAAATACGACCGTCTAAGCATTACCTTAGCTTTACTAAGCCACATAACATGTAAACCTAAAATCACAAAACCATTTTAAAAAATTTGAACCCCAAGAGACGTTTACTATATCATTTTGGCCTTGGTTTTGACTGATATAAACACAGATAGATAAAGTCGCAAGTCATCTGACACTCCTCATTTCGAAACCAATCTTGGAGGTCACCTAAGGGCTGTTTGTAAGTTTTCAAATAAATAAACGTTTTAGTCTCGTTTAAATTTCCATATTAAATTTATATCTTATTTACATATTGTTAAGGTCTCTCCTACAGATTTGAAAACAGACTCGGTTACTTCGTGACGT
The DNA here is from genome assembly GCA_927399485.1 of Calamotropha paludella. NCBI lineage: Eukaryota > Metazoa > Arthropoda > Insecta > Lepidoptera > Crambidae > Calamotropha > Calamotropha paludella. The sequence goes on along the minus strand of OV656824.1, from coordinate 13,959,758 downwards.
TTACACTCAGGCATCTAATCGTTAAAACGTTGATAGGGAAAACAGTGAGTTTTGTATCGATTTTGTTATGATGTTTTCTATATATGCAACTGGTTTTGGTTCTAAAACTTAAACATTCCATAAAGTGACTTGATCCAAGTTCATTTGTCTAGCTACTACCATTTCATTTGTTTGACGTCGGAACTTTAAAACTTTTAAGTTCCTTTTTTAATTTTGTAAAAACGGTCGCATAAACGGGCTGAAAAGTTTCAGTATAAAAATGGTTATATTAAAATAAAAAAACTTAATTCGCTTTAAAATAAAATTAAAATTCCAACACATAGAATATGATTAAGAAGATTTGACAGTTTGTGTAGGTTGACATATTTAATGTTAAACATTATTAATGTTTTCTGTACCTTAGCAACTATCTTTGTTCGCATGGAAAATACCCCATAATGGCAATCAATTTTTCTTTAGTTTTTTTTTAGTAAACTTGAGGGCTAGGTTTATTTTTATGAAAATTATTGGATTAAGGATTAGCTTCAATGACGTAATGTCTGTTACGCCATAACCTTCTGAGTTCCTAACCGATTTTGATATTTTTTGTATGGAATCGAGTCAACAGGTTTAGAACTAGATCGAATTTCGATATTCGCAAAAATAAAAAAGTTATAACCAAAAACATTGGCTCTATGGTATTTATCATTGAAACAAAAAGCGCACGCTTTTTGAAAGTTTTCATTCTTGTGGAATTTTAAAATTCACTAAACATTATTGATTTGTTTTTTAGTAATACGTTCCATTCCAATATATGGTGCTAGCGAAGCTTTGTGCTCAGCGACTGCATCGACCTAGTAGCTATATAAATCTGGTAAAAGTAAGCCAAGGTCATTATTAAATAATCTAATTAACTTTTAAATTTAGTTTTTGATCTCTGGTGAAATACTCCCATTGCTGGATCCAAGCTTCTCTCAAAAGTGGCCTGGTTTTGCCACAAACTCCACCCCTGGTAGGTTGGTTGGAGATCGCAGTAAATGACCATAAATTTCAGAAAACATTCCAGCCCATTTTGCGGTGTACGACAGGTGTATAGTCATTACCTCAAGTATTGTTAGCCGCTTATTACGACATCCTCAAGTGTGAAGGGTTGGGTTAGGTTAGGTTTTTTTTTTCTTAAACTTGTTTGTCAACATATGAGATGGTTTACTGTTTCACATAAGTATTAATTTATTTCGTTTATCATTTATTTTGTGGATGTAGGTAGTGGTCACATCACAGGGTCAAAGCTAAAGATACTTTTCGCCTATGCGCGAAGACTAGTGTAGAAAAAGATTTTAGAAAGAGAGAGTGACAGCAGGTATAGGAAATGTAGAGACGAGGGGAGGGGAGAGATAGAAGTGTGGCTTCTTCCGAAGCCTGAACTTATTCTATAAGTTACAATGTATTTCTTTTTAATTGAATTGTTATTAGTTTTATAATTGTATTAGCATTGTAATATACAGTTAAAATTATTAAATTAATTAGTTGGAGGGTTATTAAACTGTTTTAGGTTAGAGTAAATATATTCAATGAAATTAGTGAGTGACGAAAGAAGTCTGGGTTTGGGAGTTAGGTTCTGTATGGAGAACGGGTCTCGCTTAGAACTATTGCAGAGCTGGACGTGATTATGTCTAGCAGCCATAAATCTAGGGCAGCTCAGTAGAAGATGTTCAGGATTTTGTGGAGTAATTTGGTCACACGGACAACTGTTGGTTGAAGAAATGTAGAATCGATGTAGATACGTAAGGTTTGCACCATGCCCAGTCAGGTATTGTGACAAATGAAAGGAAGGAGTGGTAGACCGTCGAAAATCTAGTGCATCTGGGAGTTTTGGGAAGATAGAGCGCGTGTGGGACCCGGTGGGTGCATCGGTATATCGATCTTCCCATTCCTTTAAATTTTCGGCTCGGGAGGCTTGTTTAATATAGGACATGGGGAAGTAGTTATAATCGGCCAATTTATGGGATTCAGCAGCATGTGCCGCTGCTCGATCCGCAGCTTCATTGCCAGATATCCCCGCATGGCCTTTGACCCAGCAAAAGCGGATTGCACCGCGTGGTAAGTGGTCATATATAATGCGGTGAATTTCAGCAACTAGCGGGTTAGTGCTACTGCGATTAGAGATCGCTTCAAGCGAGGATAGTGAGTCCGATAGGATGAGTGGGTCAGTGTATTTCTTTTCTGAAACAAGTTGGCAGGCTTTCAAGATGGCTAGGAGTTCTGCTTGGAATACAGAACATGTGTCATGTAGTTTGTATTTCTTGGTTACAACTGGTGTTGGGGAGTCTGGATCGACACAGACGATTGCGGCGCCGACATTGTTGTTCTCAAGTTTACTGCCGTCAGTGAATATTTGAACTGTGTTGGTTTGGCAGATTCTATCTATTCTTTGTCATATAGTTCCTTTTATTTCTGCGTGCCACCTTTGCTTACATAATGTGACAGGCAATAAACTTCTTGAGTTTAAATATACATTTGAAAACAGGTTTAGCTAACCGATTGGCCCTAATTTTATAGCCTTAAGTTGTCAGAATCGAGTCCCGGGATGGGATAGATGTTTGCGCATTTGTGCTCGAGTTATGGGTTATTTGTCGCGATTACCTTTTTAACATTACCTAATAACCTTTTTAACATCTGAAATCTTTTGTGAACCAGGGTGCAGGAAGATTCCTTAACTTTAAAGGTCGATAAAGCGCGTAATTAATATATAATTCAGTCATAAGAGTGTTAAAAGCAGCAATCAGTTCGTCAATAGTTACAAGCATCAGTAATAAAAGCTTCTCTACTAAAGCTGCGCTGAAGAATGTCTTTAAGTTTGGGTTGTGGATAAGAAAACACTTCTTTCGGACATTTAACATGTTTTTTAACATGTGGAGGAAAGGACACTAATATTAATAAGTCTAGAAATAAAGGAATAGCTTATTAAAATCATATATATGTTTTCGAATATATCTCTTAAATCTTATAAATTATTACATCTGGTAAATAAATTGTCTATTGTCAATATTACTTTTTTTATTTCACAGCTGCTCTAGCGGTTTCTTCAACAACTTACCAATATTTCGGGCTATGGGTCCGTACATTCACATTATACAGAAAATTAAGCAACAAATAGGTATAATGTTTCCATCAGGTCCTCTCGTTCGGGTGATAAACGGTACAATGCCGCAACCCTGTGATTGTCCGCAAAATGGCGGGACAGCCTGTCATGAGTGGTAAGCTCGCTATTTGGACATCCAAATATCTGCGGTCAGCCATCGGAAAAACCATGTCTCGGATCCTGCTTTTCTTCGCGTCCGGGTATCCGATGTTCAGCAAAACGAAAATTATGATTGTTAATATTGTAAAGCATTAAATAATATAAGTAAATAAAATTCAGACAAAATCTCATAAATTCGGTAATTATGTATTTGTTAATTATAAAAATTGACAACAAAATTTTCTCATATAATCATGTAAATAAGACACGATGAAAAAATTAAATACAGATTAAATATTAGCCACCACAGACGGTAACCGAACACACACCTTTCTTTCACAAAAAAAAAACATTTCTTACGTAAATTACAAGAGATCAGAGTAGTTAGATTGATTTAGAACCAACGACCTTAAACTTATGTATTAAATGGACCTGTTTTTTGCATGGCATGGCAGTTTAACTCGTTAGCATATATATTCTTTTATAAACAAACACATAAATCAGTGGACTTAATGTCTCGTGGAATTCTCTATCAGTTAACCGATAAGGGTGTATATAAACAAAAAAAACATAAATCAAATTAACTTAAAACATAACTTATACGACAAGAAATACCATTTAAAACGATTAAAATTTCATTCCATAAATAAAATGCAAGTCATGAAACAAGTACATAAAATCAATCCTCCTACTCTGATCTCTGTTAATTACTGTTGATTTATATTCGAATGACACAATCAACAGAAGAAACAAAATCAGATAGGTACGTTAAATAATGCCAGTTGTGGCATATCTAACAAATACTCGCAATTAATTACATTAAACAATGTAGGTTATGGTACTACCTCAGATTTAGCTTAACCGACATTTTTAAACGTTTGAGATCACTATAGCAGTAAGTGCGAGGCCACACGATTCGGTACGGTGCGGTGCGGCACCGCATCGTTATGAATTGGACGCATAGGGTGCCACACGGGTAGTGCGGCGCCGCACCGCACCGCTGTGAACAGCGTTGCGCTTTACCCCTCCCCGCTTCGTCTCTCATGTCCCAAGTGCGACGCCGCACGGCGAAATAACGCGTCGTGTGACATGGTATAGTGATTTGTATGTAGGATGACGCAGCGGCACCGCTCAGACACCATACCGCACCGTTAACGCATCGTGTGGCCTCGCACTAATACATACATGTATCGAAAAACAAAACACTTTCGATTATTAAATAAAATCTGGCACTGTTATAGTCAATTCTGTGGAGTTGTCACTTTAATAATATAGGTAAAAAGTTATTACCAGAACAGGCTGCAAGTTTAAATTCTTCACATTTTTTTGGGATTATATATTAGATTTATTTGCTTAGACCGATATGACATTTATATAAATCACAAAAAGAAATTAAAGCTATCGCAAATACAAAAAAACGATTCTTTCGCCAGATTAAACGCACATACATAGCAATCATAATAGTTCAGTTAACCATATTTCCACCTAAATTTTGTATAAGGGAATAATTAGCATGTATCCTTATTTTACTATATCTTTGTTACAGTGTGGCATAATTAAATACTATTTGTGTACTAGATGTATGTATATGTTTATATACATGCATATATACATACAAATAAAAGTTCTACCTAGCTTGGGTACCAGCCCTCCACACTCTTCAGATTGTATTGTAGCTATTGGAAGTTGAGTGTGGTGTAAAATAAAAAAATATTATTATGTTTATTATTGGTTACATGTGCTTCATCCGCTAAATATAATAATAACTGCCTTTCGCACCGATGGTCCTAGTTTCGAGTCACGGAAGCGATAAATGTTTGTGTGTTGAATACGAGCATTTGTACATGAGCCATGGATATTTATATATATTTCTATAAATAAATATATAACTAATGATGAGGGTAATTATATTATATCATTAGCTAAAGACACTCTTTGAGGGTATAAATATAAAATTTCATTTAATGGTCATCATTAGTATTCAAAATATCATTACGAAAAGACAACTACGATGACTGATTCCACAATGTTGAAAAAACACATAGGGCGCGTTGCCAAGGTTACTGTAAGGAATTGTGGATTTGACCCGTGTGCAGTTGCTGGAGCTGCCATCGGGCGCGTCCCCGGGTGGCGGATTGGGGGGCCTCCAGATATGGGGGCCACCGGCTTAGCGTGCGCGGACCAAAACCAGCAGGGGGGAGCTCGGCTGGCGTCCTGGGTATCCCGGGTAGCGGTAGCCGAGCTAGGGGAGTTTTAGGCGATGCCAGTCCTGGTGTCGCCGAAGGAGCTCGTAACCCTGTACGTAGTGCAGGGCCGAGGGCCGCCACCTTCGGGTAGGGGCTGCGGGGAAGACAACCCCTCTAAAAAATCACCCGCGGGGGGCCTTCGGGCCAACAAGGGGGAGCTCGGCTGGCGTCCTGGGCATCCCGGGTAGCGTTAGCCGAGCAAGGGGAGTCTTAGGTGATGCCAGTTCTGTCTGGTGTCGTCGAAGGAGCTCGTAACCCTGTACGTAGTGCAGGGCCGAGGGCCGCTACCTTTGGGTGGGGGCCGCGGGGAAGACAACCCCTTTAAAAAATTACCCGTGGGTGCCTTCGGGCCCAGCTCGCGGCAGTGAGCAAGTCGGGGCGGTGTCTGGTCCTAGGACCAGCTCCGGCCAACCCGCAACCCTGTACGTGGTGCAGGGAGTGGGGGCCGCCACTTCGGTGGGGGCTGCGTGGAGATAACCACTATAAAAAATCCTCGAAGGCGCGGCACTGGTGTAACGCGGTGTCGGGCGCCCATGCGCGGGTGGTTGGTGAGGTGCATCAACCCATGAGCGACCCCCTCGGGTACCTCCCGTCCCCCGAGGTGTAGTAGGGTTACCCAGGTATCGCGGGATCTCTGCCTGGGTGGACCGTTAGATCTCCCGCACTCGTGGGTTTGAAAATGAAGAAGGTTAAAACTAATATCAAATCGAATAAAAAAGTGGAGGGGATAAGATGGACGACGCGCTGTGTCCGGCTAAAAACAGCGTAGAGGCAACGGATATGGAGATTTGCCGCGAAGATGAGGTAGCTGCTGTTTCGCAGGCGAGAGCCAGCGAGGGGAGCAGACGGAGTAAGCGTCAACGCCTAGATGCAGAGGATAAGGAGTTCCCACCCCTGCCACCACCGTCGGGGAAAGGCTTGACGCTTCTGTTTCCGGTAGAAGAACGATTAAAGGAGGGGAAGAACACGAAGCCCTCGATAACGAAGCTGATAGAGGAGGCTGGTGGTCTAAGTGATGACGAGGACGACGAGGATGACGAAGACGACGACTGCTCTGATGAAGCGTCAGATGCCGAAGTCCGCCAAATAGGGGAGAAGGAGATGGAGCGGCTCAGGTCTTTCCGCGACAGGGGCAGAAAACTGGCGCGTGAACTCGGAGTCGCGCTGGAAGATGCGGGCCTACCCGAGGCCCTTAAAAAGAGAATATGCGGCTTGTCTTGCGACCAGTACGCAAATTTGAAAAAGCTCCGTGAATATGTCATCGGAGTCATGGAGGATGACCCGGAGTTTTTTGAGCTCCAACAGGAGAATGTGGCTCTCCAACAAGAGGTGCGAAAGCTCCGGAAGGATGTTGCGAACTTGAAGACCGAGATGGCGAGGATTCGGTCCGTTCAGGCGACAAAGGAGGCGATGCCATCCAAAGAGGAGCTTCGTCAGCTTATACGGCAGACGATGGATGAGAGGCTGGAAGAGCTAGTATCACGTGCAGCCCAACCCCAGAAGCAGACGCAGACGTTGGTGGAGAAAGTGGCGGCCGCAACCCCGACTGCAGTGAAGGCAAAAGATGCTGCCCCTGCCCCAGATGGAGCCTGGGAAAAGGCAGGGAGCAGGAAAACCAAGCGCGCTGCCAAGAAGCGCTCAGCAGAGGTGGCAAACAAAGCTGCATCCAGCAACCCGGAGGGCAGCTACAAGAAGAGAGGGCCAAAGAGCGGGAAGACGAGGCTTACAGCACCGAGAACGACAGCCGTGTCGATCACCATTCGACCGGAGGCAGAGGAATGTGGGGAGACCTATGCCCACATCATCAAGAGGGCCAGGGACGCTGTCTCTCTGGCTGATGTCGGCATAGAGACTGGTGTCTCGGTGAGGACTACGGCAACCGGCGCACGCATCATCCAAGTGCCGGATGTCAGCGGTGCCAAGGCGGACGCGCTTGCTGAGGTGCTGAAGAAAAGGCTGGGGGATGTTGCGATGATAGGCAGACCCGAGAAGACCGCGGACGTGCGGATCTCGGGCCTGGATGATTCGGTGGACGAGGCCGAGGTCTGCGAAGCGGTGATGGCCAAAGCAGGCTGCACGAAGAATGCCATCAAGGCCCAGCTAATAAGGGAAAGACCGAGCGGGATGAGGCACATGATGCTACGCTTACGGGTTGCGGCTGCCAAAGTGTTATCAGAGGACGGGGCGCAGCTCCGCGTGGGATGGAGCGCCGCAGAGATCAGGGTCCTTGGACCCCGACCCCTGCGGTGCTACAGGTGTATGGGGGTCGGGCACACGAGACCCAAGTGCCCGGCAGCGGAGAACAGGAGCGGCTTGTGCTTCAGGTGTGGAGCACCAGAAGGTCGGATAGAACCTCCACGTGTGCCCGACTCATTGTAGGTCCCACTTCACACGTGCGGTGGGAACGACAATGGGTTTGGGCCGGTGCATCCTGGGCGCCTTCGTATATAATCCCTTCGGGGATTGCATACGAAGGTGGCTAATAATCCGACAACTGGGGGGGAGCTCGGCTGGCGTCCTGGGTATCCCGGGTAGCGGTAGCCGAGCTAGGGGAGTTTTAGGCGATGCCAGTCCTGGTGTCGCCGAAGGAGCTCGTAACCCTGTACGTAGTGCAGGGCCGAGGGCCGCCACCTTCGGTTGGGGGCTGCGGGGAAGACAACCCCTCTAAAAAATCACCCGCGGGGGGCCTTCGGGCCAACAAGGGGGAGCTCGGCTGGCGTCCTGGGCATCCCGGGTAGCGGTAGCCGAGCAAGGGGAGTCTTAGGCGATGCCAGTTCTGTCTGGTGTCGTCGAAGGAGCTCGTAACCCTGTACGTAGTGCAGGGCCGAGGGCCGCTACCTTTGGGTAGGGCCGCGGGGAAGACAACCCCTTTAAAAAATTACCCGTGGGGGCCTTCGGGCCCAGCTCGCGGCAGTGAGCAAGTCGGGGCGGTGTCTGGTCCTAGGACCAGCTCCGGCCAACCCGCAACCCTGTACGTGGTGCAGGGAGTGGGGGCTGCCACTTCGGTGGGGGCTGCGTGGAGATAACCACTATAAAAAATCCTCGAAGGCGCGGCACTGGTGTAACGTGGTGTCGGGCGCCCGTGCGCGGGTGGTTGGTGGAGCGCATCAACCCATGAGCGACACCCTCGGGTACCTCCCGCCCCCCGAGGTGTAGTAGGGTTACCCAGGTATCACGGGATCTCTGCCTGGGTGGACCATTTAAATCTCCCGTACTCGTGGGTACGTTATGAAGTCAAGCAAATCAAAAAAACAAGCGAATAAAAAAGCGGAGGGAGAGAAGAAGGACAGAGCACAGTGTCCGTTTAAAAACAGTGTGCAGGCAACGGAGATGGAGGTATGCCATGATGACGTAGCTGCTGTCTCACAGGCGAGAGCCGGCGTCGAGACCCGGAGCAGTAAGCGACAAAGACTCAGTGAGGCGGATAAGGAGTTTCCGCCCCTGCCACCACCGGCAGGGAGGTGCCTCCCAGTCGAGGAACGCCAGAAAATGACAAAGCCCCCAGTAACTAAGCCGTCAGAGGAGGCAGATGAAGACGAAGAAAGTGAAGACGAGGGCGACGACTGTTCCTCAGAACCTTCGGAAGTCGAAGTCCGGGTTATTGAAGAGAAGCGACTGGCGAAGGTGAAAAGCTTCCGCGATACCGGGAAGCAGTTGACGCGAGAGATCGAGGAGATACTGGAGGGCGCCAACCTGCCGGAGGCCCTCAGAAAGAAGATAAGAGGTTTAGCGACAGAGCAATACCTAAACCTGAAGTGCTTCCGGGACTACATCATCGGAACAATAGAAGACGACCCGGAGTTCGTCGAGCTTCACAGGGAGAATGAGAGCCTCCGACTGGAAATCCGGAAGCTCCGTAGGGATATGGCTGCGCTGCAGTCGGAGGTCACGAAGATCCGATCTGCTGGGCCTGTGAGAGAGATGCCAAATAGAGAGGACTTGCGGCAGCTGATCCGCGAAGCTTTAGATGAGAGGCTAGGGGAGCTGGCGACGCGAGCAGCTCAACACTCACGACCCTCGGAGACGCAGCGACCAGAAGGGTCTACGGGAAAAGGGGCTCCAGGCTCCATAACAGAAAGACGAGAAAGGGAGGCCCCTCCTGCCCCTTCCAAGGTCCCATGCTGGGAGGAAGCAGGCAGTAGGAAAAAGAAGCGCGCCGCAAGGAAGCAGGCTGCGGCAGAGGCCGAAAATGCGGTGCCGAAGAAACCGGAAGGTAGCCGCAAGCAGAAATCAGCATCGAAGGGTGGAAGGGCCAAGCTGACACCACCCCAGACGACCGCCGTTACGATCACCATCCGGCCTGAAGCAGAGATGTGCGGTGAAACCTATGCGCACATCATGAGGAGAGCCAGGGTAGCTGTCTCTCTTCCTGATGTTGGCATTGAGAGTGGAGTCGCTATGAGGAGCACGGCGACGGGCGCCCGCGTCATCGCGGTGCAAGACCCTAGTGGGGTCAAGGCGGACGCGCTAGCGGAAGCACTGAGGAGAACCCTGGGCGAGGTGGCAATAATCGGAAGGCCCGAGAAGACTGCAGACGTGAGGATCTCGGGTCTAGACGACTCACTCGACGAAGCCGAAGTGCTCGAGGCGGTAACGACCAAAGCTGGATGTTCGAAGAGCGCCATCAAAGCGCAGCCGATGAGGGCGGGCCCAAGCGGGATCGGGCATATGATGCTCCGCCTGCCGGTGGCGGCCGCAAAAACTCTGGTGGAAGACGGGGCAAAACTCCGCATAGGTTGGAGCACCGCAGAGATCAGGGTCCTTGGACCCCGTCCTATGCGCTGCTATAGGTGCATGGGAGTCGGGCACACGAAACCCAAGTGCCCGGCAGCGGAGGACAGGAGCGGCCAGTGTTTCAGGTGCGGAGCACCAGGACACACTGCCGCTACCTGCAAGAGGGAGCCAGCGTGCTCGGTGTGTGCCGCCTTCGGGCGGCCGGCCGACCATGTGATGGGCAGTCGCAGGTGCGACCCACCGGTGGTGAAGGGGAGGCCCCCTCCACCACCGGTGGACCCAATGGAGGTAGGGGCACCCAGCCCGTCGGGTGCCCAACCCCCCCCGTAAAAACGCTCGGGGGGGACAGAGCCTCTTCCGCCCCTCCCTCGCGGGAGGGGCGTGAAGACGCCGGAAGCGCGGGCGCGAGCGGGGGTCGCACGCGGAGCGCTTGAGGAGGACCCTCGGTACCATCTTCCGAGGGTAGAGCCCCCTCTCGCCGCCCCCGGGTGGCATCAGAGCTTTTCTCCGAGGCCGCGTGGGGGGGTCGAGAGGGGCGCTCGGCGGGACGGCGACCGCGGAAGCCCTCCGGGAACTATTGTTCCCGGGGGACTTCCGAGGACGCACGGCCCGATTGAGGTGGGGAGGGGAAGTGCCTGCGCACCTCGGCCGCCATTAGGGTCGGTCGAGGGGTGCGGTGGTTCTTCTCCCCACCAAAAGGGGGCCAGCGGGTGTCGGAGCGGGAGACCGGCAGCTGCATTGCACTTGGCCCTCAGGCGTGCGGGGTGTTCAGGGCGTCACGGCTCACCCCGTTGCTCCGTCCCTCACGGAGCATAGGCGAGGTCCGCCCACGAGCGCGGACCCACACTGGTTCGGGTCGCGGAAGAAGCCGTAAGGGGCCACGCGACCCCCACCACTGTGTTGCGGGACGCCGCAGGGTTTTAGTGGGTAGGCCTCCAAGCCTTTACCGGGCGCCAGGCCGGGTAGGGGCATGGAGGAGAGTCCCACATATCGTCTCGTGCTCTCCCGGCACGAGCGAATGCGTAACGCATTTACTGCGAAAAAAAAAAAAAAAAAAAAAAAAAAAAAAAAAAAAGGTGTGGAGCACCAGGTCACACAGCCGCCACCTGCAATCGGGAGCCAGCGTGCTCGGTGTGCGCCGCCTTCGGGCGGCCGGCCGACCACGTCATGGGGAGTCGCAGATGCGACCCACCGGTGGTGAAGGGGAAACTCCCTCCACCACCGGTGGACCCCATGGAGGTAGGGGCACCTACCCCGTCGGGTGCCCAACCCCCCCCCCCCCCCCCCCCGTAAAAACGCTCGGGGGGGAGAGAGCCTCTTCCACCCCTCCCTCGCGGGAGGGGCGTGAAGACGCCGGAAGCGCGGGCGCGTGCGGGGGTTGCACGCGGAGCGCTTGAGGAGGACCCTCGGTACCATCCCCCGAGGGTAGAGCCCCCTCTCGCCGCCCCCAGGTGGCATCGGAGCTTTTCTCCGAAGCCGCGTGGGGGGGTCGAGAGGGGTGCTCGGCGGGATGGCGACCGCGGAAGCCCTCCGGGAACTTTTGTTTCCGGGGGACTTCCGCGGACGCACATCCCGATGAGGTGGCGGGGGGAAGGCCGTTAGCACACCTCGGCCGCCTCCGGCCTGCATTGGGCGGGGCAACCGCGCCGCCTGTGATGGCGCCCGGGAACTTGTTCCTGGGTGATCATCACGGGCGCGGGAGTCTCGTCCCTTGTGGGTCGGTGTCGGTCGAGGGGTGTTGTTTATTCCTTTCCTCACCAAAAGGGGGCCAGCGGTTGACGGGGCGGGAGACCGGCAGCTGCATTGCACTTGGCCCTCAGGCGTGCGGGGTGTTCAGGGCGTCACGGTTCACCCCGTTGCTCCGTCCCTCACGGAGCATAGGAGAGGTCCGCCCACGAGCGCGGACCCACACTGGTCCGGGTCGCGGCCGAGTCCGGCAAGGGACCACGCGACTCGCACCACTGTGTATTGGGACGCCGCAGTTTTTAGTGGGTAGGCCTCCAAGCCTTTACCGGGCACTCGGCCGGGTAGGGGCATGGAGGAGAGTCCCACATATCCATCGTATTCTCCCAGCACGATGGAATGCCTAATGCCATTTTCTGCGAAAACAAAAAAAAAAATAAAAAAAAGGGATTGTGGATTTGATGAAATCACTCATCCACCCAACAGCCCAGACCTGGCCCCCAGTGATTACTTTTTGTTCCCAAACCTTAAGAAAGATCTTCGAGGTAAGCATTTTTCCGACGATGAAGAGTTGAAGGAGGAAATTGATGAACATTGTTCAGGCAAAGAAGAAAATTATTTTTAGGGGGTATTGAAAAATTAGTTTCCCGATCAAATAAGTGTATTGAGGTTATGGGGGACTACATTCAGAAATAAATTTTATTTAGAATTTTTAGCTTATTATTTCATGCCCATACCGAGAATACATTGAACGCCCCTCGTATATATATTATTACCCTAGTTTCCATAACACAAGCCTTAGGCCCGGATTCCACCAAAGCGGAGAAGAGAGGAGACGAGAGTATATGTGCTGGAGATGCGTAGCGGTGAGGAAATGTGAGCTGTGAAAAACTCTAAACCAGTCAAGTGCTGTCTACGAAAGGAAGACATCATGTCGTTACCAAAGTTTTATCTTAATTTACTTAAGGAAGAGGAATTAGAGTATGAAGAAACACAATTAATTTTTAAATATTTAAACTATCGACAGAAACATAGGTTCTGGATAAGAAATCATATAAAATGTCACAGTCCTGGCGAATATGACACGCTGTTTCAAGAGTTTGACAATTAAAGGTTTTCAAAAATCTTACAGGGTAACAAGGAATAATTTCTACGAGTTACATGACTTAATAAAATCGTATATCCAAAAGCAAGATACTAATTAAAGAAGAGCCATCATCGGGACAAAAGAGAAGCTAGCAGTTTGCTTAAAGTAAGTAAAAGACTCTTTATCAAATTATATATTTATTATCTAGAATTATAAAATACAGAAAAATCAAATCAAAGTTTCAAGTTTAATGATTAAAGACGACGACCGACGTTTCAAGTCGGTGATATTACTTAAATTTTCTTGTGTTGCTGCAGTGTAATCGCTCTCAGAGGCCGAATTGTACTCAGTGTAGCAATATTATTATTATTGCCTTGAGCACTTGTACTTGGTGCTGAAGTGTAATCGCTCTAAAAGGCTGAACTGCTACCTAGTGCAGCACTATTATCATTATTGCTTTGAGCACTCGTACTTGGTGCTGAATCATAATCTCAAAGGCCAAATTTCTACCCAGTGCTACAATATTACTATTATTCCCTAGAGTACTTGTACTTGGTACTGAAGTATAATTGCTCTCAAAGGCCGAATTTCTACCCAGTACAGCACCATTATCATTAATACCTTGAGCACTTGTACTTGGTGCAGAAGAATAACCGTAACTGTAACCGTGGTACCACGTGTTCTGTATTTAAATTTTTCAGCTGCCAAAACAATATTAATCATTTAACGCTTCGCTTGAAACTGTAGAAAAGGTGACCGCTTTTTTAAACTTCAGAATTGTTTTCAGTTCTTCTCTTTCGTTTTGCAATCTTTCACGATTTTCTTGATTAAGCTGAAGTAGATTTGTGATTTCATTCAACTTTCTTTTATTTGTTTGGAATGTAAATGACAAACTTGATATTTCCGAACATTGTGGGGAATTCACTTGTTGTGTACTGTGTTCACTAGAGCACGGATAAATATGTATCAAAAATGCAAAATATGTACATATAATATGGACAAAAAAATGTAAAATATGGAAAAAATATGGAGTACCTATAAAATAAGAATATCTTTCATATTATACATTGTTTATTGTTATAAAATTATCACTGGCAACACACACTGGTTAAAGACTTTCGTCTTAAGGCACTGAGGTATTTTGGACGCGAAAATGTATCGCAGCTTCCCGAACGCTGCCCACCCGAGTTGGATTCGACGAGAGATCTCTTTCTCGAAGTTGGACTTACCTAACTGTATTGTATGTCCTAGGTAAACATAGTGGTCAACAACTTCGAGTGTAACGTTCCCAACATTTACTGGAGCGGGTGTAACATGGGCGTTGGACATAATTTTCGTCTTGTCCATGTTCATCTTAAGACCCACTCGTTGGGATGCGTTACTGAGATCTTCGATCATGGTGCTCAGGTCTTCCAAGGTCTCAGCCATTAGGACCACACCATCGGCAAACCGAAGATGCGTCAATGTGATGCCAAGTCCATTCCAGTCCAGAAGCTTAAAAAAAATATCCTCAAACGCAGCAGTGAACAGTTTCGGAGAGATAACGTCTCCCTGTCTCACTCCTCGCTGTAGTTGGATAGGATTAGAGCTCTGGCTCTGTACTGGGACCGACATAGTGGCGTTTTGGTACAGGCACCTTAACACTTCGATATACCTGTAGTCCACTTGGCACCTCTGGAGAGACTGCAGCACCGCCCAAGTCTCGATCGAATCAAAGGCCTTCTCCTAGTCCACAAACGCCAAGCAAGCAAAGCCGATTATACTCTTCGGTCTTCTGTATAACCTGCCGCAGCGTATGAATGTGGTCTATGGTGCTAAAGCCTTTTCGGAAACCGGCTTGTTCGGGAGGTTGGAAGTCGTCAAACCTGCGAGCAAGACGATTCGTAATGACCTTCGAAAACAGCTTGTAGACATGGCTCAGAAGCGAGATGGGTCTGTAGTTCTTCAGTGGGATTTTATCGCCCTTTTTGAAGAACAAAATCACCTCGCTTCTGCTCCATGCCTTCGGCGTATTGCCCTGGACGATGACAGAATTGAAGAGCTTCTGTAGGACTTTAAGTACCGGCGTGCCACCCGCTCTCAGAAGCTCCGTTGTAATTCCGTCATCTCCCGCCGCCTTGTTGTTCTTTAGCTGTTTGAGGGCCATTCTAATCCCGTACAGGCTGACGTCCGGGATATCTTCGGTAAAGTGTCGGGTAAGCTTGGCTCTAGGATCCCGAGCTCTGCTTTGGCCTGGTGTGATACTGGAATACAGCTGCCTATAGAAACTCTCAATCTCTCTCAGGATTTCAGGAGTCGATGAAATGATACTGTCGTCCTCAGTTTTCAGCCTCGTCAGTTGACTTTGCCCAATAGACAGATCTCTAGCGAACACTTTGGAGCCTTTGTTCCGCTCTATGGCCTCTTTAATACGCTCGGTATTAAATTGGCGAAGGTCGCTCGTCAGCGACTTCGAGATCTGTCTATTAAGCTGTCTATAACGTAGGGCATCCACTGAGTCTTGCAGTCTGATTTCATGTCTCTTATCCATGAGTTCGAGTGTATGTGCGGAGAGTTTCTTCAATTTGGGACGGTGGGTTTTGAAGTATTTTGACCCTACCGTACGGACAGCATCCACCACCAGGTCGTTTAGATCGACCACATCTATGCTGTTATCACGGGTCTCGAAGCGGTTCTGGAGCTCGAGCTGAAAGCGCTCGGGGTTTTGAATCTGGGTCGGCACTGGTCGGAGCGTAGATTTTATCAGTCGCGATCTTTAAAGCTTCACGTTGATATTCAATGTGCCTCTTACCAGTCGGTGATCGCTCCCTGTCTTAACAGCGTTGATCACAAAGACGTCATTGAATATTTGCTTCCTCGTTGACATGATAAAATCGATCTCATTTTTGACCTTGCCGTCGGGACTTATTGAGGTCCATTTGCGAGTTATGGGCTTCCTGAAGAAGGAGTTCATCATATAGAGGTTCTCCCTCTCCATAAAGTCCGCCAGCATCTGGCCTCTGTCGTTCCGTTCCCTAAATCCAAATTGCCCCACTCTCAACTCGTCACCGCAGCGCTTCCCCAACTTTGCATTGAAGTCCCCCATCACAACCGCGTAGTGGGATTTGTGACTATGTATGGCCCTAGACATCTCCTCATACATAGCCTCCACTTCGTCATCGTCGTGTTTCGATGTTGGGGCGTACACCTGGATGACCGTCAACGAATACCGTGATGATATTCTGAGTACCAAGTATGCCACTCTGCTGGAAACACTACCGATGGATAGCACGTTGTTGACGAGGGACTTGTGGACGATAAACCCGACACCACCCACGGACAGTTGGTCGCCCTCCCGGAAGTACAGAAAGTTACCGGAGTCCAAAATTATCGTGTCCTCTCGCTCTCTTCGGACTTCAGACAACCCGATGACGTCCCAGTGTAACTTGCCGATAACTTCTTCCAACTCTGTAATTTTCGCGTCGGTCCTCAATGTGCGCGTTTTATATATTGCCAGGTCCAGTCGTTGGTGTTGGTAGCCGCAACCTACCCGGGGATTCTTCGCACCCCCTGCCGCACCGTTACCGTAGCCGCTACCGTAGCTAGGAATGGTTTGGCTGCCGGGGACTAGGGGCCGTTTCTTTGTGTGCCTATCCATAGAGGGGTTTTGCCATAATCGCCACGCTTGGCAGGCGGGTTGGCGATCGCAGTATGACCCGTACGCATAAAGAGATGCTGCTGCCCATCTCCTTAGGTGAGGTTTCCCTAAGTCGGCTCTTACGACACCCACGGGATGAGAGGGGAGTAGTGCTATTCTAGGCCGGCACTACACGGCACAGACTATGATTATAAGTACTTAAAAGTGTATTTCAAAAACACGGTTAAATTTTTACCAGTTCATTGAAATGTTCGTAAGCAAGTTTGTAAACTTAACTGAAAATATTAATATACGGACGAAATGACTCTTGCTTTCAAGGTTTGTCAATCGAATGAACGCTTAGGGAGGTGCGGTGAGAAGACAGCAGGGAAGCGAGAGCGCGGGCGCCGCCCGGTCGCCCGATTACACCCATCTGCGCTCTGCTGTGCCGCTTACTCCTTATAAAAATAAGTCATCTCCTCTCCTCTCTGCTTGATCCGTTTCCACCGAAGCTAAGCTGAGAGGATATGTGAAAATAACGAAATCTGATTAGTTATTCAAAACACATCTCCTCTCGCTCCGCTTTGGTGGAAACGGGGCCTTACAGTGCAAGGCCAATTGGTGTGAATGTAAAAATTATTATTAATTTTATATGTCAAGTCTTTTTACTATATACAAATTTACCTACACATGCTAAAAAAGTTAGTGGTCTTACTTACTAAAATATATACTTATTACAAATAGATACAACTCGGTTTAATGGAATAATATCAGTTATATTTCTCGTTTTATCCACAATTAGATATCATAAAATATTGAAAATAAATGTTATGTTATCAATAACAATTTAATATTATATATAAAATAAAAAAGCCACATGAGGTTTACTTTTATTACGTTAGATTAGGTGATCGTGGGTCGCTGAAGAAGCTGACAAAGGGCCACGCGACCTCCACCAATGTGCTATGGGACGCCGCAGGTTTTAGTGGGTGGGCCTCCAAGCCTTCACCGGGTACTGGCCGGATGGGGAGCATGGAGGAGAGTCCCGCATACCGTCTCGTGCTCTACTAGCACAAGCGAATGCATTTCCTACGAAAACAAAAAAAAAGGAAAAGGTTAGGTAATCGTGGACTATAAAGCTTATTTTACTAGATCAAATAAAGTGCAAAAAGAATCAAAGTCACAGCCGGAAAGCATACACTGCTGGACGGATAGCCCAAAAATAGTTTTGCTATTATCTTTACGCTTGGAAGGCGGGTTGTCGGTCTGTGGTTTATGATGATTATCTCTAGTATCATTAGCCCCCTTTTATGAAGGTAAAAGTCAATTATAAAAAGTTGGTTCTATTCTACACCTCCCTAGCGTTAAAAGAATGCAAGTTGAAAATTCCAATGTCATACACGTATTACAATTATTAAATTAACAAGGTAACGTAATTTTATAATAACGATAGGTATAACTTTATAACTATTATTTACTTGTTGTAGTTATAAGGTTGTACCTAAAGAATACGTTATTGGCTGTTCAATTATGATGCTAATTAGAGTGAGAGTGATAGAGATAAGAACTGTATATTATGATACTAAATATTGATTGAGGTTTGGTGCAACGACGACTTGAGTTCGAGGCCCGGAAGAGGCAGATGTTTGTATGATGGATACGAGCAGTATTTGTACCTGAGTCATGGGTATTTATATACATTCAACGAATATTACATATCTATGTATCATATATATATCCATCCGTTACTTAGTATCCATAACACAAGCATTACAGTGCTTACTTTGGGCTAGGCTAATTGGAGTGAGTGTAAGAAATATTTATTTTATTATCTTAGCATGTATCCAAGTTTACATGCATAGGAACGAACACTCGTTTGATTCGGAGATGAGCCCTAGTTTCCCTAGGCTCCCGTTCAAATAATATTGAAATGGTCATGGTATGTAATGATAATGCTCCTGAATTTATGTATCATGTGAAAATAAACCTTTTTTTATTATTATTACTGATGACAGACAACATTTATTTTTATACATTAAAAAAGGCAGAATTGTGCTACCTTTTTTCTGGGTATGGTCTTGTATAAAAAACCTCTGTAATAATGGAAACATTCGTGAAACTTTGTACTTCACACAACTAGGGACAGTCCCTCCAGGGACTCAAACCCAGGATCGTCGGTGCGAAAGGTAGCTAGCGTTCCGCCAATCGATCGACTATTTTTTGTCGAATATTTCTTATTTGTAGTTTGATTTTAAAATATATTGATATCTTTTGAAGAGGCTTTTTAGTGGCTGGAAAGGTTTAAAGGACTCAATACTACCCAATGGAGATAGGAAGAGTATTTGCGAATGTTTATCTTATTACAAAATACAAAGCTAAGCTCTCAAAGGTTAAATCCCTTGTCAAGGCGAATAGATACCAATTGGGTAAAACAAATAAAGATTTACATCGAATAAATTTTATCATAAGGTCACATCGGGTCTTACGAAAGATATCGTAACGGCTATCTATTATTTTCTGATTAACTTTATCTTATTAATTTATTGCAAATCAATGCATACCTCGTTATATTTAACTATTTTTCTATGGAAAATTTTGAAAAACTCAATAGATAAGCCAACTATTGTTCTCTGGCCCGTCATTTGTTTGCCCTCGGTCTCCTATTCATTAAAATTGTAAAGAAATTTTTTAACAAGATTAATATTCATAAAATCTTGTTTACCTTACTTTTTTTTACCGATTTGCTTGATGATTGTTAAATTTATTGTTTATCATAATTGTACAAGGAAAAATATTATCACCTTTTTATTTATTACAAATTTTATTATTGTTAATATTTGTTTATGTTAATATTCCGGTTATATTTTATACATTGTATTTATAAGCTCAGGGAAACTTTAAGTATTTCTGAAATGTTAAGGCACTCGTCAATATTAACCTTATTATTTTTGATTTATAATTTTTTTATATATTTTTATGCATTTTTAATGCGATCTTATAAGATGAATTATTATAATAGAAAAATACTAGAAAAAATCGACTCGGGTCACAAGTGAATCTCAGGCGGGAATCAAACCCGCAACCTTTGGAAATCCGGTCCAATGCTCTCCCAATTGAGCTACCGAGCCTTGCGAACACTCGTCGAAATTTTCTAGTACCTTCCCGATTTTACGCTGTAGGCCAGCGTTGTTTCATCAATGAGAGGAACATCCTCTCGTATTCGAAAGAATTGGGACTCGTATTCAATTGGGAGAGCATTGGACTGGATTTCCAAAGGTTGCGGGTTCGATTCCCGCCTGAGATTCACTTGTGACCCGAGTCGATTTTTTCTAGTATTTTTCTATTATAATAATTTATCTTATTGTTTTTGGTTCGTTTTTACGACTATTATGTTTTTTATTATTTTATGTTATCGTAAATATCTTTTTTGTTTTAACGTAATTTTTCTATACTCAAATAAAATATATCAATATTATATTGTTTTATACCATGGCTTGCAATAATTTATGAACTATGAATAGGATGTTGTGCTTACTTGTTGTGGAAAATTAATTTGGTAAATATTTACACAAGAACCGCTTTTAATGTTAGTTATTTTTTCTTAATAAATTAATTGTTTGAGTCTTATAAATGCATTTATTTACATTAGTCACTAAAGAAGCAAATACTTTACCTTAAATATTCACTGTTGTCATTCACTGTTTTTCTCCTGTTTTCTATGGCACACATATACGCTTATTGTTCCAATATGCAGCCATTCATATTTGCATTGCAATGCAGGTGCAGTTAATCTTAGATAACTCAAACTACTCTATTTTATCATTATTTATTAGGTATTACAAGGTTTACTGTAATTATCATGTTGAACTATATTACCTTTATATTAATAGTAACTTCAATCATGGGTAATAGTGCTTTAAGAATATAATAGGTTGGGGAAAATCTTTCTGCGCATTTTATATGAATTTTTTTTTCAAAGTTAATTTACATTTAATTACAGTATATATGTGCCATTTTATTCATAGACTCTTTGCCATTTAGTAGGAAGGGGCATGATCCCGTTGCTGTAGAAATTTTGGGCCTTCTGATCAAAAAAACGCAACAAGTAGTTTTAGCAGTCTTCTCTTGATGTTAACCTGACACTGCCTAAAGAATTCTGAAGAAACCGAACCACGTGGAAATCTGAAGGTGCAAGGACAGGGCTATATGGCGGACGTATTAACACCTCCCAGCCAAATTCTTTTAATTTTTGCTGAGTGGCTAAAGATGTAAGTGATCCAGCCTTATCGTGATGAAAAACAACACCCTTTCTATTAATCAATTCCGGCCGCTCTCTCTCAAATTCTTGCTTTAATCTCATCAGTTGTTAGCAGTAGATATCCGAATCGATGGTTCTTCCCGGCGGTAAAAGCTCATAATGAACAATGCCCTTCCAGTCCCACCATAGACACAGCATCTCTTTATTGTGAGCTAACCCAGGTTTTGCCACAGTCTATGAAGCCTGACCGTCCTTTGACCACGACCTTTTTCGCACTTTCTTGTCATACGTGATCCACTTTTCATCACCAATCTCTTCAAAAACGGTTCGGTTTCATTACGTCTCAATAAAGAATCTTAAATGAGTACACGGTTCATTAGGTTTCTTTGAGTGATCTCGTGTGGCACCCAAATATCGAGCTTTTTTATGTACCCAGCTTTTTTCAAATGGGTCAAAACTATTTTGTGGTCATCTCCAGTTCATCAGCTATGTCGTAACATTTTATCCGTAACAGGGCGACGAGAGACGACGATCAAAATTCCCGGATTGAACACGCTTAAAACAACTTTGTGCTACTCTTACTGACACTGCATTAGGTCCATAAACGTCACAGTTTCGTGGTTTGCGTTGCGGTTTTTCCTTTTTGGTAATATATTTTAAAAATGTATCTAATTTCTTCATTCGATTGACTCATTTTGACAGAAAGAACAATAATTTAAGATAAATAATTTAAGATTCAAACGAAAGCTGTCTACACCTAGTCAACCGTCGTTTTTCAAGCGGTCGAGTGTCTACGTTTCAGTCTTGGCGCGGTTCAGCCGCTCCGCCTCAACATCGGCAGCGAGCGAGCGGCTTACGCGGGATGCGCGTGACTTATGCCACTACGAGTTCTTTCGGTCAGCGCGCCCCTTCGCAAGGTCGCATGAATACATTTGACCATCGTCGTGATCCAGAGCAACGTGTCCCGAAAAATACATGTCGAAACTGTGGCAAAGTGCATAATAGATATGAATGTGCGGCTTACGGGCAGACATGCAGAAAGTGCAATCGTATGAATTATTTTGCGAGGATGTGTAGGGCAAATCGAGTATATGCAGTGGAGGAGGATTCCACCGATAAGGTAATATATCACATCTATACATATAAATAAAATTGGAGTGTCTGTTTGTAATATTGAAATAACCATTTTTTACTACATGCATATGAATATATATACGGTACATACACCAAAATATCATTTTTTACAATTTTTGTCTGTCTGTCTGTCTGTTTGTTCCGGCTAATCTCTGAAATGGCTGGACCGATTTTGACAGGACTTTTATTAGCAGGTAGCTGATGTAATAAGAAGTAACTCAGGCTACTTTTATTTAAAAAAATCTTTTATTTTAGAAACATAAAGTAATGTTGCAATGTTCCACGCGGACGAAGTCGCGGGCGGCCCCTAGTCTATACATACAAATAAAATTGGAGTGTCTGTTTGTAATATTGCAATAACCGTTTTTAACTACATGCATATGAATATTTATGCGGTAAATACACCAAAATAACATTTTTTTAAATTTTTGTCTGTCTGTCTGTCTGTTTGTTCCGGCTAATCTCTGAAATGGCTGGACCGATTTTGACGGGACTTTTATTGGCAGGTAGCTGATGTAAGTTAGGAGTAACTTAGGCTACTTTTATACTAGAAAAAATATTTTATTAAAAAATAAATTACTGTGCCACAGCAACGCGTGGCTTGGTCAGCTAGTTAATAATAAAAATAATGATTGGTTAGTCGAGTTGAGCATAAATAATAGGAAAATAAATTTTAAGTTGGACACTGGAGCTGATGTAAATGTTTTGCCAAAAAGTATTTTAAATAAAATAGGTTTATTGGAAAAAGACCTAACAAGCACAACGATGAAATTGCGGGGTTATTCTGGTAGTAGTATTCCGGTAATAGGAAAATGTTATTTAAAAATAATATATAAAAATAAAACATATTTTCTTAAATTTATTGTTGTTGATGTACCATTGCCACCCGTATTAGGAAAACAATCATGTGAAGAGTTGCAATTAGTAAAAAGAATTATGACCATTAATACAAGTAGCAGTAGTGAAAAGATTTGAGAGGAATTCTCGGATGTTTTCGTAGGTATGGGCTGTCTTCCAGGAGAGTATAAAATACAGTTACGAGACGATGCAGAGGCCGTTATTCACGCCCCTAGAAAACTACCAATAGCTTTGAGAGATCAGGTGAAAAACAAATTGTTAGAAATGCAGCGTGATGGTATAATTGCTAAGGTTGAGGGTCCAACCGATTGGGTAAATAGTATGTTAGTTGTGAAAAAACCTAATGGGGATCTGCGTGTTTGCCTAGATCCAAAGGATCTCAGCAAAGCTATAAAACGAGAGCATTTTAAGTTACCATCATTTGAGGAAATAACAGCTAATCTTTCAGGTGAAAATTATTTCAGCTCTTTAGACGCAAAACAAGGATTCTGGCAGGTAAAATTACAGTCAACTGATTTGTGTACGTTAAACACTGTTTTTGGTAGATTTAAATTTTTAAGAATGCCGTACGGCATGTCATCAGCTTCGATGATATAGAGGGTGTACTTCTCTTTGTTGATGATTTATTGGTCCATGCCCCCACTAGAAAATTGCATGACGATAAGTTCCGAAAAGTATTAAAGTGATGTCGAGAAATTAATATAAAACTTAACAGGGAAAAATGTAAAATAGAATTAACCGAAATAAAATATCTAGGCCATAAAATAACAAAAAATGGGATTTATCTAGACGATTCACATTTGCTTGTTATAAAAAACATACCAAGGCCACAATGCGTCAAGGACGTGGAGAGGTTTTTAGGATTAGTAACGTATGTAAGTTCTTTTATACCAAATTTATCGGATAGAACATATATACTACACGAGTTACTTAAAAAAGATATTGAGTGGCACTGGGACGAGCGACATGAACAATGTTTTAATAGCATCAAACAGTTTTTAATAAGTCCGCCAGTATTACAGTATTATGATTTAAATAAACCCGTAGTTATATCTGTAGACGCCAGTAAAAACGGATTGGGCGCATGTCTATTGCAGAATAATTTACCCGTATGTTATGCATCGAAATTACTTACAAAGACCGAACAGTCCTACTAGTCCAGTCATCCTGGCTCAAAAATGGCCATATTTCACTTTTTTTCCGGTGGCTAATTTTTACTATTCTTATGTATTTTTCGCCGCTGATTACGATGGTGATCCAAATGGTGATGGTCCAAATCTGTCCAAACCCTGTGCTAAAAAAGTTATGGACACAAAACTAGCGAAAAATGATAAATTATTATAATAGAAAAAATCGACTCGGGTCACAAGTGAATCTCAGGCGGGATTCACTTGTGACCCGAGTCGATTTTTTCTATTATAATAATTTATCTTATAAGATCGCATTGAAAATGCATAAAATATATAAAAAAAAAAAAAAAAATCTAGCGAAAAATGAGTTTTTGGAAAATAACTCGAAAAACCTTTATCGAAAAGCCCAAGAAAAAAAATATGTTTTAAATTAAATTTCCCATCGATATAGGCCAATAACGATTAATACGGATTTAAAAGGCCAGAGATAGGCCCATTTAGTGCGTTTTTGGCGGTTTTGGAAAAAAAACGTTTATCTGGCGCATTTTTTCTTCTTTCAAGGCATACTATTAGCCAAAAAGTAGTGTTTTATTCGTTCTTTGGTCACGCAAGTGATTTTTTTCCTAACCTAGATTTTCGCGCCAAATTTGACCATTTACAAAAATCCGTAAAATGACGATTTTGAGCATAAAAATTGAGCTATCCATAAAATTCATGATTCTGTCCATTGGTTTTGATGCCTACCACCTATAATCCAAAATTGAATCATTTTGGACTGCTAGAAAAATTTTAAGACGCATTTTAAATTTTGGGCCCCATCCAAATCAGATAATTCTTGAGGTTAGGAAAGTCTGAGTGGGCCCAAATTGCAGATATTGTTGAAAAGCTCAAAAATAAAGGATTTAACCGAAGGATATTTTTTTATCTGTACAGGCACTCAACAAAACACGAAAAATGTGTTTTGGGTCCTACAGGGTCCATTATGGCCCTAATAGAGAAAAATCCTTCGCGACACAGAAGAAGACCCTTTCAAATAGCTGGAATTGAACCTTCAAACTC
Source organism: Calamotropha paludella (assembly GCA_927399485.1). Taxonomy (NCBI): domain Eukaryota; kingdom Metazoa; phylum Arthropoda; class Insecta; order Lepidoptera; family Crambidae; genus Calamotropha; species Calamotropha paludella. Next base: position 13,934,733 of record OV656824.1, on the reverse strand, counting down.
CCATAGGTCTTTTGGCCAAAATTATCGACTAATTACCAAAAAAATATTATCCGCGATTTCTCATTTATTCTTCCATTGTACAGAAAGGTTTTATTTTTAGTTTCAAATTGGGCCTAAAAATTATTATATTTCAATCAAGAATAAAAAAAAATAAAAAAATCAAGCATTAAAAAATCCATATAAAAATACGTGTATTCTGAATACCGTTGTGTCAATTATGTGTCCAATTTGAAGGTGTCTAATTCAAATTTGGAGATTTGGACCTCACCATCGTAATCAGCGGCGAAAAATACATAAGAGTAGTGAAAAATCAGCTACCGAAAAAAAAGCATGAAAAATGCCAGGATGACTGGCCTATACGCACAAATAGAAAAAGAGTTATTTGCGTGTGTATTTGCGTGTGAAAGGTTCTATACTTATATATATGGGCGTTCAGACATAACGATAGAAACCGATCATAAGCCATTAGTAAACATTATTAACAAACCTCCGGCCAGTGCACCCGCACGTTTGCAACGAATGTTAATGCGATTGCAACCTTATTCTTTTAATCTGGTATACAAGCCCGGAAAATACATGTACATTGCTGACACCCTGCCGCGTGCAGTCGCTCCCGGCGGGTGTGTGTCGACACAGCTCCGTGACCACCTAGACGCGCAAGCTCAGGTGTGTGCGCTCACTGCAATAAATCCACTAACTGATACTCATTTTATCAAAATACAAAAATGTACTAAACAAGATGCCGAACTACAGGAGTTAATGAAAACAATAAGTCGGGGCTGGCCAATAGAAAAATGTAAAGTGAGTGATGAAATAAAGTGTTATTGGAATAGCAGAGATAAATTAACAGTTAATTTTGGCATAATTTGGAAAGGGAATAAAGTAGTTATTCCAAAATGTATGCGTAAGGAGATGTTAAGCAAAATTCATATAGGACATTTCGATATAAAAAAATTAAAGTTAAGGGCCGGCGAGATAATGTTTTGGGCAAATATGACGTCACAGTTAGTCGATTACTTATCAAATTGTCTAAAATATAAAAAAAAAACAAAATACAAAAGAGTCAGAATAAAACACTTTTTTACGGATTTTTGCGCACGTTTTATTTTATATTTAATCCTGACGTTTCGACTCCTTTACAGGAGCCGTGATCACAGGATGAAAAAACCCTGCGATTACGGATGAGGAGAAACAAGATGAAGGAGCAAAAATCCGTAAAAAAGTGTTTTATTCTAATGTGTAATGTGCGCGGAAGTGTAAGAACTAAATATACAAAAGAGTCGTTAATATCACACGAGATACCAAACAAACCCTGGTGTAAGGTGGGTGTAGACATATTTCACTTTGGTCAAAACTCTTATTTGATAATAATAGATTACTTTAGTAAATATATCGACACTTAAAATCACTAACAGCACAAAATGTAATTAAAAAACTTAAGCTTATCTTTAGTAGGCTGGGAATACCAGAACAAATAGTATCCGATAACGGCCCAAAATTTTCCGCTAACAGTTTTTATGAATTTTCCCAACAGTGGAAATTCCAGCATGTTACGTCATCACCAAGGTATCCTCAATCTAACGGTCAGGTAGAAAGAGCAGTGCAAATTATAAAAAAATATTATGAAGAAAACAGCCTATGATAATACAGATTTTAATTTAGCAATGTTAGAATATTTAAACACTCCGATTACCAATGATATAGGTTCCCCGGCAGAATTATTATATAATAGAAAGTAACGTAGTATACTTCCATGCAGTCCTTCATTGTTGTCATCTAGCATTAAACAAAATACTTGTTATAAATTGAATCTTCGGCAACAACAGCAGAAGTATTACTATGACAAGGGAATTAAAACCACTACGCAAAAGACAGAAAGTAATAAAAGATAAATGATGTTTGGGAGCCTGGTAAAGTTGTAGGGATAAAAGGTCCCAGATCCTATTTTGTTTTTGTGAATAGAACAGGAAATACGTTAAGACGGAATAGAAAACATTTATTGATAGATAATGACCCGGTCGAGACATCAATGTACCAACATTACGACGATGTCATTTCCAATTCTTCAATCAGCTCCAGTGGGTCAGCTCAGCAAACAACTGATGATACTGTTAGTTCTAATACTTATTATCGTACTCGTTTCGGCAGGACAGTTCAACCTCCTGATCGGTGGGGTTTCTCCTCTGCGACGTAAGTTAGTTTTATTTTATACTATATTATTATTATTAATGAAGATCTTTATGCGAATGTTATTAAATGAACTTAATTTGATAAGACTCAATATTAAAGGTGATTGAAAATTTATTCTTGAATGAAATGTATCTTTTATAAAATTATTTACTTGTAATCATACAAAGTATAGGTAGAAAGAAACAGAATGCATTTTTATAATTTAACTTTTAACTTATTTTTTTTTGTATGTACCCAAATCCCAGTCCTATGGTATGATATATAGTGTACAGAATTATATATAAAGAAATTAATAATGTAATTGAATCAATTTAATAGAATTAAAAACAAAATACAATATGTATATCCAATAAAAATAATATATCTCTATAGGCAATTAGTTTTAAATAGGTATTTGGAACATTGGTTCCAATAGTAATTTAATTGGCAAATTTTTGTATTTCTTAATGTTTTTTATAATGTATTGTTTTCTCCCTAAACTTATGTCGATAAGTATAGTGTGATGGAACATTTTTTATATTTAGAAACATTGTATAATAATATTTGATCTTATTTTGTTTATGGCATATTTATAGTTATGTAAAATATTGTGTGATTATTATTTTATTTTTATATACAGAGGATTGTGAGGTATTTGTATAATTGTTATTATGTGGGTAAGAAGGCATGATGAATAAAACCAGTCTATACTCGATCCCGTGGTTTACATGATTGACGTCCTTACATCTATTACAGATCTGTTATGGTAATTGTGCATGAAATTCATGCAAAATTACCACATTATATTAAAGTTCCACCCTTATACTGAATAATAAATAATAATAAAGCCTTTTTATTTCCAATAAATCTTAAAAGTATATAAGTTACAGTTTTTTTTTCGTTCTCAATATTAATTTTTATTTTTTATAGTTAACTAAGTACTTATTTTTATACTTATAATTATTTTATGTTATCGGAACCCCTTGATAGGGTATAGGCCTCCTCCATTTCCTTCCATTTTTGTCTGTCTTGTGCTATTTTTGTCCAATTTTTTCCCGCTGTTATTACTATGTCGTCCGCCCATCGATTTTGTGGTCTGTCCACGTTTCTTCTTCCTTGTGGTCCGCTCCACGTCGAGCTCTTAAGAGTCCATCGCTGGTCGGTGTGTCTTGCTAAGTGGCCGGCCCAGCTCCATTTTAGTTTAAGTGCTTGATGTAGAGCATCTGTCAGTTTTGTCCTATTTCTTATATGCTGACTTCTTATTTTTTGAATTTTTCTGAGGCCTAATATACTTCTTTCCATTGACCGCTGACAAGTTCTTATTTTATTAGTTATCTTGTTTGTAAATGTCCACGTCTGAGAGCCATATGTGAGGCAGGGCAGAACACACGTATCCATGATAATCTTTTTCATATTAAGGTCGTAATCACCTTTTAATATTTCCTTCCGTGCCCAGTATTTACTCCAGCTGCACGCGACTCTTCTTTCCACCTCGTCCACGTTATTTGTTTTTGAAAACGATACTTGTTTTCCCAAGTATACGTATCGTACTGAATAATAAACTTTTAAAATTGCGTCAGTAATAACATTAGTTAAAACTATTTTTGATATGCCATTGTTCTACCATTTTCCATAGTGTGCCGCCGTCCTAGTTTTTATAGCTTTGGGTTGGATATTTTGACGTTAACAGGTGCACGGTTAGCACTATCGGGCTATACCTATCTTCCTTAGCCCACCACTTCTCATAAGTAGTGCAGTAAAAACAAAGCTTTTAGACCAAGAGCCAGTGACCAATTTTAGGTGGTCATTTTTAAAAGTAACGAAGCTTTCTTCAGTTAATCCCCCATACCTACAAAAAATGAAAAGCCACTTCTGGCAATATTAAAATTTTAAAAGAGGGTAAGAAATAAGCTTTATTTTAGTTCAAGTATCAGTCATAAAATTTTAGGAAATTATTACTGTATTTTCTCTGCATGGAATATTTTCCAGAGCATTTACATCTCTTCTAATTGTTGACAGAACGCTATAAATATTTATAAAAAAAAAACATTTTTGTCATTTCCTCAGTCTTCAAATTTTAACAGAATAAATAAAATAAATAAACAATTAATAATATACAATTCCAGAACGAAATTCCATCACCAACAGTCTGACAGAGCGAAAAACGTGTCCGTGAGAGTGCAAGTGAGATAGTAATATGGGAACCTGTGGGTTAGAGTGAGAGCGCTTATTACATTACAATTTAAGAAAAATTTTATTATACTAATTAAAAAATACAAAATTCATGTTTGTGAAAAATTGGTCACTGGCTCTTCCTCTATTTGCTTTTCTTAGCTTAGAAATATACCCAAAAAGTTGTAAAAATAATCTTGAAACTAGATTATTCCCTAAAAAAAGGGAATTAACGTTATTGTAAATTTTATAGCTGGGGTTTGGGGCGAGAAATGTGTAAATCCAGCACTGCATACTAACCATCATCGAACGAGTCCCAGCATCAAGTCCCAGGGCTTTTGGACATCCCAGAAACCCCGGACCAAGAAATTCCAACTAATTTCTTTTTAACGGTTACGATAATTAGTCTTACCAATATCGATCAAACGGCTCTACAGTAACCTGTTCTTTTTTAAATTACTAGATATTTTTATATCACCTCTATAAAATCCTTTCTGTTTGTTAATAAACTGAGACTTTAAGTTGGATTGTTTCACATTTTTAAACTTTTTCTTTTCAGTAAATAAAGGCTTTGTAAGATTTCCATAAAAATTGTTTCTTTTTATCCCTAACTGCGATTAGTATTTGAAAATAACACTACAAGCTTAAGAAAATATATGTTATAAATTATAGATGATAAAATGATGATAAGTAATGAAATAGTTCTCGGTCGTTATTCTCGGCTATTACTATCGGGTAGGCGACGGTAGGGAGGTTTGGTTTCCCGTGTGCAGTTGCTGGAACTGCCATCGGGCGCGTCCCCCGGGTGGCGGATTGGGGGGCCTCCAGATATGGGGGCCACCGGCATAGCCGGCGCGGACCAAAACCAGCAGGGGGGGAGCTCGGCTGGCGTCCTGGGTATCCCGGGTAGCGGTAGCCGAGCTAGGGGAGTTAAGGCGATGCCAGTTCTGTCTGGTGTCGTCGGTGGAGCTCGTAACCCTGTACGTAGTGCAGGGCCGAGGGCCGCTACCTTCTGGTGGGGGCCGCGGGGAAGACAACCCCTTTAAAAAATCACCCGAGGGGGCCTTCGGGCCCAGCTCGCGTCAGCGGGCAAGTCGGGGCGTGTTCCGATCCGAGGATCGGTTCCGGCCCAACCGTAACCTCGTACGTGGTGCGGGAGCGGGGGCCGCCACTTTGGTGGGGGCCGCGTGGAGAAAACCACTATAAAAAATCGTCAAAGTCCCGGCACTGGGATACGTGGTGTCGGGGCGCCTCTTGGAGGTGGCCGGCGGAGCGCAGTCGGCCCATTAGCGGTCGCCCTGGGGTACCTCCCGACCCCCCAGGCGTAAGTAGGGTAGCCAGGGTATCGGGATCTCTGCCCTGGTGGTCCGTTGTTTCTCCCATTTTCGTGGGAATAAGATGAATGATTTCGATATTAAAAACAAAAGCTCCAAGAAGAATCGTGGTGGAAAGGTGAGCTTTGGCGAGCCTTTTGACGGACAGTGCATGGCGTCCAAGGAAAAACTGTGCCAAATTGAAGAGGAAAGGGAGAGCCGCTCACCCAGAGCGCGGACTCCGGAAGAGGGACATGACCAACAGCACCGGTTGAACCAGCGCAAGGTGGATGAAGAAGATCTCCTGAAGAAGCTGATGCCGAGGCACAAGTGGCTGGAAAAGAAGATCGCAAGAATCGGTCGAGAGGACCCGAGATACCGAGAGCTGATTGACGAATTCACGGAGTCAAGCACCGTGGTCGTCCTCCTTGAGGAAAGCTTGAAGAGAATGAAGGCCCCCGTAGAGGCGGAATCGTCAGAAGACGGGGCCGATGTGGTTTCAGACCATGGAGGAAGAGCAAAGCGGGCCAGGAGAGGACCCGTGAAGCTGCATTTCAGAATGACCAGTGACGGCAGGCAGCTGAAAACCCGCTCAGTTGCCACCTGGACCGGTTTGGAGGACCAGGTATTGGACACCAGCAGGGAAATAGAAATGCTGAGGATGGAGAACGCCAACCTCCGTAGGCAAATGGAGAAACTCACAAAGGAAGTGAGTCTCCTGCGCGAAACCTCGCAGGAGAAAGCTCGCAGAATGGAGCCACCGCCGACAGTGAAGGATAGGGAAGAGTGGAAGAAGGCCCTCATCCAGTCCGTGACGGCGATGGTAGAGAGCAGATTGCGAGAGCTGGACACAAACCCAGCGCAAGCAGGGAACCCGAGACAGGTGGGTAGAGCAAGCGGCCCAGTTAACCCCGCTGGGTCAAGCAGAGGAGGGCCAGCAATGGCAACACAGGGAGTTGTAATGAGGGAGGACAACGCCCTCACCCAAAGTGACAGCTGGACGGAGGCGCTCGGCAGAAAAAAGAGGAGAGCGGCAAGATGTGCTGCCGAAAAGTTGACCGCGGCACGGACAGCTGCAGAGCGGAAACAGGGCCAGAGTAAGAAGGCCAGGTTAGCCCCACCGCGCACTACGGCGGTCAGCATAACCTTAAAGAAGGACGCACTGGAGAGTGGGGCGACATATGCCCACATCCTGAAGAGGGCAAAGGAGGCCCTTTCCCTCCCTGACCTAGGCCTCGAGGCCGGAATCAGGGTGAGAGAGACTCAGGCTGGCGCCCGGGTACTCCACATATCGGAGGAGAGCGGCACGAAGGCGGATGAACTGGCGAGGCGACTCCAGGAGATTATAGGAGATATGGCAAGGATAGGAAGGCCTGAGCGAACAGCCGACCTACGGATCTCAGGCCTGGATGACTCCGTCAGCGAGGAAGAAGTGGCTGAGGCCATCATGGCCAAGGCAGGGTGCTCCATGGCACTAATCAAGGTGCAGAAAATGAGAATTGGCAGTGACGGAATGCGGCTTACATTTGCCAGAGTGCCGGTAACTACTGCAAAGGCAGTGTTAGAAGATGAAGCGCGGCTGCGTGTCGGGTGGAGCATCGCGAACGTCAGGCTGCTCGGCCCCCGCCCCATGCGCTGTTTCAAGTGTATGGGGCTTGGGCATGCGAGCCCTAGGTGTCCGGTGAAGACGGACAGAAGCGGCCTATGTTTCAGGTGTGGAGTGCCTGGTCATAAGGCCGCTTCCTGTAAGCGGGAGCCGGCGTGCTCGGTGTGTGCTGCCAATGGGCGGCCGGCCGACCACGTCATGGGCAGTCGCGGGTGCGACCCGCCGGTAATGAAGGGGATATCCCCTGAGCCGGCGGACTGCACCAGCGACTCCGCAGGAGAGGCGCGGGCGCGAGCGCGGGAGGCGCGAGTGCGGGCGCCAGAGGGGGAGGGGATGTCCGAGTAGTTGGCATCCCCGAAGGCAGGGAGCGCTCCCTTTCCCCTCTCAGCTGAGAGGGAGACGGGATGCGCTCAGGTTCGGGAGTGCGGCTGCGGGAGCCCCCCGGGAACTCCTTTCCCGAGGGACTCCCGCAGGCGTAAAGGTCCCATGACGGCTGGACGTGGGGGAGGTTTTTCCTCCATCTCCACCCGTGGAGGCCAGCGGGTGCTGGGCTTGGGAGACCAGCACCCGCATTGCACCGGTCTCCGGGCGATGCGGGGCACTCAGGGTGTCACGGGGTGCCCCCCACAGCTCCGTCTCCCCACGGAGCGAAGGAGGGTCCGCCTAAGGCGGTCGCACACTGGTGGGGATCGTGGAAAGAATCCTAACACGATCACATAATCCCCACCAAGGTGTTAGAGGGACACCGCGGTGGTTTAGTGGGTAGGCCCCTGCGCACCAACCTGACGAGCTTTTATCGTCAGGTAGTTCCGCAGGGGAGAGTCCCACATAACGTGTCCGCTGTTCTCCCAAACGGCGGCGTATGCGTAACGCATTCCCCGCGTCAAAAAAAAAAAAAAAAAAAAAGGGAGGTTTGGTTTAAATTACCAGTCTCTATATGTTTTAATAAACTGTAATTCTTATCAGAAGGTACTTACCGGTAATACAGTGGTATTGATAGAATAAAGTATGTAAAGATAGGACGCGGTTCGGTTCCAAGGTTCTGCCCGCAGCGCTTGTAACGAAGAAATTGTGTTCAACCCGTATATTAGTTTTCTCTATGGTTCAACCACTTCAACAACAACCCCCACCTAAACTGTACAGCATCATTAGATGGCGCCTGAGTACCGGAACAACTTCAGACAGGTCATTAGTACGGACTCATGTCATGATGTTAAAGTATCCGTAATCATGACCAAAATCCAACATATATTTATAAATTGCCTAAGTAAGTACGACAAACTTTTACTTAATTAAGTTCAACTTCTGTACGTTGTGTACTTTATTGTAGGTTAAGGTTAACTCAACTCTAAAAATCAACTTATCTTATTTGTCAAGTGGGATTTGAACCCCTCGCTATCCGAGCGAGTGCTCATCCAATTGAGGTCAGGTAATATTGCAATTGAGGGTTCGAAAATAAATAACACAAACTCATCATTCAATTTGGATAGGGCACCGTTTATGCATTAGGGTAGTCAACAATAGAAAAAAATATCATTAAAATTAGTATTAAAAACACATAATTAAAGAAATTAATAGGTCACCTATTACTTACTCGAATTCAAACTCGCTTCTTCTGGTAAGTTAGGCAACGCCACCGCTGCATAAGGTTACCAAAGTTCGCGCCCATTTAGGCGAATCAGTATTATCTAATTTCTTTTTCCTTGTGTATTCATTAAACCTCCAGGCACTTCAAACGAAAAAAACAGTTACGTAACTACAAATGACATTAGATTGACCTTTTTTTTAAAATCGGTTTCAGAACATGAATTAACAAAATAAAAATTATTTACATCTACGTCTGCGACCTTAGCGATCAAATCTGTAAAACTGGTTCTTATTTAAATATTAAAAACATGTTTTTGTAATACCTATATAACTCGGCCGGCCCGAGCCGGCCGAGTTTCCTGGTGCGATCCTTATAATATATAATAAAAAGACCCTTGTGTGTACTTATGTACGTACGTAAAAAGTTATACTTCTTTATCGTTACTAAACAAAGATAACTAAAAATGTCCTCCCGTGTGCTCGTATTCTTTGTATGTGAAAAGAAAGATAAAGGACAATGGGCAAAAAACTATGGGAGTTGGGCCTGATGACCTATACACATGAGATGTAGTTTTTGTGGTAGGTCATAACACATAACTAACGATAAAAATTATAAAAAAGTAAATGTACCGGATTCTAGTACAGTCACGACATCAGTGAAGGAATATTACCCTAATAAATACTGTTGATCGCAATTCAAAACGGGTTGGTGATCGCAGTAAGGTGACAAATGGCCCAGAGAGACGTTGCTACCCGTCCTCTGGTGATCTTTTATTTCCTTACGATACCCATCGACAACTACTGATAATAATAAATACAATAATAGAAACAACAAGTTTCCTTTTAAGCATTTTTTTACTTTAGTCTATATCTACAATAATAGAATCTAAATATGCTGCTGGAGGGTTCAATCCTTCGTATCTTGCTAAGCCCATATACCAACCTACGGACAAAATGTGCATACAGCTTCCCAGCGTACGACTTCCGGTCAGACAAGTACAATAATATTGTTAAATTGGGCTGATGCCAGTTTGGTCTCTGACAATTTACATGTAGCCACGATACTCGCGCGCCCTCGCATGTCGTGATTGAATATGAATTCTAATCAAGAATACATTTGTTTGAAAGATATTGAAATCTGTCAAATCTTCTAATTGCTCGTCTCGATAAACCTCAATTTCGTAAACACCATTCCGTAAATGTTCACTGCAATAAGACCTGGCCAATTTTAATTGATATGTGCCCAGCGCGAACAGAATTATTTCTTCCTCAGTTAAATATGGGAAGTCCTCTATTTGGTTGTCTTCCATTCGCACGAAAGATATCCTTTGTCTGTTAAGAAGACTTCGATCTCCCAACGACAAATTGTTACTAGTCGAGACTTGTTGACTGGGGTGGTCGTTAATTGTGTGGCACTTCTATCCTTTGTAGGAGGGATATGACCTTCATGATCATACATTCCAAGATTCTCTATAGCATCCCGAAATCCTCTATCTAAAATGAACACATCGTTCGGGGCAAGAAATACGTGCAGCAGGTGTTCTTCGTTTTCCAAAATAGAATTCGATATGGTCGCATCACTTGTTGCTGCAGCATATGGACCCAAAATGTCTATTATGTATCCATTACTAGTTGTAATTATGAAAGGTTTCAATAAATTGGAAAACTTATGCAAGCTATAACTGAGTCTTTGGAATAAGAAGTTGGAGCTTTTTTGTATATAAACATGTCCCATCACAAATCAGAATCAACTTCGAGTTTTCATTATTTCCGAAGAGGTATTTAGGTATTGCCAGATTTCTTTGTAGTGCATCTTCTCTGGTGATGTGGTCAATACTTTTCTTTTTTTTGACGCGGGGAATGCTTTACGCATACGCCGCCGTTTGGGAGAACAGCGGACACGTTATGTGGGACTCTCCCCTGCAGACCTACCTGACGATAAAAGCTCGTCAGGTTGGTGTGCAGGGGCCTACCCACTAAACCACCGCGGTGTCCCTCTAACACCTTGGTGGGGATCATGTGATCGTGTTAGGATTCTTTCCACGATCCCCACCAGTGTGCGTCCGCCCTTGGCGGACCCTCCTCCGCTCCGTGGGGGGCACGGAGCTGCGGAGCACCCCGTGACACCCTGAGTGCCTCGCATCGCCTGGAGACCGGTGCAATGCAGGTGCTGGTCTCCCAAACCCAGCACCCGCTGGCCTCCACGGGTGGAGGTGGGGGAAAACTTCCCGCACGTCCATCCGTCTTGGGACCTTTACGCCTGCGTGAGCCCTCCGGGAAAAGAGTTCCCGGAGGGCTCCCGCAGCCGCACTCCCGAACCTGAGCTCTTCCCGTTTCCCTCTCAGCTGAGAGGGGAGAGGGAGCGCTCCCTGCCTTCGGGGATACCGACTACTCGGACATCCCCTCCCCCTCTGGCGCCTGGGCTCGCGCCTCCTGCGCTCGCGCCCGCGCCTCTCCTGCGGAGTCACTGGTGCGGTCCGCCGGCTCAGGGGATATCCCCTTCATTGCCGGCGGGTCGCACCTGCGACTACCCATGACGTGGTCGGACGGCCGCCCGAGGGCGGCGCAGACCGAGCACGCCGGGTCTCGCTTGCAGGTGGCGGCTATGTGTCCCGGTGCTCCGCACCTGAAGCACAAGCCGCTCCTGTCCTCCTTCGCCGGGCACTTGGGTCTCGTGTGCCCGACCCCCATACACCTGTAGCACCGCAGGGGCCGGGGTCCAAGGACCCTGATCTCTGCGGTGCTCCATCCCACGCGGAGCTTCTCCCCGCTTTCCTCTAAAGCCTTTGCTGCGACGATCGGCAGCCTCATCAGCGTATGCCCCATTCCGCTTGGGCCTCGTCTCATCGGTTGCGCTAGGATAGCGCTCCTGTCGCAGTTCGCCTTGGCCATCACTGCCTCAACCACCTCTTGCAACTCGACAGAGTCGTCCAGGCCTGAGACCCGCACGTCCACTGTCCTCTCAGGCCTGCCTATCTTCGCCACATCGCCGAGTCGGCTGCGCAAGATTTCGGCGAGTGCGTCCGCCTTTGCCCCGTCTGTCTCCGGCACTTTTATGATACGCGCCCCCGTCGCCGTGCTTCCCACCGTCACTCCTGATTCGATGCCCAGTTCTGAGAGGGACACCACCATCCTGGCCCTCTTCATAATATGGGCATACGTCTCCCCGCACTGTTCGGCTTCCGGCCGCATCACGACTGTCACGGCCGTTGTTCGAGGTGGGATAAGCCTCCCACGCCTCTTCTTCCTCGTGTTGGTCGGGCCATCTGCGGGTTTCGGCGCCACAGTCTTAGCCGACTCCTCAGTTGCACGCTGTTTTCCGCTGCGCTTCTTCTTTCTGCTCCCTGCCACCTCCCAGGGATTCTCCTGGAGGGGGGCAGGTGGCAGTGGTCTTCTACAGGAGTTGGGTCCTGGTTTCACCTCTCTTCTCGTAACCGTCCCTTGGAGCGAGGGCTTTGAGGGTACGGCAAAGCGTACCGCCATCGCCTCAAACCTCTCGTCCATCGCCTGGTTGATCAACTGCCGCAGGTCCTCCTTTGTTGGCAGATCTCCCTTCGGCCGCAACACTGCTTTGACCTGCTCTATCTCAGCTTTTAAACCGGCCATCTCCTCTCTGAGCTTCCGAACTGTCCTCTTCAGACCCTCGTTTTCGGCTTCCAGCTCGAAGAACTCTGGATCTTGTTCAAGTTCACGGGCGGTGAACCCCCTGAACTCAGTCAGTAGGGTCACTTGCTCCCGGTCTATTGCCTCGATCCTTCTTCTCACGTCGCCTGATAGCCCGGCGATCACTAGTTCGGTCTTCAACCTCTCAAAGCTCTCCTTCGACCTCGCTCGATAGTCTCTTAGTGACTCTGCCTGTTCGTCACTAATTTGGTGGATGTTGGCGGTTGACGAGTCATCGTCGGCTTCGTCAACTTCCTCGTCACTTTTCGGCCTGCTTTCAGTCGGGAACTTAAGCGTCCAAACTTTCCCTGCTGGTTGACGCTCCTCCTCCTTTGGCTCTAACTTTTGGCGCTTGCGATCTCTGGATTGCTCGGCGGTTGCCGGCGATCCTTGCGCCAAGTCCCTACTGGACTCCTCCACCGTCTCTGTCTCCATCTGGCAGCTGTTTTTAGTCGGACACAGTGCTTCGTTCTTCTCCTTTCGCCCTCCTTTTTTATTCAGATTTTTCTGTTCAGATGTCTTCATTATTGGACCCACGAGTGCGGGAGATCTAAAGGTCCACCCAGGCAGAGATCCCGCTATACCTGTGTAACCCTAGCTACGCCTGGGGGGTCGGGAGGTACCCCAGGGCGACCGCTAATGGGCCGACTGCGCTCCGCCGGCCACCTCTAAGAGGCGCCCCGACACCACGAATCCCAGTGCCGGGACTTTGACGATTTTTTATAGTGGTTTTCTCCACGCGGCCCCCACCGAAGTGGCGGCCCCCGCTCCCGCACCACGTACGAGGTTACGGTTTGGCCGGAACCGATCCTCGGATCGGAACACGCCCCGACTTGCCCGCTGACGCGAGCTGGGCCCGAAGGCCACCTCGGGTGATTTTTTAAAGGGGTTGTCTTCCCCGCGCCCCCCACCATAAGGTGGCGGCGAGCTCCTTCGACGACACCAGACAGAACTGGCATCGTCTAAACTCCCCTAGCTCGACTACCGCTACCCGGGATACCCAGGACGCCAGCCGAGCTCCCCCCCTGCTGGTTTTGGTCCGCGCCGGCTAAGCCGGTGGCCTCCATATCTGGAGGCCCCCCTATCCGCCACCTGGGGGACGCGCCCGATGGCAGTTCCAGCAACTGCACACGGGGATGTGGTCAATACCTAGATGCTGAGGAACATATTCGTCAGTCAAACATTGTCTTTCAATTGCCAGCTTCCTCTTTTTGTTAATGTTCTTCGAGCCATTTTAAATAGATTCGCAAGCCTTTCATTGCTCTCACCAGTCCGTAGCTTATCCAGGTAAAGACCGAGTATGGTTCTAGCATCGCTGTATGCACATAGCGATGGTGTTTGTAATAATATGGAGTTAAACTCACTTCCATTGAGTCCAACCCAAAAATGTAGGCTGTCATCATTAAGACCGACCATACTTTCGAAATCATATTGACTACTAGATATGATTCCTTCACTTAAAATGTTACACACGTCTGTGAAATGTTCTGCTGTAAAGTAATGGGAAATAGTGCAGTGGATCTCCAATTCATCCCACATATTACTTTCTAAATGTTCCCTGCATACCCGTGCATGTTGAGGAATATATAACTGATGTGTAGTCATCATATATAGCTTGGTTGTTTTCGGTATACGCCGGCGGTTATCGTTACCACAAGCGCCAAATATGCAGTGGCTTGATGTGTTTAGTGCTCTTTTATACGAAGGCACATAAAGTTCGACATCATTGGAACCCTGTGCATTATTGTGTAAAGGTGGTACTGGTAGTGGAAGTTCTGGTTCATGTTTCACTGGATATAAAACATTGCGGTCAACCCTTTGCCAACAACGATGACAGACAGATTGTGTACTGTTGAATGATACCTGCAAATAAAATAATTTAAAACTTACATTACCTGTTATCACACTTTTTAAGGATTAAGAAGGTATTCTAAGCAAGCGTCTTATTAGAGTTCCCACCGAGTAACATAGGGTTCTTCTAAGAGACCGTACCGTCACCAACACCACACAACACAGCCCTTAAAGTATTATTAGGGTTTTTTGTAACATCTTGTACATTTCGTATGAATCGCACTTTATATATACCTAGCCTGTGCTTTACACGTGTTACATATACATGGATTTAAATAACTGATATTAATAACAATAAATGTTATAAAACTCACCTGTCTTATAGCGTTTTGCTGTATATAAGAAACATGCACAGGATGCGTATGTAACAGGCTTGCTGACACGCCTGTTACATACGCACGCTGTCTACGCCTGTGCACAGAACGTGAACACAGAACACACAAACGTTCTTCCTCCATTTTCAAGAGCAGAATTTAAGTCCATAAATATAGCCGAAGTCAGTTCATGTAAGAGTATCACCAGAGTCCAAAAGCAAGCAGGGTTGTCGTAAGAGCAACACGTTAAAAGTAAGAACAACAGGAGCACTGCACAGTCAGAATACCGAGTAACTACTGAACAAAACAGTCAATATCAAATAGCATTCGCTATTGTTGTCTTGCTTAAGCATTAATCGCACACAATGCCAATATAATAAGCAACGGTCTCCAGTTCAATCTCGCATAGGTATATGAAACCCTCTTATAGCCGAAAAACACTTATTATTATTTTTTGTAACAAGTATATCGTGTTATTATAATCAGATGTGATCTGTTAGAATTAGTAACTTCAGTAATATTATTTCACTCGGCTAAAAAGGATTTAATAATTGGAAAATATTTGACATAAATAAAAAAATGTTTCGATGTGACTGTACAAGAACCCGGTATACTTTTTTTATTATTATCTTTCTCATTATTTGTGTGTTGTGAAATATCAGAAAAACAATATCTCATGTGTATTGGTCATCAGGCCCAATTTGTCGCATTATCCTTTATAATTTATATAGTGATCAGTAAGAAGCGTCAAAAGATTAACAGATTTCCTATATATCTGTATAGAGTATCAAGTAATATATCAAAAACCATTAAAATAAACTGTTTAACTAATAGTAATGTAAAAATAATAATAATTTATATTACAAACAAATGTAAAGAATACATACCGACAATTAACCTCAAATCAATAAACGCACTTAAAAAAGTTTATAAAATAAAAACCACTTTTAAATAAAATTGTTATATTGTTATTATATTTTTATATAAATTACTTTATACTACCATATATAATTTAAAATCACACACACACCCACACATTCATAATTAGTGGCCAACTTCATCCTGCTGTTTTATTCTATGTCGCTTTTGCGGCCAACTTCACACTGTAACTTTTGTGTTGCAGTGATGAGCGCGCATCGTAAAATTTCACTCTCAAAATTTTTTCATAACGCGCCTAAAGAAGTATGACTTCAATAATAATGATGGACCACCACACCGCTTCGCAGTTACAAAACGTGGTTATCCATAAACCCAGCACAATTGGTACTATTAAAATAAAAAAATTAACAAAAATTAAAAAAAAAGCTTCTATTAGTTGCTAGTGAAAAAAAAACTTAAAAGTTAAGTTCTGGATATTGATATTATGTTGTTTCAATATGTTTGTTTAAATAGCAATAATACATATTAGACGCCATCTTTGTAAGTGTTATTTTTTATATTATTTCTGAAAAAAAATTAGCATTTTAATTCTTTTAGAAACTATGATACTTCGCTAGGAGTAATGCCAAGGAGCATATGTTTTTACAGAGAGTAAACAGTTTTGAATTGTTTTACAAAAAAAATTGTAACAACCTATTTTTAAGAGGGTAATGCACGAATAAAAGTAATTGCGTACGTGCCTAAATAAAAAAAAAATATATATATATATATTTCTTACATTCACACCAATTAGCCTAGCCCAAAGTAAGCACTGTAAGGCTTGTGTTATGGATACTAGGTTAACGGATAGACATACATATATGATACATAGATATGTAATATTTATAGAAATATATAAAAACACCCATGACTCAGGTACAAATGCTCGTATTCATCATACAAACATTTGCCCCTTCCGGGATTTGAACCCGGGACCGTCGGTGCGAAAGGCAGGATCACTACCGTTGCACCAAACGGTCGTCATAATCGTCGTTTCGTGGTTTTATGATAGACATACAATTCACACGTGGTAGAAGTAAAATCTTCAAAAACTAGGCGATGCAGTCGCTAAGCATAAAGCTACGCTAGCACCATATAGGTATTGGAGCGGAGAGTAACATCTAAAAAATTTTTTTTTATTTTCATTGGGAATTTTTGCGAATTTCAAAATTCGGGCTCCGTCACAATCTGGTCCTAAACCTGTTGATATTAAAATCGGTTAAGAACTCGGGAAGTTAACAGACATTGCGCCATTGAAGCTGATCCATGGGAGCTTCGCTGCGCTCCAATAATACGTAAACGTACAAAATACCACGATTCTTGTGATGCCTACTCTCAAGCTTTGTACTTGAGCCCAAAAAAACACGTATTAACACACGTACATCATGCTTCCTATCTCATTTTCTCCTACTTTAATTCTTTTTACTTTATGTGTCTGTCCCTTTTTACTGACGCTTTTTTGTTTCATCGACTTTCAAGTAACAACGATGCTAAAGAAGTAAAAAATATTTACTATATGCTAAAGGCTAGTCTGTCGTGAATGCTAGTTAACTTAAGTAGGCGTTTTTAAATAGATAATAAAATAAGTGTTATTTACTGCAAGCTAAATGTCAGCCCTGCCGCTAATTCACGTTTACTTGTGTAGGAGTTATTTTTCTTATTATTCAATCCGGTGAGTTAGGCGGTTCACACACTAGAGATGCGTCCCGCCGCGGTGCGCGTAGCGACAGAAAAACGCGCCCCCGCGCGGAGGCGCAGATCTGCCTAACTTAGCGGTTAATCTGCTTCCCCGCGCAGATTTTCAATACAAGTTGACCCTACTTCTTCACGCCCCGCGCGTTCCCGCGTCGGCAGTGTGTTGTCATAGGCGTGTTTTCTATATTAATTGAGATACTTGCATACAACAATAAAATCTGCGGCCACGCACTACGCGACGGGGCGCGGTGCAGTGTGTTAACCGCCTTAGTTATATACATACTCCTTTACGATACGATTATAAATAACGAAAATATATAAATGCATAAAAGTTTTCGTAAATAAAAACAAAGACACATTTTTATTCACAAATTAAACTTATTTCCATCAAATAAAAATAATTAAAAGAGATAAAATTTGTTCTTCATAGCCTTTTGAATTCTTAATCGGCATTTTTTTCTGAAAAATTAGCATAAATATTAACAGTGGCTGACGTCAATAGAAATTATATTATTAGACTAGCGGCCCGCGCCCCAGCTTCGCACGGTTATTTAACAAAAAATTGTAGATTTTAACATACACCTTTATTTTTGCGTGGGGGTTACTAAAGAGAGTACATTATAATTAAAGTTTGGATATTGTTATTTTAATGATGTTATTTTACATATTCGATTAATTAATTCTTATTTTTAGTGTTTCTACAAACGATAACACGGTCAAAGCTTCCTTGTATACGATATTTGATGTTGATTTATTTTGTGGCAGCAAAATAAATTGTCTTTCAGGAGCTCCGACCCGCAATAGGCCAACGTATAATTGGCCATGAGTAAAATATTATTTTCGTAGGTCGATCCCTACTAATTGGAGCGGAGCGAACGAAATGAGCGAAGCTCCCATGGCTCAGCTTCAATGGCGAAATGTCTGTTACGCCATAACTTCCCGAGTTCTTAACCGATTTTAATATTTTTTATGCGGAATCGAATCAACAGGTTTAGGACCAGATTGTGACGGAGCCCGAATTTTGAAATTCGCAAAAATTCCCATCGAAAAATTTTTGTTTTCTATTTTTAGGTATTATGCTCCGCTCCAATATATGGTGCTAGCGTAGCTTTATGCTTAGCGACTGCATCGCCTAGTTGGAACGGAGCGAAGCGAAGCTCCCATGGATCAGCTTCAATGGCGCAATGTCTGTTACGCCATAACTTCCTGAGTTCTTAACCGATTTTAATATTTTTTGTGTGGAATCGAATCAACAGGTTTAGGACCAGATTGTGACGGAGCCCGAATTTTGAATTTCACAAAAAAAATTTTTTTTTAGTTATTACGTTCCGCTCCAATATATGGTGCTAGCGTAGCTTTATGCTTAGCGACTGCATCGCCTAGTTTAAAGGTTAGGCTCTGGGACTTGTTAATAGTTAACGCTAAATATGTGTTAACCGGAAATTGAAGCCGTTTAAATGAAATTGGCAGATCAGTTGGGATCATAGGCACAGTAAAGAACAGTAAAACATCTTCATACAAACGTGCCGCTCTCGGTTTGAATGTGTGCGTGCGCGCCGCGCGCCGTGTCGGCACGCGATTTCACGCACACGCTAGCATAATATATGGGGGAATAAGGTGACGGCAGTACGGGCTGTGCCGCGCGACTGTGAGCATGCGCGTACGTCACATGACCGCTCGCGATCGTCAACTCTCGCCGGCCACTTACCATAATATTAATTATTACGAGTATCATGACTTCAAAAAGGGGAAAAAATATTGTAGTGTTTTCGGGTGCCTCAATAACGATTTCGCAAACAAATATTCAATCATCATATGCTTTTTATTACATAAATTTAGATCAAGTGCTGCTTGTTCGAAAATATTAACTAAAAGTAAAAGTGACGACCCTGGGGATCAACGCAAGAGTAGGCTAATAACTCGGCGGGCGGCCTTAGATAACCTACTGTTCTGTTTACTGTGTCATAGGTATCTTTGATATTTGAGCTAGTTGACTAGCTGCTGGGCCGGTGATAATGGCGGCTACAATTAAATTGTCCTTCAATTCCTTAATCAGCAGCCTTGTCCCATTGCACATGGTCGCGGATTTAAATTTTTCAAAAGAATGATTCGAATTCCGATTTTTGACGTCAATTCGTGTTGTAGCAGGGTCAAAAGGGTTTAGTGAATTTAAAAATCCCTGTGGATAATGGACTGCGCTTTCGGTATTAGTCACGGTGTCGATCGATTTGTAATTTTTTATTTGGCTAGGGACATTTTGAATAATCAGATTGTTTATTTCGTTGACAGTATCATTCCTAGGTGACACTATTAACCTAGAACACAACAAATCAAAGTCCGTTTCGTAGAATATCTCGATGTCAGGGTATACTGCATTTATAAAAATTTCTTAATGTAATATTTGGCCTAGAGACTCATCCACAAGGATGTCACAATTTCTACTTAAAGCCATTGTCAGTTTTACGGTTTGGCTTAACATGGACATGTATAACTATATTAGTTTGTAAGTTTACACCACCAAGAAGCTACGTATCGTATTTCTTTTGTGTTAATATTCTTAAAAAAATCTTTTTGTTTCGCTGATTTTTTTTTATTCATTTGAAAAACAAACAGCATTAATGACAGACTGACATGTTAGAATGACATGTTAGATTTCACAAATTAAGTTTTGCATTTAAATAGTTTTTAACTGTTGAGTAACAATTTACGTGCAACAGAAAAGATAACGTGATATGTGCAAAACAACGATTCAAATATCTATTTCAATATTCCAATTTTTAAACAAACTATTTATATGTAGTGTGTGGTTATATGAAAAAAAAATACACCTTAGCATCAATTGCTAACAACTTTTTAAATTTAATAAGTTTATATCTTAAGATATCGATGTGACAATATTTAGAATAATAAGAATTCATAGCTCTAATCACAAACCTGTTGCCTGCGTAGTTGGTTCTAACCCGTGGAGGGGCAAAAGTGGCTGTCTGTAGTCCGGAGACTAGCCCGTGTATTTTAATTTCAATCTACGAGTAATTTTGTCCAGCAAATATGGAGAATCAATTTGACTATTGAGAATTTTATGTGAAAAAACTTGATCCCTGCTTTCCCTTCGAGTCAATAGTGATACAATATCAAGGTTCAAACTGTTGTACTTCAACCTCCTTAATTTTAGATACACTTAATATAGGTAGACTACTACTGATTACTGAGGGTTCCAAATTGTCGACGCATATTCCAATTGTGATCTTACAAAACTATCGTATATGAGTAATCTAGTGCTGATTATAGAAAAGTCCCTACCCTGACGAAAAATAAACCCTAACATTCTTAATGAAGACTACCTGACTAATGCACGACATACCTACCTAGGTCGTCCTTAGTCTTGACATTAGTGTGTGTGAATGAAATGAAAAATGAAAACGACAAATCACTGTCTAATGTCATTCCCAAGTCTCTCACCTCGGAAACGTGCTTAAGATCTCTATTTTTTATATTTAAGATAACATTGCAGACATTAAAACGACCTTTTTTCTACATATCTCTATAAATCCGAGTCGTAATTACAAATAATGTTTTTAAGCGAATTCATAGTTATTATTTGTTTTTTAGTTTCATGTAAAGCAAACTTATGAAATAATAATCATGCTTTGGAAATAGATCGTTTTTAATATAAAATAATTTATAAATTATTTTATAATTGATTTGAATCGAATGTTATTGTACAACTATATAATGGCAACATCAGAATTGAAATGGAGACCAGTGACGGCTAAAAAGGGCATATTATTTCCCTAAAGACTTGTATTTTGATAAGGAAAATCGTTACAACTAAAAGGTCTACAAAAAAAAATAAGAAAGTCTAAAAATATAAGAATTTATAGTTAAATGGTTTTTTCGAAGCATCTTGTCCACGCCAAGCCAGTTTTGGAAAATATCCTTTGAGTTTAGTTTAGATACAAATTATGGTGCGACAAACTTTTAATGACCCTATGGCGTCATTGATGACGCTAAATATTGACTATTTGACAACAAAATTTATATTTTATATTTATATTTCCGCTCTTTGTTAAGAGTTCATCGCTCCACCAACCATTTTTTTTAAATCAATCTTATATTTTTATGAACTATGCGTCTGCTACATAATTAAAAACACAACAGATATGACTAAACATATTCATATTTATTAAGAAATGTCCTAAGAAATTGTTATTAGGACAATGATTTGTACTTATTGTTTTTTTTTGGAGCCTGGATTTTGGAGGTTATTATAGAATTCAGTATCATTACTCTGTTATGCATTAGAAGCCTTGTATGTGTCCTATCGACTAATCAACAGTATGGCCTTGATTTAACTTCTTATAAAGAAGAAAATTTCGTGCCTTAGGAATGTGTGCTAGGAAAAACTTACTTTTTACGATTTATGTTATCTAAGAGCCAGAACACCATACACAACCAAACGCCATGTTTGTTTCCATAATATTACAATCGCAAAGTATTATATTCTCAAATTATAACAATTTGCAACATCTCAGCTTAAGTAGTTGCGGTCTCGGACTTACAGGATAAACACTACCATTTTAGCAGGTATATATGCAAATATGACATGAGGATGGGCGGGAAGAAGGAAGCGGCTAAGATCGTCTGTTACCAACTTGGTAACTTTTTCTATAACTATCTTGTTATAATTAAGGGGTTTAATAATAACACATTGATTACACCACCACCATTAGGGCACTTGTTATCAATAAGGAATAGAACTTAAATTCGGTTGTTTATCACAACTTTTTTTAATACTCTGCTAACTCAGATCAAGCATACAGGAATACTGTTTCAGTTGCCTGTGGTCGAGAATGAATTCTTGTCCTAATTGAAGCTTATGATACACCCCTACAATATATAATACTTTCTTCATCAGGTTAATGCTACACTTACCACGATTTTCGGATACTGTTTGATTTTCTTCTCGTCGATGTATTATTTTACGGATAACCTCAGAACCTTCGGCAAAGGAACCTACAAAATCTTTTGCCGAATGTTCCGAAGTCACCTGTATTCCTTCGGGCACTCCGCTTTCTTCAGTTCGAAATTTGCTTCATTTTATATGATAATATCAAAATACATTTTTCAGTTCCCGTGTTGTATTGACACATTTTCCTGAAGGTACTTTTATAGATAAAAAAGGCCTATGCGCTTAGAGTAGTGGAAACATTTTTAGATTTATAATGATGAATTGCGTCTTATTGTTAAAAATAACTAGAAATATATTTATATAAAAACTATATTTTAAAATAATTAAAAGTTGTAAATAAGTATTAACATTTTATTCAACAGTAAACTAACTGCACTCATCAGTGTTCATAGTTAATGTAACCTTAATCATAACATTTTGCGCGTTTCTTTGTTCTTGAAATGCAAGGTTTTGGGTTGATTTAAATAATAAAAAAATTAAGAATACCAGTATTTGGTATTTTAATTTTGCGTGATTTAATTGGCTCCAGTTTGACTAGTTATTTTTGCTCGTCAGTGTTATAAAACACATCGAAAATGTTTTCTACCCCTTTCGAACCTGAGTTACACGATCGTGATGTGCGACTTTGAAAAATTCAAACGTCGCGCGTAATTCGTTTCTACGCGCTAAACCGTAATCGTAAGTGAACGATTTCTCACTAGCTACTTGACAAACGTACGATCCATGTGGCGTCGGTTTAGCGCGTGTAAACGAATTACGCGCAACGTTTAAATTTTTCAAAGTCGCACGTCACGATCGTGTATCTCAGGTTCGAAAGGGCTACAGACTATATAGACCTATGTTTCTTCTAAGTATATAAAAATCATAACAATAAGTATCTTTATTTGAAAGTTTGTGTTGTGCAGGTTAACGCTTTTACC
The DNA here is from genome assembly GCA_927399485.1 of Calamotropha paludella. Taxonomy (NCBI): domain Eukaryota; kingdom Metazoa; phylum Arthropoda; class Insecta; order Lepidoptera; family Crambidae; genus Calamotropha; species Calamotropha paludella. Next base: position 13,911,556 of record OV656824.1, on the reverse strand, counting down.
AGACCACCCAGACGAATGGGTGACTAAACAATGCATAAATATCCCTACATTCATAAATATCATTCATATATTATCCTTACTCTTTGACCTTATTTACAATTAACAAAATGAAAAACTTAATAATAGCTAAATTCATTAAAAATTGAGAAAATTAAAATGATTAGTCTGTCTCTTGGCTGTTTGGTCACTCGTAGGGAAACTCTTTCACTAAAGGCTCCAAGTGATTTCTTTCTCAACCCTGTGATACCACACTTTACTCTGCACGACCATCTTTTCTATAATTCACGGCCTATTTAAATAACTTAAAAGCTTACGTGGTTATGCCAGACAGCTTTCAAGAAGAAGAAGAAGTCATCTTCTAGATAACTTGAAAAAGCAAAATTGTAACCCCCTATTATATATAAAATTGATACGACTCTCTGTTTTTTTTTTGCTTTGCCTATGCTACATAATGGTATTTTTTGTGAAAACACAAGTTTTAAAGACAGTGCCTTATTTGGTTCATTTGCTAGTTTCTCTATATAAAACAAAAGTATTTTGTGATTGCTAGGCAAGCATTGTTACTACCCGTCATTGTACCTGCAAATAAAATAAAGTATAAGTTTAGAAACAGGTTGAATTTTAATCATGTCCGCGTTTGAAGGGGAAATGTATATTAATTACATTCTCAAATTAAATTATCAACATCACAGCTGACACACTTTTTAATATGAAAATTCTTTAAAGTACTGTCTCCTTTTTTACAAAAGGAGACAGTACTTTAAAGTCTGTTTTTTTTTATGTTATTTACAGAACATATGTAAATATGTTCTGTACTACCCGTCATTGTACCTGCAAATAAAATAAAGTATAAGTTTAGAAACAGGTTGAATTTTAATCATGTCCGCGTTTGAAGGGGAAATGTATATTAATTACATTCTCAAATTAAATTATCAACATCACAGCTGACACACTTTTTAATATGAAAATTCTTTAAAGTACTGTCTCCTTTTTTACAAAAGGAGACAGTACTTTAAAGTCTGTTTTTTTTATGTTATTTACAGAACATATTTACATATGTTCTGTAAATAAACAAAAAAACCTACAGGTGTTCGTGCAGCGCACATGCAGTGTCACATGCTCAATTCGAGTTGAGGCAACTGATTCTGTTTTTATCCGTGCTCCCGATGAGTTCAACATTACAGGGTTCATCTTAGAATGAATGAAGTTTCATAGAAAGTTCCGTAATACCCAGTGGCGTAGCGTGCCATCTGGGCGCCCGGGGCGGAAGAGCCATTTTGCCGCCCCCACTCGACAATTTTCGAAACATCATTTCACACGCAATAAGGTATTTTATTGTAGGTCAAATAGGATTAACGGTTTTAAAGATAAGCGCCTTGACATTTCTACGCTTCCGTTTCCTTTTTTGCCTTTTTCTTGCGGTATTCCTCACTGCTTTCTTTAATTCGTTTCATTTTCAAATACTGATTACTTCAATGACTACTTTCCACAATTTTTGAAATGAAGTTTTTGCACGATGGACAACACTCACGAAATGACATTTTTATTTCAGTAATGCGGGATGCGGGAGCCAAAAGAATAAGCAGACTAAAGTCGGAAAGTTACTCATCGCTTACAAATTGACCCAAGAGTGTCGAATCACAACATAGGGCGGCAAATATCATATTGTTTGTTGACTCGTCAAATGTTCTGTCATGAAACATTTGAACTCTACCCAACCACTTTACTGACGACATTTTGCCGCCCCCTGGCCTTCTGCCGCCCCCTCGGTCCCACCCACGCTACGCCCTGTGTTTCGCATGAAAGTGTCTTGGTACTTTGATCTCTTAAAAATATGTTAAAAATATATGAATATAATTTAAATGGACGACGCTATGACACGTTACAAGGATAAATATATAGTACACAGAGATTTACATGCTATTTTTTCTTTATTCGCGCTGAAAAGTCGCTTTTAAGCAAATGGAAATTGTTTGTAACAACGTAAAAAAATGCCAATGAATGTTGAAAGAAAGAAACGGAGTTAGAATGATCTTGTATTGAGATGGTATTTGTATTACAACAATAACCACGTAGTTACTTACCGAGTACCGCGTTGCTATTTTTGACTATTGTAGCGCCTCGAACATGTCTGCTAATATAAAGATCTTCTGCGCAATCAGAGGGGCACAATTTACCCCTTTTTTCTTACAAGGGTGGGATAGAACTATTTACATCCTAAGCACACACGTTGCCAACTCTGACACCAACTCCTTGCTCTAAGAGCTTTAGCAACTCTGCTCACAGACAGAAACAACACTACCAAATGGCTAACCTTGTTTGTAGGGCCCCTATATTATACGTATTACTTCTAATCAGTCATCATTAGTCTTTAGACAGCACAAACTCTAGTGAACTCTTTCAGATTCCTTAGAGAATCATTATTCATAGCTAATTATATCAATTTATTTCACGGTTTAGGCGAAATATTATATGGATTGGATGAATTGGATATGTATCATAATCGCGAGTATTTTTCTAGAAGCAGATAAAATTCGACACCGACGCTCACTCCACTTACTGTTTTTTTCCTATTTGCTTTAGCATAAATATAAGTAATACGTTTCGACAGTAAGGATAGGTTTACACTGAACTGAACTTACAATGAAGATTAACATGGATTTAATGAATATCGAAGCGGGATACAGTTATATTATTATATTAGTAAATTAGTACGAGTACAAAAGAAATTGTCAACTCTACTTACGAAAGAAAATATCAGAATTTTTTTTATAATTGTCTAAATAACATACCGCTTCATTGTGTAATTTAGGCTGTACATTGTCTCTCATCAATATATGTATGAATCATATATGTATGTATTAAAATTTCCGATCATAAGGGAAAATCACATTTTTCTTTTGTCCCAGACAAAAGTCATTTTACGTGACAATAACAAATATGACAAAAGCAAAGCCTGGAGGGCCTAAATTTTATAAAAAATACAAAAATTCATAATAATAAAAATGGGTCACTTTATACTCATTTGCCTAATTCTAAAAGTGCCTATTTCTGCCTTCATGAGTTCAAAACATGAAATAAAAGGTTGACTAAAATTGAGCATATAGCATACATAGTAGAGGTGGTTCCAATAAAGTTAACTGTAAAATAATAATAGTGTATTTTATAATATTTCACAGCGATATAAAAATAGCAATTCTAGACTATTTTCATCAGTTAATATTTTTTCAAATCCCTACATTCGACAGTAAATACAGGATTTTAAAACTAAAAAAACAATGGCGGGATATAGATCGTGAACGTATGAATAGACCCTAATAGTTATATGTTTGAAAAAAAAGAAACAACATTTGACCTTTGGCAGCAAATAACTATACTACACACTCAAGCATTTCTGTAAAAAGTACACAGGGATTTAACGTCTGAATGATCTGGGATTCTTACTATAAATTAACTCTCCCAGCTAAGTGAAGTCCGTATTTTCCTTGTGGCCACGTGGTGCGACAGTTTTATCCGATGCGATTTGTCAAAGATCGAGGATTTTTAATCATCGTTTTCTGATTTCGTAAAACAAGAATTTTATTTTCTTGTTGGTTCGATAAAGTTTTTATTCAACCATGATGAACAGAAACATAAAATTATACAGGGTGAACCAAAAACTAAAATCAAGTGGAAGCCTAAAGGTAAAGTTACGCGAATCAGCTTTTTTTTGTCAAACTTTGATTTACATTAGATTATAGGTCACAGAGCCATTAACCGATTCGTTGCTACATACAAACGCTACGAGCTTGATTTAAGTGAAAAATGAGGATAGTTTTATTCTGGGTACATTTCCTTAAAAATTTATTTGAAGGAGTTTTCATCGATTTAAAAATGACATGACTCCAGTGGCTAGCGCCACATGCAAAAGAAAGTTATGGCACGCCAGACGTGTCATCCGCAACGAATCGGTTAATTATTCAGATAAGTATTTTATTTCTTTTTCTAAATTAGATTAATATCATACATTGCGTAAACAACAAAAAAATTGATAAGGTTAATTTTGCGACACAAAAACGTTGAACCCTCATACTTAGGAAAAATAGTAAAATTACAGTTTTCGAAAATTTTTGAAAAATTACATAAAAAGTTCAAATACCGAAATAGATTCGATATGAAAGGGATGATTAAGCCCATACCAACTAGCCTAAGGGGTTTTAGTTTTACAAGCCATCAACTTATTTGATTCCGCAGTGCCGTGAATTTCAATCTTTTCATTTAACGCAACTCGATTAAGGGACTGGTACAGTGTAAAAATTGTAACTTTTGATAACTAAAACCTTTTTGTGTTCTTTCAAACATAAGTCTGAAAGCAACGCTTTGCCTAATATATATTTATTCTTAACTTTTGTGACCTGCAAGTTGCAAGATAGTGGTTTTTAAGGGCATATTTTAAATGTCATAGAAATATAGCATTGTGAATGCAAATAATAATATAAATACATTTTTATAGCTGATTCCATCTTAATCTAATGTTGGATATTTGAAAAAATAATTACCTATTTTCGATGTTGAAGGTAGTTAACGATTAACATTGATGGAACGATAGGTACCAGCTTTAAGAAGAAGTTGGAATAGCGAAAGGCCGTAGGCTCGAATCCTGCCTGAGTGCACGGAAATGTGGTTGTTTTTTATAGTCGTATTTTAAATCTCTTATACAGCTTATATTGCGATCATTTTTTCGAAATCGAATTCGCTAAACATAAACTAGCTAATATTTAATGTACTAAAAAGTAACTAAACCTAGGTCATTAATTATAACAAGATTACTTAATAAATAAATGTTAGAAAACTTCACATACATTGTAGTTAAAGCACTTGTGTTATGGAATTTAGAAACAAGGTCGGTAGCAAAACACCCAGACCCGAGCTAAAACAGAAAAGTTCATTTTCTACATTGATCGAAAATCGAACCCGGAACCTTGGAGTGACGTTGCCATGAGGTCATCAAATAGCATTCATGCCTAGGTACTCTAAGAATTTATGAAATAGTGTTACATCACTTTAAAAACATTTTGGAAATAAGTAATAAAACGTCTTCCACTCTACTAATACTGTGCTGAATTTAATAAATGGCACACACTTTGTATCATTATACTACATTCGGTATAATCATGCCGAATATAAAATCATCGACGACATCGACTACAAAATTAATCCATCAGCATTTCAATGTGAATAGCTCATAACATAACCCATCACATGAGCCCAGGATGTATTGACAGGCGCTAACGACAGCAGATACCGTCTGAACCAACGGCTTAACATGCCCGAAGTACACGGGAAGCTCGAGATAATTCATTTTTGGTAACTAATCCAACGGCAGGCAATTCCTAAAGTTGCTTGAGCTCCACAATCGCTCGCCAAACACCGCCATTGAACTTCGTCTAAATAACAAACAACAATCATTCCTTAATACCATTCCATTTCAGCCATTTGTATTGCAGAGTGAGTGCAAACATTTCAGTAAATGATTGCACTCACTCTGCAAAACAACGGGCAACATGGCGACGCATCATGAGAGCATTGGTGGCTCAAGAATCGACCAAGTGATAACCATGACCGCTCTGTCAAGAGTCCACGAAGAAGTGGAAGAGGAAAAAAGTAGAGTTTCTAGCAGTGGCGTAACTATACCGTTCGAGGCCCGTGGCAAATTCATCGAATGGGCCCTCCCACTTCCCCAATATATAAAGAAGCTGAACCAACAACAATAGTATTTTTTATTTTATAATATTTATTTATACACTTTTATTTGTAAGAGTTAACTAATAAATCACTACGTGAAGTAGGTACATACAAACTTTATAATTATAATTTCTTGATTTTCTAATTATTCACTTTTAATTAAAGGTACCTAATTTAAAGTACATATTGAACTGAAATCACAATTTTATTTTAAGTACACAATTTTAATTATTAAAATTCCTTTCTTCGGATTTTCTGTTCAGCAAAAGTGTTAATGACATCATCAAAGTTCAAATTTCGGGCCATAGAATTTTCGATGGATAGAATAGCCAAATTGCTTAACCTTTCTTGTCCCATAGAATTTCTTAAATAAGTTTTTATCAATTTCAGTTTTGAAAATGATCGCTCGGCACTAGCCGTAGTTACAGGAATGGTGAGAAATAAAAGAAATGCAGTGCACACTTCAGGAAAGCTTGAAGATATAAAATGATTCTTTATTATTAATAAGTCAGCAAGTTCTCTTATAGAAGATGACCTTTCTATTTCGTGTTTAAAAGAGGATCGAAAACTGAAAATTTCTTTGGAAAACGACATAGATATATCTTTTTTATATAAATGGACAAATGCTAAAGCCTTTTCCAATAAATCAGTATCATTCAAGTTTTGCAAAGTGGCAGGCTGCAAGACACTAAAATTGGAAACAATTTCATTCATTCCAAGGAAACGCGATCTAAGTTGATTAATGATGATGTCTAATACACGATAGAATACGTTCACTTTAAACAAGCTTTCAGGATCTTGGAGACGTTCATCCTCTCAAATTTCATCAAAATGACGTTTCACTTTTCTCTGACGAGTTTTAGGAAATTCAGGGTTTATAGACCATTTAACTGCAATACTATTTGCTTCCGTTTTTTAATGTTCAAATTCATGTCGATACTTTTCAAGTTCTTCTAGACAGACTTGCAAACGCTTTGAAGCATTTGAAAGATCGATGGCTTTAGATTGAAGTGCTTTAGAAGCCGCGTCTATGGTTTGTAAGACTTTGCAATGGAAAACCAGCAACATAATAAAATTGTAGTTTTCTACCTTCTTCTTTAGCAAGATAGCTTCATTTCTCTCATCTGATTTGGAATTTGATAAAATGGTTTTTGTTAGCGCTTTTTGAACATCACCAAATCGAACCTTTAAAGCAAACATGGCATCAAAGCTTCCTGCCCATCTAGTTGGATTCATTGTTTTTAATGTTACTGAATTTCATGATACAACGGTTTCTCCTTTTTTGTTGTTGGATATAAAACTAGATAATATATTCCATCGTCTAATACTATGGCCAAAAAAATTATAAATTTGTTGCACAGTTTCGAATAATGTTTGTATTTCTATGACCTCTTTTACTGCATCATTTACTACCAAGTTTAAATTATGAGCAGCACAATGGACATACACTGCATTTGGCTCTATATCTCTTATGAGTTTTTGAACTCCGCCATAAGTGCCTTTCATGGTATTAGCTCCATCGTACCCTTGTCCACGGCACTTATTCAGAGAAATACTTTTGTCATTTATGGATTTTATTATCTGCTTGGACATTGCTAAGGCAGTTTGATCCTTAACCTCATGAAATCCTAAAAATGACTCTTTAATTACGAGCGCCTTTGGAGTTCCATTTTCATCTTTCTCGATTACACAGTAACGGTAAAGTTCACACAATTGATCTGTTTTGGAAATATCTTGAGTAGTATCAAACAAAATGGAATAAAACGGTGCGGTGACTATTACCAGATTTACCAGAGCATTTTCCACTTTTTGAACCAGAACAGCAATGAGCTCATTTTGTATTTTTGGACTTAAGTATTTAATCTGGCCCTTAGGTTTGCTTAGCAACTCTTGTAAAATAGGATCGTATTTGGCTAATAACTCAACAATACTCAAAAAATTTCCTTTTGGACCAAAATCGTTGCCATATACCGTTTCTTTATGGCCACGAAAAGCTAAATTACAGGTTGAAAGTGTCAGAGTAACATCAAGGAGTCTAGTGAGTACCTGGCGCCAAAAAAATTTTTCTCTCTTGATAATGGACTCTTGCTCTTCATCTAGTGTTCCATGTAACTGCCACTGTCGATGTACAAAACATGAATGCAAATGTTCTTTCGATGTCTCATGTCTTTCTATGGCTTCCACAATATGTTTCCAATCATCATAGCCTTCCATCCAAATATTTTGTATATTTTTAGATGCCCTATTTGCGAATAACCAACATGGTTCACAATATGCTTTTTGAAGCAATAGAGAATAGGACAGCCATGTACGTTCTAACTTTACGCCAGATTTAGAAACAGTGTAATAATATTTATCTAAGAAAGATCTATTGTTACTATCCCTTAAAAAGGGGCCTTTTGGTTTACAGTGTCCGTTTTCGATCACAAACCGTTTTACTTGATCATTGAGTTCTTTAAAGTTACCTTTATCAGTAACATGCGGTAAAGATTTTAATTTTTCTATGTCCAAACATGATTCATTTAAAGATTTGCTCGTACCTGGTTGTGGTTACTCTGAATCTAAATATTCACTGTTATCGGGCCCTGCGATATTGCCACTTATGTCATCATTTTCTGCCTTTCCGTCGCGCTGTTCATTTGATTCTTCTTGTATACTATCTTGATTATTAAAGTACTGACTTATTTTAGGTAATTTTTTATTTTGTTCTTCAGACTCCTTCTTTCGCTTTCGTTTTTCGCTTCCACTCTGATACTTTCTAGAACAAAACCGCAAAAAGTTTGTAATAATACTATAGTTTTTATTTATTGAAAAATCTACCTAATTGCTAACAAATGCACCGATTGTTCAAAGTTCAATTCAAGTGTCAAATTTTGTAAGTTTTGAAAGAACGATGAACATAGGTACCGAAATAGTTTTGGTGGTTACGAATGTCAAAATAGTGAATTGATTTTGAAATGCGCGATGAGAATCATTATTTTAAATAATAATTTCGTAACTTGTGATTTCAAACTTTACTACCGATACCTACCGACGATGTAAATGATTAATTTGGGTGTGGTGTGGTAATGGGAAGATTAAAAATTAAAATAATTGTAATAGTATAAATTATTTTAAATATTAGAATAAAATTCTTACCGAGTAGACATTGTCAACCTATTTTCACAATAAACTAATTAAATATATCCTCACTTGCAACAAACAACCAATTCTTACAACAATAAACTGCTAATTGCTTGGTGAGTTCTTGCGTAATACAATAGTGGAGTTTTTCATATATACAAACTCGAATCGGGGATTCCCCAAGCATCAACAAGTATTACCAACATAAA